>JBAIAC010000004.1:150102500-150780000 GCA_037349315.1 Chelydra serpentina | reverse complement strand
AAAAACACACAATCACCATATTTCATGATTAAAGAGGTGGTCTGTATAAAATACACAGTATATTCATCTACTAAAGAAAACACCTCTGAATGGATAGGCAGTTGTACAAATGTTTATCAATTGCCCTATTTGATTTATGGTTATCTCCTACATTCCATAAGAAGCTGATTTAGCTGCTATTTTAACAATAAAGTATAATGGGAGCTATAATCAGCTGTAAGATTTATAATCTGTATCTCTTTAACCAACTTTTGAAAATAGAAAGCATACGTTTTACAAAAGAAAGATGTCAAAGTGATTTGGACAGTACTTGCTCACTTTATTGGATTAATAACCTGAATTGTATACCTGAGTGGAGTTAGATAGTTGGTTTTTCCACGGCTCCTCTGCGCTGCTGGTCAGGTTTGTGCGGTTATGAGGTAGAGAGAGTGCGTTTCGCTGCAGGTAAGGCACATTTCCATTACTTCCACTTCCTGTTATGTGATTATTGCCTATCAAAATAGTGTCTGTACTACCCAGCGTTCTTGCTGTGCTGCAGGGAACTGGGCCTACTGGAAAGGGTCCATTAGCCATAGGCTGCCCAGGGCAAGCCGGACGGATTCCAGGCTGAGTGACATTAGGCACTCTGGTTAAAGCAACCTGAGGCTGCTGACCAGAGACAGAGTTTGTAGGCAGTGATGAGTCAGTTGTTGGCCCATTAGAAATTCCAGTAGATCGTACCTGTGCAACTCCTGTTTGCCTCATCTAATGAAAAATTAGTAAGACGAAAGAATAAAGTTAATCACATGATTAAGAGACTACAGTAAAAGCTTTTTTATCTGGCATGTTGGGAGAATGGAGAGGAGCCGGTAAGTGAAAAAGTTAACTAAGAGGGAGGGAGTTTGGGTGTGAGAGAGGACTTGGGGCAGGGCGTTGGGGCACGGGAGGGGATGCGATGTGCTGGATCAGGGCAGCGCTCACCTCATGTGGCTTCCCACAAGCAGCGACATGTCCCGGCTGCTCCTAGGCAGAGGCGCGGCTAGGCAGATCTGCATGCTGCCTCCGCCTGCAGGCACCACCCCCGCATCTCCTATTGGCTGGGGTTCCTGGCCAATGGGAGCTGCAGAGCCAGCGCTCGGGGTGGGGTGGGGGCAGCCTGGGAGCATCAGGGACATGTTGCACCTTCTGGGGAGCCACGCACAGTCAGGTAGGGAGTGTGCTGGCCCTACGGCAACTGGAATATAAACCAGACTTTCAATGAAGATCAGAAATGCCGGTTTATAGAGCTTTTTGGTTTGTAAAGTAATAGTAATATTTGGGCTGGCCAGATAATAGTTTTTCCTGTATATAAATATTGTGTACTGTTAATTTATTTTTACTATATTGTTTCAAGTAAAGTTTGGTTAAAATTATGTTAATTTTATTCAACTTTTTTTTTTGTAGGTCAGAAACCAGGTTCCTTCCAGTTTGTGTTGAGTGGTAGAGCTGACATGCTCACAAATGGTGAGTGAATTTTAAGGTACAATTATTGAAGGCAGACTTTTCTTCTAGGAGAGCCATAAAGATATATATAGGAGTTACTATTAGGCTTTTACAACTGGATACAAAAAAATAAGAGAAGTGAGCAACAGGCAGGAATGAGAGGTCTTCCGACAACTTACTACAAATGCTTATTTCTTAACTAGACTGTTTCTCAAATTTTGTCAGTCAAACAACTGACCAGAAAACAAATTAAAAATTTGGTTAATCATCATCTCCCGTAGTCATACAATACAAAACAGCTAACGACGAATGTCTTTCAGCCAGTAAACATCAATCACAGTAAATGAAATGTCAAAGAAAACAGAAGATGTTCTGTAAACTGGTAAATAGGGCATGAAAGCGTGTACAATACGAATAATTCAGGTTCAAAAAGAAAACAGAATGCACCACTGATGCAAGTACTGAAGATTAGAAAAATATTTTTGCTCGCACCTGCTGGTGTTGCTGCATCAAGACAAACTGACTCTCCAGCTGTTCCAGCATAAGTTTCTGTGCTGGATTTAGATTTCTGTTTGCACGCAGCTGTTCCAAGTCCTGGAAAAAACAACACAGCAGCATTATTTAGAATCATTTGACTTACAACCGATTAAAAAATTTCCTGATAACAATACTTAACACGGCCAGTACAAGTAAGGCTTCTGAAACTGAGAAAATATAGATCAAAAGCTCCTAAAAGGACCAAACCCCTTTCTATAATCAACTGTTATACTAAATACTCTATATAAGCATCTCTTATCTACTTAAGCAGAAAAAGACTTGATTATCTCAGTATATCCTATAAAATAGTACTGTACATAGTTCTTAAGTGTTAGATATGACTAAAGTACGTTTTGGCCGTGAAAGAATGTTAAATTCATAAAGTTCTTAAAATGTATACAACTCTTGACAACACACATTCTGTAATTTTCTCATGCTTTATTCCTGTACTACGATACAAATCTCAAAATAGTCAATCCGTTTTATATAAGAAAATCATTCTGTGTGAACTCTCACACTAAAATGGGAAAGAGCCAAATATACACAATCTTTATCTTAGAGAACAATAACTGAGATACAAGACTGAACAGTTTTATAACTGAGGCTATAAACACTTATTTAGTGCTAAAATGTTTCTGAAATTTCTTCTCTATTTTCATTTAAGCTGCTGAGCATATAGTATTCATATTTTAACTCTTAAGAAAATCCATAGACATATTATAAAGAATGAATAGCTACCATAGTTGACTAATTAGGTTGTAAATATATAATTGTTGAAGATATGAGACAAAGTGGATGTTGGAAAAGAAATACCTCAAAACAATGAGTTACAGATCTATCATGGTCAGTAAACATTGTTTGTGATCTCTGCTTCAACTGTACATGGTGCTTCCCTAAAAGTATCAATATTAACAATGTATCCAACAGAGCCAGTGGAAGTGGGTGACATGATTGGAAGGCAGAAAGGTGGGTCGATGTTAACTATGCTGGCAGAGCCAGCGTTGAAGGCTGCATGGACGATAAAAGTGGAGATGCTAGTGTCGTGGTAGTATATGCTGCTGATGGTGCCAACCTGGTCGAGGTTAATGTGACTGGTGCCAAGCAATATTGTGACGGAAAACCCAACAGTGGAAGACACAAAAGGTCCTTCACCTCAAAGAAGGCCTGCAATGCTGACAGCACCAAAAGCCATTGTTGGTGATACTAGAGCCCATGGTGCCAGGGTCAAGGATCTGTCTGGCAATGGTGAAAATACTGGTCTTAATAGCCCTGTTGGAGCTGGAGTCGATGGTGCTGCCTCAGATTGTGCCTGCGAACAGACCTCGACTCAGCACTCAAGAACGTTTTAGCAGATTTCTTGTGGCATGAAGAATGAGACTTGGACAATCAGTCTCAGAGAACAAAGACGATTTTGGACACATTGAGGATACTGAGGGAGAGGAAAATGAGCAGCGTTGATTTGGGCTTGGCAGCTGGGGCAGGCGTAAGGACATTCCTTGTGGACAAGCTGTCCACCCACTCAGGCTCTGAAGAGGGATGCACCGCCTTTTCCATGAGACATACACGAGGGAGGAAATACCTCTGCTTTTTCGGCCTCATCAGAAATGAGGTATAAAGAGTATGTTTATTCCTCACATGTCCCTTGCACAAGCAAATTAGACAGTTTTTGTGACTATCACATAAAAACAAGAGAAATTCTTATTTTCTAAAGGCTGGCTAAGTGAAGCTGAAGAGCAATGGAGAGTTCCAACTCTCACTGTGGGTTGTAAGATGGAACGGAGAAGGAAGTGCATACCACACCCTTTTACACTGTTGGCTCAGCGTGTGAGGATAGCAGGGGCACATACACTGACTGCTGCTGCTGCTAGCAAAAGCCTCTGACTCAAGTGCGTTGGGCGCATACACTTACAACGGAATGTATATGTGCACAATCACTCAAAGGAGAATCAGACATTACAGACACTATTTTCTTTAATTGCTCTCAAGTACTGAGCCATTACATATCTTATGAACTAATTTTTCCAAACAAGAAGCTAAAGTTAAAAAGGGAAGTCATTAACTAGCGGATTCACTATTCTGTTCTTTTGCGTATATGGAATAGGTTCGCATCAAGTGTATAGATCTTTCATGTATATCCTTTTGTAGCTGTATCAGTTTAAGTATGATTCTGTTTAACTATTGCCAATAAAGCTAAAGCATGATATAAACAACAATGCAAATATTCAGAGACCAATGTAGTTACTTCTATTTGGACTAAGTATACTCCTAAACCGCTAAGTAGTTTGAAACTCAGTATTTTAAAAAAGAAACAAAAAAACCCAACAAATGGAGAAATGCTTTCTTACCTCCCACTCCCCCCTCCCCCACCAAACTGTTCTAAGGTGAAGAAAAAGCAGTATTAATTTCCGGACTAGTATCAGGTTTATGGTCTGATATCTTCTGTTCATCAGGGATCGCAATGAAAGCTTTATACCATACAAATATCAGGGATCTTCCCTGTTAAATACCATAAACTTTATGAATAGAGCTATTTTAGGAGCTTAAACACCAACAGAAAACATTTTAGGTGTTTTATTTCAAAAGGATTTATTATATTTATTATTTTTTCTCCATGCACAGCTGAGCTCGTGGTACTAAGGAAAACTAATTTTTTTACATCCTTCCACCTATAAAACAACACCAACAATATTTTTTTAAACAAAGACATTTCTAAAACGCCTGCTCTGTAAATTGCATTATATATACAGAATACAAAGAGACATGGAATGAAGGTTTTATTCACTTTCATGTGAAATGACCTTCATAACTCATTTCTGGCTTTGTCATTCATAGATAATAAAACCATATTAAATGAATGTTAACACAAATCCTTTATTCCATACATAGGGTGAAGATGGTAATGATACTTTCCCTTAAAGAGGAGAAAAAGTGAAAAAAGACAAAATGCTAGTGAGGCCTGAAAGGGAAGAGAAGGAGGAGAGATGGGAGAAAGCAGAGAGAAGTGATATAGGTTGCAAAAAGGCAGGAGAGACAAAAAGGTGGAAAAATCAAGCAGTATAATAAAACAATGCTACTGGCTAAGGAGGCAATAACTAAGGGACTGTCTTTCAGATAGAAAAAATATTTCTTAATTGTGCATAATGGACCAAGCCTTTGGGTAGTATACAACAGTTTCAGGATCTATTTCCCCTCCTCAGAGCAATAATTTTTCTACTGATGTCCTTGAATTTAGTCAATATTTGTAATATATATGCTGATGACTTCTGCCCAGGTCTGATTTTCAAAATGTGCATTCTTTTGCTGCTGCTGAAGCTTGGCATGGTACACTGCAACCTATGCTAGTGAGCTGAAGAATAAACTGAAACTACTGTAACAAAAACTAGATTTGAGTCAAGGTCTCAAAAAGAAAGTCCAGCACTTCAATTGTAGCCACGTGGTCTGAAATCCGTGAACACCAGAGTTGAATTTCAACTCTCTCAATTATTGGTGATAATTTGTGCAAAAATCTTAAATTCTTCACTTATCAATTTATCAGTTTGCCAAATGAGGACACAAGAAGTTATCTCACATGAATATTGGGAGGGGTACAGTAGTTGTGCAGCACTTTGCAAATCTTGGGCAGAACAATGAGTCATAAGTATCATTCATCTGACATCCAATAGTATGACTACTTCACACATTCAGTTAAGTAAATATTTTTTCTTGTTGTAACATTTTTTATCTGTCCATCTTACAAATTTATTGTAAGTGCTTATGTAATTAAAATATCCAACTTGTGTCATGTCACTAAACTGGAACTCAGGTTTTGTTTGTTTTTCATTTTAAGCTCGATTTCACACACACCACAGGGAAGCTATAAATATGAAAACTACTTGTATCAAACAATAAGCATTATAGCAATGTATACTCAATATTTACCATCTGATTCAGACATTTAAATCTGAAAAGTTTCTTTGAGTCCATTTCAGGTAAGAAAAAAAAGTCTCAAAACTGCTCAGGGGTTTCTTTAACACACTTACCTGTAATTTCTGTGGTGTCAAGCACCAAGAATGAATTTGTTGCTGTACTGGAGGATGTGACACCGTATGGCCACTGCTCCAAGCATCTGACGTATTCTGAGAAAAACATTAAATTTAAATATATGACTATTGAAAGAGCAAATATTAGTTTTATAAAAACTAGACATTAACTTCTTGATGAAAGGACTAATCACAGGTTTAATTAATAATAATACAGTATATAATAAGTATATTAAAATATATTTTATCTCATTTTGCTTCAACCTATATAGTATCAGAACAATGAAACAAATGTAAATGATATTAAATATATTATCTAATACCATAATGAGAAGGAACCAAATCAAATTAAGTCACCACCTCTTGAAAAAGTATTATGTGAAGAAGAAACGTCCTGAATTTTAGATACACCGGACCCTCGCTAGAACGCGGGATTTGGGATCCATGCCAAGTATCGTGTTATAGCGGGGATCACGTTAAAATGAAATTAGCATAAAACTAGCAAAATTAGCATCAAATTAGCATCAAAACTCGCTTCTCCCCCAGCTCCAGAGCTGTCGCAGCCGGGTGAACGGCACATTCCCTTCTGCCCCCAGAGCTGCCGCAGCTGAGTGAACAGTGCTTTCCCTTCCGCCCCGGAGCTGCCGCAGCCCTTGAAAGGCATCTCTCCCCTGTCCCCGGGTTGCTGGGGGTTAGGGTTAAATTTGAGATCCATGGCCGCGACCACGTTATAACCGAATTCACGTTATATAGACGCAGGTTCTAGTGAGGGTCCGGTGTATAGGCAAAGGCAATAGACAGAACAACATGGTCATTTCCCTCTCTATTACAATACTATGATTATAGTCTGAGATTAGAATAATTACTTTTATATATAGTGTCACTGATGTGTATTGCACTTAGGTACTTACTATCTCAATTGTAATCTCCTAATTACATACATTGCTGAAAAATGCACTAGCCTCAACACACGAACTTCTAAAACATTCCCCACCTTGATGCCAAAGGATTAGAATTAAAGTACAAGTGCTGTGTACATGGCACAATTTCTATGCATATTTTTTGTATAATTTTGATTCAGGCTCTTTAGTTCACCAGAATATATACCTTTGTTGGACTAGATGTTCTTTTCCTCTTGGCAGGACTGGACAGGTCATCTACTTGGCTAGAAGGAATCATGTGTAGTGGCAAGGATTGCTGTGAGATTGGTGTTTGAGTGAGGCCTAGTACAGGTTCAGTATTTGGATGATGAGGTTTACAAGCCTAAGAATCACAGAAGGAAGACAAAAACATGGTTCTATATATTCTTAATTCTTTCAATTAAGCTACACACTTTTACGATCTGCATATCTTAAAAGGGCTGTGTGGATATACTGAAGCTGACTCAGTTACTGAAAATCAGTTTCCATATGGTCATCAATGGAGGAATGTGTACCTTTCTTGGGATTATTTTTTTTTTTTTTTAAAAAAAAAACAACCACTGTAGCATTTCTACTTAAAATGAAATCTCTCAAAATCATGAAAATCCACAAAGGTTCTAAATTGGTACCCCCATATTTCTCCCACATTATAGGGAGTCTTTTCTTGATCTAAATACCGTTGCAAATAAATCAAAGGCTTTTTATCAATGAAAGCCAGCCCTGCACTCAGTAAAATAAGCTTGACTACTACAGATTGTAAAGAACGCTTAAAGCTGGGCACCTGCAGAACATAACCCAACTTCTCACCTGCTGTGCTGTGTTCATGGCACCCTGCCTGGAGGTAAGCTCTGCGGGGATTGGTAGGCTCCATGCCTCCTCAATACTAGGAAGTAATTTAGTTTTATTCTGTAGACTACCTTGTGGAAGGTTACACAACTGAGCCTAGGAAAAATTATGTAAAAAGCAAATTTAACACAAGCCTACTTTATTAAGAGCAAGTCCACGAAATCTTCCTAAATGCTGTTGCTAATTACGTCTTAAAGAGAGAATAGATTTAAAGTCTGGGGATTTAGAAAGGTGCTAAGTATAAAGAGGGTAACCAGAATATAAACCTTTGTGAGAATCAGAATAAAGTTGAGCTCTGGTTTCAGAGGTCTCGTAACTCTTTTCTTCTGAAATTGCAAACAAGAGTGAAAGATAGTGTGTGTGTGTGTTCTCTCTCTCTAAATGCTATGATAACTTAAAATGTAAACAGTACATAGAAAAAAAGTGATGTAAATCAATATGCATCAACTGAGTAATGTGCAAAACAGCATTATTTCCAGGGACCGAGTCCCACTTAAAAATGGAAAATAAAAATATTACAAGCTATGATATGTTTACAATAAATATGGAAACAAGTTATATACACCATGAAACAATTACACATTAACTGGTATGTTATTTTCCCCCTCCCTTCTGTTGTGTACCTGGTAAAATATTTCCCTTCCTCTAAGCTTTAAAGTTTTACCTGTAAATATTTTATCCGTGCTGCAAGTGCAGAGGTATTACTACAATTTTTGCTCCTAGTTGCGTTTAAGTAGCATTTAATGGCATCCTGAGGCTGGTTGCAGGACTCATAGAGTGTGCCTAAGTCCATCCAGGCTGCAGCATGGCCATGGTCCAATTGTACAGCACAGATATAGGCTTGTAAAGCATCCATAGGCTGATTTTGCTGTTGATATAGCACACTGAATAAAAAGATTGGTAAAGTTCAAAATTAATAAAGTCTAAATACAAAGTCATATATTCCCCCACCCCCCGCCTCCCTGCTAAACTCAGTATTTCTCAAATAGTGAAGAAGAAAAACGTTTTTATATCAAGTGGAACACACCATTACATAATTCACTGTGACAACCATGAATGATACATTTTATACCTTAACATGACAAGTTAAAATAAAAAGTACAACCAATATTGCAAACTAAAATTTAAGAGAGCAAATACCTACGTATTTCTTTAACTTCAAGGTATTTATAGCATGGTTGACAGAACATTAATATATTAGCTAGCAATTAGGAGCTTTATGATCTACTGAGAACATAACTGTGTTAAAAAAATTGGTCCTTGTTTAAATACAATAAAATTAAATTATAGTACTGCTTTTCCCTGCATCATTCTTACCCTATAGAACACCATGTATCTGCACTTGCTTCTGATTTATCAATAGATTGCCTATAAGATATAAAGGCATCCTGAACTTTCCCAATACTTGAATAGCACCTGGGAGAAGAGAGAAAGAACTGTGGTAATATTTAAAGTGATTATTGAGAATGGTTTGCCAAGAGTGGACTAGTACTAGTAAATTCATGCAAATACACACTCATACAAAAATAACTGCTCTTTCTGTAAGTTTGACACAAAATGACACTGAATGTAAACTTCTGAATCATTATTACTAATTTACTGTATTTGTAAAATACACTAATCCTTCAGCATCAGTTGTGCAAACTACATTCTGGAAATGTACACGTTTCACCTGTGGTATTTCATTGAGCAAAAGGGAAAATATTTACATACAGATTGCACCACGGGAAGAATTAAACTACCTGTTCCCAAGTAGTCAATTTGTGTGCATTTAAAAAAATGCAATCTTGGTGGCAGGGAAGCTGAAATACTAGAGAAGAGAATTTATGACAACTAATATAGTGACACTACAAATACAGTGAATATTTTAGTAAATAAATTCCATCTTGTAGGTCTTCTTCGGGTGTATGCAGTTAGTACTGTAAACTTCCCACACCATTCTTAATAAAATGTTAAATAACAAAAAGTGTAGTTTTACAGTCTAGTCTACAGGATGAACCAAATTTAGGAAAAAATCCTGATTTTATTGTTCTGTATTTTTTTGTTTATAATTTATTATGTGAATGCTAAGTATATATACATTTTCAAAAGTAGTATGACATGGTAAGCAGAAACACAAAAACACAAAGAAGAGTGAGCTACAATTATGCTACAAGGAAAAATGACTTCTTCCATCATAATCAGAAAGCAAAGAAGATAGTGAAACTTTTAAGTAGAAAAGTATTTTCTTTGGTTTTGCCCACATTGCCTGCAATTGTCTTCTCTTTTTGCATAAGAACTAAAAATCTTCAGAATACACAAAAAATAATTGAACATTTATTCTCGTAAAAAATAAAGAGACAAATATGAGCAAAATAAAGGCAAAAATTATCAATCTTTAAGCAGGAAAAAAACCCAGAGGTCCTTCTTTTACATTATATTAGGTACAGTAGCAAAGGAATCTAGTAAACACTACCAGTACTTTACTTCACTTATGAATATTCACCGGGATTAAGTAAAAAAATTCCAAAAGACAAGAATAAGTTAGACCTAAAGGTAATGAAACAAAGTCCCAGCACCTGTGTTAAAATCAGTTTCTCAGATATTTTAAGGATCCTGTCAGTGTCATGATAGTCAAATTCAACTTCCACCAAAACTAAAAATAAGTGCATCACAATAATTCAAATATAACAAAAGGAAAGAATGTTCAAACATAATTTACACAACTAGAAAAACTAGGAAAATCAAAGTTGAAGAATTTTATTTTAGTTAAAGCACTATATTAGTCTATCTTCCTGATAACATGGGTAACAATTTCTTTGACTGCATGGAAGAGATCTAACTCAAGAGTGTGTAATCAAGTCACACACAAGAGGTTGCAGCCTACAGAAGATAAGACGTATTAAAAGCCTGAATATTGCTTAGGTTACTGCTAACTAGTGATGAGTTTCCTAACTTTATCTTTTTTAAAAAACAAGGGGCATAAAATGCACAGTATTTACCACAGAGAACAACAACAAAAAATAACTTGCAAGACAAAAAAATAACTTACAAGGCCAAGAGTTAAATATTATAAAGTATGGACCTTTTATCTTGGAAGTCAGAATGGCTACATCTGAGCTATTCCAGTCTAAAGTTTACATATAATATAGTTTGTTTTTCTATAATATGTACAGTACAGGAAAAACTTTAAAGATTTTGGTACAATAGCACATGTATGTGGAAAGGGAGAACAACATTAAAAACAGTAGAAAAGTGAGAGAATGTGGAAGTATGCAAAGAAATATGCAAGTATTTTTGCTGGCAATTTACAGTGTGAGGAGAATATATGTATGTGACAACAGGAGTGAAAAAAAGTGAGTAGTGTAGTATCAGACTAGAGCAAACATTTAGCTTAGATGACAACATCTGAGGCATTTGCATTCAAGGCATAAAAGGAATCATGTACACTTTCACACACGTGTACAGAATATTTCCTGCCTGTTTATTTAATTATGTACTAAATTCCAAATGAAAACATTTATTGCACAGGCACTTTCACTTAAATATCTTTCCAATTTAGCATATTTCCCCTCAAAATAACAAAGCTGGACTTCAGCAGTTTCATAATTTTTCCCACTTGTTCAAGTTAAGGATATGTGATGTTATTTATTTTAAAGGAAAATTACTCCCGAACTGACATTTTCATGATAGCTCTCACACTAGAGAGAATATTTTCAATTCAACCACAGCCTCTCAAAACAAGCTTTATTAAAAAACATGACACAGCATTAATTACAATGGCTATACCACCAGTTCTCTCACCTTCCAAGGAAATACCAGGACTGGCCAGAGTTAGGATCTGCCTCGAGGGACTTCTGAAGATACTGAATAGCATAGCTTTCCTTGGTTGCTTTGTCTCCTAGCTGATCCACGGTGTGATGCATCCAGCCTACAAAAGAAGTTACAAATCACAAAAGCCAAATTCTCAAAAGTGCTGCTTAACATTTTGGAGTAGGATAGTGGTGATAATATTTACCCTCCCCCCCCCCAACTCACACCTTTTTTTAAAAAACAACAAACATTCCACTGTCAGAGGCATCTACTCCACATTGGTGGTGGAAGGGTTAATGTAGGTATGAGAATCCAATTAACACACCTGGTTGCATCTGCATCATGGGCCAGATCCAATTAAGGATGAGTCCCAGTTGTGGGATGAGCTGGGTAGTTTACAAAGGGAGGAAGTCCAGATGAGAAGGAAGCTTCAGGGAGATGGGAAGACCTCTACAATCCCTTTATGGTTGCTAGTCTCCTTGTCTACACTGCAGAGCTTTGGTGGCAAAATAGCAGAAGTGTACACGCTACAATGCCAATTTTGGGGACAAAAATCTTCCGTTTTTTGGTGACAAAATAAAACCACCTCGATGAGAGACATAGGACTTTTTGCACAACAAAAGTTTTGTGGTCAAAGTGCCAGTGTAGATGCTGCCATAGAGTGAAGGGCTTAGAGAGGCATATGTACTGTAAGCCCAAGGGGGACCTGTGGGAAATAGCCTGAAAGGGGGCCCAGGTAGAAAAGAGACCAGAGATGCAGCAGCAAGAGTCTGATGGAGCAAACCTTGGCTGCTTGTCCTAGGGTTCCTGGACTGGAACCCAGAGGAGAGCGAGGGCATGGATTCCCTTATCTGCCACCAGAAAAGGTGACACAGAAACATCCTGATACAAAGGAGAGAAGGGTTTGGAACTGGGACTCCAGAGAAAAAGCCCTGGAAGGCATTGCTCTGTACAAGAGTGGGACAAAATCCTGCAGAACCCAAGAGTAGGGTTGCCAATTTTGGTTGGATGTATTCCTGGAGATTTCATCACATGACAATTTTTAATTAAAAATTAATCTTTATTTCCTGGAGACTCCAGGCCAATCTTGGAGGGTTGGCAACCCTACCTAGGAAAGGGGTGAGCAGCCTGTGGAGGGATGAGCCCAGGAGAGGGCTGTAATAAGGAAAGGAATGAAAAATTCTAATCTTAGTAGACTTACTTTTTCTCCTGTTTTTATTTTCTTGACAAAATGTATCCTTAATTTTTACACTGTGGATCCCCTGGATATCCTTTTGTCCATTTTATTAGCAATTTGTGAAAAATGTTTAGTAACAGGATTTCTCTCCTGAGGCTATGGGCCTACTTATGCAAATGAAAATTCTGGTCCACACAATCTTTATAGGGAAAGGGATCTGTTATATAGCTACAGTTTCTTACATGAAAGTGAAATGAATCTACGCTAGTACACCCTTATTTCTTACAATTTCAATTTAAAAATAAAAACCAGAGCTAGCAAGCAAACAATAAAAGCACTGCAAATTTTATCCCCACAAACACTCCTCAGACACTGTGGCCAAATGCCACCATTCTCCCTCTGTCATGCAGAACAGTAACCCGGGCCTCACCTTTGACATGGCCCTCCTGCTAGATCCTTATGTCCACAGTGTCTTTAAATCTGGCTGACTCTTCTAGCTGAACATCTAAGATTGCCTTTGCTCTCCCATCCAAAACTCTTATTCAGCCCCCAGTGCCCCCAATCATCTCACGTCTCAGCTCCCGCAACTCTTCTCGGGGCTTGACAAATGCAATCCTGCCCCATTTATTCATTCAAAAGGCTGCTGCAAAGATTATTTTCCTGTCATAGCTTTGACTTTGTCACACCTCACTTTGCACCCAAATGACTCCTTCCTCTCCTTCCCCTCATTTACTCCTTCCTCTCATTTCCACTCATTTACAAAACTTTTCTTAAAGATTATATGAATATATTGTTTCACACTATAGAATTAGAATTCATAATCCCTACTCCATGATGAGATATCTTTGAACTACAATGTATCTTAAAACGATCTTTAGATAGGTTTTTTCCCTCAAAAAGCATTTTATAAAAAAAATCTGATTTAAAAAAAAATTATTTTTATCTATCCTTAAGCACTTTTATTCTTTCTCTCATGCTGCCCCTCACACGAGAGGAGCTCCCTATAAAATTCTCAAAACTACTTTGTTGTACTTCAAACTCTCCTTTGCTGTAATGCCTACAAAAAGCATGACAACTGCTAGTGTGTTGAGACCACCGCATATCATGTTCAGACTAGAAATAAGGCATACGTTTTTAACAGTGACAGTAATCTATCATAAGAACAATTCTCCATTACTGTCCATTTTCAAATAAAGATTGGATTTTTTCTAAAAGACATGCTCTAGGAATTATTTAGGGGAAGTTATATGCAAGGTCAGACTGGCTCAGTGGTTCTCAAACTGCGGCCCAATCAGCACACAGCTACAGCCCATGTGACATCCTAAGGGCCAGACAGGTAGTATATATACTGTGTGGATGCGGCCCACATAACACAGAGAGCTGCATATGCAGCCCACAATGGTAAATAGGTTCAGAACCACTAGATGATCACAATCAGTCCTTTCGGCCTTAGAATCTATGAATATTAACCAGTATTGTCTTCCTGTTTCCTTGGGCTCCCTCACTTGTCTGTTTTTTTTCTTTTCTGTCTAATGCTTAGATTTTAAATTATTTTGGGGTGGGGGCCATCTTTTTGTCATGTGTTTGTACAGTGCCCAGCACAACCAGGTCCCGGCCTGCAGACACTATCACAAAACATAATAATACATATAATAGACAGATCTGTTTTATATAAAATGTTTTATTTACACCCCCCACACACACACACACCACTCTTATATCTGTTAAGTGTTAGACAGGTTCCGCATAAAAACCTATAGTAAAAAAATATTAAAAGTTGCAAAGGGAAGTGCTCAAAAGTCAGGAAATCAGACTCACAACCCTAACTGTTATACCATACGCACATACATAACAATAAAATCTAATTACAGGAACACACTTTCCCCTCCACATGCTAGACAAAGTAAAGCAAAGCTGAGTAATCAACTGGCCAGTATTCATAGTATTCCTACCTCTTTCACTGCAGACTATATGAGGTATAGTGATTTTCTCTAACTATTCTTAATAAATGTTTTAAATTAAGTTACTGAGTCTTGGGGTAGGTCTACACTTACCCATTGCGTCGGAGGCATCAGATCGATGTTCTGGGTTCGATTTATCGCGTCTTGTGTAGACGCGATAAATCGAACCAGGAAGTGTTCTCCCGTCGACGCTGGTAATCCAGCTCGATGAACGGAGTAGGCGGAGTCGACGGGGGAGCCTGCGCGCCGCGTGTGGACCCCGGGTAAGTACGTTTTCATTCGAACTAAGATAGTTCGACTTCAGCTACGTTATTCACGTAGCTGAAGTTGTGTATCTTAGTTCGAATTGGGGGTTAGTGTAGACCAGCCCTTAGATTGTGCTGAAGTAAAAGTCAGTGTGGTATATTCTAGAACGGAAGGTAAACTTCCAACCTCTTATAAGAGACAGTCAGGAAGAAAAAGCTACTTATCCTGGAGCACTTGGTTTAGACAGCCCATAAAAAGTTCCTCCCAGACATCAGCTGTGGTCAATAGAAGCACTGGGAATGCCTTGGGGACCACAAGGTGTGTTGAAAATAGGGAACAAGAGATTACTGTGGAAAAAGGGCCACCTTTAACTTGATGAAATACTGCAAAAGAGAATCAATCCTAAAAGCCTGGAAATCATTAATTCTCCAGATAGCCACTAGGACAAAAAACATTCAGAAATGTGATACAAGCAATGTTTTTCTGTGGGCTCCAACAATCACATTAGAAATTAGATCCAAATCCGTGCAGATTTACAAATTTGTGGAAAATATGAATTAGTCTTTTGAAAGAGTTATTTATTTACATTAGGACAATCATAAACAAAATATGTCTGAATACGTGTATGATGTGGAAAAAGGTGTCAGGTACACTGACCAATAACAACCCTGAGTGAAATAAAGGAGATAGCCTAGGATAATGAGAATGAAACGGCAAAAAAAATGCACAAAATTTCCTCAATCCCAGAGATCCTCTTGCTAAAGGGAAGCTCATTTCTCTCTTGTTGAAAGTTTGCATAACCACAGGAAAAAATGCTGTAGCCTTAGTGGAACATTCTGTAAATATACCGGTGACCATTAATAACAAGAAGGGAAGCTCCTATGATATTTCCAGGAGATCTGGATACCAGAACTTAAAAGCCACATTGGAACAACTAGGACAGGGGTTGTTTCCTATTTTATCTTCCTGATAACATGAGGGAGGAGGAGGAAAATCAACATCAATACCTATCCCTCAGAATGGCATAGATCAGAGAGGACGGGCCTCTTTTCTGCCCATAAGCACAATAAGGTAAAGTATTGGAATAAAGAAAAAAATGGAAGAAACCCTTCCTTTCGTACTGTTGGAGAAACTATTCTATTGACCCCAACTGAACATGGATGACAACTTCTTGACATAACAGATTTTATGAGAGACATTTCTGAAGAGAATGGAGAAGGTTGAAAAACAATGATAGAAAATGCACATTGTTTGAATCAGATTTTTTTTCTTGACTCCAATTGCAGTACCTGAGGGCAGATGTTGGTCCCTGGCAAAAACAAACCCCAAAAGATGGTAGTAAGTTTTGACTATAGTACCTAGCGAAGGCATGGACTATGCAACACAGTGAAAAGTGATAACGCACTATTCCCACAATATAATTTTCAACAAATTAAAAGTTATCCTTTAAAATAGGGTTTGCTAACAATAATGGCTAGGTAAATAGAGAGGTTCTTAAATTCAAAGCATTCAGTGGCTGTACTGGAAAAAGGTCAAACTGTACCCTGTAAGAGATTTATATTGTACCCACTCAGTCTAGCTGCACTGCTGTGCCTCTGTTTTCCTTGCTTCTTCAGCAACTCAAACACATTGAATTTCACCACAAATTCCCCCACTCCCGGGTTACATTATTGTTAAAACATGTATTCAGCCTTTCACCCTTGTAACTCTGCTTTTGTCCCTTCCCCAAGACTTCATAGTCCTTACTCGTCATTCCCCAGGGCTGCACAGTCCCCCCTGTATCAGGGGCTCACAATATTTCTCTACCAAGGTCTACGCTACTCTGGCTCCTGTTCCAGCTCATTTTATGAAAAGAGCTCCATCAATCCCACTCTGAACCCTTAACCATTGCTCTTCCCCAGGCAGCTGTCTTCCCATTTTCTGTAAAAAGACATATACCTGCTTTTTCCCAGTCCCTGGTGTTTTTCTCTGATGAAAATAGAGACTGCTTTTTATTCAGGGCTGGCTCTAGGCACCAGCAAAACAACCATTTGCTTGGGGCGGCGAATTTGCAGGGGCGGCCGGGATCCAGCATGGGAGCTGAGAACCAACAGGGGGCCCTGGGAGCTGTAGTTCCTTGGTTAGCTCCCTGCCTATAGAGCCAGTCCTGGAGCATGGAAAGAACTACATTTCCCAGCATTCCCTTGGCATCTATCAACAGGAAAGGGAGGGGAAGGGAGTGATGTAGCTGAGACATGCTGCAGCTTCTAGTGAATGGAAAGCTGGCTGCTGAACGGTAGGGATACCATATTTTAACATTAAAAAAAATAAATAAGAGGACACGCCACTGGTGTGACCTCACCTTGCAGCCCCCAAAGAAAGAATTGGGTGGACTAAATGGACAGTGCACCTCTCTATCTGAAGCCTAGCAAAGGAGGTAGGTGGATCCCACTAGAATTTAAAATGAAAAGTAAGGGAGGGGAGGCTCTACTAGAGGACCTGGGCAGCTTTAGATACTGTACCAGTAGGGTGACCAGATGTCCTGATTTAATAGGGACAGTCCCGATTTTTGGGTCTTTTTCTTATATAGGCTCCTATTACCCCCCACCCCCTGTCCTGATTTTTCACATTTGCTGTCTGGTCACCCTATGTACCAGGCATGTAGGAGGATTTCCACTTCTGAGCCATGGAAGCAGAAACTGACTTTTCCTTTCCAGATTTAGCTAATATTCAGAAAGGGAATCTAGCACCTGCATTCCAGATTTGAACACCCTCAAAATTCAGGAGTGCTCAAGCTCAATTTGGGCAGCTGTTACTTCATTTCTCCCAAATCAAATATACTGATCCACTGTAACTTGCTGTAGAAAAAGGTAGGATAAAATTGAGCAAGAAATGCTTCCCAGTTGTTATTAGGACTGGAATTGCTATTTTCAACAGCCATTGCCTTTTTTTTTTTTTTTTTTTTTTTTTTTAAGTTTTATTTGTTTAAAAGGAAGACAGTGATATTGCATTGGCAAATTCCCCATAGAAACAAAGAGTGGAACAAAAGAACAATAAAGGCACCTCAACTTTTCCTCATTAATGTAGGACAGACTTATAATATGCATCCAGATATCCTCCAATCACACAAGCTGAAAATTGTTCCACTTTACTGCAGTTCTGTAACCATATGGGAACCAATCCTGTCTGTTTTCTGTGCACATCCAAAATTCCTACTGAATGACCTGCCCTGGGACCGAGTTACCAGTGACCCAGGGTGGGGCGGCAGGAGGGTGGTTGGGGTGGGAGAGCCCAGGGCTGGGGCGGTAGGGGTACGGGAGAAGAGCCCAGGGCTGGGGCGGCAGGGAGCCCAGGGCTGGGGTGGGAGGCAGCAAAAAACCTAGAGCCGGCTCTGTTTTTATTTCCTACCTTGCTCACATGATCAGTCATAAGACCTTGAGACTGTATTCCCATAATTCCTTCTGGACTATCCCTCCCAGAATTCGTGGCCTTAAAGGACTGAGGCCCTTGAACATGCACACTGGATTCCTGCACTTAACAGACCAGTACCCGTTTGCCTTGAGAGGAAAAGTTCACAAACTCTAATGGTTATGGGTGGTCTAAAAGATTCAAAATGATTGAACCCAGTTCTCTTACCCAAAGGATTACTGGATCTCAAACAAAACATTTCATTTTACAAATCAATGTCATTTTAGGTTAGAGGTTTAAAAGGATTATTATTTGTCTATACAAGTAGCAAAATATATGAAATAAAGGATGACGCATCAATGGAAGAAACTAACTCATGGTTTTTGTGTTATACCTCATAGGACTGGGAATGATGGCTGTGAAATATTTGATGTGCACACAAGCATATATCTGCCAGAATACAAAGGTTCCCCTCCCAAACTAAAGTCCTTTCCCTCTCAGCTAAATGTATATCTGAGGCTTGGGCATCATCTAAATTTGCACCATGCTCAAGAGGCATTTCCTAGCTGAGAAAAGAAGTCTTTTTGCTGCTAGAACTGTCTTCTGCAGGAGTAAAAAATTCAACATAAAGAATGTTCATAAAAACATGTTCTTCACTTTTTTTTGCCAGCAGCATACAATAAGCTTTCTTTTTACACTAGTCTGGTAGAGATAACATTTACCTTTATTTTTCCTTAGTGCCAAATTATTTTTACGCCTGGGTCATACTCTACCTGAGGAAGAATTGATTTATTATAGTCTACTAGAGTTCATGTTTGTGATAAGCACCATGGATCTGATGGAGTACATCTCACTGGCAGTCAGGAACATAAGCTGTGTATCATTTTACTTGATTGTTTTGGTTCAGGCAGTTCTGTCCTTTTGCCCACAAAGTAGTTACCATTTTATTACAATGTGGTGGACTATCCAGACTGAGTAGATTCACTCAACATAATTTATAGGGAACAAGTGATTCACAAATAATCATCACTCAGAGACTGAGTCTTTATAGAGAACGAACTTCACTTTCACTACTTATAAGTTAGCATACTGTATTAAAAGCATTGTTGAAAAAGCACTGTTTAAATGTTTTTGGAAATCTGTATTGCCATTGTGTGTCTGTTTTGTGGATGAAGGATATCTATTATTTTCTGAATACTAAATATACTTGTGAAAATTTTAGAGGGGGAAAAAACTGAAATGGAGAGACCATTGCCTTATTTGACTGCAAAAAACCTTACCTACATTTGAATACTTTCTCTTACCCCATGCCCCACTTACGGGTTTCAAAAGTAGGGAATAGTGGTTATTTCCTCAAATCAATCTGATCTGTAGCTGCTGTGGTGTCTCTACCATTCATCTTCTTAAATGGCAGGAGTAAATTTCAGCAAGTTTTAACTATTTTTACTCATATGCAGAAAATCAAAAGCTAAGCAAATTAAATCCAAGCAATACACAACAATCTACATCACAAAAGGCAAGCATTATAGACAAACTCTTCATGAAGTCGTCTGCCAATTATCAAAATGGAAAAGACTGAAGGAATCAGACTAAATAAATATTAAAAATATTAAATTAGATAAAAACATGACAGTAATGAATGAAGAATTCACTGTATTAAATAAAAAATTCAAGTGAATATACTTTGAAACTATTTTTATAAAGCCTATATGATAAATGAAGAATATTCTACCCATCCAATAGAAAGTCTAGACTAAAGAAGATACCTGAACTTTCCAAAACATGGAAAATGACTCCAGCTTTTAGGTTTCTTTTCACTCATTTATGTAGTTTCCATTATAAACCCTCCCTACAAATAAAACAAATATTTTGTTGCAACCGGCGCTTAACCGCTCCTGTTTTTCACCAAAATTCCCCCCTATACTACACAATGTACTGTTAGTATAAATCACTATAATATCTGAGAATCCTACAAATTATAAAGTTTTAATTAAAGATCTGTGTCTCTCCTCCCTTCTACTAGTAGAGAGGTTATTTATGGTTATGGTATTCTCTCTGACTTGGGTAAAAACCTCATGTATGATATTTAGTGAATGTTTGACTCTCTGGAAATAGAGCCTTCAAAAAGCATCTTCTGAATGCACTAATTATTAATGGCAAAGACAGACAGCAAAATAAAAACAACCAGAGGCAAATCCAAACACACACAAATAAAAGAAAATTTGCTTTTACATACCTAATTGCTGTAAGACAGTTGCCTTTACTTGTGCAGGAAGGTTTTCGGTCTGCAAAAGTTGTTCATAAGCTTCCTTTGCAGAGTGATACTTTCTCTGCAGGGTGGGTGGGGGGGGAAAGGAAATGGATTATTCATAAACTTATATCCTACTACCAATAGTAACTGTTGCACAGCACTGATAGCACACAAATGCATTCCCAGAAAATCTACAACAAAATTTCTTGTATACAGTGCAATGAAAGCTTTAATGATGGAGATACATAGTGCAGTGGAACAACCTGTCTGAAGATACAATAGTTGGTATAAAGTCAATACATAAAACAATATAGTGAAGAGGAAAATTTTGCAAAAAAAGAGTGATTTAACCAAGTTTCCTACATATGCATCACGCCATTTATATTCAAACCAATGGCCACTGCAATATCGAAATGGGTTTTCTTAAATTTGGCCCTACACTTCTATACTGTTTTAGTGTATACTGAGCTCATTGCTATAGTAAGAGAGTACAGTTAATAAACTTGCAAATTCCTTCCACAAAGTCCAAAACAGAAATGAACAGAAACAAAGACCCCTTTTACACTTAAAAATAAGATAGGCCTAGCTACTTCGCCCAGGGCTGTGAAAAATACTGCACCCTGAGCACTGAAGTTATCTCAACCTAGTCCCCTGTGACGATGCAGTGAGGTCAACGTACTTTTGTCAATGTAGCTGTCGCCTCTTGCGGAGGTGGATTAACTACATCAGTGGTAAAACCCTTTCCACTGATTTAGGAAGCATCTGCACTATGGCGCTACACCTGCACCGCCGTAGCTGTGCTGCTGTAGTGTAGACATAATGTTGGTGGCTGAGGCAGTTTGTAGATGATGCAAAAAAAAAAAAAAGTCAATATTTTAAAATCTATTTTTCTATAACTTATGGCTGTAGGTAGCATTAGATGTTTATTTCCCAGTAGTAGGATGATTTCAGTCATACTAGGAGCTATGGTTTTCAAATATACACAGCCACTAAAGGTAATGGAATATATTAGCAGCATTAGAATATTCTATTTTGTCATCCTCTATTTATACAAGATGTGGTTGAATCATGAACGTGTTCACTTTCTAATTCATATGTACTGTAGAAGCATGGGCCCTCAGGCGGCAAACGTCTGAGTAGTTGTGGCACTCTGTACCTCAAAGCAGCATCCTGGAACCCCCATATTCACCACTGTCATATAATTATGATATGTTTTGTAAAGTATGCCTTGTGAGGTATCATTTTAAAGGTCTTGATCTGTTAAACATTAATATCTTGTTGAATTGTATTTGCTATCATTGTATGGGAAGTTATAAAGTTTTGCTATGTGTGTGTGTTACTGAAATATGTGTTACTGAAATATGTTGTGAGGTTGGGAACATCCACAACCAGCCTTTCAGGTACAACAATGGAGCAGCCAGATGCTGCTGATGGCCCATTAAAGGGAGTCCACACACTCTAGGACTATCTTAGGGACTGTATACAATGGACACTGCTTGACCTACGTCATAGCAAAGGCTCTTTCCAGCAAGCTGAAAGAAGCTATAAAAGAGGGTAAGTGACATCATCACTTGGCCTCCTCTCCCCCCTCTTCCCCCCAACTCAACATCTGGAAACATGTCTGGAGGACAAAGACTTTTGAACTGGGGAGGTGGTTCCAGGCTAAAGGAGCATTCTAGCCTACGCATCGAAGATCTGTAACCTGCTTGTACTATCTGTTTGATTCAAATATTGTTTAGTTTATAGAATTTAAGATTGTGCGCTTATTTTTGTTTTCTTTGGTAACCATCTCCATCCATGATGCCTACCACTTATAATCCCTTAAAATGTATCTTTCTGTAGTTAACAAATCTGTTTTATATTTAACCCAAAACAGTGTGTTTTGCTTGCAGTGCTAGGGAAACCTCTGCTCAGTGAACAAAAGCTGGTGCATGTCCTCTACACAATGAGGGAGGGGCACATTGGGTAACACTTACATGATCAGGGCAGGACGTGAAAGCTTTGGGGTCCTACACTGAGGAGCTGGAGAGAATTGGCTGGAGCCTCTGTTGTTGATTCATTAGTGGCTGGGAGAAGCATTCATGTAACTCAACTAGGTGTGTCCCTGCCTGTGGATGTCTGTGTAAGTGCAGTACCTGGAGAGCTTTGCAGCTTGTACAACATCATAGTGTGAGAGGGAGCCCAGGTTGGTAAGAGAGAGCTCAGACCTACCCCAGTTCCAGGTTGCATCCCAGGAAAACCCGCCTCAGTAGTTTATAGGTTCAGGGTCATGGTGATGAAAAAGGCTTTCAGACTGTGTACTCTTTCCTTCACTACTTAAATGGGCAGTGTTTCAAACAGCTGAATTTTATGTGACAGCATTAACCTGTGTCTGTTATCTTGATTATATATACTGTACATAATGTAATTATTTTTAATGGTAAATTTATTTTAAATGCCTTAATTCCTCAGTTACTCCTCCCTGATTTCAATCTGGGAGATACATGCTGAAGGTCTCATGTTACCACTAATATAACATTTGGAATTTTTAAAAAATTATAATAATTTCCTTACATAAAATGTATTACAGCTTAGCTAGTGATATTCAAAATTAGACCTTATTTCTGACAAAGATCAATTGACCACTGAACTAAAAGTTAGTGACTGTCTAGATGCAAATTTTCACAACCTAGTTACATTGATTACGTGTAACAGAATACAGTCCTGAGCAGTAAAATATACATTTGGTGATTTAAAGGGGACAATTTCATGAAGCTGAAAGCAATTATAAGCAAAATTGACTGGGAATTAAAATTTAAACAAAGTAATATGAATGATTATTAGGAGTTGTTGCCTTTACTAGATGCCCCAAAGCCCAAATTCCACAATCACAAGACAGAGCTTTCTTGATTAAAATATATCAGTCTGGTTAAGAAGGAAAGTGAAAGCAGCAATAATATATAATGAACAGAAAAAGGGGAAGTTGATAGCAATGACTAACTCAGCAGTCTCAGAATGTAGACAACTGATAAAGGAAGCTAACTATCTCAAAAATTCATGCCCAGTATGGTTAAGGACAATACGAAGGAATTTTTAAAATTTATCATCAGGATCAAAATAAATCTTACCAAAGGTATAGGTCTGTTACTAGGTAGGGATGGTAAAATTGTCAGTGATGCAGGAAAAGGAAGAAGAGTTCAATAAATATATCTGTTCTATATCTGGAAAGAAACTGGATGATATTACTGAAAGGTCTGAGTATGAAATACTTTCTATTCCAGTAGCAAATAAGGAGGACGTTAAACAGCAACTACTGAAGTTAACGTTGTAAAACCTCAAGACTAGATATGACTTGCACCCAAGAGTTCTGAGAAAACTGGCTGAAGGAGTTCTGTGACTCATTGATATTTAATAAATCTTTAATTACTGGAGAAGATACAGAGTGTTAGAAATAAGCAAATATGTCAATATGTGAAAAGGTTAAACAGGGTGATCAATGCATTAATGAGAGTATTACTGGAATACTATGCCCTAATGTTCATATTTAAAAAGGATCTTGACAAATTGAAAAGGCTTGAGAAATAGCTAAAAGAATGATTCAAGGTCTGGAAAACACACCATTACAGTAAGAGACTAAAGAAGCTAATCTATTTAGCTTATCAAATAGAAGGTTAACAGGTGACTTGATCACCTATAGGCATGTAGGTCTCTAAGTACCTACACACAGAAAAAAGATTTGATAGTAGTCCAGCAAATAAAGGCATAACAACATCCTGTGGATGGAAGTTGACGCTAAACAAATTCGGAATAGAAATAAGAACTTTTAACAGTGAGGGTAACCACTGGAAAACCTTATCTAGGCATTTGGTGGATTCTCCATCACTTGAAGTCTTTAAAACAAGATTGGACGACTTTCTAAAAGATATTCTCAAGCTCAGCCAGAAGTTACAACAGGTTTGATGCTGGCATCACTTGTGAAATTCTATAGTCTGAGTTACACAGGTCAGACTAGAAAATCATAATGATCCATTTCTGGTCTATGAATATTGAAAGTCTCAAGACTAGAATTCAGAATTAGAGGGTTGATTCCTTAACCTGTCAACCTATCATGCCACTCTAACACCCTTTGCAGCATTTAATAATGTTGTCAATAGTTAAAAATAGGCTAAGTGTACTGGATTCATTACTAAAATAAAATAAAAAATAATTTAACTAAATGTGCTACTACAGAATCAGGAGTTTTGTCACTGATTTTAGGTGTGCTGCACTGCAGCATTTGTGACCAATGCCTGAAAAGCTGTTGGACCAATTCTCAGCTGATAAAAATTAGTGTTGTTCAACTGACTTCAATGGAACTTTGCTGATTTACTACAGCTGAGGATCTCGCCCACTGTTTACACTATTATCATATCTGAAGCCCACATGAGTAACATTACAATAGGCAATTCTTAAACCGGTAGAATCAAAATATCTATTGTCAAAATATTACAGGAAGAGATTGTGCTCACAAACATAATATTTAACTATTTGCTTTAGGAACAAGTGCTGTATACAGTATTTTTTAAAAACTGCATTTAGGTAAGTGATATATTTGGCAATCATTCTAGAACATAAATATCAGGCATTGAACAAAGAACTGTACTGGGGAGGAAATTAAGTGGAATTTTACTGGCATTGAAACAACAACTGAAATTTCTGTTTCCCAATTTGGGCAGATTTGGTATTTTCTCTCGTATTGAACAGAACTTTACTCCAAAAATATCTCTCGGACATTAGTGGAATCACTCAGAACAAGGTGCTACTCAACATGAGAAAAGGTCTCAAATCCCCAATCCCCCCCACTTTCTAGCATATTTTAGAAATCCAAGTAAATAAAAATATTTATTCTACTAAATATACCTGTCTAATACAAGCAGGCTTACAAACACCAAGTGCACCATTTATACATTGCTCACTCACTGAAATGCAGTGCAGTTAATCTGTTTCCTGCTCCCAACTAAGTATACGTGACATTTATCAGTCTGTCATTTAAACAGAGTATCCAAGAACTCTCTCTAAGCCTTAGCCTTGAATATAAGTAACTCATCATAAATGCAACCCTTTTGCATTTTATAGAATAAAACTTCATATTTAAAATTACATTTTTAAATTTATCACATTTAAAAGTTTCAACATGTATAAACTATAAATTTGTAGTTAATTTTGGCACAGCAGAAATAATGCATTTCTCCTTTTCAATACTGTCTCTAGTTATGTTGGTGAAAACAATGATATGTATGTATGCCATTTATCTAAAATACTGTACTCCAATATAGATGGAAATTTCTATAAAAATAGAACGTGTCCACCCTTTTTCTTGGGCTATAACGTTTTTCTCAAGCCTATAATCTTGTATATATGCATTTTTCACTTACACATATTAAAAGTAGAATCAATTAAACATGTTGTGTATATTCCTCTTGATATCACTTAAACTGAAACAGAATGACCCACACTGCTAAAACTCCACTGCAATTTTGGTTAAATGGGTATTTCTTAGTAATCAGCTCCAGTTCTGGTTATTTATATTAATATTAACACCAAACTAGGTGGGCTTGCTAGAAAAGACATGCATCTGCCACAAAACTGGTGTTCTAGGAGAATGAAAAATCAACATTTTACACTGTAAGAGCTAATTTGCAGTTGTATAGGTAGAATGCAGATTTACATTCTAAAACAATTGTTTGGTAAGGACTGAAGTATTGCACAGCATTTGTAGAAAAGCACTGAAAATGTAGTTATATAGTCTTTGTTGTGCTATATGAGGCTTTCCACAAAATAAATTCAATGACCAAATTAGGCAAAATTAATCAAATTAATTAATTTTGCAGGTTACCTTTAAAGAAACACAACTTAAAAATAAAATGCTATGATCAAAGTTCTTGTTTACATTACTCAGAATATTAAAAGTTAAAATTTTAAAAATCCAATCTATTTCATGCTATTTATATTGGTTTTCTTCCTGAATTTCGCTCAGCTTGGAAAATGAAAATCAATTAAGTAATTTTCACTTTTATTTATATTTATTTTCATTGTTAAACTGTAGGAGAATATCACATTGTTTAAAAGTTGTTTTTAAACAGAACCTTTGGTTCCATGGGAACCCTCAATCCCACATAGATGTATAGTTGACTGGCAATAGACTTTGGCTTGGATGCACCAAGAATGGACACAGAAATGGATAAGAGCATACAAGATTGTCCCTTTGAAGCAGTACTGTGACGAGCTTCAGTAGATCTACACTGCAAGAACTACAGCAGCTTGTATCAGAGCACAAGTTTTTGGCTCTAATCTGTGTTGAGCTAAGGCTTTAAATTCTGATACACCCTATTGGAAAACTTAGCGTAGATGAAACACTGGTCAGGGTAAATGCCCATCATCCAATTATATAAAGTTGTTTCTCCCAAATGATGGGGTCATGAGAAGGTTGAATGGGTCACAGGCCCGGTGGGGTGGGGGTTGGAGAGCAAGCCCACCCTGCACTCACGCCACAGTGGTAGCTCCTGTCCCGTGGGGCTGGCCCCAACTCCCTGCTCCAGGCGCTGCATTCTGGCGCACAGGGTCACAGCGCCATAGCACCACTCGGGAGTGGAAGACGCCAGCCTTCACGCAGCCCACTCTGTTAAGTGAGAAATCACGACTAATGCCAGCAACCCGGTGACGGAACATCGATCAACAATCTCCCCGTCTTCAGAGCAACAACTCAAGCTACCATACTCTTGATGTAATTATCTGTCTTAACCACCTAAATGTAAAATTATAGTTTATGCTCTACATCAGTCATACAAAGAAGCAGCAGCACCACCACTCAGGTTTGGCCTGGCTGCCCCTCCATCATGACCTGTCCCACGACCTCTGCCCCAGCACTGCAATAGTAATTCTGGCCTGTTGCTGAGGAGAGGCAGTCAATGACAGAGGGGCAGCTGGGCCAAATTTGGGTGAGTGACGTTGCAACCTAATCTGCAGGGCTACAGTGCCACTCAGGTTTGGCCCAATCAACCTTCCACCATGACAGCCTGCCTTCTGCACAAGGCCAGAATTAGCACTGCGCAGAGAACGCTGCTTCAGGTAGTCAGTGCCCCCTTGGCAGGGTGAGGAGGCAGCAGTGAAAGACAACCCCAGCTTATGATTTACCCCCACCCCAAATTTGGACCAAATTACCCCTCAGTAAAAAGTTTGGAAACCACTAACGTAAGGCACCTGATATGAGGGTCTGGATGTTTGATTTACAAAATATACATGTTTTTTAAAAATGATTTTAACTTTCCACAAAACAGTCAATTTATGCTTTCCTCCACAACAATTACATTTACTTTATCCTTTAGTTGAGAAAAGCAGAGAATTCACTTGGCACCATTTTGTTTACAATAGCTTTTGTTCTCTATTTATCTGTGTTCTTCAGGATAAAAAAAAACTTTCACTTGTTTTTTTCAACTAGTATCTACATCTATACACAATAGAAAGTGTACAATGCACATTGTGTGACAATGTTTTCACTCAAATTATACCACACTTTGTAGGTATACAGGTATGTCGCGTCTTACACGGGGGTTACGTTCTGCGCTGAGCGCGTAAAGCGAAAAACCGCGTATGTTGAGACTCCATTGAGTTGAATGGCGGACGGAATTGCCCGCAGTACCGATGCCGTTTTAAAATGGTTATTTTTCTTTTTTTTTCCTGTTTTTGCCGACCGCACAAAGCTGAATTTGCGCATGTTAAATGCGCCTAAGACGCGACAGACCTGTACTTAATGCTAGTGTGTTACATTTATTTGCATCCTAGCATCTTCATTCAAACTAGTGGATAAACTGTCCATACCTTACCAAAAGCCCACTGAGGAAACTCTGAGGGCAGAATTTGGCCCAGAATTGATAACATAACTTTATAGTCTGCAGATGATGACTCATCTTATCTGGCAGTAACTTCATTTGTAGGTTTCTTTATGTTTACACATATAAGCTTTAGAATATCTGGCAACTGTTTTAGGAACTACTGTATTGAAAGTCAATTTAAATTTCACAAAGAAATTTTAGCCAATAGTTCAAGTTTAGTTCTTGCCTGAAAATGACTGACAGTGTATCTAGGAACTGGCAAATACAAAGATTAAGAAAAAATAGCTAGCTGGCCTCTTATATGTGCAATATTTTGAACTTACCACAACGAATTTCATTTTCTGAGCTGTTCGTCCATTATAATTATTTTCTTAATGAACATAAGTTGATGCGAACTTCACATAGCATGTGCTTAACTTTCATTCACAAAAGTGTCACTAGTGGGCTGGATTTCACAAACTGATTATATAATACACTGACTATATTTCATCAAAAGTACAAAAGTACAAAAGTACAAAAGTACAAAAAGCTTAACACTTACCTGGATTTCATGTAGGTGGGCAATGTGAAACTGAACTGTAAAAGTGGGAAAGTAAAATAATTAATTATAATAAAAACGGACATTTAATAAGAACTAAATAGTTTAATATTAAACACTTTAAAAACATAAGTAACTCATTATGAGTTAAAGTTTATTTCCAAATAAATTTTATCAGGGATTTCAAATCTGACAGTAGCATTGATGGAATATGAACGTGTGCTCCAATAACCGTGTTATGCTTACATACAAACAATGTAAAAACCTGAACCTGAACTTGAACTTATAAAACAGATACCACAAAACGTATTGAAATTACACCACATTTAACAAAAACAAAAAGTAGCTACCTGTCTCTTATGGAGAAAATGCATAACAGCACCATGATGTGATTTTTTCAGTACATAAGCCAATCAGAAACAAGCAAATAATTTTTTTCTGCTGTTATTTAATTACCGGTGGAGCCGACTGGATAGGTCACAGACCAGAAAAAATATGTTATATGCACTAAAGCATACACATTCTCTCTGCAAAAACACACAAGCTTATCCCCTACTCCTAGACTTAGTGCATGCACCTACCCTCAAATGCGCTGATTCAGCAACTGAATTTTATTTTAAGGCACAGTATCTCAAATAGCTAAAACCGTTATTTGTCTTGGGAAATCTGGGAGTTTCAGATTTCCAATAACATACAGCATCAGTTATTTCAGAAGACAGTCTAGCATAAAATGGTCATTTTTCCACTGAGCCATGTAAAACTATAGACAATTGACTAGACAGGTCAAAACGCTTTTAGCATCCCTCGTATGCATTCATGCATCTATGGGAATTCTAACTCCCTACCATCATAATAGTAAGATGCCAAACATCCTGGGCTAGTCCATCCCCCAACTGTTGGTGGCTGATTGGCTAGGAAGTTTTTGTTGTTGTGTTTTTTAAAGATTTACTCTATGTGTTTATGAATAAGCTGTTTTATGTTTGGTAAATTTTCACATACATTTTTCAGGGGATAATTATCCACCACCCAACAAAGCAAAAACAAATTTGATTCCCTAAAACTATTTTGATTTGCAGAAAACTATTATTTTCACCAAATATAACTTCAATCACTCCCCCCAAGCTATACAGTAACTAAGTGCTAGTGAGAAAATACATATGTAAAGTATGTATAATTTAAAGAAAATGAATAACCAGAACTACCATAATTGAAGCATTCACATAAAATCTATATTTTAACATTTTTAACCTAGTAGGCCAAAGACTATGTTACTCAACACATGAATTCCGACTGTGGATCATGTTCAGTAAGGCTATGGCTACGCTACGAGGCTTTTAGCAACATGGCTGTGCCACTACAGCTGTGCCACTAAAAGGCACCCCAGTGTAGCTGCTTTTTGTCGGCAGGAGAGAGCTCTCCTGTGGACAAAAAACTTCCCCACACCCCCCGCACAAGCGGCAGCAGCTTTGTAGGCAGGAGAGCGCTCCTGCTGACAAAACGCTGTTCACACCAGCGCTTTTTGTCGGTAAAACATTTGTCATTCAGGGGGCGGGGATGTGTGTGTTTTTGTAACACCCCTGAACGACAAAAGGTTTGCCGATGAAGTGCCAGTGTAGATAAAGCCTCAGTTAATGTGATAAAAATCCTTTCAGAAACTTTAACTGGAAGTCAGTGTACATTACTCACTAAAAATAGTCTCCATTTTTATTTTATCCCCAAAACACAGAGACCATTTCATATTCAGGAGACAAAAATCAATGTTCACCTAGTTTTCTGTTTAGGACTATTGGTTTTTTTTTTTAATTATTTAAAATCTCATACATGAATACTAAACAAGAAACCCAAAGAGAATGCTACTATGCAGTATTTCTGTCAATCTTAATTTTTAAAAAACTTTTAATTTAACAGCAGATTCACTGGTATACCAGAACATAAAACAGCCAGAGTGCACCAATAGTTGAGTTTACAATTGCTTTGCATCAGCAGGGCAAGGCAATGCAATCAAACTGAACTGGTGAATCCAGCTCTTAATTAGTAATTAGTTTATCAGTTTAGAGGGCTGTGTTATGGAGACCACTCCTGTGTAACAGGATAGGTGGGGGAAGGCTAGTTTCCAGGTCCCAATATCTCTTCACTTTAGAGGCTCTAATAACTTGCTAAATACAATAAAATAAATAACTTAAGACTAACACAATTATTCCTGGTCTCACAGTATAGATCTTAAAAAAATTGGCAGAGTAACAGACTTTAACAAAATTATTTCTAATGAAAACACCAACATAAGCTCAAATATAGCATCATAAATCCCTGCATTTATTCCTAAAGCTATGCTATTCTTTAAAGATGACCCACAAATGATTCCCTCCCCCCATGATTTACAGAGAGTTTGCATGTTTTTTGTCCTGCTTGTTTCTTTACCTTAGAAATTATCAGCAGTATCAAAGTCTGATCTTCCCTAGTTTTGTTGAAAGACTTCTTGAGGTACCACCCCATCCCCAAGTACATGCATGGGCACTCTTAGGCCTTATCTACACTAGGATAAAAGGCTGATGGTACATCTGCACTGCAAATTCAGATGCAACTATAGCACAGGTAGGCATATCTGCATTAGTTTTAATCTAGCTAGCAGGGGAAACAATAGCAGTGAAGATGGGAAAGCATAGATTTAAGTGCAGCCTAGCTACCTAGACCGGTTAGTCACATCCTCATTGCTATTGTTAGCTGCGCTAGCTAAATTAAAGCTAATGCAGGTGTGCCTATCATCATTACAATTTAGTCTGTAATGTACACATACCCTGAAACATTCTAAAGGTTTAGTACAGACAAGCAATGTATACTTGGTTTAACACATACTCAGGTGTCTGAGTTCAAACCTAGGCTTCTCACTAAGGCTTTAACTTGATCAGAATAACACATGTTCCAGGCAGCCTTCCTACTTTACACTAGACCCACAATATGTTAGCAAGCACATCTTGTTTAAATTCTAATACAGACAAGGTTTAGAGAAGGAGGGAAGTGTGCTGAATCTTTAACAAAGATATGCTTTCCCTCAGGCAATTAGGCAGTGAGAGTGAAATAGGTGCTAGACAAGTAATAAGTTTTACATAGTCAGTCCCATTAAGATATTCCTTCCTCTTTTGAGTGCTCAGTTTTTAGTCTCATGATGACAATTTTATTAGGTCCCAAAATCAGTGTTATAGAAAAAACAAGGTTTTTTTTTTGTTGTTTTTTAAAAACAGCCCAGAAACCATTTTTAGGTTTAAAAGAATAACTTTAGGCTCTTTTACATTTTTAGAAATCCTCCTTCCCCCTCCACCCCCAAAAAAAGGCCTTATGACCCTTTTATTTCACCTTCAAGGTTTACAAAGAAAAATGCATGTTCTCTATGGGAGAATTAGCATAATTACAGCATTGAGGCCTACTCCCACAAGGACTGATTTCAAAGGGCATTCACAGCACACAGCACTGTGCCAGATTGGGCCCTTTAAGGGAATAAAAATAAAGTAGAAATTAAACACCATAATTAAGGTATCCAATCATTATATTCAATATAGGTGAAATACACTGACAAATTTTGTTAAGCAGTATACGTCAAAAGTATAGAACAAAAACTAAATGAATGTTAATCACTAATGACAGTTGTCAGTTATCCTTACTGACTTGGTAACTAAAACTATTGCCCAGTTGCTTATTCTGAGCTCTAATTTACAGTATCATGACTTAGCGTACTAGTGAAATGATCGTAAATAATGTAGACAAAATTTGGCTCATTAAAACAACTAATTTTAACTTTCTGAAAAACAACTCAGCATTCCTCAGAGCATGACAGGCTGAAAAGATCACTCAGTACACCAGCAAATAAAACCCCTAACATTTCACTTCAATATCGCTATAAAACGGAGCATCACCTTTCACTACACAGAATCCAAGCTCAATTCTCACTTTTCCAACAGGCTGGTATTTTACACAAGGCTAATATTCAGCATGGAAATTTCCTATTACCCTCTAAATTATTGCAATTTAGCAAATTAGAAAGGTCCACATAACACAAGTCACTGGAAAGAGACGGTTACTCACCTAGGGGTAACTGAGGTTCTTCGAGATGTGTCCCCCTGTGGGTGCACTCCAGGTGACTGTGCATCCCGGCGCCTGGAGTGGAGAACCCACAGGGACAGCGGGACACACATCTCGAAGAACCTCAGTTACCCCTAGGTGAGTAACTTCATGTTATCATTTAACATTAATTTTCATTTAACAATGCACTACTTTATCATCACTTTCCCCCTCAAATAACCCAGTATGCCACAAGGATGACAAACAAACTTTCCTCTGTATTCTCCTACCTGTAGAGCAAGAAATATTGAAAGGAAAGTTTCATTTACCTGCTAATTTTCAATGGAATAATAACTCAGCAGTGCTAGCAATTTAGTTAATTCTAGTTGGGCAGCAGAAAAAAAGCAGTGTCAAAGCTGTTGGTCAAGTTGTTGATCCTGTTATGACCATTCATCCAACCCCTCACAGTGTATATTGCCAACCCAATACTGTATTTTCTCTCTCACAGTGTTATGTTGCCACCCCAATACTGTATTTTCTCTCTCACAGTGTTATGTTGCCACCCCAATACTGTATTTTCTCTCTCAAAATTAAAATGAGAAAAGGAGAAATAGACAGATGTTCAGACATCTTGTAGAAAAAAAATAAACAGGAAAGCCCATTCCCCTCTCCCCCCACACCAGAATGTATTAATTTCTAAATTAAGAAGAGGTCAGTAATGAGCATCCCAGCAAAAACACAAACACTCGGTATGGGAATGTAAAGGAAGGAAAGAACATCTCAAATACTTTCTTCCAAATACATCATTTGAAATCACTGGTCTGCAACAATGTGAAGCATCTTCTGGCTAAAGGATGCATCAGTTAATGTGACAATTGAGCTTTGGTTTTTTGAGAAAGTATGCTGGCAGGCTGGCTTGCATATTAATTTAGTGATTGTTGAACTTCTTCCACCTGAGGAAATGCTGTATTTTTAGTAGAATTTGCTTGAAGGTCAAACATATGCTTGAACGCCCTCTCTATTGTGTCCTTGAAAACCTTCTTTCACCTGTACTGAGGGCTATAAAAATAAAAAATAAGTACTGTTTTTATGAATGTTCTTGATGCTTTCAATGAGTATTTTCTCATCTCTCTTTCTGTCACAAGCCTGTCCTTGTCAAGTGGCATCATTCTGGATGTAAAGCTGGTTAGACAGTTTCTTGCAGCAAGATGGTTAGATGGATTCTTAGGGTACATCTACACAGCAGTTCAAAATAGACAGATGCACTAGCTCAAAAACAGCAGCATAGCTGGGAATAGCACAGCAGCAGCCTGGGCTAGCTACCTAAGTACTTACCCAATGGGCTTGGGTGGGTTTATACTCAAGCTGCTAGCCTGAGCTATTGCTCATCTACACGCAGCTAGGCTGCGATTTTTAGTGAGCTAGCGTGAGCAGAGTTAGCACGTGTCCGTGTACCCTAGGTGGGAAGCATGCTCCTAGCTGTAGTGTAGACATATTCTTAGCAGCAAAACTTACAAAATCCACAGGAGTTCAGAGAACAATTTTTCCTTTGTGGAATATTCATATTGTTGCTTGAACTATAAGGCCCCTAAATTCAGAAACCCTCCTGGCTGAAGTGATTATGACTAAGGCAGCCACTTTAGTATATAAATGTAATCAAAACTTCTTAAGCTCAAAAAGGTTTTGCAAAAGTAGATAGAATACAATATTCAGATTCAATGTAGGACATTTGTGAATGTTGACACTAAACTGGGAGGAGTGGTTGATACGCTGGAGGGTAGGGATAGGATACAGAGGGACCTAGACAAATTAGAGGATTGGGCCAAAAGAAATCTGATGAGGTTCAACAAGGACAAGTGCAGAGTCCTGCACTTAGGACGGAAGAATCCCATGCACTGCTACAGACTAGGGACCAAATGGCTAGGCAGCAGTTCTGCAGAAAAGGACCTAGGGGTTAACAGTGGATGAGAAGCTGGATAGCAGTCAACAGTGTGCCCTTGTTGCCAAGAAGGCTAATGGCATTTTGGGCTTTATAAGTAGGGGCATTGCCAGCAGATCGAGGGACGGGATCGTTCCCCTCTATTCGACATTGGTGAGGCCTCATCTGGAGTACTGTGTCCAGTTTTGGGCTCCACACTACAAGGATGTGAAAAAATTGGAAAGAGTCCAGCGGGGGAAAGGTTGTGGCAAAACGAACCCTATGGCATACACTGGCACAGTCCTTCCAGGGATGACCAAACACCTGCAGGTATGTGAGTCCGCATGTCCAGTGAATAACAAGAGGGATGGTAGAGAGACTTCAAACACCTGGCCTGAGGTAAATACACTCTAGCCGTGGTCGAGCCAAGAACCTCTCCTATGAATTTGATTCTCTGTACAGTGAAAAGAGCTGATTTGTTCTTGTTGATCAACAGGCCCAACAAGTAGAAGAGGAATTGGATTTTCCCAGTGGCCATTGTTACTTGTCTGGACTGACTTCAAACTAACCAGCTGTCCAGACATGGGTACACCTGGACCCCTGCCTTCTTGAGATGTGCCACACCCACTGCCATGCACTTTGTGAAGACTCAAAGGGCTGATGACAGGCTGAAAGGGAGAATCAAACTGATAAACATCTGCCACAACAAATCTAAAAAACCTCCAGTGGTTCTGGTGAATGGTCACATGGAACTAGGCATCCTTTAATCATTGCAGTCTAGGGATGGGATAATAGATGACCCAGCTGCAACCCTGTAAACCAAGGAACGCAAACCAAGAAAGCAACCAATGCTGCTTGCACTCTTGTAGAGTGTGCTAAAATTCTGTGAGATAGTGGAGCTGCAGCAATGTCGCAGTACAGACAAATACAAGAGGAGATCCAGAACGAAATCCTTTGTGAAATGATGTTCGAGTAACCACACAAAACTTTCTTTATGTATCTGTTGTGGTTTGTAGGTCTAAAATAGCTCTGCGGCCTCCCTTGGACTTTGGAATGAGAAAATAGTGAGAACAGACTCCCTTCACGCAATGCTGAGGAAGTACTTCCTCCACTGCTCCTAACTGTAAAAGACTGAACTTCTTGAATTAATATAGTCTTGTGAGAATGGCCCCTGAACAGGGATAGGGAGGTGAAAGAGGGGCAGGGGAGAAATAGAGGTAAATTGCAGTATATATTCCAGTTCCACTGTGCTGAGAACCCTGCTGCCAAAGGGAGAAAAAATTAGGGTGAGTGGTTCGCTGGCCTGGACTAAGAAGTCAAATAAATTGCTTAGATGTTACAGATTGTATGGAAGTAGCAGAAAACAGAGGAGGCAGAGGTACTCTCTTCCTCTGAAACTTATGTCATCTCCTGTATTGGTCCGGCTGCCTTATTGGGTAGAACAGGTTCCTCTGCTGGAGCTGAGGGTGGAACTGCTTTCTCTCAGGGCTTGGGGTATATATGCCCAAAGACTTAAGGGTTGCCATATATCTAAGAAAATACAAAGCTTTGTCTGTCTTTCCAGAAAGTAAACTTGGGCCCTGAAAGGGGAAGTCCCTCAACTGTTTGCTGGACTTCAGCTGGAATGCCAGATGACTGCAGACAAGAACCACAATGCACCGTGACTGTTGTTGCCATCACCCAAGCTGCTGAATCTGCCTCATCCAATACAGCCTGTAATGATGATCTTGCTATCAGGCAACTTTTATCTATAAAAGCTCTGAACTCTTTAGCATCACCTGGCAACTTGTTCACAAATTTCAATATTGAGTCCCAACTAGAGTAATCATAATAAGCTAAGACAGCTTCATGGTTTTCAATTCTTAACTGCAATCCTAATGAAGAATAAACGTTTTTCTGAAATAAATCAAGCTTTTTGCATATTTGCACTTGGGAGTAGATTTAGATTGCCCTTGTCTCACTTTCTTATTCACGGAAAATCCCGGGGCTGGCTATGAATAGAAATACTCATGCCCCTGGGAAGGAACTTGGTATCTCTTCTCCATTCTTTTGGCAGTGTGTGTCAGAGAAAAGTGAGTTTGTTAAGAATTTTGGTGGGTTCTAAGATGGTCTCATTAATAGGCAGAGCCACTCTAGCAGGTCCTTCAGAATGCAAAATATCCACCAACTTGTATTATCCTGGACCAATTCAATTGGAACACCGAGGGAGGTGACTACCCTTTCCTTAAGTTCCTGGTACATTTTATAATCATTCAGAACAGGGGAGAATGACATCTGAGAGTGCGTCCTCATCTGGTGGTGATGAAGAAGCGCTGAACAGAGATACTATAGTGTCAGTCTGCTGAACATCTGTGACAGAAGGGTCAGATACTGGAGGGATAAGGTCCCTCAGCTGCTACAGTACCAGATGGAGAACAGCACCTTCACAGGGATTCTGGTAGACCTCTATCCAGGAAAGAAAGACCTTAAGACTGGGGCTACCCCCATGGATTCGAAAAAGGCCACTGTTATATTAGATACAATACCAGAGCCCAAACCCAAGGCATTCTATTCCTGGACTTCTCCTCTAATAATCACGGTACCAAGGCCTTGCCCTGCATAAGGAGAAATGAGAAGATGCACAAACCCTTCTGTAATAAGATCCTGAAGTACAAGATCCCACCTCAGAGGATGAGTTAGCACAGTCTGAATGCCAAGCTGACGCAGTACTGGGTGAAGTAGACAGAGACTGGGTCCTGGACCAATGCGAGAGAGACAGTACTGGAGGAAGCATCCGAAGCTTTCCTCCTGAAGGGACCAAACATCTGCCCTGCTGCACAACAGAGCTTCCATACCCTGACAGTACCAACAAAGATTCAGTCCCAAATGGTGCTGAACATGCAGGTGCAAATTAAAGATCTCAGTACAGAGGCCTATGTGGTAAGAATAGTCGATTCCCGGACCTCATCCTGCATCAGTGGTGAGTCCAGCACTGATAGACACAGAAGATCCCTGGCCACTGTGTATGCCTCAGGCATCCTCTGAATAGAAGCTGATGCCTCTGAAGGTCCTGGCAATGGTGTAGGTCTCAATAATACCACGAGGTGCTGCAGTTAACGACTCTACACTGGTAGAATGAGGTACCGGAAGGTGCCTAGCAGGAGACGACTTTGCATTAACCTCAGTACTGGTCTTCATCTGGTGTTAGTCTATTGGGCAACTAGCCCTCAAAGAGGAAGAGGGCTTCTTCTGGGCAGAAGTCGAAGTGCTGGACTTTTTCTGCTGTTTGTGCAGTATCAGAGATAGAAAATATCTTCTCTTTGGCTCTCTGTGACATGGGGATGTCACCAAGAAGTCTGGTGGTATGCTCTGAGAGGAGTCATGTTTGAATTCCCACGTAACAAGAGGCTGGGTGGCACAAAGCTGCTTTCATCAGGATCTCTCTTACGTTGAATTTCTCTCAACTTCTTAGTCCTGGTCTTAAATCCGCCACAGACGGTGTATTTATGCCTCAAGTGCCTTTCTCCCAAACACTTTAAACAGTGGAGTGAGGATCGCTGACCGGCATGTTGTTACAGCCCCAACAACACCTAAATCCCACGGATTTAGGCATGCCCCAGTTTTGAGCTAAAACCTCAAGGGAAAATAAGATAAGAACCAAGAATGTTTTCATGATGAGTACCACTAACGGAAATTATAACCACAACTGTACTAAACTAATTATTTACAATACAAACACCTCAAGTTTTCCTAAACAGAGAACAGGAAAGAGCTTGAGAAGCACACACACACACCCACCCACCCCCAACCACAGGTGAGGAGAAGGAACTGCAGCGGCTGGGCGGGGGAGGGGTTGGGACAGCTCTATCCCTTTTTAACCTTGGCTACTGGCATGAGGGTGCATGCGCTTCCCTGAGGGGTACTACTAGTATGGGAAAACATTCTTCAGCTTTGGTGCACTGACAAGCACACATCTAGAATGAAATGGGCATGCGCAGGCACTCAAAGAAGAACTGTACATTGTAAATTTGATCCATGTTCAAATGGAAGATTGTGAAGAAATGTAGAAATGTTTCTGAATGAAATTAATGCTTTTGAAGTGAGATAACACAGCAACTTAACCAAATTTTATCTTATCCAATAATGAAAACTATGTTTCACACTTTAACATTGTATCATTCTTATGTCTAATATAGGATTTTTACTATTGCATTAAAATATTACTATAATAGAAAGTTACTAGGTTTATAGAGTTTCTTTTTAAAACCATAAGATATGACGAACAATGTGTACAACAAAAAGAAATAGCAATCCCCCCCCCCACAACCTTAGCTCTTCAAAGACACTGATGAGGTATGGCCCTCCTGGATCACTATTTCTTCCATTTACTAAGATGACAGTAATTCTATAATTCCACTGGCACATCTATATTTGACACAAACTATTCACAGTAGCTGGTTTCATGTTCATTTATGCAGCCTGGGTAACCATAGCTACCTACATCACACAGTGTCACCAACTTCAACAATTCTATGAGGAAAATTCCTAAAGAACTCATTGTCCAAAACTGCCATTTTAAAAGAGATAAGTTAAAAACAGCTGTAGCTCTGTATATATGGCATTTTTCTATATATGCAACAAAATACATAAATCGAAATCTTGAAAATACTTACTTTCCGCGTTGGACAAAGTGCAGGGATTGCTGTCAACCAAAGCTAACTGAAAATGCTGAAAAAGAATGAATATTGTTTACTTGTTTCTGATATTCATAATTTAGAGAAATTTTAATACAGAAACAAATTTTTATATTTGAAAGCAAAAGTACTATTTTACATGAGTCAGCTAGGCTGAAATGAAAAAACTAATATATAATCTTTTGAAATTTTATCTTTAACATATATGTTCCATTAGAGGAAAGTAAAATAATTTTACAGAATGTTTCATGCAATTAAATGACAATACGTCTAACAATTAAGTTTAGAATAGATATTTTATGAAATAGTTAGGGTAGTGAGTTTCTAAAAGAATGACTTCATCATTTGATGGTCAGAATGTGTTCAAGCATTTGACCTTCACAACAACTGAGACCAAAGTCATAGCTATTTCTGAGTCCCATGCAAATAAACGTGCAAGTCATTAAATGGTATATTTACTACAGGAAAATAAAATAGATTCAGAAGTACAGTGATTTGGAGCATCTAATCTGTTTATCAAGATATTAAAGCATTATAAATAAATGACTTCACATAAAAAGCTACAATTTTCATAGCCACTTAGAAATCAATTGTCCCATTTATTTTAAAAGATAGCTTCTGTAAAAAAAAAAAAAATTGTGTCAGTCTGTACTGAATATTATAAGATTTCATTTAAAAAAATATATAAACTCTGATTTCTTAAGCATTCCCCTTCTCCAGAGGGGAAGTCAAACAATTAAAGTAATAAAGTTTGTCTACAAGAAAGTTTAGACATACCAATCATTTTACAGTAGAACCTCAAAGTTAAGAACTCTAGAGTTACAAACTGACCAGTCAACCACACACTTCATTTAGAACCAGAAGTATGCAATCAGGCAGCAGAGACCAAAAGAGGTAAAAAGGAAATACAGTACAGTACTGTGTTAAATGTAAACTACTAAAAGGGGGGGGGGGGAAGAGTTTTAAAAAGTTTTTATACGATAAGGAAACTATTTCTGTGCTTGTTTCCTTTAAATTAAGATGGTTAAAAGCAGCATTTTTCTTCTGCTTAGTAAAGTTTTCAAGCTTTATTAAGTCAATGTCCAGTTGTAAACTTTTGAAAGAATAACCATAACGTTTTTTGTTCAGAGTTATGAACAAGTTCCATTTCTGGGGTGTTCGTAACTCTGAGGTTCTACTGTACAATTTCACACTATTTCAATTAACAGCATTAACATGAAAACTGAGAACTAAGAGGAACTGGGTGTATCAAAATAGATGGAATATGCATACAAACCTAAATGCGTCCGCATTTTTCAAGAAACTGCATAGAAAACAAATCTCCTACATACAGTGTAGAGTTTGGATTAATATTTTCTTACTGCAATGTACAAGGCCTACTGAATATTGGTACATACTGCAAGTACTAAATTTCAGTGAAGCAGATAAGATACTTGATTTGTAATCCAGATTGTAATCCAGCAGTTGACTAAATCCAAATTTAATATGAAATACAAATCATGTAAATGAGGCTACTGAACAACTATACGTAATCTTGTTAGTATGCAAGTATGGCATTTTATTTGCTAGTGGCTAGAGTACCAAGCAGGTAAGCAACAGTAGCTGTTATTAATGAAGCAAGAAAATTTAAAACTAAGTTCCAGGGAAAGTGATGCACTCACTCTCTTTTCAAGATAGTTGTAAAAACAAGGATACCACTCCCATAACATCGCAACAGAATCTGACTCGCAAGAATGATACTATAACAAGGGTCCATAATACACAGGACTTTTACTTAAAAATATCCATGACCAGCTTAAAAATCAAACAATTAAAAAAAAATTCCAGTGTTACAATTCAAGATAAATTATAAAGACTAGGGCTGCACCACCAATTACAATTAGAGAGCTAAGCCATACATAAATGGAACACACATCCTCACTGCATTCTGTCAACTTCATCCATGCATACAAATAGTTGCCAAAAATGAAGTCATCTCAACATTAATTATAAACCCTAGTTTATCATATCAGCATCATGAATACTTTTGAACAATTCAATCACCAAAAAAGAACACAGAAAACACTGCACACACATGACTTCTAAAATAAAATGAAAATGTTAGACCAAAACATTATTATCTTATTGCTTAGACTTGCCTATTTTCTTTTCTAGGGCTCAGCAGTGATAGAGAAGTTAAAATCTCCTCTCAGTTGCTTTGCAATGCAGGTTGTGTGCCCCAGAGACATCCTTTAGTCTGTTACCATAGCAATACTAAGCAGGCAACTTAAAAATGATTAAAATAAATTAATGAAAAAGGTCTGCTTTACATTTTTTCTGATAGAAAAAGATGTACAGACCTGTATATGTAGGCCTGTGCAAGGGCCTACATTTTACATGGACACTATCATCACCTATTAATGTTTAACATAAAACAGAAAGGTACAGATTTGCTTTCACCTAGTAATACTATTATACAAAATAAACAGATCAAAACTGAAATGTATGACACTTATTTGGCGGTTCCTTTTCAGAATGGTTATGTTCATCAGACCCAGTGAGAGAACACAGATAACTGCATAAGTAGAACTGCCCATTTCAGCATTTAAATCTACCCGTATTAACACTACACAGTAAAACCACAGGAATATTCTCACCAATGCTTCTAAATCACTAAATAGGAAAAAAAACCACACACATTACCTTACAATTTCAAATTCCACTGCATCATCTCAAATATTTCAAAATGTTATCCATTTCTGACTGCACCATTTAGCAAATCACACTGTAAAACTATGGATAATCCAGAACACACATATATAGATTTTATAGAAAAACAACAAGGCACTTATACAAAACAATTACTGCAAAGCTGCATACACAAAACCAACAATCTTTCAAGCACGTAAACACACATGAACCATCCTACACCTCTAGTTGGTTACAATAAACAGCCGCATCCTTTCAGGTAGTCAATACTGAAAAATAAATAAATCATGCATACTAATAAATTAAGCTAATCAGCCACAAACAATCCCACAAGTTACTACCATCAACATCAAAATTTACAAAACACCATGTTAATTTCCAGCTCCCATTTCTGCAACAAACAGAAGCAGCTAGCAAACATCTGCACCTCACACAAATATTGCGGTACTGAAGCTGTCTACTGCTGTGTGAAATAGTTGTTATGCAGGAGAGGCCGCTGCAGTTCAGAAACGACATACAATACCTCAAGGCAGACAGCAGTCTATAGAAATTCAAATCCTGAGTAAGAGGATTTACCTAGAAGGCTCTGTTCTGAATGTTAAAAAGTATCTTTTCAAGTGCTACAACTGAAGTAATGAAATAGCTTGATTTGTAGCAATTTATAATAGTACAATTATCAGAAGACTATTTTGTCTCCTTTAGAGTCCTTGACTTGCCTATGTGATTGTGGTAACAATTTCTGATGTAACCTTTCTGAGAAATGTAAAAGTACAGTGCTTGCGTATGTACTCAATTACTGAATGTATTAAACGCAATCATAAAATGAAATTAATCATAGAAATAAAATCTAATTTAAAACATTCTATTCACTCTTACTACTAGAAGTGTGTGTATTACAGACACAGAATCACTGATTCTCTTAAAATGTATTTATCATCCTCATTTACATACATGGATTTTTGTGATTATTTTAATCCATTAAAAGAAAACCAACAAATACAAAAAGTAACATTTGCTAATCTTACTGCAAGACATTCAATAATAGAGTAATTTGTAAATCAAAACCTTTTATAATGTTTTAAAATGGTGATTCTAACTACTTTTCTTATCTCTAGTGTGATGTAACAAGTTTCCTAATTGACAGCTGTGCATTTATTTAGCACACTACGCGAGCCATCATTTGGAAGTGGACAATTCTGACATCAACTTACCACCAGGGAAAGCCTGATCCCAGCTCAGTGCAATTCTGTCAGATAGCTTTTTCTGACTATATGACCTAGGCGTAATGTGTGTTCCTTAGAGCCGTCTTTGTTCAGATAACTAGGACACAATAATCCTTGCGTAATCAAAGTGTTGGCACACAGCTAAGGTGCCATTCGCCAAGCATGGGGGGCTGGGGTGGGGGTGGGGAGGTGGGGGAGAGGATGTTGTGCAACACGTGCTGCCAGATCAACTCTGCTCTCCAGGGTCCTCCAAAGTTGGAATTAATTCATGTTTTATGGAAAGAGGTTTGTGAGGCATAAACACTGTCTCTTTCATCCTGTACTATACAATCAAAACACCAGAAATCAGCTACGTGAATAGGAGAAAAGAAAAGTGCTCAGGACAGAATCAACAACCGTCATATATTTACATAAACTGAATGAGATCAATCTGTTCAGAAGACTCACTTGCTCAACCAACCATAGCTGTAAAATCCTTCTCAAGTAACAAAACTTAATGAAGACTGGATTATCACTGGCCAAAAGAAGGTTCTCTCTTCCCAGGCAACCTCTTAAATAGTGCACTGTAATGTCTGTCAGAACCACATCTGAGTACTCACGTTGGCTACAAGTCTGAACATGGCAAGATGTTAAGCATTTAGTTGTACAGCATCTCAGTGGTTAGTTGTTTTTAAACTACAGTCCAAAAGACTACCAGAGGAGAGAAAATGAAGGTGGTTGATTGAGGCCTGTCTTTGCTGCAGTGTTAACTCCAGTACAGATAAATTGAGCTAACTGCTCTCAAGTTAACCTAGCTCCAGTACGAACAGTCACACTGCAAAACAACACTCAAGTAGCACAAAGCATTTGAAATAGCAGCAACAGAGTAGCTGAGTCCCCACTGCATTACAGCTCAAGCATCAGCAGCATTTGGACCTCCAACCCACACCCCCCAACAGGTCAAAACGCACCACCTTGCTGAAGCTAGAGATCTTTAGTGTTGTCCCTACCCAGTTCCGATGTACACACAAACCTATACTTTGAGCTAACACTGCAGAGAAGATAAGCCAAGAAATGTGAATTGCTGTATTAAATAATCTAATATGAAGGTAAGGTCTACAGATTGAAAAAATGGAGTGCTACTTGATATTCATTAGCCTGAATTTTTAAAGATTTTGAATCACACATTTCTTTTTACTGTTTTTCTTTTTAAAAAATCAGAAGCACAGAATGTCAAATAAACCAATTTTTAGCAATTTACAGGATACGGTGACTAGAATATTTTCTATATAATACTTTAGTTTTCCTACAGGAGGTAAGTAGCAAACTGATTAAAGAATACTGAATGAGAGAAAGATATCCTTAATGCATGAGATTCAGTGATCCATAATAAAAAAAGAAAAGCTGAATGAACAACTCCAGCTGTTGATTCAGTTACAATGCTTCCTATCTTAAGTAATTACTATTTATCAAAGAATATGTGTGGGTACATATCATACAGATAACTAAACTTGGCAATTTGTGTAAGAGTTAGAGAGCACTTTAACTTGCAACCCTTATTTTCTGTTTACCTACAATTGTTTAAAAAATAATCTTTTGACAGATTTTGTCATGGTTGGGCTTCAGTCCACAAAATGCTTTTTTTTCTTTAGACCGAGACAGCCACCTGAACAGCTAAAGATACATCTCTCTGTATTTGTTCATATTTTTAAAAGTATTTTATACTTTTTTCAAATAGTACCCAGAGGAATAGGATTACAGTGAAATATTTTACAGTAATGAGTTTAAACATTAACTAAGACTTTTCATTAGTAAATGTAATTGACCTATTTAAAATCATTTTCTTTTCCAATTAAAAAACTGATTTAAGAACCTTAAACTCGACACATTTACAACTCTTAACAATTAATGCTTTAACCATGTTTGAAAAATAAATGTGGTGAAACAACATTCTGAGGCTTAATAGCCCAACTTCCTTAATTTCAAAAAGATGACACATGGCCATGATGCTACACATCTTCACTCATGTATTTTTGATTCAATAATAAGAGCATGGCAACAATAACTCCCTAATTTTTCAACTTATTACTCTCACAGTAGTTTATAAGTTACAAACTCAAATAATGATACCACAGATATTCAAACATATCCTACAAAAAAAAAATTACAGGCATTACAGTAAGTTGAATAAGTGATGGGATAGTGATTGATTGCTTTTAAGCATATACCTTTAACATGTGTATATAAAAGATTTTAAAATTCTTGTACTGAGTCCCTGCATTATTTTTGAAAAAGACTAGTGGGATTGAAACTCAAACCCTTTAGCAGTTCCCCGTCTCCACTCCACAATTTAGTTTACCTCATAATTTTTAGCACTTCCTCATGGTTTGTTGTAGCAGGTGTCCTCCTGTTGTTCTATGGATAGAAATATTACCTACACACATTCAGTAGTACCAATGTAGTAGACTTGGGAATGGAGAGGGATGGGAGTTGTAGAGGCATGTGTTACTAGGGGTGAAGGGCTGTCAGGGTGCCAGGAGGCCCCTTTCAATAGGAGAGAAGAGAGACAAACAAAGAAGGTGGATACAAACTGTAGTCGTCTCTCCCACAAACTGGTTTTCCGAGTTCTGCTACATAGCACTCATTGGGCTCCATAAGTCTCTTTTGTAGACAGCAAAAGCACCAAATGAGGTTGTGTGGTTGATGTCTTCTAAAAATGGGATATGAAAAATCCACCCACCTATGTCAGTAGTGAGAAGCAAGGTTTCCACTAGTGGGGGAGTTGGAACAATGTTTGCAAAACCATGAATTTCTGTTAAATCAGAGGTTTAATTAAATACATTTTTCTACTCCTTTTGTTCGTGACAATAACCTACTGAATGAGAATTCATGCAGTACCGACTTCTCCAGTCTGAAGATGGATAGCTCTAGTGCCTGTACAGCTGTTCATAACTTTCCCAAAGACAGAGTCCTACTCATCCTGAGAGAGAGTATTTTTCCAGTCGGATTACGATTATGATCAGGTCCAGATTAGGGCTGTCAAGCGATTAAAAAAAATTAATCGCGATTAATCACACTGTTAAACAATAATAGAATACCATTTATTTAAATATTTTGGATGTTTTCTACATTTTCAAATATATTGATTTCAATTACAACAGAATGCAAAGTGTACAGTGCTCACTTTACATTTATTTTTGATTACAAGTATTTGCACTGTAAAAAAACAAATAGTATTTTTCAATTCACCTAATACAAGTACTGTAGTGAGATCTCTATATCGTGAAAGTTGAACTTAAATATAGAATTATGTAAAAAAAAACTGCATTAAAAAATAAAACAATGTAAAATGTTAGAGCCTGCAAGTCCACTCAGTCCTACTTCTTGTTAAGCCAATCGCTCAAACAAACAAGTTTGTTTACATTTGCAGGAGATAATACTTCCCAGTTCTTGTTTATGTCACCTGACAGTGAGAACAGGCATTCTCATGGCACCGTTGTACCCTGAATCACAAGATATTTATATTCCAGATGCACTAAAGATTTGTATGTCCCTTCATGCTTCAACCACCATTCCAGGGGACATGCGACCATGCTGATGACGGGTTCTGCTCGATAAGAATCCAAAGTCACCAGCAGAAAGTTGATTTGGGGGGGGGTTTCAGGTTCTGTAGTTTCCGCCTCGGAGTATTGCTCTTTTAAGACTTCTGAAAGCATGTTCTACACCTCGTCCCTCTCAGATGTTGGAAGGCACTTCAGATTCTTAAACGTGGGTCGAGTGCTGTAGCTATCTTTAAAAATCTCACATCAGTACCCTCTTTGCGTTTTGTGAAATCTGCAGTGAAAGTGTTCTTAAAATGAACAACATGTGATGGGTCATCATCTGAGACTGCTATAACATGAAATATATGACAGAATGCGGGTAAAACAGAGCAGGGGACATACAATTCTCCCCCAAGGAGTTCAGTCACAAATTTAATTAAGGCCTTTTTTTAAACAAGCGTCATCAGCAATGGAAGAAGCATGTCCTATGGAACGATGGTCGAAGCATGAAGGGGCATATGAATGTTTAACTATCTGGCACGTAAATACGTTGCAATGCTGGCTACAAAAGTGCCATGCAGACACCTATTCTCACTTTCTAGTAACACTGTAAATAAGAAGAGGGCAGCATTATCTCCTGTAAATGTAAATAAACTTGTTTGTCTTAACGATTGGCTGAACAAGAAGTAGGACTGAGTGGACTTGCAGGTGCTGAAGTTTTACATTGTTTTGTTTTTGAGTACAGTTAGGTAACAAAAAATTCTACATTTGTAAGTTGCACTTTCACGACAAAGATTGCACTACAGAACTTATATGAGGTGAATTGAAAAATACTATTTCTTTTATCATTTTTACAGTGCAAATATTTGTAATAAAAATAATATACATTTTGATTTCAATTACAACACAGAGTACAATATATATGAAAAAGTAGAAAAACATCCAAAATATTTAATAAATTTCAATTGGTATTCTATTGTTTAACAGTGCAATTAAAACGGTTATTAATCGTGATTCATTTTTTTTTAGTTAATCGCGTGAGTTATCTGCGGTTAATCAACAGCCCTAGTCCAGATAGTGTGTCAAGCTCTCCAGCATTCAGTGGCATTCCACTGTAACAGACTAGAAATGCCATAGCAGCTTCATATAAATTAAGAAATGGATGATTTCACTGAATAAATGTAAAACTGAATATTATAATCAATATAGTATTCTTAGTGCTATTTGTTTTAGTGGTTGGGAATAGGACGGTTGGGGAGTGTGATAAGGCATGAAATGGTTTAGCATTGTGCAGTAAATATTACCTGCCTGATTCTGTTGAAGCGATCAATAATAAAGTAATGACCTTTAAATAGTCACAGAATTTAAGGCCAAATCAGCAACTCTGTATATCACAGACCACTAACACATTATTCGTCATTATAGTTCAGAACTAGCACCACATTGTGATGAATAGGCAGCTCATGCCTCTCAGATATTTCTGAAGACAACATTGCACCAGTTTTCACAAAGTTTGTCTGAGGAATATTTTCTTTACAACCATAAGGACTAGAAACATTTTTTTTTAAATGTAAGCTTAAAAGTCTAGAGCAAAATTCTACAAGTGCCGGATTCTGTGCCAAATTCTGGGGCCACAATATCACAGAGTACAAAAGATCCTAATTATAATTTACCAGTCTGAACTCTGGCAATGTTAAGTCAATGTAAAAGTAATTATTTTTAAAAGCATTCTAGAGAGGGTTGATTTCATGCTTTGTAAAGAGCACCACTCTAATAATTATCCTTATAATGTGAAACCTTAAAATAGCAAAAAAAATTATGTTTAAAACTGCTTAAATCAAATATAGATGATTTATGTTAATGTTCTAAAATTGTGTACAAATCACGGAAAACATTGACCTTTCCTCTTCCTTTCCTCTTTGCCTCAAGACTCCTACTGACGATGACTCATTTCTTGGCATTAAAAGACCATTACTTTATTCTTAGCAATAACAAACAAACGCACAAAAGTTTAAATACCATCAAAAACTATTACAGTATTTCAGACTACATTAACAGAACTGTGCTATAATTTGTGGGGCCCCAAACAGCCAGAAGAGATCATAATATGGAGAGCTACCTCCCCTTCCTGCCACACTGTCAAACAGGAAGACTAAACTGAACAATGAGTTGCTATGTCAGCACACGGCCCCAGACAATTTGTTCGTTCTTAAGGCCAGCTGTGTTAGTTCTGAACGATCATCTGAAGCTGGCTACATCTTATTACTCAGAACTGTCTTTTAGTGTCCTTGTGCCAAGGTCCTCACAATACAAGTCAAATTAATTCCAATATTCCAGGATGTGGGTAACTCATCTGCCACTGTCCCTCTGGAAAGGTGGAATGTTCATTACCCATGAAAACTTCCTACCCCTACCTCTTGGTTAAGACTCCTTGGGAGACTATCACCACCAGGGCCATTCCTAGGGGAGTGCCTGCGGGGCCTAGGACATTAGAAACTTGGTGCCTATCTGCCGTGGGGTGCTCTCCCTGGCTCTGCCCAAGCCCTGTCCCCACTCCACCCCTTCCCCCAAGGCCCCACAACCACCCTGTTTCTTCCTCACTCAGTTCCGCCCCCTCTCCCGAGCACGCTGTGCCCTCATTCCTTCCTCCTACACCCCAGCATCTCCTGACGCCGCAAAACATCTGCTCCACGGCAGGTGCTGGGAGGGAGAGGCGCTGATCGGCAGAGTGCCCCCCACCCCCCGTGGGGGCAGGAGGTGCTAGGGGGAGGTTCTGATAGGGGGCTCCTCACCCCCCTCCCCCCGCCTGCCACTCACCTCCTCACTCTGCTCGCCCACCTGCCTCATCTCCCTGGCCACGGGCCCCCACCCCCCAGAGCGTGGGGCCCAGGACGCCCCGATTCGCAATACCCAACGACTGCTCTGATCACCACTCTACTTTCTTCATCTTTCTTACTTTGTGCTTTCCATTTAGGGATTTTTTTTTCCTGACCTGTGCAGCCTCTAACCACAACTCTGTGTAAAACTGCAGAAGTTCTCCGAGTATGATCAGCTGGACTCACTGCACAAAAGTGTAACGTGTATATATCTAACTACAGAAACATACTATGTAAAAGCCTAGTTTAATGCAGCATCAAGACTGATACATGTATATTATACAAAGTGCTGTGTACACAGCAACTAAAAGCAAGATTTTCAAAGGTATGTAAACACCTAAGGATGCAGCCAAGTACCTGGTGGGATTTTCAAAAGCACCTAGACACATCTTCCATGGAGTTTAAGGCAACTAAGCACTTCCTGATGCGGCATTGGAAGGATTTGGTCCACAGAGAAGCCTGATGGTCAGACATGTTTTTGTTTAGCCAAATTACAATGGTTTAAAAATACTCAGAACAAATGCATTATTTTAAATGAAGATTTTTTTAAAGCAACTATCTCCCAACATTATAGTGGTGCTGTGCATACATGAAAAACTTGTCTCACTCCATTTGATATCTAAATGCAACACGTGACAGACCATAGCTTTAAGGAACCTCTGCCTCCTTCCAGATATCTGAAGATTTATACAGAATGAAGCTAGGCTTCACTGAAACGAAGAAAATTATTAACAAGATGGCCAACTGTAAAACCAGGTCAACTGATTTTTCATCAGAATAACTTTGCCCAAGAAATCTGCATTAACTTCTGAGTATGTTACAATGGAAAATACTGAAGTAATGAACCAGTCAGGAAACTACAGTTTTTATGTTCCCAAGTCTATTACACTATTAAGTTTCACTTTTTAGGAACAGCAAATACTAACAAAAATGCAAAATATGAAGAAAAATAAGCAGGTTTACAATCAACACAGCAGCAGAACATCAGTTACTTATGTCACAAATTTCAGAATCAGCTTTGTTACATATCTTTCCTGGTTACATCACAACTAAATTCAGTAATAGAACTATATCAGATAGCTCAATGGTAAGAGTTTAATATCCTGTTTCTATAAACAAACAGCTTTGTTTTTCTAAAAGTAAAATGCTCAAAATTTTCTCACTGCATAATTAAAGACAAATTAAAACTTCCTTGTAAATTAACTATTACATTTTTTCTGTGCCAAAACCATTCCTGAAAAAAATCCCCTCCAGTCCTCCCTTTCTTTTCTGGCCTACACTCATAGGATGTAATGCCATGTGCATGCCACAAATATAAAGGCATAGGGCAAAATGGTACTGCATTCAAGCCTATTCATGATCTGCCAAACTCCAGCCTCTCTCAGCCCTGCTTTGTCACTTTATTTCTTACTTACACCCACCCTTTCTCCTTCTAATCAAAGTTACCCACTCTGCCTGAGGCTCATGAGCTGGGATTTCTTCTCCAGACAGGGAATGGAAAAGCTAGTTGCAAAAGTGTTCCTGGGTATTACAAAGGTTGAGGTAGAAGTACTCCTCTGATCAATGCTCTACTTCCCTCTTTGATGATGTGCTTCAGACAGCTTGCAGAATGCACATCTGAGGAAAAGTAGTAAACTGGCAGAAAGTGGAAAGCAAAGCAGTTCTACATTCCCAGTGCCCAATATTTTTTCTTATTGGATTTAGGCAAGTTGAGTTAGAGTGCAGAATGAGATAAAAGAACAGACATACGTATAGAATCAAGAGGGTTTAATATACAGAAATATAGCCTTAAAATTACATTTCACGTTCAAATATTTTCTGCTCTGCAATGTGGATTCATTGCATAACATGAAGTTCCTGTAAAAAAATATTTCCTTCTTCCAGGACAGGTGAATTTAAGGTTACAAGGTTTGTACTACAGAGTGGGAAAAGGAAGGACTGAAGAGAGCAAGAGCAAACAAGACAAATGATACGTAGGAGAGATTACAGAAGGCAACCAAAGAATGAGGCAGAAGGGGGGACAAAAAAGGAAGGAAACAAAAGAAGACGCAGAAGTTGGGGGTGGGAAGAAGTATTCTACACTAAGAAACAGTTTCTAACTGATCAGACAGCGATTTTTTCCCCTAAGAAGTCATTCAGGCACTAGGAAGTGCAAGAGTAATCAAGATGTATTGTCAGGTAGGAAAATTGTAACAAAATAAAAAGATGACAAGAAACTGATTTTATTTTGAATAAATGCTTCCTGACTGCACAAATTCCTAAATATTTTCGCTTTGCTTTCAATGGGTGAGACTGAAAGGAGGAGGGAAAGATCTCTAGAACCTCAAACTGACGTTGGTCTCTCCTTTACCATTCTCTCCATCTCCCTTATAGACACTTTCCTTCCCCATAATGTACTATTTTTGTTAGAGCAATGACCCAAGAATTTGTACACTCAACTTAATCTGCTGGAATGCCAGTGCCTACCCACAGCTTTGTCAGGCTTTTCATTTGGCACTTAAACATCCTCTACTGTTACCCTCTCCAAGAGACTCTACAATTACTAAAATATCATGTATAAAGTATATTTCTACTTTCAAAATTACGATATTACTAATGTAAGATTACAGATTTGCAGTTTTAAAATGCAATGAAATTTGCAATAATTGCCAAACAGAATTTAAGAATTTTAAAACCTACCTTTAAACTAGACTCATAGTCTGTATTCACTTTGAACATAAGCCCAAGTCGCAAATGAATTTCCTTGGCTCGACAAAAGCTGGGATCAACATAAAGCACCTCCTGAAATGCTTTAATCGCCCTGGAAAAACAAATATTAAAAAATTGCAACATTTTATGCAATGTTACTTTATAATCAGTGCATGTTATTTATTTATATTACACAGTAAAAAATTAAAAGCAGAAAATTGTTATGGGTAAAACAAATCAAGATCAATTTTATGTAGAAAGGTGGTAACTTCACTTTTTTTGTTGCATAGTTTTCAGTGTTTACTTCAAGTGTTAAAAAAAAAAAAAATCTGTACCTCTAACACCTTTGTGGTCTACAGATCTAACCTAAAAGTTCAACCCTTTCCATTCAATAAAAGAAATTGCATGACTTACTGTCTGTTTTGGATTAACATCCCAATTTTTTTTCATTTCAGGAAAGATGGACAAAATAAGAACTGGTAACAAAATTATTATAACTTTTAAGAACAACAAGGTGTAGACGGTCTGCTCCTCCTCTGCCTCTGCTCCTGGCTGGTTACAGCTACCTGGGAGCAGAAGCTGCTGGTGAGTAGGAAGACAGAACCAGGATTAAAAGTTCAGGAGTGATCACCCATCACTCTCACAGTGGCCTCAGGCATCTTCACTAACAGAACTCTGTCCCCCACTCCTCAAACACACCCCACCAGCTTCTCAGTTGCCTAAAGAGTCAACTGCTGCCCAAGTTCTCACTTCATCATCAATCCCCTCCCCTTCAGTTCCCAAGCTCCTATACCTTTGCCCATCCCCCTCCAGCCAAATACGTGGCCAGTGTAGCAGGAGCAGGATCTTGTTTCTCTTTTCCATCCTTGCATGCTTCTGCTATTCCAGAAGTGGGAGGAGGGTGAGGAGGTGGTTCTGATTGTACTTCCTCATCCTTCCCACATCTGCTCCCACTCACGTTGGAAGGCAAAAATCAGTTTGTAAGAAACATCACTTGAAGCTACACAAAACTTGGCAACTACAGTAACATAGACTCAGGATATTTTTTCCTAGACTATTTTTATTCACAAGACCTGTCTACCTTAGACAGAGATGGTAAACAGAAAAACTGCACACAAGCAACTCTACTTGCAAACAGGGCCGGCTCCAGGCATCAGCCCACCAAGCACATACTCGGCAAACAGCTGTTTTGCGCGCCGCTTCTGGGGGAGAAGAGAACCTGAGCAGCCACGGCGCGCGTCTCCCCCTCCCTCCCAGGCACGCCCTGCTCGCCCCGGCGCTCCAGCCAGGGAGAGCGGGGTAGCCGGCATGCCGCATTCACTCCCTGCCAGCCGGGGAGAGCGGGGTAGGCGGCATGCCCCGTTCGCTCCCCGCTGGCGCTCCAGCTGGGAAGAGCGGGGGCCACGGGCATGCCGTGCTCGCTCCCCGCCGGCGGGGGAGCGGGGCCGCAGGCATGCTGCCCGCGCACCGAGGGGGAGAGATGGGGGTTGTTGGGGGCGGGGGCATTTGGGGTTTTGGGGTTTTTTTTTTGCTTGGGGTGGCAGAAATGTTAGAGCCTCCCCTGCCTGCTCTGGTCACTCAGGGAACAGAAAACTATTCATCCAGTTGCCAGTATATTTGCCTTCTACCAGATTTCTGTACCCCACTGGTCTGGGTCTGTCACAACTGATGCACAAAGATTAGACTCCAACTCACTCATTCATAGCTGTGTTGGCTCTCTAGGACTAACAGAAATTGAAAAACATAATACATTTAACAAGTGTTACTGAAAAATTACTCAATGATTTTAAAATAGGGGATCCATAAATACTATGCTGCATTTTAAATTAACATATAATTGACTAAAGTATACTATAATTAAGAAACAAGTCAAGAAAGATGAAGTACGTTATTTTGTATTCTATAATCTATAACCAGACATGGTTAGAGACATACTGCAGACTATTCAACATGATCACAAAATCAGTGTTACCAAAGGCAAACGATCTAGTAATATCAGCATCAATACTCAGACTTCAGTGCTAGGAGTTATCTAACACCATTAGACCAGTTTCTGTCCCATACCCAGGTCTGTATCCAGAATTATGTGGGCCAAGGACACTTGCAGTTTCTAGGTATTCAGTTGTCTTGCCTCAAAGCTTTTCTATGATTTAACCAAAAATGGAACATTAGATCCTGGATGATAGCCAAATTGCTGCCAAATGTGGGTTGCTTGCATGAAGGCCACTTAGTTTCCTTAAGAGTCATCTTGGCTTTCTTAAAGTAGGAGATAATAGTCTCAACCACCAATTAACCAAACTCCACATTGATCTTTGTTAGCAATAGACTTTGCTCTCCCCGAGGCCTTCAAAGACAGGAAGGACATCAGTGATAGGCAGGACACTGAACCAAAGGGTTCCCAACACCTCTAAACTCACCAAAAAACAACTTAGGAACAGATTTGTTAAGGTATTAAGGGCAGGGGTGGGCAAACTTTTTGGCCTGAGGGCCACATTGGGGTTCAAAATTGTATGGAGGGCCGGGTATGGAAGGCTGTGCCTCCCCAAACAGCTTGGTCCCGCCCCCTATCTGACCCCCTCCCACTTCCCGCCCCCTGACTGCCCCCCTCAGAACCCCTGACCCATCCAACCCCCCCTTTGTCCCCTGACTACCCCCCCCGGAGACCCCCCCCACCCCCCAAGACCTCACCTCCTATTTAAGCCCCCTTGATCCTTGTTCTGACCACCCCCTCCAGAGACCACCACTCTTAACTACTGCCCCAGGACCGCACCCTCTATCCAACACCCACCTACTCCCTGTCCCCTGACTGCCCAGACCCCTATATCCACACACCCCCGCTCCCCGACAGAGCCCCGGGACTCCCATGCCCCATCCAACCCCCTCCGTTCCCCATCCCCTAACCGCCCCCCCAGAACCTCCACCTCATCCAACTGCCCCCTGATCCCTGTACCCTGACTGCCCCCCAGGACTCCCTGCCCCTTATCTAACCCCCCCCGCTCCGGCCTCCTTACCACGCTGCTCAGAGCAGCGGCCGGAGCCAGACACGCTGCAGCGCAGCCCCGCCCCCACAGAGCGCTGCCCGTACAGCGGCATGACTGAGAAGGGACAGCGGGGGAGAGGCCACAGGGAGCCTCCCCGGCAAGCTCAGGGGCTGGGCAGGACGGGCCCGCAGGCCGTAGTTTGTCCACCCCTGATTTAGGGGCTGCTATGTCCAATATTTCAATGCCTAACTGTTTTAGTAGCCCAAATGTCATTTTCAGAAGGGAATTAGGCACCTAGGAGGGCCTTAACCTTTGTTCTCTCAGGATACCAATCAGCACCCACAGTACAGCAGACTTGTACTGAATCTTTTTATTTGATTCATAAACTAAACAAATTTGGTCAAAAATGGAATGGATTCCACACTGTAGCCAACAGAATCACTACCACATGAATCTGGTCAGAGACTTTGCTGATGCTATGGTATAGGCAAAGAACCTCTGGTTTACCTCCTGCACAGCAACAACAAAAGAAACCAAACATTCTTTATGACACCGACTATTAGCTCCAACTCAAGACTTTCACCACCAGTGCTCTAGCGGTCTTTCTGCCTACCTCATCTATAAAACAAGATGGCTAACGAAAATGAAGCTGGAGAAGAGGATATCTAGGGGCTGGCCTATTAGTGAAAAATGATGCTCCACATCCTACCAAAATCTCAACACACCACAAATCCAAACTATATTTTGATCTAGATCTACTATGAGTAAAATCAGCTTTGAACTGGACAATGGAACAGATAAAAGCTGTTTGGTATCACGCAACAGCATCGACTGAACGATCCTTAAAGCTAACACTACTACGTTTAAACAAAACATGTAATTTAAAACTACAACTAACCTACAAACTAGTAAGAAAAGTAAGAAATGAAAAAGGAAAAAGAAAGAAGTAAAAAAGTAAAGTAAGAAAAGTGTATTACACGGTAATGTTTAACTGGGGGACTGTTCTGAGACTCAATTCCTACAGCATTAGGAAAATAACTAAAGCAGTTGGAGCCATGGTCCCTAACCCTTTCCAGTCCTGCAACCACCTACTACAAATTTAAGAGCCACTTTTGACAACTGTACTGGAACTCATCCAGTTTTATGAATATAAACAAAATAGTCTTAATGTAGTTATGTCATTGCAATACAATGAAAAATTTAACACAGGGGTCTCAAACTCATCTCCTTGTATAAGCATTTTACTCGCTTGGGTGCATTTGCCTCATGGCGCACAAATTTGAACTCTGCTTCAAAAATTTGCACAGAAGAAATTTTTTGCACACACAGACTGTCAAAAATTAGAGGGAACATTGCCTGCAACCCCACCCCTGCCCCAGAGCCTGCGCCACAGACCCCCTCCCCCACCGAAACTCCCTCCCAAAGCCCTACCTCTCACCCCTTCTGCACCCAAACTCCCTCCCAGAGCCTGCACTCCAATCCTCTACCCCAGACCTCCTCCCCCACAGCCTTAGGCAGGTGGGGGGGGGGGGGGTAGAGTTTTGAGGGGCGGGTTCTGGGCGGCCTGAGAGACATTATTGGCCCGCTGGGAGGATTTGAGGCCTGGCCCTGGCCCTAAGATGAATTGAGTTTGAGACCCCTGACTTAACACTTGTAATCTTTGTCTTTATCAATTCCTCTGCTTACAGTACCATGTTAGTTAAAAGTGGAACATTTTTTCAGGTTTATTTGCAGCAGAATCTCTAAGCATTTCCCTACAAATGTTAACAGCAGACAACAAAAACAAATCAGTTCTTCTCCAATAGTGTAAAATATTTTGCCGTTCTGTACAATCCCAAATAAGACAACTTTGTTGCATATGATTCCAGAAGCAGACCAAGAACCTTCCTTTCCTTTACTAAGGGTACATCTATACTTACCTCCGGGTTTTGCGGTAAGCAATCGATCTTCTGGGATTGATTTATCGCATCTTATCTAGACGCGATAAATCGATCCCGGAAGTGTTCGCCGTCGACACCGGTACTCCTGCTCCGCGAGAGGAGTACGCGGAGTCGACGGGGGAGCCTACCTGCCATGTGTGGACCCGCGGTAAGTACCTTGTAGTTCAAACTAAGATACTTCGACTTCAGCTACGTTATTCACATAGCTGAAGTTGCGTATCTTAGTTTGAACTGGGGGTTTAGTGTGGACCAGCCTTTAGTGGATATGTTTTTCCCTCAAGAAACAGTCATTTGGCCTGATTCTGTCTGCACTGTATTTACTTTTTAAGTGTCCTCACAGTTTAGATTCTTCATGATTTCACTAAACAGAATTTTTTTTACAAAGTATACACCAGAATATGGGTTCAATCTACTTTTCAGTAAATGTAAGTCCTTATTTTAGATATGTGGAGTTGTACTTTCTTTATGAAAACTCCATGTAAGAAGATGGCACAATTTGCCCTGTTTATTCTTGTAGATTACAGAATGAGGCAGCTGCCATATAAAAATGGGGGGGGGGGTGTCACTGAAGTAAGGAAACGTATGTCACATTGCTGTAGATATCTCTATTCACTGCTAGCTGCTAGGCTTTTGTCATCAAGTTGAGCATCTCCTACCAACAGTCCCCTTCTCATCAGTTGGCAAGAGCAAATGGGACAAATGCCCACTTTTGCCAAAAAGGGGCTGGGGGGGGGAGATGAGCAATGGACTCTATGGGTGGGAAAGTTCTGAGGAGGCCTATCCAAAACCTAATAGTCAATGGGAATGTGTAAATATGTAGTGTCCTTCGATGGGGGTTGGAAGGCGCTGACTGCCGCTATGTGGACCTTGAGAGAGTTGATGGCAAGCCCCAATGTCTTCAAGGACAGGAGGTAATCCAAAAGAAGGAGAATCTCCACTTCTCCATTTGGCACCGCAGGAACGCCCCGTGGACTCTTACTCTCAAGCAGCAGGAATGTCTTGCACTTCTGAAGAACACTCCTATTCTAGTGAAGATGTCCATCCAACGACCATATTCTGAGGTGAAGCATCTGCAGATTGGGATGTCTGATCTTGCCTTTGTGTTGCATTAGCAGCCCAGGGAAAGTAGAGATGGGAAGTAGTGCCAGGCTGATATGCGGAGAAAAGTGGGAAACCAGAACTATCTTGGCCTGAATGGGGCAATCAGAATGACCGTGGCTCTCTCCAACCTGATCTTGTGGAGTACTTGTGGCAGGAGTAGTACAGAGGGTAAGTATGGTTGATCTGGTCCGACCAGAGAAGTATCAGAGCATCGCCTTGAGAGTAGATACCGATACCGTTCCTCCTCCACCTCCAGAGCAATATGTGCTGGATTTGTTGTTGGTGTGGGAGGCAAAGAGGGCTCTGGTTGGAGTCCCCCAATGGTTGAAGATGTCGCTTACTATGGTGTAAGACAGTTACCTGTTCTGTAACTGGCGTTCTTCAAGATGTGTTGCTCATGTCTATTCCACAGTAGGTGTGTGTGCTCGCCACATGCACCGGTGCCTGGAAGTTTTTCCCTTAGCAGTACCCGCACTGGAGGAGCACCGCTGCAACCCCTGGAGTGGCACCTCTATATCATGCTATAAGGGGAGCTGCGTACTCCCCCCACCCTTGGTTCCTTCTTTCCGGACAACTCTGACAGAGGGGAAGGAGGGTGGGATGTGTAGTGGAAAATCAGAAGGAGGAAAGATGAGTTTGGGTCTATCTGTTTGGAATGGTACACACTTGGAGCTGTTTCCATGTTGTAGATAGGTATGTGGAGTGGTCCACTTGCAGTTGTGTTGCAACACATGTTTCGGCTTGTCAGAGCATTCTGCTTCTAAGCCTCAGAACGAAGAAAAAATCCAAGCTGGGAGGCGGAGGACCCACGGGTTGGGGTGAAGGGTCAGCCCATTGCTTTGAGAGAGTGGGTGAGGAATGGGCTGAAGTCAGAGGAACAGGAGGGCATATTGCCACCTGCGTCAGGTAAGGGAGCCAGACTTGTCATAGTCAAGAGGGGCAATCAGAATAAGTCTCGCTTTGTTTCATTGAATTTTCAACAGAATCTTGGAGAGAGTAGGAAACTGGGAAAGACATACAAGTGAGCCCTGTCCCTTGGGAAGATGGGGGCAACTGCTAGTGTATGTTTCCCCAAGGAAATGTACCCCTGGAGCAGTAACAAGGATCTTTCTTGTTCCGATGAGTAGAGAAGAGATCCATAGGCCTGGTTCCCCAAAGGGTGGCTATATCTTGAAGCACCTCTGGAGTCAGTATACACTCATTGTTGTGAGAAAATTCCAATTGAGACTGTTGGTTGTACCACTCTGTATCCCTTGTAGAGAAACAGCTGAGATGAGCACATTGTGATGAGTGCATAAATTCCAAAGTTTGAATGCTGTCTTGTAGAGGGAGGGAGATCTAGCAGCTCCTTGGCAGTTTATACAAAACATACAGGCCATATAAAGTCCATCATAACCTTTGTGTGTTGTTTTTGGTGAAAAGCAGTTTTCCGAAAGAGTGATATGGAAGGTCATTTCTGTGGAAGGCCCTTTGTTCTGAAACTTGTTGTTGTGTAGGTGAGCTCCCCAGCATATTAGGGAGATGTGTCCCAGGGTGGTGAATGTGGGTATTGAGAGGAGCGCTCTCGCGCATACCGCATCAGGTTGGTGCTGATAAAGTCCAGTCACTGTACTGGGATTAGTATGCCACTATAATGAAGTGAACCTTGGAGAATACCCTCTGCAGAGCAGTCTGTACTGATAATGATGCTGCTCCAAAGGTAAGCAGTAGGAAATCTTCTGTTGATGGTTGTACTGAGATATGGAAGTAGGCACCCTGTAGGTTCAGGGCTAGAAATCACTCTCTTTGCTCTAGAGCTGGTCCTAATTGCTGTGAAGTAAGGTAAGGTGACTTCTGAGTGGCGTGACAGGTGTATAGATGGCAGCTGATGCTGTAAGGTATCATTGGTCAGGCCCCCGACCAGCTCATCAATAGTGCTTATAAGAGGCAGTTTGAGAGGTCATGGACTAGGGTGCAGATTCTCACTTTTGAGCCCTGGGCCTCTTACACTGTGGCCCATAACCGCACTGAGATGAGTATTGGGAAGATTGTGATCTGGGGCGTCGTTGAGAGGTATATCTTCTCTTCTGTTCCACAGTGTAGATTCCTAAGGCGTGTAGTGCGGTCCGAGAATCCTTGAGAATGTGGAGAGAAATCTGTCTTCTCCACAAAGAGTTTGGCCCTTCAAACTGGAAGTCTGTAGCTCTTTGGGCAATCTAGAGAGGTGTAGCGAACAAAAAATCCACAACCAACGTCAGTACCGCTGTCATGGAAACTGGGCGGGCAGCTGTATCAGCTGCATCCAGTGGGTAATGTTGTCGATGAATACGCCATTTTGTGAAGCCTGATCATATGGAGTTGACTTGGCATTGTTGCTTACTTCATGCATTAACCACATCCACTATGATAGAGTTGGGTTGCAGATGTTGAAAACAAAGTCTGCCCCTTTGGGGAGAGTAGTTGGTGCAATGGAGACTGGTTCTGCCAGATGACTTTGGTAGGATCAAGGATCAGGTCATTAATTGGGAGGACAGTTCTAGATGAGAAGATAGTGTGCAGAATTTCCACCAACTTGTGATGTGTATCTGCCACCTCCTGTAGGGGAATCTGCAGCTCCTCTGCCATCCGCTTGGTAAGATCCAAAAAGTTCTTAAATCTTCACCTAATGATGAGGGGTGGGCAGCACAGTCTCATCTGGGAGAGACGAGAAGTGTGCAGAAGTAGCAGCTTTTTTTTTTTTGCGCGCTGTTCTGAAAAAGCCTTCTCTTGTCCTGGGTCACCGGGGTCAGTCACGCCATGTGTATATCGCCGATATGGCCTTGGGAGGGAGAGGCAGGAAGGCGGGCACAGGCAGTTGGCATGATGGAATTGGGGATGACCCTTGAAGCGTGGTGGTGGGCCACCATGAGGGGCGAGGGAATGATCTCCTCCTTGCCATTGTCAGATTCATCAGTGGGTAAGGGTGCCACTGAGTGGGGTATTGGCAGTATACAGCCCAGTGGTAAGAGTGATTCTGGGTACCGGGATGTGCTAGATACCGGGATCCTGGTACCAAGTAATGGGGATAGTGGTTCTTCCCGACTAGTGGTTCTTCTCCAGGGTACCCGAGCTCATGCAGTACCCTGGGATCATTTGGTACCACAGAGGAGTGTCCATGGTACACGGTTAGTATAGATAGTTGGGCAGAGCACTCCTTAAATGAGAGTTTTGCCCAGTACAAAAAGTTTGTTGGTGGCACTTTTTTTTTTTTTTAAGAGACGGTTCGGTAATTGTCTCCCCTTGGGTACTGAGGCCACAGGTCTTCACAGTCTTAGAACACATGTGTTACCATGGGCTCATGTGGAACCACAGAGGAGCGTCTGTAATCAGTATCAATGACTGGGAAGGTGCAGAACACTTCCTAGATGGGAGTTTTGTTGCACCTGGTACCAAAGGTTTCTCTGTGTTGCTCTTTTAGATATGGTACAGTAATTGTCCCCTCTCCTTAGGGGGTGGTACTATTGCCTCAGAGCATGACTGTGGAAGCCTCTGGTGTCTCGGTGCAGAAGCAGAGTTGAGGGCAGGACTTTTTTGTGCCACTTTTAGATATGGTACGGTAACTGTCCCCTCTCCTTAGGGGGTGGTACCCTTGCCTCAGGAAGCCTCTGGTGTGTCGGTGCAGTAGCAGAATTGACAGCAGGGCTTCTGTGTGCTGCTCTTTTAGATATGGTATGGTAACTTTGCACCAGAGCATGACTGTGGAAGCCCCTAGCCTGTCGTGCAGTAACAGAATTGACAGCAGGTTTCTCTGTGCCACTCTTTTAGAGGTGATACAGTAGGAGCTGCAGGCACTCACAGCGGAACTAGTGCGGAGGAATTCCTACAGAGAGCTTTGGTGCCGACAGTGGGGCAGCTGAGCTCACAGCAGAGGAACCCCCTGTTGTTATTGTCCTACCAAGGTGGCCGCTCTGGGGAGTCCCTCTGGTTGGCCAGCTACTCAGGGACAGAGATGGCCACACTGTGGCTGGCCAGTTGCTCGGGTACGGTGCCGAGATGGCCGCACTGGGGAAAATGCCCCGCTGGCTAACCAGAGCTCGGAGGACCCTTTCCCGGGGCAGTCTGCAGCTCTCTTCTCCTCTTCACAACTCGACCCCTTTTGAAGTGAAGGCTCCGGGGATAATCTAGGGTCAACACCCACCAGAGGGTCCCCTGCAGGCTGAAGTCTTCTCCATAGGGAGAAATTTTTACTTCAGCTCAAAGCTCCTATGAGGCTGCAGTTTTAGCTGTACCAAGTAAAGCACTTCAGTGAGGCTCCCGCAGGCACAGTGAGTGTCTGGCCATTACAGTAACGATTCCGGTCAGGAGAGGCTCCCCTTGGAGCAGAGAGCCAGACAAGCCCCTGGACAGGGGGCTGTCGTCCTCAGCATGGAGGAATGAAGAAGAACATCCTCGTCACTTTTTTTTTTTTAAACTGAAAAAGAAAATCATTATGAGTCTACTAGATGCCTGAGGTGGTGTGGGGGGTGGGGGGAATGCCCCCAGACAGGGCAGGAAACTGAAGTTCTTTTCCTTTCTCTCTCTTTTTTTTTAAACCAAAGGAATAAAATAAAGAAACACTAGCCTAATTACTTTTAAGGGGAACAAAGGTAAGAAAAAAAACACTACTTATGCTAATGACACAGATAAGGAAGGGACGACTGCTCATTCCGTCAGAGGCCAAAGGCAGTAGAGAAGTAAGTCAGGGGGGTTCCCCCATGTAGTGCTAAATAGCTTCGAGGCAGACCACGAGGGAGGGAGGGCACTTGCACGGGCTCAATGGGACACTGCTACCAAAAATCTCCGATTAGAGGTGCAGGGGCGCACAGACACCCAACTGGAGCAACCATAGTGACATTACTCAAAGAAGAAGTTACTCACCTTGTGCAGTAACGATGGTTCTTCGAGATGTGTGTCCCTATGGTCCCAGGGGGGAGGGATAGCTCAGTGGTTTGAGCATTGGCCTGCTAAACCCAGGGTTGTGAGTTCAATCCTTGAGGGGGCCATTTAGGGATCTGGGGCAAAAATTGGGGGTTGGTCCTGCTTTGAGCAGGGGGTTGGACTAGATGACCTTCTAAGGTCCCTTCTAACCCTGATATTCTATGACTCTATGGTTGCTCCACAAGCAATGTGGAGCAACCATAGGGACATTACTCGAAGAAGCAGCAAATTTCTTCAACTATGAGGCTGCCCAATCAGGGTAGATGGATTGAGAAGGCTGTTGCAGAGAAATAACTGATTTGGTGGGGGAGGGAAGAGGAAATTAAATTGGGTTGAAAACAGGAGTGACTGAATGGAAAGTGGGAAACTAATGGGGGACTGAGTAGTGACAGAATTCAAGCGTCTCTAGGTGTGTGTGTAATGAGGTATAGATATAGATTGTATTTTTGTAAGGATGGACTAGTACAGTTTTTCCCAGACTGGCAAATTCCTGACAATTTTTCAAGTATACTATAATGCATACTGCTCCAAAAAATTAAAATTCTGCATCAAAAATTTATGCTCACAATATTTTAATTCTGCAATATTCCGCATGTTTTATTTGAAAAAACAACACAACAATCACTCCAGTTTCAATTATTTTTGTAATGTATTTCAAAATACTTGTCAACAGGTCAACAATACAGAGCAGCAGCAAAAAAGATTCCCCCATGAGTAGAGAGTTAAAGAAACCCCTACAACAACCCAGAGGGTGCTGGAGAACACTGTATCGAGTCACCAGACACCTGCCCTCCCATTTCCCCAGAGCCCAACCATGGAGAACCCCCAGGCCCAGACACCGGCACCCCCAGAGCCTTTACTCCCCCCAACATTTTTACTGTCCTGCCACGGGACATGGTTTGGTGCCGCCCTGCCCTTCCTCACCCTTTGCCAGAGCTGGCAGGGTTTCCCAGATGCTCTCCCATCCCCGGGAGAATGAGGATTGAAAAGTATGCAATATCCAGCCCCACCTGGTTGGACGCTCCGCTCACTGTGAGCTGGGGTATGCAGAGTCCAGTGGCCCCTAGAGGTGGCCAGCAATTCAGCAGGGGAAACAGGGAATTCTATGAAATTCTGCATGGCGCAATGGTGCACAATTCCCTCAGGAGTAATGCTAGCATGATGAATTCAAGTACAAGATGTAGCACATGCCAGAGACAGCATATCTGGTGGGCAAAGCACTAAGACAGCTGAGTCCACCAGCAAATGAACATGAAGCAAGCGGTTTTAGCTTGAGTTTCTGAAAACAGACTATTCTCATGTGTCTGGCTCTAGAGGTGGTAACAGTGGTTGGTGGACACAATATGGCCATCCACTACTCAGACAACATTGGGAGGCCTCTTTTCATTGCAAACATTGCGTCCCCGCTCTGGTGATCTATGCGGAATAAAAAAAGTATTTACTATTGATAGTGGTAGGAAGCCTAATAAACCTGTGAATAATGCTGATTTATAACAATTTCAGCTTTGCTGCTCTGCTCCAAGATGAGCAAAGGGGAGTCAAACTGAAACAAGTATAGTTTCATTAATAAGTTTCATCAACAAAAAAGTATAGTACCTACCTTCGATAAGGAGGACACGGTCAACTACAGACCAGTCAGCCTAACTTTAATATCCAAAAAGATACTGGAACAAATTAAACAATCAATCTGTTTAAACCTAGAGGATAATTAGGAATAGCAAACATGGATTTGTCAAGAACAATTCATGCCAAATCAATCCATTTTACCCTTCTCTGACAAGAAAACTTGCCTAGTGGATGTGGGGCTGGGGGACAGTACATGTGATATATCCAGACTTTAGTGAGGCTGCTGACATAGTCTCATATAACATTCTTGTAAGCAAACTAAGGTAACATGGTCTAGGTGAAATTATTATAAGATGGGTGCACATCTGGTTGAAAGACAGTTCTCAGAGTAATGATCAATGGTTTGCTGTCAAAGTGGAAAATGTGGGCCAGGTGGGATCCCACAAGGGTCTGGCCTTGGTCCAGTACTATTCATTTTTAATTAATGACTTGGATGATGGCATTGAGAGTAGGCTTATAAAATTCACAGATAACACCAAGCTGAGAGGCGTTGCAAGCATTTTGGAGGACAGGATTAGAATTCAAAACAAGCTTGACAAATTGGAGAATTGGCCTGAAATCAACAAGATGAAATTCAATACAGACCAGGGCAAAGTACTTCACTTAAGAAAGAAAAATCAAATGCACAACTACAAAATGGAAAGTAACTGGCTAGGTGCCAGTACTGCCGAAAAAAGATCTGAAGGTTAGAGTGGATCACAAATTGAGTAAGAGCCAACAATGTGATACGGTTGCAAAAAATGCAAACATCATTCTATGATACATTAACAGGAGTATGACATACAAGACACCGGAAGTAACTGTTCTGCTCTATTTGGCACTGGTGAAGCCTCAGGTGGAGTACTGTGTCCAATTTTGGGCATCACACTATAAGAAAGACGTAAACAAATTGGAGAAAGTATAAAAGACAGCAACAAAAATGCTAAGTGGCTTAGAAACCACGGCCTATGGAGGAAAGATTGAAAGTACTGGGTATTTTTTATCTAGAGAAGAGAAGACGAAGGAGACCTGATAACAGACATCAAATATGTTTAGGGCTGCGTGGCAAATTGCCGGCACTACTATGATGGGTCCCGCACTTTCTCTTCTTGTGGGGGGTGGGGTTTCAGGGTGCCATTTCTTGCCCCTAAACTGGGGTAACAGCTATCCCACTAGTATCCCCGGGAAGGGGAGTGGAGAGGGAGGGACCCGGGCCCGCCCTCTACTCCGGGTCCCAGCCCAGGGGCCCTAGGATAGCAGGTGAACCACTTGTACCAGTGATTCTTTCCCCTGGGCTACTTCCCTCTCCTGACCTTCAGCTTGTGGGGCTTCCTGCCTTCCCTCTGCACAAGCCAAGTGTCCCTTTACCTAGGATCTTGGTCTTCTTAGCCCACCGCAGCACTTCTCAAAACTCTCCTCCGCTTTCCTTGGAACTGCTCTCTGTTCCACCACCAATCCACTCTGCTTCACTCCTCCAAACTGCTCTCTGCTCCACCACCAATCCACTCTGCTCCAACTCCTCCAAACTGCTCTCTGCTCCAACTCCTCCAAACTGCTCTCTGCTCCAACTCCTCACCTGGCTGATTGAAGCAGGGGGGTTTTATCAGGTGACTGGCTTCAGGTGCTCTAAATGGTTTCAGGTGCTTTTAATTAATCTACAGGGAATAAGGCTTCTCCTCATCCTAGATCACTCTCCTGCTGCCTTCTGGCCATGCTGTATCACAGCTGTTACAAAGATGATGGAGATCAACTGCTCTCCATGTCCACCAAGTGCAGGATGAGTCGTCTTTGACTTAAACTGAATCAAGGGAATTTAGGTTAGATATTACGAAAAAAAGAATTAAGTATTGATAAGTACTGGAACAGGTTACCTAGGGAGGTTTTTTAGAACAGGTTATACAAACACCTGTCAGGGATGATGTAAGTATTTTTAGTATCTTGGAAAGCCAATAAAGATATTGTAAAAAAAGAACAACAGGATTTCCCAAACTGATTATTTCAATTACTTTTAAAAATGCACCTACTCTTCATTAAAGACATTGCATAAAATTAATTACAGATCTTACCAAAAAACCCAAAACACTCTTCCTTTTCCCTTCATCCCAGCAAGACAGTGAGTTAATGGCAGGTAAGTATCTAACACCCTAATTAACCCACCCCATCCTCAAAAGCCTGAAATCTTCGCTGCATGTCTCAGAGGTAGATGAATGCTATATGCCACACAAATACCAACTGAACTGGGTGGACTTGCTGCTTTAAAAGGAATGTAGTTTGAGTGACAATTCACTCCATCTGGCAGAAGACTTTTTGAGGCTTGCCTTGCAATCTACACAGGACTGCAGAAGTAGAGAGCCTCCTAACTGTATGAGTATGGCTACAAAGCAGCTGGAAGATGAGACTTTCAGCTTGGGTAGACCTACAAAATCTAGCGCACTCAAAATAGCCATGTAGCCATATATATTTAACACCATTATAAATGCAGGATGCAAAGCGGGGTTTGGGGTGGATGCTGACAGCCTGTGACCCTCCATGTAATAACCTCGTGACCCTCCTGAGGGCTCCCGACCCCCCGTTTGAGAACCCCTGACTTAGACCCTTTTTATCTGGGATCAGTCATGTTGGCTAAGTAATAGAAGGTAATAGATTTTAAGATTCCTCTGAATCCTTTTTTGGTTTTGTCCTCACGTGGTTTAGGTTCATTCTTGTTAATCATATCAAGCCAAATTTCCAATGAGACTATCATAATAAAGTCACCAATCTAATCTGTCAGAGCCCTTGGAAACTTCCATTAATTATTTTTGTAAATTTAGAGCCTCTTTGTAGATTGTTGTGCAGATTGTGTAGTATGGTTCAACAACAGCAACATTCAAAATATCTCAGTTGCAAGATGAAACTCAATGTTTTGCTCTCCCCTTTCAATTGACTTTTTAATTCAATAACACATTTGATTTAGGAGACTGACTTCTACATTTTGAGATGGACACAAATACCTTTATTACACAAATTTTACTGTAGAGAAAGCATCTGTTTTTATAACTTCATATTATCAATCATTTCTTTCTGACAACTTCCCTTTAACTTTAGGCATGCTGAGTCAAGTAAGTTCACACAGTATCTGGTAATTACTCAACAATTATCACCCATTTACTGTATTGATCAGCAGCTTTCACATTTTCCACAGTTAGCCTGAGAAACAATCATACAATGAAGTCAACACTCAAGAAGACTGAAAAATAAGATAAGCTAGTCAGCTTTATATAGACGCATTATGATGTGCACTGCCCACTTTCCAAAAGCTTTTAGATTGTAGCAAACTAAGCCCTATAATAGTACATTACTCTACTCATTCCCCTATTTAACAATAAATGAAAATTTATTCAATCTACTAGCCCAGTACTCTCTCCAGTCACCAATGACTTCACCCATTCTCCTTCCCCTCTCAGCTTACAGACAATTCTGTCATTTTCTTCTCATTTCCTAGTTGGGGAAAAAACCAATAAGATCACCACTTCTCAACTTTTTATAATACTCATTCTGAGATACAAATTAGAGTCTATTGTTTCTACGATCAAAAATGTTCAAATACATTAAATTTGTGCCAAGCTCAAAAATGAACCAGAAGAACAAAACACACTAAGCTGTTTTTCCCTAGAGAAAAAACAGTTACTCACCTTCTCGTAACTGCTGTTCTTCGAGATGTGCTGCTCATATCCATTCCAATTAGGTGCGTGCATGCCACGTGCACAGTCGTTGGAGAAGTTTTTCCCCTAGCAGAACCACTCAGGTCGGCTGTGGAGCCCTCTGGAGTGGCACCTCCATGGCGGTGAATATAGTGCCCTGCCAAATCAGCGCCTCCTCAGTTCCTTCTTGTCGGCTACTCCGACAGAGCAAAAGGCGGGTGGGTTTGGAATGGATATGAGCAACACATCTCGAAGAACAGTTACGAGAAGATTGAGTAATCATTTTTTCTTCGAGTGATTGCTCATATTGATTCCAATTAGGTGACTCCCATGCCTTACCTAAGTGGTGGGGTCGGAGTTATGGAATCACGGACTGGAGCACTGCTCTGCCGAATGCCGCATCATCTCTAGCGTGCTGAGAAATCGCATAGTGAGTGGTGAAACTGTGCTTTGAGGATCACGTCGCCACCCTGCAGAGCTCTTGAATTGGCACCTGGGCCAGGAACACCGTTAAGTAACTATAGTTAAACTATCAAAACTATGAGACTCAAAACTATAAGAACCAGGGGAACACTTGAGAAAACAAGCCAATGCAGTTCCAACGACTGTCATGGGCGGTAAGAAGGAACTGAGGAGGCACCGAGTCAGCAGGGTCATATATTGAGCACCATGGAGGCGCCACTTCAGGGGGCTCCACAACTGATTCAACAAGTGCTGCCAGGGGAAAAACTTTCCGACAACTGTGTATGTGGTGTGTACACACCTAATTGGAATTGATATGAGCAATCACGCAAAGAAGAAAAACAGGTTTTCCCACAACCCAAAGGCAATGGTTCCCAACCGGTGGTCCACAGACCACCAGTACTTCACAGAAACTCATATAGTCACACTGGAAACAGAGAGCCAGTACACCTGATGATTCATATTAAAGGAAACTAAATATACATTAGCTATTATGTTTTTCCATTTAAGAAATTGCCATAGTTGTCACAAGTTATGTTATGATATCTTAAACGGGGGAAATGATACCCAGGAGACACTGTCGCTTAAGATCTGATCAAGACTATGAAAAGTTTTAAATCCCTGGAACAGAATGTGATCTGGGTTTGAAACATTCACATTGTAACAATATATAAACAAAAGCATTCTGATGAAGTCAGGATTTATTCCAACTTACCACTGAAATGCATTGTACTGGAAGTAGACCAAACCAAGGCCATATAAAAAGGCAGCATTCTGTAAAGAAAAGAAACACTGTTTAAAACTCAGATAAGCATACATACATTAGGGAACTTCAAACCTATATTTCTGCGCATTCTTAAACGCATGGCTGATAGAAATGCTGTCTCCAATATCAAGTACTCTATTTAGGGAGGCTTTCAACATGATAGGGGGATTTGGGGGGGTGGGGGGGAGGAGAGAGAGAAGATTTAAAAACAAATGTGATTCACCAGAAAGCCTGAACTTTCATTCTGAATTTGAGACCAAAATGCTACTTATAAAGCCATTTAATAACAAAAATATCGGAGCATTCTTACATTAGTGAAACTAAAGTGGGATATTCTGTTTTGTATTGGAGGAACGAAGGGGAAGGTAGGATGAACAGAAGTCCTCACTTTAAAATGGGAAAATGAGACAAACCATACCATACTACACTACTATAGTTATAATTATAAATATATACTACAAGTGGTATATTTAGAATATATAATTTTTGATTTCAGTATTCTATATTACGAAGATAAGCCTGAAATTTGACTTAAGAAAATTCCATTTGTTACTAATACTAGGGGAAAGGCCATCAAGCTCTGATCCCGAACAAGTAATTATATTTCTTAATCACCGATCATCAAGTTATCAGTAGCTTTTCTGCAATTTACAAGTCTATTCATTTATTTCCCTGCTTTGTAATACTATTTACATAGGGGGGAAAAATCAACTGCACCTATGCAACGTAACCCTTTTCTAAGAAACTCTTCTTTTTAAAGAAATTGATCCTTAGATCCCAAGGTGATAAGGCAAAATTTAAGGCTTTATTGGACATTTATTAAGCAAGTGTAAGTAATTTGATAAATGATTACCATATATTTACTAAAAAATTCAAAACTATTAACATCACTTTTTTTTTTTATTATGCAGCAATATACTCAAGTTTTTCTGTATTGCACGTTACTACCAGGTTATAAAACAGAACTTGATTACACTACCCACAACATGTTTCTGGGGGACTGTCTTAAAAAATGACAGACAATTCTGTTTTTATTCATATTAAGAAACCAAAACAAGCCAAAGTTTGAATATGTGCTGGAGGATCATCAAGCCTGAGACTGATGGACCAAGGACGTCAGGAAGTTTCATAGCCAAAGATTCCTCAGGAGCATCGTGTATCTAACCTCATCCTATTTATATTAAGAGGGGATCCTTTGATTCAGCTGCCTCAGATATTCCCACCTGTTGATACACCTCACAGGAAGAGGCACAATCAAGACAGAAATCCAACAAAACTCTACCTAGAAGACAACTGGTATCCAATGCAGTTCAAGGAGCAGTGTCAGTGAGAAAAACAACACAAGTCGATCCCACCTATTTCTGCACCATACACAATTTCCATATAGTTCCAGAGTGAGGTGAGGGAATGTCCCACATCACAGGACCCTTTCAAAAGGAGTTGAGTAGGACCACATCTGCAGCAACAAATAGATTCAGGGAGTACTATGTGCTATTAGCATACTATGATGATAGATGTCATATAAGAACCTAAACTGAACACAATACCATATAAGCGGCAGTGAGAGCTGCTAGTCCTGCTACTGTGAAACCAACTATGAGCTGTACAAAAGTATCAACTGACATTTTAAAGGTATTTCTGGACCTCTGGTTTAAAAGGTTGAATACAACCAGGATAAAAGATCCTTAAATCAGAACATAAGAATGGCCCTACTGCGTCAGACCAAAGATCCATCTAGCCCAGTATCCTGTCTTCCGACAGTGGCCAGTGCCAGGTGCCCCAGAGGAAATGAACAGAACAGGTAATCAAGTGATTCATCCCGTTGCTCATTCCCAGCTTCTGGCAAACAGAGGCTAGGGACACCATTCCTGCCCATCCTGGCTAATAACCACTGATGGACCTATCCGCCATGAATTTATCTAGTTCTTTTTTGAACCCTGCTATGGTCTTGACCTTCACAACATCCTCTGGCAAGGAGTTCCACAGGTTGACTGTGAGTTGTGTGAAAAAATACTTCATTTGTTTTAAACTTCCTGCCTATTAATTTCATTTGGTGACCCCTAGTTCTTGTTATGAGAAGTAGTAAACAACACTTCCTTATCTACTTTCTCTAGACCAGTCATGATTTTATAGACCTCAATCATATCTCCCCTTAGCCATCTCTTTTCCAAGCTGAAAAGTCCCAGTTTTATTAATCTTTCCTCATATGGAAGCTGTTCTATACCCCTAATAATTTTTGTTGCCCTTTTCGGAACCCTTTCTAAGTCCAATATATATATTTTTGAGATGGGGTGACCACAGCTGCATACAGATGTGGGTATACCATCGATTTATATAGAGGCAACATATTTTATGTCCTATCATCTCTCTCTTTCTTAATGATTCCCAGCATTCTGTTCGCTTTTTTGACTGCTGCTGCACATTCAGTGGATGTTTTCAGAGAACTATCCACAATGACTCCAAGATCTCTTCCTTGAGTGGTAACAGCTAATTATGACCCCATCATTTTATATTGTGACAAAGTTCCTCCTCTACCTTGGTGAGTCCTGCGCTTATTGGCGGATTTTGATCGCCTCAGAGATCTTCCCCTCTGGTAGAACCCACAGTCAAATTCCTCCTGTGTCTGATCAGGAGTTGGGAGGTTTGGGGGGAACCCGGGCCTGCCCTCTACTCCGGGTTCCAGCCCAGGGCCTGTGGATTGCAGTTGTCTATAGGGTTTCCTGTAACAGCTGCGTGACAGCTACAACTCCCTGGGCTACTTCCCCACGGCCTCCTCCCAATACCTTCTTTACGCTTACTGCAGGACCTTCCTCCTGATGGTCTGCTGATGCTTGTACTCCTCAATCCTTCAACTCTTCTCCCTCTCAACTCCTTGTGTGCCTCTTGCTCCCAGCTCCTCACACGCCACACCACAAACTAAAGTGAGCTCATTTTTAAACCCAGGTACCCTGATTAGCCTGCCTGTCTTAATTGATTCTAGCAGGTTCTTAATTGGCTCCAGGTGTCCTAATTAGCCTGCCTGCCTTAAATTGGTTCCAGAAAGTTCCTGCTTGTTCTAGTGCAGCCCCTGCTCTGGTCACTCAGGGAACAGAAAACTATTAATCCAGTGGCCAGTATATTTGCCTTCTATGAGACTTCTGTACCCCACTTGTCTGGGTCTGTCACAATATGTATTGTTGGGATTTTGCTTTCCAATGTGCATTACTTTGCATTTATCAACATTAAATTTCATCTGCAATTTTGTTGCCCAGTCACCCAGTTTTGAGAAATCCATTTGTAGTTCTTCACAATCTGCCTGGGATTTAACTCTCTTTAGTAACTTTGTATCTGCAAATTTTGCCACCTCGCTGTTTACCCCTTTTTCTAGATCATTTACGGTGATTTTATTCTTACATTACTGATGCCTTCCAAGCATTCTTTAACGATGAGCTGAGGAAACGGACAAGACTGAAGTAGTGGAACAGTATATAGCACTATGCTAGGGCAGTTAAACACAACTGAATGGCAGAAAAAGAAAGTTAGTTTTATTTCTTGTACCTATAGTAAACAATTTGCAAAGCACAGAATCCAACTAGCAATCCTTTATTTATTTAGCAAGTCCTATCTGTGGATCTCTCAAGCTTGGTAAGGCACTTCTAGCCATCTTCCATGGGAGAGGCAGTGGAGAGAGCAAAGTCTATTTGGAGGTTGAAGGAGTAGACCTCCGTGAGCAGCATGTCAGACCCAGAATGCCCAATCCAGGAACACAAGACAAGGGGACTCCCAATATGGGGGATGCTAGTTGGAACTCCTAAGGGGAGAGGGCAAGGCTAGTCCTAGACAAGAGGTTTTGGAGGCACCACAAGTTCCTCAGCCACTCCCACAACCTAGCATAAATTCTCCTGAGGCAGCAGGGAAACCCCAATAGTATGCTACTGCTGTGGTAAATCTGGGCAGAACAGGACAGGCTTCCCACTGATGGAATACAGCTATTCTGGGGTGCTATTACAGCCAAATTGGTAGTCTGGGATCCCCTATTCAGAGGTCCACACGTAAACTGTATAAAAAGTGTACTAGACCACAAAACCTACAAGTCCTGATGCAGGAAGAAAAGACCTTCTGAAAGACAGTGTCTGAAAGCTCATTCTATTATGTTTGACCAAGGTATAGGCAAAGCCAAGATACATCCTTACAAATTTTCCTTCAAACGGCTTGGGTGTCTACTTTTTTAATAAAAGGGAAGAGGATGGAGGACACTATGGCTGCTTGTGGAACAGCAGCAGCAGCGCTAAGCTGTCCCCATCCCTGGGGCCTCAATCAGCTCTATGCCCACTTAGTCACACCAGCTCACAGGGGCTCTCCAAATCGTAGAAAACACTCTTGAGCTGGATATGATCTGTAGCAGTCAAGATGACTATATATGATAATTCCCGTCTTCTTTAGGCCTGCACACCAAACAGCAGGACAGAGACTACAAACCAAACCGGGTTCTCATGAAATATCAGGCTTTGCAACCACAGGTCTAGAATAAATAGTAAACTGAGGAGGGGAAATCATGGACACACTTAGCAGTTCTGTGTATTCTTCCTGTGTCTACCTTGATCCAATCTCTCAATTTTCCAGGACTGTGGAAATTTAAATTGATGAAAACTAGAAAAAGTGCTTAAAAACAAGCATTGATATTATCCATTGAAATTTTTTTTAAAAAGAAAAGTGATTTCTACCAAGTCTAGTCATACTGGATGCCTGCTAATAGCAGTGCACAGCAAGATAGAAATAAATCAGATCTTCCAAGACCCAGTCCAGTATTTTAAGCCACATTATCATCCCCTCCTTTTGAGGGTTAAGATTATACATTTAAAATTAAGGATGCAAAAACTATGTAAGCATATACAGTTCTTCAACCAAACAACTGATTTATTGCATTTGCACAACTTCTGCCCTGAAGTTTAAATGTGTTTTAATATACAATACAGAAATTTAAGTCAGTTCTCACTAGAAAGCAACTGTACTACTTATCCTTCCTGTATTATTAATTATTAACCTGTGGGTGGATGTAAATAAAAGTATTCTTTTCCATTAACCTCTTACTAACAGATTTTTTCACTGACAAATAATCCAAGCTATGTAAATGGTTATTGAAATTGTTAATTTTTTTTAGTCTTGAGAAACTATTACATGTAGCATGCCAAAGATAATTTTTATTCTTTTCCATTACAGAAGGTAATTTACCCTGGATACAAAGTTTTGAATAAAAAATAATAGTCTACATGTCTTATTGCAGATGCATCCTGCCCAAAAAGAAACTCCATACTTGGTAATTTTAGTGGTTACAACTGAGTAATACACATAGTACACATAGTAATACACACAGGAGTTCCAAAATTAGCTGATCTGCTACAACACCCAGCCTGTGATCCCTGACAACCATAACACTAATGAAGTCCTATAACAGAGTCCTCTGCAGTTCCTTCCTACCATTCGAGGCTACTCCCTGCCTGTGGTCCCATCAAAGTGGGGTGAGGGCAGAGGTGGCGAGTCTATAGTGCTGCCCACGTTCCAGCACCAGCATAGTGGGTTTTGGGAAATCGCTGTGGCTGGGCCTCAGTCAGGCTTAGTTTGTCCGTCTTACCCTGAGAGTCTGCTGTACTCTCCTCAGGGTTGGGGTGAAGGCCTCCTGGATGGGAGTTCCCGCTGTGGCTACAGGAGTCACTCCTGCAGTCTGCTGCTTGGGGTAATCCTGCTCCCCTGCCCCACCCCTCCCCCTCCACCCCCACTGACTGCAGTTTCCTTCCTATCATACATGATTGACAAGGCCAGAGGGGTGGAGCTAGCCCTACCATCAGGGTTTCTCTGGCACCTTCGTGTACAGACCCACACCTTGTTCGTGTGGATCTATACACCCCAACACAGAGCCTATCAATAGATGATCGCAGACTTTATTCATTTAAATGTCTACATCAAGCATACAGTAAAATTTAAAATTACTGCTGATCTTGGCTTTAACACTGATGACTAGTAATCTACGATTGATCCCTAGACCAGTGGCTCCCAAACTTTAACAACCTGCGAACCCCTTTCACTAAAATGTCAAGTCTTGTGAACCCCCTCCTAAAAATGAATATTTCAAGGGATTTTCTCCTTTACCTGAGTATAAATTATAAAAGCAGTGATCTTGGAAATTTGTTTTTATGACAATTTATTTTTATGACAAGCTTATTACACACTATTATTAATTATTATCTATCATTACAGTATTCTTATTACATTATGAAAACGGCAACACTCTTCCAAGATCTCACTTTCATAGCTTGTATCACTTTGAATAAGCCTGTTATAAGACAAGGCTCCTATGTTTCATCAAGGAGTATCAGATGTGAAACAGCATGAAGGTACTTAAGAAGCCAACTCAAAGAGTTACTCCTACACAAGCATTCAGGTCTTGAGCAGTGCTGGCAAACAATGCACGTTACAACAAAGCTTAAACTTGTTATTCATAATAATTTTAAAAACAATACTAGCTGCTCTTCAGTGTGATAGATATGCTTGCTTTGATCTACTTAGCTCTTGGAAGTCCAGGGGCTCTGGGCTGCTGGCCCTGTGCTGCCCGGGGTCCCTAGGGAAAGCTCTGTCCGTCATTAGGGATTTTTTTCCTGAGAACCCCCTGTAACATTTCGCAAACCCCAGTTTGAGAACCACTGCCCTAGACCCTACAGGATGCATCTATAAACCTTCCAAAGAACCCAGTAATTAAGATTTATGTGCCTTCCCCCAGTCTACCAGCTGGATTAGAGATAACGGTGGGAGAGGAGATGATTTTAAAGGATTTTCATTTTTATTTAACATGACATGAAAGTTCTACAGACATCTAAATGGTCCTATTTCTTTTGGTCATTTGCAGGTTACAGCAAGGGGAAGACAAGATAACGTCTTGTGATGTTAAAAATAGTGTTTAATGTCACAAATCAAAGAATTCAACGCCGTGGAGGGTACAATACTGGGATTATGAGGATACTTTTGGATGATGTCACAAATCCCAGAAATAAAATCCAAATAGTATCAGTTATGGTTACAGACACTGCTGGATGACCATACACTCTTCTGCCTTGCAGACTTTGTTCAGTCTCAAAATGTATTTACGCAAGTCTATGCAACAAAGAAATCGAGTAGAAGAATAAATGAGGCATTACAAATAATTACTATCACTCGTACCAAACTGAGCTCTTCTACTCCAATGCACCCAAAGATCAGCATAGTTCTTAGACAACCTACATGAGAAAGCGCTGGAAGGAAGAAAGTTGCCACTGATAAATATGCTTTAAACCATCCCAAACACAAATTCTAAAAAAAAAACCCTGTTCTTCTGCCATGAAGGTAGCAAGGATAGCCTACTGATCTGCTGCCACAAAAGGTAGTAAAGTCATGCCCTTCAGAACGTTTCCAGACCATAAATCATTTTGTAAGCCTAGAAAGCATCCACCCAACTCAAACAAGATCAGTTCCTTATCTCATAGTAACAATGGTTCTTCCAGCTGTTGTCAGTGTGGATTCCACTGTAGGTGCACATGTTTCATGCACACAACAGCCATCCTTTTAAAGCAGCAGTGTCTACTGGAGCCAGGCATGTGCCCTCTACCTCCTCTTGCTCTCATGTAAGGGCATAAAGGGTGAAGCAGTCACAACCATTCCCTAGTTCCCTCACAAATTCAGAATGCCATATGCTGAGGACACTGAAAAAGACAGAATGGAAGGCTGCTCATGGGATCGACACTGACAATATCTTAAGCATCACAGTTACTATAAAGTAACCATTTTTTCTTCTCAGTATGCATCAGTGTGAATCCCACTGTAGGTGACTGGTAAGCAGTGTCCACTCAGGATGGTGAGATTTGAGTAGCTTCAGTTGACTTAGCTGAATCATTCTCACAAACGTGGAATCAGACCTGGCAGATAAATTAAAGACATAATGTTTGGCAAAGGTCAGTGGGTTTATTTTCTCCTGCTGCAGAGTGGTGTTTTGAGAAGACTGGTAAATTAACTAACTGGTTCAAGCTGGAGCTCACTGACTCTCCTAATTGAGGCGAGGACAACCAGAAAAGCCATCTTCAGGATAAGATGGTGCAAGGAGCTTCTTCTTTAAGTGATGGTTCTCACTGTATTCCACTGAAGTTTATGCACATGCACCATGCGCCTGGAGCCAGAGCTATTCAAACTAGTAGTGTCCATCAGTCCACGTATGCACCCCTGCATTGCCTCCTGGTTTTGCCTGAGGCAATAATGGGCAGGGCAAGCCGACCGCATCTTCAGTTCCTTCTCACCGCTGCATGGTCTGACTTGGAGCTTTTGTTTGTTCTTTCATCCTTTGTGATGCAATTCCAAATTTCCAGAAAAAAAACCACCTGTTTTTATTCTTGTATATAGTTCAGATTTTACTGATTTTTGTAGTGGTTTTAGAGTTTGTAGTAATTTTTGTAGGATTAAGGACTTTTGGACACTGCTTCGGCAGCTTCCCATCAACCTCTCCTCCCCCGTCCCCAGCACCCGTCTGGATACCGGACTATGCCGAAGACACAGGGATCCAAGGTCTGCACTTCCTGCCCTTGCTCATTTTTGCTCATTGAGGAGCACCAATGCCATCTGTACTACTTGGAGGAAGTCCACCTCACGTACAGGTGTAGTATCTGCCTCTCTTTCCCTGACCATACCAGGAGGGCCAGGCCTTACACTTTAAGAAGCATCTCCTAGAGATTTCCATGGGACCATACATCAGCCTGAGCAATCCAGTACTGCACCTCATACTGTGGAGTCTCAGTTCAGATCCACGGGTAACAGTCCTATGGCTCCTGCATCAGTGCCTAGCCATGAAACACGGAAGCACACGCATAAGCATGGCAGTAAGTCTTCCTCCAGATCCAAGAAAAAGGCGGCACCACTCAAGTTCTGGCCATGAAGGTGGGACACTCTCCAAGGCCCAAAAGAGAGAGAAGAAGTCACATTGTTCACTGGATCCATTGGTCCTGGGCCCTGCATCGGCTCTGCTGGTGCAGTGTGAATTGTCGGTACCAAGGCAGACCCCCCTTACCGGCCCTGGTTCCGTCCATGGACTGGGTGCTCCTGGGCCTCATGAAATTGTTTTCCTGGATCAGATGATGTCTCTGTGCATTCTGGTCCATTCACTTGCTAAGAGGGCCCTCTCTCTCCTACGTCAGATCTGCTGCCTTCTGGTCATGTGCCTACGGCACACCACATTCTGTCAGAGCCCCCATTCGTACTGGACTGTGGTTCCTCTGAGTCTGAGGATTTGGACACTACACATGGTTTGCTGCTTCCATTCAAAAAACATACCTACTAGAGAGTTCCAATGGCACCATAACAATACCCTCCCTAGTCTCAGCCAAGGAGCCATTGGTACCTGGCTCCAGGAGCACTGCCGCGGAACATCAAGATCAACCATGTTGGCCATATTAGAGCTCATGACCCCAAATTCACATTCAGAACTGCCTTGCTCAACCTGGAAGCAATCCCTTGGCTCACCACTCCGTACTTCATTGAGTAGATATTCGGAACCGGGACTGGACAATGTGCAGGTCAGTCTAGCTCTGACGGTACCAAAGGATCCAGAAAGGCTCCCATCATCGTACCTGAAGGAGTCTGTGTTATCGATGTCCTCCTTTCCCCTGGATGACTACCATCAATTTCAGGAGCTGCTCAGGAGGATAGCTAATGCGCTTCAGTGCTCACTGGAGGTGGTGCAGGACAGTCACTATCATCAACTACTAAACACATCTTACATGCATCAATATTGACCAAATTGGCCCTACCAATCAATGACACCATTCTCTAAACAGCACATGCCGTGTGGCATATCCTGGCTATGTACATCCCCACCCCAAAGGGGGTAGAAATGAGGGACAATGTGCTCCTCAAGGGGTCTGAGTTTGTTTTCCCATCCTCTGCCTAATTCCCTGGTGATCCAGACTGCTACAGAGCAGGCCAGGCAACAGCATTCATGCTCCACGCTTCTGACAAGGAGGGAAAGAGGTTAGACCTTATGGGTAAAAAGATCTTTTCCTCAGCCAGCCTCCAGTTCCATATCTCGAACTACCTAGCACTGATAGCCAAATATGACTTTTTGAACTATGGGCAGATGGCAGATTTTGCAGATTAACTACCTCAGCAGGATCGTGCCAACTTCCAAGCTATTTTGGAGGAGGGAAAGTTGGTCTCCAGGACCATACTTCAGACTGTGTCTGATTACACAGATATATCTTCACATATAATGGCAAGTGGAATCATCATGAGGAGAGAATCCTGGCTACATTCCTGTGTCTTCCCTAGGGAGGTACAGAGCACAACCAAGGACCTCCCTTTTGATTAATCACACCTCTTCAACCAGAAGACAGATAATTCCTTGCACTCACTGAAAGACTCTAGAGCCACCCTGCGATTCCATGGCATATATACGTCCGTGCCAAAAGGAAAATTTGTCCGCCTGCTGCATACACAACACTCTAGAATCTCCCCAGTTCTACCACCAACTATCCTACAAACCCTCCACAGAAGCGCCCAAAGGTCCAGGATCATCTGCCTGGTCCACTAGTGCAGCCCTCCATGCAGCACGCCCAATCTTCACATAAGCGATATTTCTGAGTGCATCTAGAGAGCCATCAACCACTTCCCACTCCAACACTATTGCCAATCACCCCTTTTAGGGGCAGTCTCAAACTCTTTCTACCAGCATGGAGCACGACAACAACGGAAAAGTGGGTCCTGGCGGTCATTCAACACAGTTATACAATCAAGTTTACAACGCTACCTCCTCCAAACACCCATCCCCCAAGCCCAAGATCATTCTCACAACAGTATTCTTACCCTAGAAGTGGACTCCCTCCTGCAGAGAAGAGCAGTGGAGCCAGCCCCTGCAGCTTTTCAGGACACAGGGTTCTATTCCAGATATTTCCTAGTGCCCCCCAAAAAAGGAGGATGGAGACCATTCTTGGATCTCCAACACATCAACTGTTCAATTCACAAACTGAAGTTCTGCACCTCACAGCCATCATTCCTATGCTAGAAAAAAGCATGTTGTTTACACCTCTTGATATGCAGCATGCTTACTTCCATGTCGACACCCATTCAACCTACAGATGGTTCCTGAGGTTCATGGGAATCTGCAACACTTCCAATCCAGGGTCCTCCCGTTTGGACTCACCACTGCTCCACGAGTCTTCACAGAAGTCTTCTCCATGGTAGCAGCTCACCTCCGATGGCAACGAGTCCTTGTCTTTCCTGACCTGGATGACTGGTTACTGGCAGCACAATCCAGAAAGGAAGCTCAGGAATTGATGGCCCAGCTCCTTCTACTCTTCTCCTCCTCAGGGGTGAGTGTGAATATCGAAAAATCGACTTTGCACCCTACACGGTCCCTGGAGTTCATTGGAACATGCATCAATGCGGCCACTACACGTGCTTACCTCTTGAAAGGCAGGTTCAGGCGTCTACTGGACCTGATCACTTCAGTGACATCCAAACTCTCAGTCTCAGCCAGAACTTGCCTTTCCCTCCTTGGCCACATGGCAGCATGCACATATCTCATGGCCTTCGCTCACCTGTTCTTCAGCTGTCTACAACACTCCCTATAAGGAGTTTACAACACTCCCATGCACCAACCCATGGACACTGTTCTCACTATTCCACCAGCGTGCACATATCTCCAGTCCTCACTGAGCATGACAATCGTAACAGACACCTCACTCAATGGCTGGGGAGCAGACATGCATGACACAAGGAACTTGAACCACTCGAGAAGCCAAGATGTACATCAACCTCCTGGAAATTTGGGCAGTATGCAAGGTGTGCCACATATTTTTAATGTCCATTCATTCTTGTCACGTTCTTGTCATGTCTGACAACAACGCTTGCAGTACATAAACAAGCAGGCACATGGTCCCCAGCACTGTGAGCAGAAGCAGTGCGCCTTTGGAAATGGTGCATTGCACACTGTACCCTCTTGTCAGCAGTCTACCTACTAGGGACTGAAAACATGACAGCCGATGCTCTCAGCAGGAATTTTGCAATGGACCACAAATGGAAATTGCATGACATGGTAATCGCGGACTTTTTGGTCAATGAGGAACTCTGGTCAGGGACCTCTTTGCATCTCACACCAACACTAAGTGCATTCGGTACTGGCCAAAAGCCATAGCCCGAACCCCAGAACCCCCCATGGGGCTGAAATCAGGAGCCAGGGCTGAAGCCCCAATCCCTGGCACCCCCGATGGGGCTGAAGCTGGGAGTGCCGGTGCTCCCCGTGGGGCAGAAGCCCTGAGCTCATGGACAGAGTTGGGCAGCATGGAGGGTATTGCCCCCACAAACTGCAGTGTAAGGAAAATCATGCGGGCAGCTCCACATGACCCCTCCCCATCTCCTCTCCCCACCCCCAACCAGATTGGAGGCGAGAAGCTGGAGCCAGGCAGGGCAGGGCAGCTGCTGCTCTGGCTGGTGACATGGAGAAGGCAGCTGCCCCTCAGCTCCAGGCCCCTTTTGCTCCTACAGAGACAGCGGGAAACAGCTGCCCAGGTGCGGGGATCCGGCTCAGTGGCTGGCAAAGCCCTCTGGGAACAGGGACCGCAGGGGAGCCCTCCCGGCACACAGCCCCTAGTACTCCTCTCTCTACACCCTGAGCTACCCTCTCCCTGTAGTGAGCTACCTCCCTGCCCACACACAGCCCCTAGCTACTCCCTCCCTGCACCCGGAACTGTTTTCAAACTCTGGGCTGAGCCCCCCTTTTCAGTTATAATTTTTGGTTCCCTCCCCCCCAACCAGACAGGCTGGGTGGCCTGCTGTGGTGAATTGGGGGTGAAAGTGGCACTCTTTCCCTGGACCCTACCATGAGGAGCTGGTTCAAGCCCCGCTGGCCCCTAGCCAGCCCCCAAAAAGAGAAGTCAAACTACATCTATGCCAAAGGTCCCTGCCCCGAGGGCGCCCACCGCACCCTCCCTGCTGGATCCTGGAGTTTTTATAGCATGGGGCGGGGAGGAGCGGGAAGGCTTAGGAAGAAAAAGGTTGAGAATCCGTGTGCTAGATTGTTGCTGACTCCTGGGAAACGAAAAACCATCAGTTATCCTGTGTTGCTGACAACAGGTACGTAACTTGAGTGCTTCCTGACCATATCAGTACCAGTCCAGAACAGAATATGTTTAGGGGTGATGAGCAGGCATCTCCTTGTTTATGTAGTACACTGCAGATGTATTATCTGATAGGATGTGCACTGTGGAGCTTCACAGAACAGGTTAGATTGGACTGGATTTTTTGGTTCCAAATTTGTTGAATTGAATGAGATTTTTCTTCCAGTTACGTAAATGATTATCAAGTGGAAAAGCTGTCAAGTAGAATTAGCAAGTGCTAAGAGATAATAGGTCAGACTCTGGTGTTCCATCTCACTGACATAGGCGGTAAGAGGGAAGTAGGGAATAGTCATGGCCACTCCGCACTTTACACCTCCATACAGGAGCACAAGGAAGCACAGGGAGCATACACAGCCTCCAGTGGACACTGCTTCTAAAAAGATTTTCAATCTCATATGCATGCACACTTACAATGGAATCCGCAGACTTACTTGAAGAACTACCTATTTCTGGAAGGAATTATTCTCTTTATTTAACACAGAAGATCACCTGCATCCAGGATGGCGTTAGACCACCAAGTACAGTGAGCTGATGCCATGATAAAACTACAAACATCCTCCTCTTACAAGAATTCAGCCTAGGCATCAATGGTGAATAGGGGCACTGCATGTGAACTACCCATGTTCTTCAATGGTAAAAGAAAAAAAAATCTAATAGCCCTACTAAAAGACTGTCATCACCTCCACTGTTGAAAGGAATAAAACACCTACTTTAAAACTCTTCCCCACACTGCTCCTTGATCAGGGGAAAGAACCCAGAACCCCCTTCTTCCCTGTGCTGCCTCAAGCATGCAGGAAAGGATACCAACTCCACCCCTCCTGTTCAAGCCTGTCCAGGGGAAAAGAGGTGGTCAGAGCAGTGCATGAGCATGTGAGTAGAAAAGGAGGGTGTCAGCTGTGCAATGGAGAATTTATGGGACTTCACTTGTTCTCCCAAAGGCCCCTCCCACATCCATACCAGCCCCCATTTCTGTTTCCCCTTCAAAACAGACTAGTAGAGTTCAAAGGTGCCCTACTGATGTGTTGGGGCAAAACCCAAAGAGGACAGAGGTTTTGAAAGAGCATGAGAACATCAGATAACCTCACCTCTACATTAAGTTTTTGGACATTTAATAAAAGATGGTCACAGATATAAGGATGCAAAATTACAATGTCATTATGAAATTCTTTTTAACTGCATAAAATTAGAAAGAAAAGGATGGGGTTTTAGCTAAGGGACTAAGCTGGGGCTCTTGAGATTTTCATTCAATTCTTGGCTCAGCAATAGACTTCCTGTGGGACCGTGGGCAACTTAAATCACTCTTTGTCTCAATTCTCAAACTCATGATTGGATGTTGTATTTGCCTTGTGTCTTTAGTCTGTATTTTATCCAGGACAGGGACTGTCTCTTACTACGTGCTTCCAGAGTCACTCAAACAACAGGAACCAGATTGTTAGTTGGTACCTGTAGGCGCTATTGCAATACAAATAATTTACTACCACATCTAGTACTCTGCAATTTCACATCAATTGAATTTTCCATGGAATTTGCCATTTTGCCAAACTTTCACAGAGTTCTGCATTTTGGGCACAAAAATCTATTTTTTTTGCTGGGTCCAGATGCCCAACATTTTGTTCTCTGCACCATAAGGACCTGGACACAGCTTCTCCTTATGATGACAGCAATACAGGGAATTCATTAGAAAAACTGCACATTCGCCAACACTGCTGCCATAAAAAGGAGACAAAGCAGGAATTTTAAAAACTCTCCTATTTCCTAAGTGCCATCCCCTACCTATCTTTGAAGCTGTGTAGCCTTGGAAGAACATGTGGCAGTTTATGAGATTTTTCAATACATCATGACATGGAGTCACAGAGACACCTATCACAGACACAACTCCACTTAGTGGATGTGGCAAGGGGCCCTTCCCAACGAGAAATGGGTAGTGGCATGGGGCTGCCCTCCTCTTAAGAGCAGCAGGAACAGCAACAAGGTCTCCCCTCCTTCCTCCTCCTCCCTGAGAGGCAAAGACAGCAGAAAGATTTATTCTAGTTGCTCAAGTGTACCTAGTTGGGTGGGTGAATTGGACAGGTCCACTTTGCTCTTCTCTTTGGAATGGCATTGGTGGGATCTCCCAGTGCCTTGGGTTTTGGACTTAACACTCCATGGAGATGAGTGAGTTAGCTAGTTCACAGCCCTCAGAACTATCATTTCAAACTCTCCGAAGACAAAAGCATATGTCATTACTTTGGTTACACTCGGGTCACATTTTCAAACTTATTTCTGTAACTATGAGGGCTAGAAACTTCTTTTAAATGAAAGTTCAGAGTCTGATGTGATCACATGCCTCCAAGTGCTGTAACCCCAGAACTTGACCAAACAGCAGTCAGCCATTTTGTGTGTCCAGCTACTGCTAGCTGAAACCCAAATACCACATAGCTAGGAATAATCTTAGGGCTCTGAGAGGCAAGGCCAAACAGCGACATGATTACAGTTTTGCTCATCAGAATGGGGGGGAGGGGGGGACCGAGAAGAACGGGACAGAGTTAATATATCATGAGAATGGAAGGGACGTTTGGACAGCTGACCTTTGTTTTAAGTGCCCCTTACATATAAGTTTTGTTATGACTGGAAATGCTTTGATAATAAAATGAATAATTTGCTGAAATTAGGAGAATTGGTGACCCACTAGCATGTGACTAAAAGTTACGATGAGTTATGTGCTTTGTTTAAGTTGGCTATAAAAGATTAAGCAAAAGAATGCATTTTGGAACAGTCAGAGGAAGCTTTTCTTTGGGCAGGAGCTGATACCTAAAATCCACATCAGCTGGATAGAAGGAGGGCCCCTGAAAGATCTGACGATCACTCAAAATCATCTCAGACTTTGGGTAACTATAATGTTTGGGGTGCTCTGAACCAATTGTTGCAACAAATGTGTGTGCTTGAGATCTAATAAAAACAGTTTTAGGGTAAAAGCACTCATTTGTACTAATCATTTTATCAGATTGAGGAGCTCTGTCCCCATTGATTTATTCCTGACACTGCCTGGAGAGAAACAGTTAAGTTATCACTGCTTTGCAGTCTGAAAACCCTAGGTAAGAGTGCTGGGCATATGCTAAGACTCAAGGCGTTTAGAGAGAAAAAATTTAACCTAATTAACACTGTTGCGGAATTGAGGATTTCCTATCACAGAAACGAAGAGTATCTGGCCACAGAATTTGGGTGCCTTGTGCATATGAAATACAATGGTTCCGGCTACCGTATACGCAACCAACTAAAGCCTTAACTATCTTCAGTGTTCTCATTTAGTAAATTCCTTAGCAGTTCCCAAAATATTTATATTCATCATGATGGGATCAAGTATTTTTTTGACAGACTATGTGAACATGTTTATTTCATACTAAGGTATAATTAATGATTTAACATCTTAAGATGAAGTTTCAGATAAGGCTCGAGAGACTTGATAGTACCTAATCATTTCTCCAGACACTCCTCAACATATAAAAAACAGTTCCCTGGAGAATCAGTGTTGCATAAAACATTCCATTCAGACTCTTACACAAACAGCTATGTGCCTCTGGGAACTAACAGGCTCCACCAGCTTCAGCAGAAAAAAAATTCTGTTTTCTCTATTTATTTAGATTTCTACTAATGCTAAAAAAAAGAATAGCTATCCATATGCTCTAAGAACGCTTGACAAACTTAAAATTACAAATACCAACCTAAGTGCACCAGTGCAATTTGGCACTATTTGGCAGTATCTATTGGGTTCTGGGAACACCCAAGCTCCTCCACATTCATCCATCAAGTTCTAAGACTCTTGAAACATCTGTACGTTTGCAAAGCGTCTTCTAAATTTTAAGTATCTTAAAAATCACAGCTATTTAATGTAAATGCTAGGATACGTATCAAAGATTTTAATTTCTTGTACTACAGCTACAGGGCTCAAGCGCTCTAGTGGGTCTGTAGCTGAATCTTACAATCTCTGTGAAAACAATTAACGTTTACAAATTCTACTAATGCCCACTTCTGACATTTCCTAATACATATTTGGTCCTGCCATGAGGGCAGGGGGCTGGACTCGACCTCTCGAGGTCCCTTCCAGCCCTAGAATCTATGAATCTATTAACATATCATCCAGGTGAACAAATTCAAAATAATTTCCAACAGATAAGTAGTTAGTATTTACATAGTGAGTAACTCCAAAGTGTTCCTCTCAATGTTAAAAAAAATAATGCGGGGTAGTACACCATTATTAATATAAGACAAAGTAAGAGTTTTTAGACCAAAAATTAATTCACTTTCAAGTTACAAATGAGCATGAACAGAGGACTCTTCAAAAAGTGGGGGAGAAACGTATAATTTTGTTGAACCTCAGCTCTAAAAACCTTTATTAATCTTAAATTATAAAAAAAAGTATGTTTTAGATAGGGTTCACATGTGAAAAAGATTTTCAAAGAAGGAAAGTTGCTTAAACTTATAACAAACTTATTTCTTTGTTTCCCTTTGAATTGCCATCTTAAAGTAGGGTGACCAGATGTTCCGATTTTATAGGGACAGTCCCAATTTTGGGGTCTTTTTCTTATATAGTCTCCTATTACCCCCTACCCCCGTCCCAATTTTTAATACTTGCTGTCTGGTCACCCTAGCTTAAAGTCAGCACACTGTCTGAAATTAGTGATTGACAAATACATTAAGGAGATAGCTGTCATGGTTCAGAACTATCTACACTTCTAACCCATCCTTGGTGTCTCTGAGTTCACCACTACCAGGTCATAAGGCCTCATCTACACACTAAAGTTATTCTGGAATAAAGCAAGGTATGAATATAAAGGGCTATTATAAACTAACTCCATCTATGGACACTCTTACTCCAGAAAAAAGTACCCTTTTCTGATTTAGTTTAATTCACTTCCAAAGTCAACTGAGCTAATATGGAAAAAGACTCTTTTTCAGAATAAGTGTCCACGGACAGAGTTATTCCATGGAATATTCCAGAATAACTATGTATACACACTCTTTGCACTTCAAGTCTACCTCACTTGCATGGAATCTTGTGATCCCTCCATTCTCAGACCAGGTGCTGAGCTATAGTACCGTGGATTTGACTAACTATGATTCTTCCCTTCTGGAGCCATGAAAAGTGATGAATCCAATGTTTCAAATCAGACTTCTTAACATAAAGTATTGTTTAATCACAACAGCAGGAACACAGAGAAAATATTTTTAAAATAATAAAAAACAACAAACAGTCTTTAGACATCTCTATCTAGGCCTACTTTACCCCGACCTCCCCTTCCTTTGGAGCTTATAGGTCAGACTGCTCCACAACAGACTGGCTCAGTCTCCCTTTTAACCACCTTATCTCTTAAAGAGTGAGTATTTAAACCTTTTGAGGGTTTGAGCTCCCTGTGGACCTTCAACTAGGGCACCTAGTGGTTGAGGGTGCCTAAAAGCTTGCTCAGGCGAGGAGGTGGAGTGGAGGTGAGCTGGGGTGCGGGGAGGGCTGCCTGCAGTAAGGGGGGGGGGGAGCGCGCGCAGGGGAACCACTCCCCGCCCCAGCTCACCTCCATGCCGCCTCCTTCGCTGAGCATGCCGCCCCTGCTCTAATTCTCCTCCAATCGGCGCCACAAGCCTGGGAGGGGAGGAGAATTAGAGCGGTGCTAGTGTGCTCAGTGGAGGAGGCGGAGCGGAGGTGAGCTGGGGTGGGTTCCCCAGGCGGGGTTAGCCGCCACGGGCGGGGTTCCCCAGGCAGTGGGTGGGGTTAGCTGCCATGGAGGAGGGGCTCCCCAGGTGGGGTTAGCTGCAGTGGTGGGGGGTAGCTGCCGTGGGGGGGGGGCTCCCTGGACGGCGGGCTCCCCAGGTGGGGGGCTGGGTTAGGTGCCACGGTGGGCGGGGTTAGCTGCCGCGGGGGGGCTCCTCTGGTGGGGGGGCGGGGGGAGACACGGGTGGGCAGGGTTAGCTGCTGCGGGAGGTGGCGGGGGTTAGCTGAGGGGAGGGGGGGTGGCGCAAGGTGGACGTTTTGCCTAGGAAGCAAAACGTCCTTGCACCGGCCCTGCTAGGGCTACAGCATTCCTGGAGAAATGTCTAGTAGGGGGTCTAGCCAATATATCACAGCAAATGACTACAGCTTTGTGCACTAAGGGCTAGTCTACACTTACCGGATAGATCGGAGGCGCTGGATCGATCTTCTGGGTTCGATTTATCGCGTCTTGTCTAGACGCGATAAATCGAACCAGGAAGTGCTCCCCCGTCGACGCTGGTAATCCAGCTCGACGAACGGAGTAGGCGGAGTCGACGGGGGAGCCTGCGCGCCGCGTGTGGACCCCGGGTAAGTACCTTTTCATTCGAACTAAGATAGTTCGACTTCAGCTACGTTATTCACGTAGCTGAAGTTGCGTATTTTAGTTCGAATTGGGGGGTTAGTGTAGACCAGCCCTACGTGTTTTAAGAGAGTGGCATATCAAGATTCACATCCCCCTCCCAGGAAGCATTTCCTGACAAAGATGCCAGTGAGCTAACATCCTGTATGCACACAGTACACAATACAATAACCCAATCAATATACAGGCAGCTCCAAATCACCACAACAGCATAATAGTGTGAGATGTGGTCTCTTTATATGGAATACCTGAATATGAAAGATATGAAAGACTAAAACCACGTAGCAACATTAATGGAATGCTACGAGGAAGAACTGATATTTCACAAAACTGTTCATATTACATTGACATCAACACTTCCAGGAGCATATATTTATTCACAACTGGACTTAGTTATGTGAAATAAAGGAACACCAACTGACTCATATACCTGCCTCCTCCTTCAATGCATCACAAGATTGCAAACATTTCATTGCAAATATGGAAGATTGTTAAATATGGATGTTATTCATAATGTAAATTTGATTAATTTATGTACTTTGCATTAAGACCTGGAACACTATTTTGATGTAAACAAACTAATTTGTTTTGCTTGATTGAAAATGTTTAGTTTTTACAAAACCTCAGCAAGAGCAGAATACCAGGACTATGACTTATGGAGCAGTATAAAGTCAACTTTAGGGGTGTTGTGTAGCCTCCAGAAGTTTCTTTCTCCTAAAACAAATAGCTTTTAAGTTATTCATCCTGCTTCAGTCAATCTACCCTTTTGCAATTTAGTGAATGTAATAAATGTATTGTTCTAAGATCAAGTCATTTCTGAGATACACAATAGCAAGGAAAAAAACCCACCACACTTTTCCAAAAGTGAAAGTCATTTTTGAGGTCATATCCTTCAAGAACAGATGCTCCTATTCATTTCAAATTTCACCCTCTCCACACCCTCGCCACACACAAAATTCATCCTCTGGCATACCACATTTGAAAATTTCAGCCTGAAATTCCCTTTCTGTAAAATAAATTGAAAGATTAAAATCGATTTTATAATAGAAACTGCTTTGAATCTTCAACTATGCACTTAGGACGGAAGAATCCCATGCACTGCTACAGACTAGGGACCGAATGGCTGGGCAGCAGTTCTGCAGAAAAGGACCTAGGGGTTACAGTGGACGAAAAGCTGAATATGAGTCAATAGTGTGCCCTTGTTGCCAAGAAGGCTAACGGCATTTTGGGCTGTATAAGTAGGGGCATTTCCAGCAGATCGAGGGACGTGATTATTCCCCTCTATTCGGCACTGGCGAGGCCTCATTTGGAGTACTGTGTCCAGTTTTGGGCCCCACACTACAAGAAGGATGTGGATAAATTGGAGAGAGTCCAACGGAGGGCAACAAAAATGATTAGGGGGCTGGAGCACATGACTTATGAGGAGAGGCTGAGGGAACTGGGATTGTTTAGCCTGCAGAAGAGAAGAGTGAGGGGGGATTTGATAGCTGCTTTCAACTACCTAAAAGGGGGTTCCAAAGAGGATGGATCTAGCCTGTTCTCAGTGGTAGAAGATGACAGAACAAGGAGTAATGGTCTCAAGTTGCAGAGGGGGAGGTTTAGGTTGGATATTAGGAAAAACTTTTTCACTAGTAGGGTGGTGAAGCACTGGAATGGGTTACCTAGGGAGGTGGTGGAATCTTCTTCCTGAGAGGTTTTTAAGGTCAGGCTTGACAAAGCCCTGGCTGGGATGATGTAGTTGGGGTTGGTCCTGCTTTGAGCAGGGGGTTGGACTAGATGACCTCCTGAGGTCCCTTCCAACCCTGAGATTCTATGATCTCTCAGACTACCATAAAATACAGCTACTAGTAACACTTAATAGGTCTTTTGGTTTACAAATCAGTAAGCATAACAAATAGGCATATAGGAACATGTGAAAACTCATCTAAACAGCTGCAATTAAAGTTTTCCTTCACTATTAAAAGGATTACTTCAAATTACATGTAGGATCACTTGATTCATCCTGAGAGGTTTCAGAGATGTAGACATGTTAGTCTGTATCAGTTTAAAAAAAACCGAGGAGTTCTTGTGGCACCTTACAGACTAACAAATTTATGCGCAAATAAATTTGATAATCTCTAAGGTGCCACAAGGACTCCGTTGTTTTTTTTTGGTTCATCCAGTTACAGTTAAAAGAATATTGTGTTTCTCCAAAGATTAGTCAGTGTGTTATTTGGACCTCAGTTTTCTTAGTGTTAACAAAATAAATTTCAACCTCATTTTGGACAGTTTATATTTATAAAAAATACAGACTATATTATGGTTTATTCACATATATAGTTTTAAATATATGTGGATATCAACGTATTTACACATTCTGTCTCCAAAGACATCATAAACATTTCATGAAAATACAATTTTATACTCTAGAATGGGCTTTGAATCCGGCATGGCATCTCATTTTCTCAAGCCACCATTTCTCAACACCCATTTTCAGCCAAATATAAAAATCCCACAGAGTTTACAACATGTATGTACCATTATCCCCTTGTCAGTCTCTCTCTGCTGGAAAAGTACTACTGTGGGGGGGAAATTGCCTCAATATCACTAATTATACAGTTCCTCTTCTGCAGGCACTCCAGATAAAATGGGAGGGGAGAAGATTAAATAAAAAGAAGAATGACAGAAAAAGACGTGGAACAGATATAAAACAGCAAAGCGTTAGACTAGAGATAAAGTGAGAAACAAAAAGAAACAAAGAAAAAAATACTGTAATTGTTATTATTAGCCACAACAGCAGCTAGAGGACCTGTGCTAAATACTGAAAAGAGCTGGGTAGAACAGAGAATTCCCAATCCATGGGAGATTCCAAAGTTTCACATTGTTTGTTTCAGTTTGGAATTAAAAAACAAAAAATCAGTTTCTCGTGGAATGAAATTCTGAAATTGTTTTGGAAAAAATCCAAATTAGAGTTCATTTCACTTCTACTGACTAGACTTTATAAAATATGGTAATTTATATTATAATATACAAGTAAAACTGTTTTGAGTATATTATATAATGTCATAATATGATACAACCTATGACCTGAAAAAAGTTCCAATTATATTATAAATTTTTATTTTATTTTTATATATTATATTTTAAAAATAATTTAACTGTCAATTGTTAATTACTATTTAAATTAATATTGTAATCAATTTTAATTAGTTTGGTAATTGATATTCTAACTGGTAATTAGTTATTTCCTATAGTCATTGATAAAATAAAAAATGAAAAGTAAAATAAAATATAAAATGAAATCCAATACAGCAGGCAAGCCAGCAGGTCCACCAGCTCAGCAGCAAGAGGAGCTAACTAGGCGACTAGATAACAACAAGGCAGCCGGACAGCCATGCTTGAGAAATGTTTTGATTCCATCAAATGCTCATTTCCCAATGGTTGAAAATTTTCAAATAGAACCACTTTCCACCTCTAGTCCTGAATATAGAAGACAGTCTCTGTCCAAAGGAGCTTGCAATCTACAAAGGCAAGCCTAGAGATCATGGACAGCGGGTGGAGCCCACTTCGGGGAGGCTAGACCCCAGCTCCACCCCTTCCCCCTGCAGACAAATCTCTGAGACTTCCCCGCACCCAAGGCCAAAGGAGCCCTGGACCAGCTGGAGCCCGGTCTATTCCACCCACCCCCAAATGAGCCCCAGGAGCCCTGAGGGCCCCCCACACACACAGCCAGAGGAGCCCCAGGCCAGCCAGAGCCCACCCCAGCCACGCTGCGTCTTCCCAGACCCAAAACCATTCAACGGGAAAAGTTCTTGTCTCTTCCCCTCTGGAAGAAGAACCTGAGCTTTTGATATGTGCCATGCAGATTCTGGGGCAGCTGAGGAGATGGTATGTGTTACTCAGCTTCCCGGGTTCATCAGTAACCTTCCTGAAGTCCAAATTACTGATAAACCTAGGAAGCTGAATTGCAGATATCGCCTCCTTGGCTGTCCTGGAACCTGCACAGGGCATAATAAGCAAAATCTTCCCCCGCCAAACCGCCTTCAGCAGCTGTGCCAGGGGAGGCTCAACCTCCCCTGGCCTATTATACCTACAGCCTTTGCTACAGGTAGAAGAAAAAAATTCAACATTTCAGTGGACCAATCTCATCTCTCGCTTTTCATCCTCTCCTTTCTCAATGCCAAATTACTCTACTCAGTCCCTTTCTTAAGCTACTTCTGAAACTGTTTTATTTACTCCAATCCCACCTCAACCACTCTGGCCACCTCCGCTTCAACTGGCAGGTCAATGCTACTGCCTGATTGACAGGAGAGAACTGACAAAAATTAATTCCTGATGCAAAATAGGATCTCTGAACTACTTTTAAAAATAAGGAGTCTGATGGCACCTTAAAGACTAACAGATTTATTTGGGCATAAGCTTTCATGGGGAAAAACCCCACTTCTTCAGATCTATACATCTGAAGAAGTGGGTTTTTTACCCACAAAAGCTTATGCCCAAATAAATCTGTTAGTCTTTAAGGTGCCACCAGACTCCTCATTGTTTTTGTTGATGCAGACTAACATGGCAACCCCTCTGATACTCTGAACTACTCTTATGAATAGCTGTATTGAACCAGACTGGTGATCCTTCTAGTTCACTCTTGTGCCTCTAACACTGACGAGGTAATTCAGATGAAGGTACAAGAAACTCCAACGCTGGCACTTTTGGAAGGTAGTCCTAAACATGATCACTTAGGGTATGTTTACTCTGCAATAAAAGACATGCAACATGGTCGTGCTTGGCCTGGGTTAATTGACTGGGGGTCAGGGTGTGGAGCTATGAAACTGAAGTGTAGACTTTCAGGCCAGAGCCCAGGCTCTGAGGCCGCACAAGGGGTTGGGTCTCAGAATCCAGGCACCCGCCTGGAAGCACTGACTAAGCAAATACCAGTCCTTCAAGGACTCGTCAAAAGGTTAACCATCCGTACTCAAAATACGCTGCAACGGCAATGTGCTCGTCAAAAAAAAAAATTAAGCAATTGAAATGTCAATTGGCCATGCGTTCTGCCCAGGTAGCAAGCCTCACGGGAATAATATATATAGAGAGAGAGCAGAATTGGGCCCAAACAAGCAGTTAGGCAACAAATAAAAATACAATGTGGCAGAAGTAAGGGAAGTAGTAATTACAGGCATAAAAAAGTTAAATCCCTAAAACAATAATTAAAATAGTAAAATCCAAATTAATTAAGGTGTCATTTTAAAAAATAAGCAAATAACTAAAAAAATGTAAAAAGTTAACTCTACAAAGGCCGGAGGGAATTTAGCAGTTAAACTTTGTAAAAATGTTTTAAAAAAACAAAACCACCCTTGATTTCTTCTTTGCAGCCATTCTAAAGGAAAAACGGGCCCTTTTCAAAAAAAAGTCAAAATAATCCAGACAAAAAAACTAACTATAAACAATTTAATCAAATTAGCTAAAAAAAACCAAAAGCTTTAAAACTTAAAAACACTTGGTGTGTTTCATCATCCTCCCCTCCAAACAGTCCTGCCGCCCTAGCCTGATCACCTAGGGTCTTTGGCAGCTTGGTAACAAAAAACTCTCACAAGGGCAGTTAGTGACGCACCCACAGGGACACATCTTTAAGAACCACAGTTACTACACAAGATGAATAGCGCCCCTATAAGTGCTCCACACTAAGTGACTACTGAGCAATTTTGTCTGAGGAGATTGGGGGGGCGGGGCACTTCGGAGTCCAGTCCAATATAGAAGAAAGAGCCAACTAGAATGCATCCTGGGAAGTAGAGTGATGAGTTACTGTATAATGCTCAGCAAATGTACAAAAATAGAAGTCAAAGTCATGATTTTACAAATGTTGATAACATTTTTGAGGAAGGTTGTAGATGTGGAAATAGACCTTAGAGTTTGTATGTCTGAAGGTGCCTGGATATTATGAGATGGGTAGCAAGAACTAATGCTGTCAGATATTCACTTGGAAAGCCTTTGTTTAGAGATTGCAGACCCTTTTGATCGGTCTGTCATGGGAGTCGTTCTGAAAGGTTTAGTCCTGTCTAGATAGAAAGCCAGGGCTTTTCCTGACTGTGTGTGTGTGTGTGTGTGTGTGTGTGTGTGTGTGTGTGTGTGTGTGTGTGTGTGTGTGTGTGTGTGTGTGTGTGTGTGTGTGTGTGTGTGTGTGTATGTGTGTGTGTGTGTGTGTGTGTGTGTGTGTGTGTGTGTGTGTGTGTGTGTGTGTGTGTGTAATGTGACCTCGTACCTGGAAAAAGATTGTGAGGGAGGGAGGTATGCTATAAGGGCTATTTCCTCAATTTGTCAAGCCAGAAATGAAAACAGCATCGATAAATGGGACAAGTGAGCAGGAAGCCACTGGTTCAAATGGTGATCTTCTAAGGGATTTAAGAACCAAATAGAAGTCCCAAACCAGAGTAGGACACTTGACTGACAAAAAGAGATTTCCAAGCTCCCTGAGGAATATCATTGTCATTGGGTGGGCGAATACCAAATAACTATTGAAGAACGTAAAAAGTCATGATGGCTGCTATGTGGACTCTCATGAAAACACAGCCCCGAGTTTTTTAATTCTAGGGTGTAGTCCAGTATATCTGGCAGCAATTATGTTGTTGGTGGAATGTGTCCAAGGTCATACCACCAGGCAAATATTGTCCATTTTGTAATTAAGTTTAGCTTGTAGACTGTTTTCCGCTGTGTAACAGCACTCTTCCCTTCCTCTAAGCAGGTTTTCTAATCCAGGGAACCATCTAGCAGTCATGCTTTGAAATGAAGTCAGATTTGGGTGAAGGATCTTCCCATCTTACTGGGAGAGGAGATGAGCAGCAGCCTGGAGAGTGATCGGTGAGTAAACAGCCAGCTGTATCATGTAAGGAAATGTCTGTCTTGGCCAGGTCGGAACTATCAGAATAACTCTAGCTTTGTCCTTTTTTGTTCTGAGTAGAACTTCGGATACTAGAAGAGTCAGGGGGAATGTGTACAATAGATCTGATGACCACTGAAAGTGAAAGGCATCCCCGAAGGACTGGTGACCAGCCCACCTCTGGAGCAGAAACAGGTGCATTGCTTGTCTATCACTGTGGCTATTTGAAGGGTCCCCCATTGACAGAGTATGTGGTGCAGTATGGTGACATTTGTATCCCATAGTGGTCTTGAGAGAAGTGCCTGCTTAGCATTTCCACTGAACTCCCAGAAGGTAAGCTGCCGTGAAGATGATCTGATTATGTATGCACCAATTCCAAAACTTGACAGCCTTGCTGCAGATGGAGGGGGATCTTACCCCTCCTTATCGGTTAATATAGAACATGAATGACATGTCCATCATGACCTTTATGTGACTGCCCCTGATTAGTAGCAGAAACTGGAGACAGGCATATCTGACTGCCCAGAGATCCAGGAGGATGATATGAAAAGTGATCTCTTGAGGAGTCCACCTGCCTTGAGCCATATGAGTGTCCAGATGTGGTTCACATCCCAGAGATGCATCCATTGCTATGACAACCATTGGGGAAGGGCAGGTAAAAGGGACTCCTGTACAAACAATGTGAAGGTCTTCAGACCAATTGAGAGATTCCTTCATAAAGGTGGACATGGAAAGTAGTGTTTTTAAGACTGTCTGTTCAGTGAATAAACAATCCTGAGCACCCCTGAAGGCAACACATTCAGAGTCTTGCATGGTCTATAACTAAAGTACCAGCTGCCATGTGTCGCAACAGTTCAAGACAGTTCTTGGATAGGGTTTGAGGGCTGATCTGGATTGTGTTGCCTGCGGTGGATAGGGCCACAAATCCATGCATTGGGAGGTAGGTTCTTGCTGCTACTGAATTGAGGTTCACCCACGCAGTGCTATAACACAATGGCACAGAGCATAAGACTGAGCAATGCATGTGTGGGCCGAACAGACACTGCTATGACAAATATGCAATCAAAGGCGCAGGGGGTGCAAGCATACCTAGAGTGGAGCACCCATAAGGACACTACTCAAAGAACCTGTGTTCCACTTAGGACTAAATCAAGAATTGCCTCTCCCCTGGTGGGTTCCAGGGCTAGCTGCTCCAAGAAGCAGTCCTTAATGAGGACTAGAAATTTTACCTCTACATCCCTCCCTGAGGTGACATATACCCAGTCAATATGAGGATAGTTGAAATCCCCCTTTAGTACTGCGTTTTCTACCTTTGTAGCTCTCTAAACTCCTTGAGCACTTCACAAAAACCATCACCATCCTGGTCAGATGGTTGGGTACATAATATTCTCTTATTATTCAAGCATAGCATTTCTATCCATAGAGATTCTATGGTATAGGTTCATTCATTCAAGATTTTTTACTTTATTTAACTATACTTTCATTCACATATAGTGCGATTTCCCCACCTGCACAACCTGCTTGGTCATTCCTATATATTTTGTATCCTGGTACTACCATGTCTCACTGATTATCCTCATTCAATTAATCTTCTGTGATGTCTGTTATATCAATATCCTCATTTAATGCCAGACACTCCAGTTAGTATTTGGACTTTTAATTATTTGTATATAAGCAAGTTCCCAGTTGAGGCAACTTCCACAGCCAGAATAATTCCAATCTGCTTTCCTAAATTACAGATTGTGTTAAATATATTTTGAGGAAAAAACATCAATTTCTCCTACTGCAGAGTCTGCTAGACTCCACCTGACAACAAATCCAAATCACTGGAGGTCAATTTTCATCTCAATTATGTTTGTCTCCAGGGTGGGCTGGATCACTGAAAGGAAAATTTCAAGGAAGCACAGATACATTTTTCTATTCTTCTTAGTGCTAGGGTCCACAGATGCATTACAATGTGCCTCCCAGGTGAGAAGCAATCTCATGCTTTAAATGGGACCAACCAAAATAAGGCAGAGTTCATATAAATAAAATAATCTTCTCCATCTTTCCCTGGCAAAAGAAAGGAAATGACATTGGATAAGACTGGATGACCAATATGCTAAACTCTAATATTGATGGTTATGTGCTTATCTAGCAAATCTCAATACTAGAGACAACTATTCTGCCTTGAAACTATCAGTACTCTTAAGGATTGGGCTCTTATGTTTTACTGAAGGAAAAGCAGATCTTGAATTTACTTAGGGAATGAATGACAACAGTTGTGAGGACTACAAAAGTACAGTCTGGGTCTTGTTAGAGAAAGCTCTCAAATAAAAATGTCATTTGATTGGCGATTGTAGCCGTTGGGATGCCTACTCTAATGAATAAAGAGTACAATGCAGAAGTTCAGTCTGGGTAGTGCTGTAAGGATAAGAATGAGATTCCCAGATCATGCTCTATGATCTTGCAGCCTTGGAGTAAGGTTGAAGACTTAAGGTAGCATTTAATATTTGAAGTTTTATACAAAACTTCCATTTCTTAAATATGCTCAAACATTAAGAGTACAGAAAACTTGACCTTTTTGCTAGAACACTGCTGTACACTCACAATAAAACCCTCCTAGAGGTACTGAAGGGCATGGTCCGCTGGTTTAACATGGCAGCTAGACTATGGACTTTTCAACAGCTAGTAGAATAAGTTATATTTGTTGACTTCGCTTTTAGGATCCATTATAGCAATAATCACTTCACCCAAGCATTCATTTTAAACCTGTCTGCTCCTGGATGGAAGACTGGTTTTACAATAGCAGAACACAGACCTCTGAAGATCCAATGCTAGGCCGCAGAGCCATAGCCTGTACAGTCAGAAAACCATAAACAGTACCATTGCTTCTCTCATTCCTACCTTTGTACTGTCCTAAAAAGCAGTGCAAAGAGTGGGAAGATATGTAACAGGAACCTTGTCCAGCTTTGCAAGTCCACTACTCACATCTCAGATCTTGATACACAATGCTACAGGACACTTCATTTACTGTTTACAGATGGAAAGAGGTCAATCAAAAGCCCACCAAACTGCCTTACAATGACCGCATATTTCTGAGCATAAGAACCACTCTGTTAATCTGACTTTTGCCATGTACGTCTTGGTGCAGATCTCCCCACTTGGAGGGCAGTGCAAAGACAGGAAAGTTTGCTCCTGAAAAGAATTTTTCTCCTGAGTAACGCAGATAGTGTGCTTCCCAATTACAAAAACCCTCTCAGACATATTGACTTTCACAATCACAACAGGTATGTTATCCATGGAAGGAACATACTCCAAGCTATCAATGAATCACTGTGTTCCAGGTGGTGAATGCTGTGTTCCCCGTCCCCTAACGCCCCTATTCTACTTGCACTACACTGATGACGTCATCATCTGGACCCATGGAAAAGAAGCCCTTGAGGAATTCCACCATAATTTCAACAATTTCCATTCCACCATCAACCTCAGCCTGGACCAATCCACACAAGCGATCCACTTCCTGGACACTACAGTGCTAATAAGCGATGGTCACAAACACCACCCTATACCGGAAACCTACTGACTGCTATACTTACCTACATGCCTCCAGCTTCCATCCAGGACACACCATACGATCCATTGTCTACAGCCAAGCTCTAAGATACAATCGCATTTGCTCCTATCCCTCAGACAGAGACAAACACCTACAAGATCTCTATCAAGCATTCTTAAAGCTACAATACCCACCTGCTGAGGTGAAGAAACAGATTGGCAGAGCCAGAAGAGTACCCAGATGTCACCCACTACAGGACAAGCCCAAAAAGAAAGTAACAGAAAGCCACTAGCTGTCAACATCAGCCCCCAACTAAAACCTCTCCAGCGCATGAAAAATCAGTAGGAGAATACTTCAATCTTTCTGGTCACTCAGTAACAGACTTAAAAGTGGCAATTCTGCAACCAAAAAACCTTCAAAAACAGACTCCAACGAGAAACTGCTGCCACAAGTACTCCTCGTTCTTTTTGCGGATACAGACTAACACGGCCACTACTCTGAAACAAAGAAAACTGATTCTCTGCATTCACCATTTGTGGGAGTGGAGAATATGCAACTGGAGCTAAATCTCTGTCAATGAAAGGAGTGAGATGTGGAAAGGATTTAGTCGATAGGTATCATGTGAACTCTGGATTACTGAAGCATGCCTATGTATAAATTCAAAATTCCAAATAGGCTGTGTGACGGGGCAAGCCCAGATGGCGATCGTAAAGTGGTGAGGAACAGGTATGTTAGCCCCAGGCTAAACAAATCCCTGGTACCATGGTAACCAAATGGCAGTTGCTCCATGTTAATCAAGACACCTGGGGCCAATTAAGATCCTTCTAGAAAGCAGTGGAGATAGCTAAGTTGATTGGGACACCTAAAGCCAATCAAGGGGCTGGCTGGAACTAGTTAAAAGCCTCCCAATTAGTCAATGAGGCATGTGTGTCAGGAGCTGTAGGGGGCAGCTACATTGTTGGAGGAACTAAGCAGTACAAATCCATATCAGGTGCAAGGAAGGAGTCCTGAGGTAATGGTGAAGGAGATATTGAGTGGGGGCTGCTGTAAGGAAGTGGCCCAGGGAATTGTATATGTCCTATTTCCAAAAAGTCAGCTACCATAGCTGCTACCATTAGGGTCCCTGGGCTGGAGCTCGGAGTAGAGGGCAGGCCCGGGCTCCCCCTTCCCCTCCCCGATTAATCACTGAAACTGGGAGACAACAGAGACTGTGCGAGGGAGGGTTGCTTCTCCTCACCTCCCTTTCTGGCTTATGATGAAAATGGCTGAGTAGGCTGTGATCCTTGCCTCTAGAGAGAGAAGGGCTACGTGGAAGGTTACAGTGAGCCTCTGAGGCCAGCGAAATCCGCCAGGAAGTGCAGGACCCACTGAGACAAGGACAGAGCTTTGTCAGAGCTGCAATCAAAGTTGAATTTTTGTTTGACACCCCATTTTTTATCCATTATGGCCATTTTATCTTCTATTCTTCTGAGATGAAACCTAGAACTTGATAGGCCTGGGGTGAGGACGAGTACTATGATTGTCTTTCTGAGCACAATGTGTCTATTTGTCCTGAATCAAGGATACTTCAGGAACCATATCACAGTGTTTGTTTCAGCTTTGTCTCTGTACAGAAACCAGATTAAAAAGCCTGTCTAGGAAGAAAAGGTTTTCCTTCTTCCCTAAAGCCAATATTATTGCCACCATAATCATGCAGACACACCCCAGGAGCACATGTAAGATTAAACAACTACATTACGCAGAGTAAGACACACAAGGAAGTGGAAGCTCGGGTGATCTTCAGTGGGATTCTTCCAGTCCCTAGAAAAGGAAGATGACAATATAATGAAGATCAATAGATAGCTCAAGATTGGTGTTATCAGAAGGGGTTTGGAATGATCAACAATTTAGAGTCATTCACAGAAACAAAACTTCTCAACTGATGGGCTGCAATTAGGTACATGGGGTATTAACCTTCTGTGATCAAGGCTAGCACAATCGATAAGGGCTTAAAACTAGGAGATGAGAGGAAAGGGGTGGGGAGAGACTCATGTAATCTCCACATCTGGCTTCAATACACAGGAAGAGGAACATGTGCTAAATAAAGATACAGTAAAGGATAAAGAAACACCAGACGGTAAAGAGTATGGACAGAAAGGAGAAACAGTATTAATATTGATTGGAGTAGTAGTCAGGTAGATGATAGTTAGTGAAAGGACTGTAATTTTGCTAGAAAACTTAGTAAAATGTGAGGGAAACAACGGGGATGCTTGTACTCAAATACAAGGAGTTTGGACAATAAAAGGGAGGAACTGGAACTACTAGTGCAGGAGGTGAACCGGGATATCAGCGATTACAGAAACACGGTGGAATAGTACTTATGACTGGAATATAGGTATTGAAGGGTATGTGCTGTTTGGGAGAAACAGCAATAAAGGTGAAGGTGGTGGGGTAGCATTCATCAAGGAGGTGATAAAGAAATAAGAAGTGATAGTATGGCTAAAACAGAATCTGTTTAGGTCAAAGTCAGTTTAGGGAAGGATTGTAGAAGAGGTTCTATTGGGTTAGCGTTAGGTGTCTGCAATAGACCCCACCGTTGGACGTGGATATGGATCAACATCTCTATTATTATTATTAGAGATTAAACACAACCAGGAACTGTCATAATGAGAGTAACTTTCTAGATACAGATTAGAGAATAAATGTTACAAATTGGTCCGGGAATAATTGGTAGAGCCCACTTATTCCTGGATCCGATAGACAAAAATTTTCTTTATCAAATAGTCACTGAACTGACAAGGGAGAATGCAATTTTAGATATGATTTTGGTAAGTAGAGAAGACATCATAGAAAAGCTGGTCATGGGAAATAACTGTGGATCAAGTGATCACAAGTTAATTTACTTTAAGTGGATGTATAATCAAAACCAGGTTGTCAACTATTTTATTTATTTCAAAAGGGCAGATTTTGGGAAAGTAAAGGAATGAGTTAGAGAGATCACCTGAACCAAAGAGCTCAAGAACTTCAGTATGAAGAACACTTTGAATTTCTTTAAATCAATTGTACAAACCTATCCGCAATGTGCATCCAAAGTAAGGGGAAAACTTGTAGGGAAATGCTCCAGACCCAGCTGGATGAATAAACATCTCAAAAACTTAAGCAGGAGTTACAGGGAATTAAGATAGGGATTATTTAGCAAAAACAGCTACATCCTGATCAGAAAATGTAGAACTAAAGTAAGAATTGCTAAAAGTCAAGCTGAATTAGGTCTTGTGAAGAAAACTGAAACAAAAGGTTTTTTAGTTTTATAAATAAAAAGAATAAAGAAGAATGAGATTGGGCCACTATGCAATATGAATGGGACAAAATTAAAGGTAATATAGGTACGGCCTTAAAATCAAATTCATACTTTTTGCCTAGGTTTTCAATATAGAATATGGGCACGAAGGCAAGATAGCTGATGGAGGTGAGTGTCTAGAAATGAAAATTACCACATCTATAACGTCAGGAAAATTTAAAGTGCTTAGTGTGCTCAAATTAGGGGGACCAGATCATTTCCATCCCAGAATACTTAAAGAACTGGCACACAAAATTTCTAGTCCACTAGCAAGGATTTTTAATAAATTTATCTATTTGAGGGTGGTACCGTAAGACTGGAAAAAAACTATCATACTGATCAGTTAATCTGACCTCAGTATTACGAAAGGCTTTACAGCGATTTGGAAGGAAAACGTAATTAAATGAGAACACATAGGAAATTATTAAATTAGAAAAAATAGGCATTAGTACAAGAATTGTAAGGTAGATAAGGAACAGGGGGAAAGTCAACAGGTTGTGCTTGAAAGTTGAATTATCGGATTAGAAGGAGGTTACTAAAGGAGTTCCTCATGTATGAGTCTGGGGACTAATCTCATTCAATATTACTATTAATGATTTTGGCACAAAAAGTAGGAATGTGCCAATTTAATTTGCTGATAATACAAAGTTGGGAGGCATCATCAATACAGAGGAAGATATGAACATTATACAGGAAGATCTGGATGACCTTGAAGACTGGAGTGAATGAAATACGATGTATAAAATGCAAAGTCATGCGGTTAGGGTCTAATAAGAATTTGTACAGTAAGCTGGGGCTCATCAGCTGGAAGAGGAGGAGAGAGACCTGGGTGTGTTGGTCAATCATAGAATGATTTGAACTACTAATGTGATGTCCCAAAAGGCAAATGAAATCATAGGATGTATCAAGCGAGACATTTCTAGAAGAGACAGGGAAGTATCACTACCATTGTACAAGGTACTAATAAGACCTCATTTGGACTACTATGTACAATACTGGTCATCCATGTTCAAGAAAGATTATTAATTCAATCTGGAACAAGTATGGAGAAGAGCTATTAGGAAGATAGATCCTTCATTCCTGATTATAGGAGAGGAGACTAAAAGCCTGTTTGTTTAACTTAGCAAAATGAAGGCTAAGAGGCGATGCAATTGCTCTTCACAAATAAACTAGGGTGGCGAGCTAAGTAAGCTAAAGGACAATATTGGCACAAGAACAAATGGCTGTAAACTGGCAAGGAACAAATTCAGTCTGGAAATTAGATGACTTTCTAAACTTCAGACGAGTCGGGTTCTTGAACAGCCTCCCATTAGGAGCTGTGAGGTCACACAAATGAATTTTCAGAGAGCAGGGCAAACTTATGAATGCGGCTGTATTATGGGGTTTCTTTTGATGCTTGGGGCAGGGCTCAGAAGCCCTGAGGGTCCCCTTCTAGTTCACGTCGATATTTCTAAAAATCTCATGTTTCAGGGCTTTAGCTGGTCACCTATAGGGGTCAGGAAGAGATTCCCTCCCCCACCCCAATCCTTTGGTTTTTTAACTGCTTCCTCCCAAGCATCAGAGATGGTGACAGCTGGAGATGAGACACTGTACAGGGTGGTCTAGTGCTCTGAGGTGATATCAACCATCCCCTCTCTTAATTGCTTTGGTGGATCAGTTCTTGCTCACATGCTCAAGGTCTAACAGACTGCCTTATATGGGGTCAGGAAGGAATTTCCCTTAGCTCAGATTCACGGTGTCCAGGGGTTGGGGGGCGGAGGGTAGAAGAGGTTCATATGCCTTTGCAGCTTGGGGTATGGGTGACTTGATGGGATCATCTGTGTATATTTTTTCTAAATTTTCTACCATTTCAAAAACCTCAGACATTGGTGCACCTTGATCCCTCTTGTTCTCTGCCTGTGGCACACAATATAGTTCAGTCTGCTGAGGGCTGTAATACTTTGGTCACATTTCAGTGGTTGGGCTTAGTGTACTGGTGCTGCCTGGTGTTGGTGGGCCTGTAATATACAGGAGACCAGACTAGATGATCTGGTGATCCCTTCTGGCCTTATTCTATGACTGTAAATAGCAATTATCAGTGATGGAACAGAAGGAGACAATCATCTATCCTCTAAAGCAGAATTATCTGAGAATAGTAAAAAAAGAAAATGCTGTGAAAACAAACCTCTTTTAGGAACTTATTTACATGCTTCAGACAGGGTACTGCTTGGCTTGTCCCACATTCTCTGAGGGCAACCCTATACTAGAAAATTAAGTCAACCTAAGTTACATCGACGTATAGCCGCTGCAGTAATTAAATCTTTTTTGCATATCCACACTACGTTTCTTGTCTCAGAGATGCATGTCCTGACTAGGAGCACCTGCACTCATTTAACTCTCAGTGTGGGGCATTGTGGGACGTCTTCTGAAAGACAGCAACAGTTGATGTAAGCATGGTTGTAGCACCACAGTCATGTTGCTAAAAGCTGTGTAGTGTAGACATAGCCTAAGTCCAGAAAAGGCTGACTGGGAAACAGAAGATAGCTCTGAGGAACTAGAGAGCAGCTACTGAGAGCAGGCTGAAGTACCCATTGTAACAGATCCCTTACTACAAAAAAGAAAAGAAATTTAATAGTTATGTGGAAGTCAGTAAAGGGAATTTGGATGCAGGCCTCTATATGAGCAAGAGTCAGGCTGACTCTTGCTCATATAGAGGCCTGCATTCAAATTCCCTTTACTGACTTCCACAGTTAAGATGCTTCATGTAATTTTTTTTCATTCCGGTTTTCCATTCTCATTATCCTTCTGTACAGATAAGGGTTTGTGTCCTGAATTAGCAGATATTTTTGTTTACATTGTTTATTTACTGTGACAGTCTGAGATTTTGCCAATTTAATTTTCAAAAAAAATGTAAATAAAAATATACTTATGAGAAAAAGATTTGTTGCTGGATGGAATGGAGGTAAGTAACAAGGAGATTAAAAAAAAGAGTTGCTTGAGGGGGTGAAGTGGAAGAGAAGATCCACAAAAGGATCAATTTTAAAACATCTGAACAATTTAGCTTTCTAGAATTTGAAAGCCCATTTAACTCTTCAATTTCCCTCTCAAATAAAACTTGAGTAATTTTAAATTTCAATATAGAAACAGTTTGAAGATGTTTCTTGTAAACTTCATAAACAAACCAGGGCCTAGCACACCTTGGACCTTTGGCCTCAGTTTATTCAGGCTACGGTTCTCTCACCCAGGAAGCACATTCAGGTTGTAAGTGCAGTAGTTTGGTGAAATAACTAATATTTAAAACAAATTCCTGGATCAAGTTTGAAACTTTTGGCTCTAATATACTGGAATATCTGCTTTAGAGTTCCTTATATAAGCAGCAGGAGGCCCAAGATAGCAATGGAAGTGTTCCTGGAAGGAGAGGAAAATTTCCTTTCCTTATGGTAAATACAATGTTTTAAGCAAGTGCCATAAGAGTGTTATTGTTAGTGCTGAACTCTAAAAGCAGCCGGTGCTAGATTTTTAAATTTATTTATTTATTTATTTATTTTAAATGGCAGTCAGGGAAGTGTAAGATTTTTAAAAGTATGGTCAAGGATTTTTCCAGAGACTTTTTTTCAAATCTTCTGAAAAGTGTACAGATTTAATTTTTGTCTTCGTTTCAGTTCTGGAACACACAGCCTAAATAAGAGAAATCTTGCTGAAATAAATTAATCTACAGCAACACAGTGGCAAAATGATGTTTGTAAGTGTAAATACTAGAAAATTTCCAAATTCCCCCAAAACTACATAATATTCAGTAGACAAGTGTTTATGAAATTCTTATCACTTGAAGCATATTCCAAAATCTAACACACACATGGGAGACACTGCAATAAATATGCTGTACGTGCTATATGAAACCTTGTGACATCATACCTGTTCTAAGCTTCTCACTGACATTTACAGATAAAACAATGCATAACAAACATTTCAATCAAAACAAATATGTCTCAAACGTATATTTGCACAAACTCTGATGATGAAATAGCTTCTGAATGGTTAAGAATACAATATTCTGAATTAGAACAAAGCTTTTTCACTAGTTTTTTAGAGATTTTTAGTCAAAATTCTCCTGTTAACCAGTATGTTTTCCATTAAGGTGCTAGAATATAATCACTGGGGTAAAGTTAAACTTCAGACTCAGAAATACTTAATTTTAACTAACTGTGTTTGATGAAATATTTAAGACAATTAAAAAGGTAAATAAGTTTATTTTAAAAATGACATTTTAAAAGTTTAAAGCCCCAAATTTTCAAAATACAATAGCACTTTGTTACTATCATTAAATATTTCAGCTATCATAATACTACTAAAATGTATGTAAGGAGAAAAGAAATATGCCATCAATTATACCTGGAAACTTATTTAAGACCAAACTACAATTAAACTAAAATAATAAGGATGCAACATCTAACTTTTAAAAATTTAATGTTAATGTTTTTTTTTTAAAGTAACTGAGGAAACAGTTTGTTACTTACTGTCTTAATTAAATCTCTGAATTAGATTTAGACACGAACAGCAAATATACTGAATTCTATCCAGTATTTTAAGGTTACTGTAGGATACAAAAACGTTGTGCATCAGTGAAATGGAAAATTACTCTGACTTGTATCAGAGCTTCTAAGGTGCAAAATGCTCTTCTTCCCAGTTATCAGTATTTTAGGTAATTGCCTTTTTGTTCCGTTATTTAAAATAGCCGAAAAGATGTATAGTTCAGAGAAAATATAGTAAAGCATCCAAAAAGTAAAATAAACATGGATTAAAATGTTTTCATTTGTTTTCCTATTTCACAGTGTTGGGGGGGGGGGGGGGGGGGGAACACAAAAAGGAAAGATGTTTGGTTTCCCAAGGAAAGAAAATATAGGTGAAAATAAAGTTACCACCACCAGTAACAGGTTTGATTAAAAATATTATTGGAAAATGTAACCTTTTATTACTTAAATGTTTGATTAAAAAAAACTCACTGCTAATTAAAACTATTTTAGTGTTAAAGATGAAAAAGTATTCTTTGTAACATTTATTTTATGGTTTAAAGAAACAATATCCAATGGTAAAATTAACAGATCCCCCCTGTGTTTTAGGTCTCCGGGATAGAGATGATGGCAAAAATTTTCAGAATAGAAACACCTTGTTCACAACAACTTCCTAATCTTAACAGAAGTTGCTGGGTCAGTGCCATAAACCAACTGACGTAGTGAGGCTTCAAAGACTACTCCTGGAGGAATTCTGTGCCACTGCTGCCGGGGAAGCCACAAGAGTGGTCATGTGACCCTCCCCAGCAGTATGTTTCAGGTGCCCAGGGCAGACCGTGCGCTGGGCTCAGCTACTAGTCCCAGCTACTAGTCCCGGCTGGGCTAGGGAGGACAGGACTTCCTCTTCCCTGCACAGAATCCAGGGCCGTGTCAACTCCGCCCCAGATTTCTCCCCCAGCGGTAGGAAGCTCTGCAAAATCCTTCCGCCCCTCTGCCCCCCGGTGCTTCCTGTTCCCATCACTCGTCAGCTGCAGCAGGAGGGATCACTGTACAGGGAACTGCTCCCCACATCCGCCCAACCTCCGTGCATCCAGACCCCCTCATACCCAGACTCTCCCGCCGAGCCTCCCCTTCTGCACCCAAAACCCTCCAAAGAGCCCCACTCCCCCTGCACCTGGACCACCCCAACGAGCCGCCCTGAGCTGCAACCAGCTGCACCTGGATCCCTACCTCACTGTGCCCCACTCCCCCAGCATCTGGGCCCACCCGCTGAGCCCTCCACACTCCCCCCTTGCTGAGCCCCAACCACTTACACCTAGACCCCCCTGAAGAGTCCCATTACCATTGCACCCAGAATTCCCCAACAGGCCCCTGTGCATCCAGATCCCCGCCTGAGCCACCGCCACCCAGATTGCCCCACACAGAACCTTCTCAACCCACACCTGGATCCCCTCACACTAAGCCCCTCCACACTTGGATCCTGCGTTGCGGAACCTGCCTGCCCACACCTCATGCACCTGGAACAAAGGGGCAGGGGCCTGGGATGTTTCTGGGGCAGGCCTGGTCCTTGAGCTGTATCAGGGTTGGGTGCAGCCTCACCGCTGAGTCCATGTCCCAGGACGGGGAACTGCACGGTAATCTCCCATCTATGTGCAGCCAGTGGCTTGAGCTTCCCAATGCCATGCTGGAGCCTCCACATTTAGTTGGCAAATAAAATTTGCACAATTTTAAAATAGTGTGTGCAGAATTTTTAAATTTTTTGGCACAGAATGCCCTCAGGAGTAAAATACTAAGGCCAGGTCTACACTACGGTGCGGGGTCGATGTAAGGTACACAACTCAGCTACATGAATAACATAGCTGAAGTCGACGTACCTTGCTCGACTTACCTCACTGTGAGGACGCTGCAATGTCGACTGCCACCGCTCCCCCATCGACTTCACTTCCGTCTCTTGTCGGGGTGAATTACTGGAGTCGAAAGGAGAGCGATCGGGGTCGATTTATCGCGTCTACACTAGACGCGAAAAATTGATCCCGGAAAGATCAATTGCTACCCGCCGAATCGGCGGGTAGTGTAGGCCAGCCTTAACTTCCTAGCATGCAGACATAGGATGAACCAGGAAACCAAAATGAGACGGCTGTTTTGCACAACTAAGCCACTCCTAAGAATAGACTACAAGATTTAGTCTTCTCTTTCTAGCAGGCAAGTTCCAGCACATATACACTGCCTGTGGAGCCTCACTCGGATGCCTTTTGTATACTCTTTAAATAGCGTTCAACAGTTGTAAAGAAACCCATCAACACTAAACAATGATTCTTCAGTCTCTCCCTAATCCTGGAGGAATCTCCTCAAAACTTATGAAGCAGTAATAGAGAAAAGGGAGGGGAATCTAGTTTTCTGCCATCTTACTTGCCAACAATGTAAAACTACACGCTTTTAGTAATCATTCACACAAAACACACTGCGCAAGAGTTAGAGAGCTGGATGTCTGGGAGACACCTACCCAATGATAAATCAGCAACCTGAGGTTAAAAGCTGTATGTTCCAAGGCAGCTATGTAATCTAATGTCTAGCAAATGTTTGCAAGAAGCACCAAACAGCTGCTTTTCAGAATTTGATACCTTCTTCTTGTTGCACCACAGTTATAGGACTAACCTCCTAGAGGCAGCTTTATTTTTTTTAAACTAGGCCATTTCAGTCTTGTATGCTACAAAATAACTTAATTGGTTTGATAAAAATATGACCCCAGATGCCAAATTTCCATGTTTAGATCCTAACTGCATGAAGATATTTTCAAAAATCTACAAGACTAAGTAGGCAGATCTTCAAGATCCTCATGAGAGTATATAATATCTCTTCATTTAACCACCCATGCTACATATGATTCTTAAGTGAAATCCTTGTTAAAAGCAGAGGAAGGAGAGGTGGCTAAGAATTATTTTATCCATGCAAAAGATTACAAGTGACACATGGCAGCTTTTTTTCCCTTGCCAATCTTGAAGTCATATGTGATAGCTGGCAAGATTGCCACCTTAAGTTTTCAGGGATGGGGGATGAAATTCACTCACAAGGGGTTCTTTCAAATCTTTTCAAACAATATTTAGGTTTTGAGAAGGGCCAGTTATTCAATCAAAGGGATTACCTACATAGACATGTTACATTGGATGAAATTTAGTTTGTACAATTTAATGAGCTTTATGTCCACACACAACCTTTTTCCAAGTGAATTATTTGGCATCTTAGGTCACAATAACTAATTCTTCTTGCAGCAGGTTTAACTGAGTATGTTCGCTTTAAGGTTTATGTGGACATTCTTAACTACTGAACTTTTGGCAGTCCTCCAGTTACTCTCTCACAGTGCATGTTTTCACACCTGCATTGGCCTGTCTGGGTACCCTCCAATGGTCTAGAGTCATCTTGACTGCATATCACCGCTGCATTTAAAAGCTGGCAAACAAACAGGAATGTCCCTTTTTGACAACAGGTAAAAGTGTGTTCACACCCCCAGGGTCACATAACCATTATAGAAGCCATGTCCCTACCCTTATGCATGGACCTTGTGAAGGTCTTTGGACTTGAATGCCTTCTTTTCTCCAAGTCAGTCCCGATTAGAGAAAAGTCACTGGTATGCAAACATCTACAAACCACTGTCAGGGCAAACACTGATGCGGCGGCATTCCCAGACCTGGTCCCAATGCCAAGTCAAAGCAAAGGAGCTTGGGCAGAAGTACCTGAAGGCAAGAGACCAGAACAGGACCGCTGTTAATACTTACACTACTTGCCCATACTGAGAGGAACTGGACTTCACTTTTACAAGCAATGTCACCAACACACCCAAAATTATGTGGTAGATAGTTTTCCCAGACAACACAGCAAGCACCCAAGAACCGACAGGAAGCTCCTTTAATCCCATGTATATCGCAGGATCCAACAACCGAAGATTTTTCTGGGCCGCCAAGAACCGTACAATATAGCAGCTTTGGACATGACATATGAACTCCATTTGGATAGCCATATAGAAACTGCTGTGGAGGAGAGCCAGCAAGCATTCTGAAATGTATTCTAATACAGTTGCACAGGTATAGATTTAAACAACTTTTTTACAGGTACCAGATGTTTGCTGCCAAGCTGGGTGAAGCTAGGAGAAGCCCCTCCAACTGCTCAGCTGTAAAATTCCTCCATTCCTTATAATGTGCTCAAAATGGCATCCATGCCACAGACTGCAGTATCTAACTCTACAATCATTGGACACACTTGTCACCTCCATACCCTCCCCGTTCCTGAAATGGTTCCAGCTTCCTCTCTGTTCACTACCCCCCATCCGCTCCCCTTACCCTTCTCTCACACCAACTCAAGGTGTCATCACCACAGAGGTTAAAAAAACAACATCGCTGTATGGAAGCCAAGTTTATTGTAGAGGCAGATGCCAACAGAAAAAGTACTTTAGCTTATTAATGCATTCACCTTTTAGCTAATCCAGTCACACCTTTTAGCCACAACACTGGGGGGCTAGTCTTAATTACTTCTCTTTCAGCCCTATATTTCTATGATTCAAATACTTGATCATACATTTACTCTCCCTTCCACAGTGTTAAACTCTTTAGTGATGATGTATTTCTGTAAATGACAAGTACAGAATAATGCAGACAATATGGAAAAGGAAATGGCCATGTGCTGGGGTCCAGAGGGTGATCATTAGGGTAACCAGGCTTGGCCCAGTCTCCCCATGCAAGAGATGGGGAGACCCAGCCCACCGTGGTGCTCCCAGGGCAGGGGGGAAATGGGCTCCTGGGGCCATCTCCTCGGTCCTTAGGGTGATGGACCGGGTGCCCGGCCCACCTTCCCCTCCTGACCACAAGAAGTTGGTTGTCTTCTCTCACAAATATGTGCAGCCTTCCCAGTGGCATGTCAGATTCACAGAATTTAACGCCAGAAGGGACTGCTGTGATGATCTATTCCGACATCCTCTATAGCACAGGCCATATAATATCCCTGAATTAATTCCTAGTTAAACTATAGAATCTCTTTTAGAAAAAGATCCAATATTGATTTTAAAATGGCCAGGGATGAAAAATACACCAGAACCATTGCTTACGTTGTTCCAACAGTTCATTACTTTCACTGTTAAAAATGTGTGCTTTATTTCTGGCTTGAACTGTCTAGCTTCAATTTCTAGCCATTGGATCGTGTTACATCTTTCGCTGCTACACTGAAGAGCCCGTCGTCAAATATTTGTTCCCCATGTCTATATTTAGACTGATCAAATCACTCAAATTTCTCTTTAAGATAAATAGATTGATCTCCTTGAGTTTTTCCACTGTAATACATGTTTTTCAATCCTTTAATCATTCTCATGGATCTTCTCTGAACCCTCTCCAATTTATCAACATCTTTCTTGAACTGTAGACAACAAAACCGAACACAATATTCCAGTAGTGATGGCTTCAGTGCTAAAATACAGAAGCAATACAACCTCTGTACTCCTACTCGAGATACTTCTGTTTATGCATTCAAGGATCACTTTACTCTTTTTCACCACAGCCTCGTGCTGGAAGCTCACATTCAACTGATTATTCACCATGACCCACAAGTCAGTTTTTCAGAGTCACTGCTCCCTGCAAGTATGGTCTAAATTCTAAATGTTCCTAAATGTATAACTTTACATCTGATCATATTAAAATGCATATCATTTCCTTGTACCCAGCAATCCAGATTGATCTGTGTCTGAGCTGCCTCTTCATTATTTATCATTCGCTCAATTTTTGTGTTGTCTGGAAACTTTATCAGTAACAATTTTATATGTTTTCTTCCGGGTGATGATTAAAAAAAAGTTAAATGTAGGGGCAAGCAGCAAATCCTGCAGGATTCTCCTGAAAAACATACCTACTTGGTGATGATTCCCCATTTACAATTATATTTTGAGACCTGTCAGCCAATTTAACTCATTTAATGTGTGCCATGTTAATTTTGTATTGTTCAAAATGTTATGCTGTACCAAGTCAAATGCCTTGCAGAAGTCTAAGTATATTACATCAACACTTTTACACTTCAACCAAACAGGCAGCTTCATAAAAAAAAAAAAAAGACAGATAGTTTGACAAATCTATTTTCCATAAACCTATTATATTACCCTACTTTAATTCTTTATTGATAGAGCGATGTCTCAGCCATGCCACTTGTTTGCTCAGCATCGATGTCAGGCTAAAAGGCCTATAGTTAACTGGGTCCTTCCTGTTTACCTCTTTTAAAAATTGGCACCACATTAGTTTTTTTCCAGTCTTCTAGAACTTCCCCAGTGTTCTAAGAATTATTGAAAAGAAAAATCAACATTATCAGTTCAGTGAGCTGCTCAGCAAGCTCTTTTAAAACTCTTGGATACAAGCATCAGTATTCACAAAATCACTTAAGCATATGCTACTTCAAGACAACAAAAAGTTGATATAAAGCTATCAGTCAAAAATCATTAAATAAGAACATAACAGAAGAGCGGCCATACTTGGTCAGACCAAAGGTCCATCTAGCCCAGTATCCTGTCTTCCAACAGTGGCTAATGCCAGGGGCCCCAGAGGGAATGAACAGAACAGGCAATCACCAAGTGATCCATCTTCTGTCGCCCATTCCCAGCTTCTGGCCAACAGAGGCTAGAGACACTATCCTGCTCATCCTGGCTAATAGCCACTGATGGACCTTATCATTTATGACAATTCAGGAAAGCATCAGTATTCACAAAATCACTTAAGCATTTGTTTAAGCATATGTGGGCAGAAAGCTGGCTAAATCGTCGGGCTCAATGGGTAGTGATCAACGGCTCGAGGTCTAGTTGGCAGCCGGTATCAAGCGGAGTGCCCCAGGAGTCGGTTTTGTTCAACATCTTCATTAATGATCTGGATGATGGGATGGATTGCACCTTCAGCAAGTTCGCGGATGACACTAAGCTGGGGGGAGAGGTTGATACGCTGGAAGGTAGGGATAGGATCCAGAGTGACCTAGACAAATTGGAGGATTGGACCAAAAGAAATCTGATGAGGTTCAACAAGGACAAGTGCAGAGTCCTGCACTTAGGACAGAAGAATCCCATACACTGCTACAGGCTGGGGACCAACTGGCTAAGCGGCAGTTCTGCAGAATAGGACTGAGGGATTACAGTGGACGTAAAGCTGGGTACAAGTCAACAAGGTTAACGCCATATTGGGCTGCATTAGTAGGAGCATAACCAGCAGATCGAGGGAAGTTATTATTCCCCTCTATTCGGCACTGGTGAAGCCACATCTGGAGTATTGCATCCAGTTTTAGGCCCTCCAGTATAGAAAGGATGTGGACAAATTTGACAGTCCTGTGGAAGGCAACAAAAATGATTAGGGGGCTGGGGCACATGAATTACTAGAAGAGTCTGAGGGAACTGGGCTTATTTAGTCTGCAGAGGAGAGGAATGAGGAGGAATTTGATAGCAGACTTGAACTGCCTGGAGGGGGGTTCCAAAAGGGATGGAGCTAGGCTATTCTCAGTAATGGCAAATGACAGAAGCAGCAGCAGTGGTGACAAGTTGCAGTGGGGGAGGTCTAGGTTGGATATTAGGAAAAGCTATTTCACTAGGAGGGCGGTGAAGCACTGGAATGGGTTACTTCGGGAGGCGGTGGAATCTTCATCCCTAAATGTTTTTAAGGCTTGGCTTGACAAAGCCCTGGCTGGGATGACAAAGCCCTGGCTTGACAAAGCCCTGGGGTTGGTCATTCTTTGAGCAGGGGGTTGGACTAGATGACCTCCTGAGGTCTCTTCCAACCAATGTTCCCTCTAATTTTTGACAGGCCGTGTGCGCAAAAAAATTTCTTCTGTGCAAATTGTTGTGCGCAGGGTTTAGGACCTGTGCGCGCGCGCACAGCTTAGAGGGAACAGTGCTTCCAACCCTAATCTTCTATGATACTATACTACATAACCTAAGAATGGTCACACTGGATCAGAGCAATGGTCCATGTAGACCAATAACCTGCCTTCCACACCCAGTCGACCAGTCTCAGCTTCTAGTAGTCAGGCTTAGGGACACCCAGAGCATGGGGTTGTCCCCTTGACCATCTTGGCTAATAGACATTGATGGACCTATCCTCCATCAGCTTACCTAATTATTTTTTTAATCCAGTTTTACTTTTTGCCAGTGGATTTTGTGGAGGCCAAAAGTTCCACAGGTTGACTATGCATTGTGTGAAAAAGTACTTCCTTTTGTTTGATTTAAATCTGCTGCCTATTAATTTCATTGGGTGACCCCTAGTGCTTGTGTTATGTGAACGGGTAAATAACACTTCCCTATTCACTTTCTCCATACTATTCATGATTTTACTGACCTCTATCATATCCCCACCTTTTCTAAAATGAACAGCCCCACTTTTTTTAACCTCTCCTTGTATAGAAGCTGTTCTATACCCCAATCATCTTTGTTGCCCTTTTGTGTAACTTTTCCACTTCTAATATTTTTTTTTTTTAGCAGAGGCAAAAGAACTGCATGCAATATTTAAGTGTGGGCATACTATGGGTTTATATAGTGACATTATGATGTTTTCTATCCCTTTCTCAATGGCTCCTAGCATTCAGTTGCTCTTTTCAATGCTGCTGAACATTGAGCAGATATTTTCAGGGATGGCTTTCTTTGCTTAAGAGTCCTTCATGAGGGACCTTACCAAAGGCTTTCTGAAAATCCATGTACATTATATCTACTGGATCACACCTATCCACATGCTTGTTGACACCATCAAAGAATTCTAATAGATTGGTGAGGCATGATTTCCCTTTACAAAAGCCATGTTGACTCTTCCTTGACATGTTGTGTTCATCTATGTATCTGATCATTCTGTTCTTTAGTATAGTTTAAATCAATTTGCTTGGTACTGACATTAGGCTTAGTGGCCTGTAATTGCCAACACCACCTCTGGAGCTTTTTTTAAAAACATTGGCATCACTTTAGCTAGCCTCCATTCATCTGGTGCAGAGACTAATTTAAGTGATAGGTTACACACCACAGTTGTTAGTTCTGAAATTCCACAGTTGAGTTCCTTCATAACTCTTGAATGAATACCATTTGCTCCTAGTGAGATATTACTGTTAAATTTATCAATTTGATCTAAAACCACCTCTACTGACACCTCAATGTGGGACAATTCCTCAGATTTGTCACCTTTAAAAAAAAAAAAAAAAAAGGGCTGAGATGTGGGAATCTCCCTCTCAATCTCTGTAGCAAAGGCCAATGCAAAGAATTCATTTAGCTTTTCCATAATAGCCTTGCCTTCCTTGAGTGCCTTCTTTCACACCTCAAATATCTGCTGACTATTTGGAAGGCTTTCTGCTTGATGTACTTTTTAAAAGCATTGCTGTTAGTTTGTGTGACTTTTGCTAGCTATTCTTCACATTCTTTTTTGGCCTAATTATCAACGTTTATACTTGATTTCCCAGAGTTTATACTCCTTTCTATTTTCCTCAGGAGGAGTTGATTCCCAATTTTTAAAGTATGTGTTTTTTCCTCTAACTGCCTCTTTTACTCTGCTGTTCATCTATGGCAAATTTTTTTGGTCATCTTATTGGGGTTTTTTTGTTTGTGTGTGTGTGTTAATTTAGGATATACATTTAGTTTGAGACTATTATGGTGAGCTTTTAAAAAAAAAAAAAGTTTCCAGGCAGCTTGCAAGCATTTCACTCTTGTGACCGTTCTTTTTCATTTCCACTTACATAGCTTCCTCATTTTTGTGTAGCTCCCCTTTTAATATGCTATTGTGATGGGTTTCTTTGTTATTTCCCCCCACCCCGCAAGAATGTTACGTTTAATTACATTATGGTTATTACTGAGTGGTTCCGCTACATTCACCTCTTGGACAAGAGCTTGTGCTTGTGCTCCTCTTAGGACTAAATCAAGAATTGCCTTTCCTGTTGTGGGTTCCAAGAAGTAGTCATCAATGGTATCTAGAAATTGTATCTCTGCATCCCATCCTAAGGGACATATTCCCAGTCAATAAGGTTGCATCTTCTATTTTTGTAGTCTCCCTAATCTCCACACGCATTTCATAATCACCATCCCATTCAGGTGGTTGGTAGTATATGCCTACTGCTTTACTCTTTTTCAAGCATGAATTTCTATCCATAGAGATTCTGTGGTACAGATTTGATTTAAGATTTTTACTATATATCAGAACGCAGTTTATCTGACTCTCCATTTTCCGGCTCTCTATATTAACCGAACCACCAGCACACGGAGGTCCAGAAGCAGGTGATCTCTCCTGTGGCCACTAGATGGCGCTGGAGCCTTGCACTTTTCCATTCTCCGGATTATCTGAATTTTTCATTATCCTCTCTAGCCCCAGTTCCAATTAGATCAGATAAACAGGGTTCTGCTGTATTTGAGTATATGCTTTCTTTCCCATATACAGCCATTCCCTCACCAGCACAACCTGCTCCGTCATTCCTATATATTTTATACCCTGGTATTACCATGTCCCATATCATCATGTGAAGGCGAAGACTATAACAGCGTTCAAAAAATAAATAGGTAAGTTCATGGAGAATAGGTCCATCAATGGCTATTAGCCAGGATGTGCAGGGATGGTGTCCCTAGCCTCTGTTAGTCAGAAGCTAGGAATGGGCGGCAGGAGATGGATCACTTGATTACCTGTTCTGTTCATTCCCTCTGAAGTATCTGGCTTTGACCACTGTCAGAAGACAGGATACTGAGCTAGATGGACCTTTGGTCTGACCCAGTATGGCCGTTCTTATGTTCATCATTCCACCAAGTTTCTGTGATGCCTATATATCAATAGCCTCATGTAATATTAGGTACTCAAGTTCACCCATCTTAGTTTTCTAGCATTTGTATACAAGCACATATAAATGTTGTTAATATATAGTTGACAGCCTTCATGTGAGGTAATTAAATGAGACCTTTTTTTTTTTTTTTAAACTGTGTCTCTCCAATTCCTCCTTGTACTTTATTTTCTATCTTGTCCTCTTTACTAGGCTATAGAGTAACCCCTTTAATAAATCCTCCACTAAAGGATGTGTCTCTTTGAACCATGTCCTCCTCCACACGCATCAGCTTTCCCCGAGCTTTTAGTTTAAAAATCCTCTACAACCTTTTTAATTTTACATGCTAACAATCAGGTTGTTTTGGTTTAGGTGGATCCCTTTCTTCCTGTTTAAGTTGCTCCTTTCCCAAAAAGTTCCCCAGTTCCTCATAAACCCTAAATTCCTCCTCCGTCCACTACCGTCTCATCCATGCATTTAGACCTTGCAATTCTGCCTAACTGGCCCTGCACGTGGAACTGGAAGCATTTCAGACAATGCTTCCATGGAGGCCTTAGACTTTAATATCTTTTCTAGCAGTCTAAATTTGGTCTCCAGGACCTGTCTCCTACCTTTCCCTATGTCGCTGGTATCTACATGTACCACTACTACTACCTAGATGTCTCGAGAGGTCCACAACCTTCATCCCCGGAAGACTATTTACCATACGGTTCTCCAGTTCATCACAAACCCATCTATCTATATTTCTAATAATCAAATTCCCATTACCATTACTTGACTCTTTTTGATAACTCGAGTTCTCTCCCTCAAAGGGATATCCTCAGTGCAAGAACATGCCATAACATCATCTGGAAGAAGGGTCCCAACTATGGTCTCCCTCTGCTCCAGCTTGATGTTCTTCTTCACAGGGACTTTTATCCTCCACAACAGCATAGAAGCTGTCAGACTGGGTATGGGACTGCTCTACTGTGTCCCGGAAAATCTCATTATGTACCGACCCCCACTTTGCTCCTTCAGTTCAGCCACTCTGATCTCAAGACCCTGTACTCCATCTCTGAGGGCCAAGAGTTGCTAGCACTGAATGCACATATATGCCACCTCTCCACAACGGAGGTAATCATACATGCTGCATTCAGTGCAATACACTAGACAGCCCCTCCTCCCCCGCTTGCTACATCTGTTTTTTCCCCCTCCCAACACACAACAGAAATACTTATTCAACACTTCCTCCTTGTCTGCTTTATTACTGACAATTCTACCATTTCCATCTAGTAATGAACCAATTCAGATTCTTAATTTATTTTGTTAGAAAATTATGTATGATGCATTTCTTGTTTACTAGATGATTCATTTCTTACTCATGATTTGTGTCAAGCTCTATTTTGATGGCAATTGGAATTCAATTAAAATGCACAGAAACAGCATTTTATAAATAGTAAATAAAACTCTTAAGTGTGCTGGATACACAAGATAAAAGTTTGTCAAATACTGTTTTGTTATTAAACAAAAAAGTATGATCTATAGTTAATGAACTGAACTTACTATTTCTGGTTACCAGGTTCTTCATCATTTTAGAAACAGATCTCATCCTCTCACATTTACTTTTTATTAATGGAATGGGAAAAGAAAAATAAGCTTTCCACCCTTTTCAACTCCCAATTGCTTTCCTAACTTTAAATGAACTAGTCATTGAACTAAATGTGTAGAAATTAAGAAAGTATTCTTTCTGCACCTGTAGAAGCAGCTATTGCAGTCAAAAGTTTGTTTAGCACTTCATCAAACTCTGGTTCCAGGTGCTTCGCCAGTGACTTCCACTAATTCAGTGGTTTACCTTTCTTTAAAGCTTCAGCCACAAACATATTGCTTAATTATTTTTTTATTTAATGTAAATGATTTGTGTAGATTGTAGTGAATTTACACCTTAAAGACAGGGTGTCATTTTCAAATTTTAACTAGGTTTGTTTTTTAAAACAAGAAATTTAATTTAAATTAAAAAAAACTTTTTTAAAAACCAACCATTTTATCCACCGTTATTACTGATTAACAACAAGCAATGCCTTTTCCTGTGACTTAGCTTAAAATTTATTTTTGTCTTCATTGCTATGTAAGAGTAAAAGTGGATAATTGTCTAGCTATTCATCAAAATATAAATTTTAGAATCCAACTAAGCCACTAAAACTCAATTCTTTTCTGCTTTTGACTTTTTATACTCCACAATATTCTGTGTATTATCACTTGCAAATTATGAACAGATTGCCAATGCTCTTTATCCAATGAAGAATGATGTATAAATCAGTTTGTGTAGCATCCCACCATCCCCCTAGAAATAGCACTGAGCACTTTACAAGACAATAAAAATACCACAAAACAAATAAGATTTAAAAAAAAAAAAAAAAAAAAAGCCTGAATGGAAAGTTCGTGAAAAATAGGTCCAACACTAGTAATTCTAAAAATACTTTTGGGACAGGAAAAAGTGTAATGTTGTTCTCAAAAGAGAAATGACAAAATTATATAAAACTCAGGTTTGAATGCCACACACTAGAGTATACCATAGCAAAAGAATAATCACTTGCTGACTTAGACAAAATGGTGAAATTCCTGAACTGCAGTTTACATCTGATTAGACATACCATCAGGAGGTCCCAAACATAATCAAGGCCAGCAATCCATCTATGTGTTTTATATTCATTTATTAAATGACAAACAGTAGAACCATAATACTCTTATTTGAACTATACAGTACCTACATACATGTAAAGACATTACAGATTCACTTCACCAGTGTACAGCAGATTTTCCACTGGTGCAGTCTGAAACCTACATCTCTCACTAACGTTTGGCATATGATCCTTTGATACTCAAGTACAGAAACTTCTAAATATTCTCACAGCAGCAGCTGAAAGCTGGTATAGTGAGAACTATAGCAGCTGGGCCAAATAATTCACCATCTATGCAGTCTCCCTCATACAACCAATTAAAGTGTTGCATATAAGTCAACAGTAGACTAAAGTTACATGTTGAATTACATCTGATATCACAATGATCTAGGATACATACCTTACTGTAACTGAAAGCCTGTACTATTGCACAGGTGTACTTGGTAAAGTCAAAATGGCTGAGAATTTAAACACTGGATGGTAACAGACGGCAAAGCCCAGTGATGGCTGAATCTGGGGATATTCTAACAAAAAGAGCTATCAACCCAGCTAGTAGCTGTTTCATCGCTTCACATTGACAGAAATATTCTAAGCCTCAGAGGGACAATCCTGGAATCTTATTATATAGATGAGGCCTTTTACATGGCTTGGAGATGGAGCTTTTTCTTGCCATCCATTCAAAAAAAATCTTTTTCATTTTGGTAGCTTAATTGGTGATATTTATCCCCAGAAAAAATTAAATTAAAAGCATTTCAACAAAAGTAATCAAAAATGTACTGTTAAATGATTTGTTTCTCTCCACAAAATATTTAATTACAAAGTACATCAAGACAAGCTAGAATACAATCTGAGCTTTAGGACTTCCTATGGTCTTGTTGCACAACTTTTCTTTGAATCAGACATTGTAACCAAAACAAAAAGATATTTTACAAAATACACATTAAGGAAAAAAGAGAATAATCCACACAAGTGAGGAAAATCATTCTCCAGCCCCATCCCAGGCAGCTTTGCAACTGTTATTGTAACCTGGCACTGCAGTAGAGCCTCTCTCTTTCTTAAGGGAGGAGATGGTTGGTCTGTACATTCCTACTGTCATAATATACCTAAGTAGTCCCACCCTAAAAAATTTTAAAATCAGAAAAGAGGGAAAAAAAGTGATATTCTTAGTTCTGTCCCAAGAATGAATAAAGTAAAAGTAAAGCCCAACAGTAACTATATAATATGTAGTTACAGCACAATTTAAAATAATGTCCCATCTGGATGAGACGAGCAGCAGCAAATCTGGCCATTTTGTACCAGCCACACTGCTCTCGCAATACCAAAATGAAGGTTACTTACCTGTAATCAGCATTCTGTGAAATGACCTCTGCATGGTCCCACTCTTGGGATGTGCAGACTATGCAGCTAGGACTTCAGTGCAACCCAAGAGTAGGAATGTGCAGAGGCCACTTGAAGAAAAACAGTAAGATATTAACTCAGTACAAATAGAAAACTTTTTAAACAGGTTAGCAAAATAAATGCAACTTGTGTTTAACATCAAAATCTCTCGGATTGTGCAACAAATTACTTCTTTCAAACATATTCTTTTAATTTAACAGAGACACTTTGAATTAAGTTTAAAATCAAATACGCTTAACAAAAATATACAACTCACTCTGCACGCCAACATGACAGTGAAACATCTATTGCATAATCAGAATCTCTTCTGAGATGAGCTATTAAAACGTGAGCCAGACAAGTGATCCAAATCACAAAATGCTCTTAGAATCGATGTTTAACATAGAAATGATGCCTACAGCATAGACACAGTTAGAATAGATTGCTTGATAATTAACCAATTGTCCCTGCACTTTGATTTATTTAACCTAAAGGTTGCAATGCATCTCAAAGACTATGTATAGCATAATATCAAATTTCTGCTTTTAAAAAAAATTATCATCCCTTCTTAAGTTCAACTGCTATCAGTTCTTAAGAATGACCTCAGCTTCAAAACCTCTCCTGATTGCACACTTCTCAGGTGGCTGTATAGTAGTGGCTGTATAGTAGTGAAGCCTCTGAAGATACTAGTCCAGCTAGAGTAGCCCCCACCAACTGATCCTCCCATGCCCAAAAGAGGGAGTGACCATGTAGAACCAATAAAATCTTTCCTCCCTCCTTCAAATTCCTTTTGTACACCTGCATGCAGGGAGCCTCTAGAGCTAGCATCACATAGCACACAATCACCTCAGGGCCTTCAAATCCTGCCCTTTCCTCCACATGCAACAGAACATATTTTATCCAACTACAGACAGCACCCCATGCCCAGTGGGAGAAGAGACGGAGCAGAATTTGTCAAAGTACACTCTGATTTCATCTGCTACTTGAAGACAACAAAAAGTTGATATAAAGCTATCAGTCAACAATCATTAAATAAGAACATAACAGAAGAGCGGCCATATTTGGTCAGACCAAAGGTCCATCTAGCCCAGTATCCTGTCTTCCAACAGTGGCTAATGCCAGGGGCCCCAGAGGGAATGAACAGAACAGGCAATCACCAAGTGATCCATCTCCTGTCGCCCATTCCCAGCTTCTGGCCAACAGAGGCTAGAGACACTATCCTGCTCATCCTGGCTAATAGCCACTGATGGACCTTATCATTTATGACAATTCAGGAAAGCATCAGTATTCACAAAATCACGTAAGCATATGTTTAAGCATATGTGGGCAGAAAGCTGGCTAAATCGTCGGGCTCAACGGGTAGTGATCAACGGCTCGAGGTCTAGTTGGTATCAAGCGGAGTGCCCCAGGGGTCGGTGCTGTTCAACATCTTCATTAATGATCTGGATGATGGGATGGATTGCACCTTTAGCAAGTTCGCGGATGACACTAAGCTGGGGGGAGAGGTAGATACGCTGGAAAGTAGGGATAGGATCCAGAGTGACCTAGACAAATTGGAGGATTGGACCAAAAGAAATCTGATGAGGTTCAACAAGGACAAGTGCAGAGTCCTGCACTTAGGACAGAAGAATCCCATACACTGCTACAGGCTGGGGACCAACTGGCTAAGCGGCAGTTCTGCAGAATAGGACTGAGGGATTACAGTGGACGTAAAGCTGGGTACAAGTCAACAAGGTTAACGCCATATTGGGCTGCATTAGTAGGAGCATAACCAGCAGATCGAGGGAAGTGATTATTCCCCTCTATTCGGCACTGGTGAAGCCACATCTGGAGTATTGCATCCAGTTTTAGGCCCTCCAGTATAGAAAGGATGTGGACAAATTTGACAGTCCTGTGGAAGGCAACAAAAATGATTAGGGGGCTGGGGCACATGAATTACTAGAAGAGTCTGAGGGAACTGGGCTTATTTAGTCTGCAGAGGAGAGGAATGAGGAGGAATTTGATAGCAGACTTGAACTGCCTGGAGGGGGGTTCCAAAAAGGATGGAACTAGGCTATTCTCAGTAATGGCAAATGACAGAAGCAGCATCAGTGGTGACAAGTTGCAGTGGGGGAGGTCTAGGTTGGATATTAGGAAAAGCTATTTCACTAGGAGGGTGGTGAAGCACTGGAATGGATTACCTCGGGAGGTGGTAGAATCTCCATCCTTAGAGGGTTTTTAAGGCTTGGCTTGACAAAGCCCTGGCTGGGATGATTTAGTTGGGGTTGGTCCTGCTTTGAGCAGGGGGTTGGACTAGATGACCTCCTGAGGTCTCTTCTAACCCTAATCTTCTATGATTATATGAACTTTAAGCATGACACAAAGTTAGTCACATGCTCAAGCACTTTTCTGAACAGAGATGGACTTAAGCGTTTTCCGGAATTGGGGGCTTAAATCAGCGTTACAGAATTTTTCCATATGAAAAAAAAAATCATGTACAATATTGTTTTCTACACTCAGTGTCAGAAAGAATTTTTCACCTTTACAATCTTGCCACCTTTGCTTACACTTGTTAAAGATACCATTATTAATATAGATACAAGTGTGAACTTTTTTTAAGAGTCTGCATAAAAGACACTTCCTTGTTCACGGTCTAAGTGAATTCTAATACAATACTGAAGGTACTTCAAATAATAATGTCCCATGGTCACCGGGGAAATCAAAAGTACATCAGGAAAAATGCCCTTGAGTTAAGTCCAAAACTTGCGCAGAAGTTGTCATGTGATTGCAATTCTCTCCATACTCAAATCTGCCCACATATCTCAGAGCTTATTTATGAAAAACTGCAGTAAAGATGATCAAAACAAAATTCCACAAAAAACATGACCAATTTTTGGAAGTGTTAGCTAGTTAAACAAATAAGTGAACTGAGCAAAAGGTTTGTTTCTATTTTTAACATAGACAAATTGTATGTATAGAAGGGGGAACATTTCCATTAGTACGAATGATACATGGCAAAAAATAGATGCTGCAGAGTTATACCCACATTAACCCACTTTAGAAATCCAAACATTTAGAAGACTATTAGAAAAAAATAAATATGTACAGACCTTCCAGTAGTCAGATTGTAAACTGTAGTACCTCTGGTAGGCAGATAATGCTGCAATAGAGAAAAAGGTTGGTATTTTTTTTAAAAGAACAAGACTGGAAATAAAGCCTTACGAGTATAAAAATATGCAATATGGAAATGATAGTGTTACTTTTATTAAATTATTTAATAACTATTCACTGTTATGGATAGAGTATTTCCTGAAGATTTCAATTTAGCTGTAGAAAGTGTCGCAACTAAAAGTGAAAGTTATCATGATTTACATAAAATTAAATCAAGTAATATTTTAAAGTAAGTTTATGAAAGAAATTTATTGGCTAAAATGTTGGTTTTTAACAACGCTGCTATTGATTAAAAAATTTAAATCACTTAGCATGTTTACAATGCTCTCTGGTGTCTTGCACAATTTTTGCAAGGGAAAAAAAGCAGACTGATCTGCAGAAAGATTACACAGAAGAAGCACCCTCTCCCTTTCCATGATCAGATAGAGTGGTGACAGTGGAAGCAAAGCTTCAATTTTTTATCCAACACCTACCAAGCCCAAGACCATTATGAAAGACAGAGCTCTTAAGATGGGTCTAGAGATGACAACCTGGTATGAATCACTGAATTACCATTATTTGGAGATAGAGTTCTCAACAAATCATTGTTCCTGCACCTTACTGCTCTCCCCTCAAAACAATTCTCGTTAATAGGTTTAGTCTTTTGGCAAGTAAATGTCTGGGGTTTTTTTTGGTTTGGGTTGGGTTTTTTGTTGTTGTTTTTTTTAAATAAAAACAAGGGTCAATCCCCATCTTTGCTACTTAATGTACTCACTACCAGACAGGCATAAATATAGGGTTTATGTTCTTATGAAAACAGGTGCCATGCAAAAACACAAGTAGCATTTTAAATAACGATCCATTAATATCTTAAAAAGTCAATATTTTCAACTCTGAAAAGTATCAGTTTTAATAGTAGCATCCAATGTGCGAAGAACTTTCCAAAGACTCAAAAGGAACTGTCCCTGCTTTGAGGAGCTCACAATTCAAGGAAAGACAGGAAAGCAGACCATCATGGGGCATGGGAAAAGCAAAGAGCAAGAATACAAATATATATTTACAAAAAACAGTGTATTTCTAGATCAAGCTCCTCACCATGCGATTGCATCTAATCTGGGACTTTTGGGGAATACTATCATATTACATGAACAGTACGAATGTAAAAGATGTAACACAAATCTAACAAACTATATTCAAAGTTAAGGCAAATATTTCATCTTTTACACCTGACATCCATGAGTCCAGAATCATCAACTTAAGTTACAGATACAAAAGCAAGCTTCACTGATTTGCTATATTTTGATGATCAGTCAGCCTTATTCTTAAATTTGATGTTATTTTGACAAGCCTAAGGATTTGGGGTTTGGTTTTTGGTTTTGGTTAGTTTTAATCAAACTGCAATTACTCTCTAACGGGACCACATCAACGTTTTCTGCTGCATGCAACACAAGATACTGTAGATTTACATTCCTTCTATTTACACCTATCTACCCCACAAGTCACTTTTACTCCTCAGACTGAACACCATTAATAATACATAGCACTTGTATGTATAGATGTATAGCTTATCTGAATAAGACTATTCTGAAAAGAACTCTAGACACTTAATCTAACTGACCATTTCATGACAATTAATTCAAAGTTTTTTTAAAAATATAGTCTTCTCACACACACGCACACATGCACACACGCAAACACACGCAAAATAAACTATTGTACAAGTCTAAAATCAGCATCTTAAACATAGGCTGTGATATTGTACAGTATCATTAAAAAACTTAGTCTTTCCCAATTTACATGCCCGAGATATTCATATTGAGTTTAATCTACAAAGACAAGAAATTTTTGAACACATGGATGACCTTCCTCTGCCAATCAGCTATAAAACAAAAGCTTTTCTTTCTTATAATGTTTCAGATTCTTATAGCAAGGAATCCACCTAACACTGAAGGAAGTTACAAGATTACTGTTTTTAAACAAAAGTAATTTTAAAATCAGTATATTAGTTAAGATTTAACAAAAACTATAGTCATTAAGAGAAGATGTGTTTTTATATAGAACTGCACTTCATTGCACTATAATAATCACCAAGAAACAAACATTTTAAACTGTCAAAAGTTTTTATATACACTTTTAAAGAAATTTAAGCATAAGTTCATATTAGTAATACTTCAAGTAGGAAATTTTTTAAAGTCTTGTTAAAACTTCAAAACTGAAAAAACTAAGTTTTACTACCATTCATACTTTTTTAAAACGTACTCAGCTTTGAAAGCAAATTTCACCAGTCATTTTCACTTAGTTGAGAGTCATTCACTTTCTGGTTTTCATATATTAAAATAACATTGTGACTTGTGTTTTCATAACTCCTAGAGAATGTTTTAATTAAAAGTTAATTTAAACAAACTTTCATAAAAAGATTGGGGGGGGGCTAAGTTTTTACTATAACAAACACCATTTTCAATAGAGTTGTTTAAAAGATATGGGAACACTTATAAATTAATAAATACTACTCAAAGGGCTGGTCTACACTGGGGCAGGGAATCGATCTAGGATACGCAACTTCAGCTACGAGAATAGCGTAGCTGAAGTCGACGTTTTCTAGATCGAAAGAAATTTTACTTACTTCGGGTCCACGTGGCGCAGGCTCACTCCCCCGTCGACTGCGCTTCCTCCTTTCGCCAAGCAGGAGTTCCGGAGTCGACGGGGAGCGCTTCTGGGATTGATTTATAAATCGATCCCAGAAAAATCGATCTCTACCCACCAAATCGGGCGGTAGTGTAGACCTACCCAAAGTGATATGCATCTCAGATTAAGAAAATCAGTTAATGAATTTACAGAGCTGACAATTGTTGCTGAAAAGTCCTACACAAATATGGAAATCATGCAGGCTCCAAAAATGAACAGGTTAAACTGCCTTACAGTGAGCCCAAACGAATTCCATAATATGATTAAAGTATTGAGGAAAAAAGTATGATTCCCATCTGAGTATATAATAAACAGTATTATATGAAGAATTGTGGTGGTGTTTTTTTAATCAATTTAGTGTATGAAGGGCACACACTGCTATTATTATAGAGGAAGTTGAGAGGACCTCTTTTCAAAAAGTCTGCAGAGTAGAGCCTGGCAATTACAGGCCAGTAAGCCTAACTTCAGTATGAGGCAAACTGGTTGGAACTATAGTAAAAAACAGAATTACCAGACACAGATAAACATAACATGCTGGAAGAGTCAACACGGCTTTTGTAAAAGGAAATCATGCCTCACCAATCTATTGGGATTCTTTGAGGGTACCAATACAGATGTGGAGATGGATGATCCAATGGATATAGTGTACTTGGACTTTCAGAAAGCCTCTGACGAGGTCCTTCACCAAAGGCTGTTAAAGTAAGAACTCATGGGATAAGAGGGACGGTTCTCTCCTATCTTTTAACCAGTTATTAATCTATGAAACAAAGGATAGGAATAAATGGTCAGATTTCACAATGGAGAGAGGTAAATAGTGGCATTCCCCAAGGATCTGTAGTGGGACCTGTGCTCTTTAACATTTATAAATGATCAGGAAAAAGGGGTAAACAGCAAGGTGATTAAGTCTGCAGATGAGACAATTACTGAAGCTTATTAAATCCAAAGCCGAAGGTGAAGAGTTACAAAGGGATCTCAAACCTGGGTGATAGGGCAACAAAATGGCAGATAAAATTCAATGTTGGTAAGTGCAAAGTAATACATATTGGAAAACATAATTAGAGCCCTGCGCGGATATATAAATTTATATCCGCGGAACTGCAGGACTCTCCCAGGAACTGCAGCGGCAAAAGGACCAGACTGTGGGGCCGCTGCTTCCAGGAGCCAGCGCCCTACACCGGCAGCTCCTCTGGCGCAGCCGTCCCATCTCCAGCCCCACCCACTGGAGCAGGCACCAGGCTCACCGGCAGCTGTCTCTGGTCGCACCTGTGTGTTCAAGCAGCGCACATGCCCCCAGACAAGAGACGGAGACAGCTTAGTGGAAGGGACAGTAGCAGGGCTGGGGGTGGTACAGCCACGCTGGAGGAGCTGCTGGTGCAGGGCCCTGGCTCCTGGGAGCGGTGGCCCCACGTTCTGCTCTTTATGCCACTGCGGTTCCCAGGAGAGCCCTGTGGTTCCATGGATACCGATTAATATCCGCTGATATAAAAAAATCTTATCCACGCAGGGCTCTAAACATAATCCCAACTATACATACAAAATGATGAAGTCCAAATTAGCTGTTACCACTCAAGAAAGATGAGGTTACTCACCCTATGCCATAACTGAGGTTCGAGATGTGTCCCTATGGGTACTCCAGTTTAGGTGTGTCTTAGTCCCTGCACCTAAGATCAGAGGTTTTTGGTAGCACGGCCAATTTGGGCTGCACATGCGCTCTCCCAGTCTTGCACTGCATTTGGCCGCTATATAGCGCTGTGTGGCCAAACAGCCCTCAGTTCCTTCTGTACCACAGTCTGCATATAAGAACTCTGAAGTAGAGGAGGGGGAGGCAGGTAGAGGAGCACACATAGGGATAATACTTGAAGAGAAGGTTACTCACCATGTGCAATAAGTGAGGTTTTCTGAGATATGTCCCTATGGGTACTCTACTTTAGGTCACTGTAGAGTAGTGCCCCCTGTTGGAAGGATTGGGTTTCAGAGTTGGATTTTTTATTGATGAAACAGTCAGTTGTAATAGCGCATCAGATGCTGAGTTGAGCAATTGCATAATGCTTTGTAAATGTGTGAACCAACACCCAGGTCGCTGCTGTATAAATGTTTGTAATCAAAACATTTTTCAAGGAAGCTACAGAGGTGGAAAATGATTTTGTACAGTGTGTTTGAGTCCCAGGTGTGGGTTGCAAGTCACGTTGACAACAGCAATAGTTAATACAATCGGAAATCCAGTTTAAGGGCTAGCCTACACTTACCGGATAGATCGGAGGCGCTGGATCGATCTTCTGGGTTCGATTTATCGCGTCTTGTCTAGACGCGATAAATCGAACCAGGAAGTGCTCCCCCGTCGACGCTGGTAATACAGCTCGACGCGAGGAGTAAGCGCCGTCGACGGGGGAGCCTGCGCGCCGCGTGTGGACCACAGGTAAGTTCGAACTAAGATACTTCGACTTCAGCTACGTTATTAACGTAGCTGAAGTTGCGTATCTTAGTTAGACATGGGGGGTTAGTGTAGACCAGCCCTAAGAGTCTCTGTTTAGCTACGGTATATCCTTTAGATCTCTCTGCAATGGTAAGGAATAGTCATGGTGATTTCTTTAAAGGTCTGATCCTTTCTAAATAGAAGGCGAACACTCTCCTAACGTCTAGTGTGTGGAACATTACCTCGCTTTTATTCTCATGAGATTTGGGAAAGAATGATGGAGATGAATATAAGTTGATTCAGGAAGGATGAAGGTTTTTTGGTAGAAACTTTGAATGTGGTCATAAAGTGGCTTTATCCTTGAAGAAAATTGTAAAGGGAGGAGGCAACACTGAGATATCCTCTTGAAGAGTGGGAGAAATAGGGTGTGATTGCCTTTCTTGTGGCAGTCTTCACAGAAAGACGTATGAGCCACCAGCTTAGCATAAATTCAAAGGGGGCGGGGGGGGGAAATCAGTAAGGCATCATAGAACTAGGTTAAGGTCCTATGGTGGTGTAGGGTCTCAAATTTCAAGTTAGAGGTTCCAAATACCTTTAAAAAAATTTGATGTACGGTGCACGAATAGCGAGTGTCCATCAATCTTGTGGGGGAAGGCCACGTACTGGCCGTGAAATGGATTCTCAGCAAACTTGATAACAGTCTTGATGTTTTTAGTTCCAGGATATTTAATCCAGCATCAGTGGTAAAGCAGAGGATATACCTGTAACCTTTCTATTGTCACACCAGATCCAGAATCTCTTTTGTGAAGGAAAGTATAGCGCATGGCTGTTTTTCTGCTATTTGAACAGTATCTCTTTTACATCTTCAGAACAGCTCATTGTGACATTTTGAAACCATCAAGGACCCATGCTTTCAAGTGGAGAACTTCTAGATTTCTGTGATGGATCTAGCCTTGAGAAAGGAGGTTTGTAATGGGATGAACAGTAATGCGGGGGAGGGGGAGCACATACCATCATCCATAAAAGGTAAGGGAACTGTGTCTGTCTGGGCCACGTTGCGGCTATCAAAATGACCTTGGCCTTTTTGTTCTTTATTTTGTGTATTACTGCAATCTGAGAAAATGCATGTATAGATGTCTGTCCCATTTGAGAAGAAAGGCATCCCTCGGAGATTAACGATCCTGTCCTATTCTTGAGCAGAATTGAGGGCACTTGTTTTCCCAGCTGTGGCAAAAAGGTCTATGCTCAGACGTCCCCAACACATTCATGTTTTGGGTAGGATCATATCATCTTTTTCCAGCTCGTGTTCTTGTGAGAACTTCCTGCTGAATGTCTGCGCCATGGTGTTTTGAAGTCCTGGTTGTTAAGTAGTTGAGATATTGATCCTGTGGTGAATGCACCAATTCCATAATTTCACTGCATCAGCACACAGGGAGGGTGATCTTGCCTTGACTGTTCATGTAAAACATACAAGTGCTGTCGTCTGTCATTATTTTGTGTGTATCTTTGATCAGTGGTAAAAAGCGAGAATATGCATTTCTGACTGCTCTGAGCTCCCCCAAGTTGACGTGTTATGTCGACCCTGAAGGGGACCATTTGCCATGTACTGTGTAGTCACGCAAGTGGGCTCCCCTCCCAATAGGGATGCATCCGTCGTCAATATCTGATGGAGGTGGTTGGGCGAAGCAAACCCTAGCACACAAATTGTGGGGGTTTATACACCAGTCAAGTGAGCTTTTGACTGTGGAGGGCATCTCAATGATTGTTTAAATTGTGTCTGTGCGAAGCATAAACTGTTCTGAGTCACCCTTGAATGCAAGGCATATGGACTCTGGCATGTTTTATGATAAAGGTGGCAGCCGCCATGCATCCCAGTAGTTATAGACAGGCTCTGGCTGATACCTGCAGGCTGGTTTGAACTGTGGAGATTAACCTGACTACGGTGGTGAATGTGTGTTGGAAGGAAGGCTTTGGCCCCCACTCCAGAGAGGTAGGCCCCTGTGAACTACGATTTCTGAGTGTTTATTTGTAGGCCTCGTCGTAAGAAAAGGTCCATAGACTTTTGTGTAGCTATAAATGCATCATCTCAAGAAGGGGCTTTGAGTAGGAAACTGTTCGCGTATGGGAATATCCTGATTCTTTGTTTTTGGAGGTGTGCCGCTAACACCGTAAGGACTTGGAGAATACCCTGGGTGCTAAAGATAGGCCAAACGGGAATACTCTGTACTGGAAGTGATTCTGCTCCAGTGTGAACCTGATAAATCTCCTGTGGAATTGGTGAATGGTAATATGAAAGTAGGCATCTTGAATGTAGAGGGCCAATAACCAGTCCCCCAGTCCAGTGCTGGGATTACTGCTGCTAATGTAACCATCTTGAATTGTTGTACTTTCACACACTTATTGAGCACTTTTAGGTCTAGAATGGGTCTCCAACTGCCATTCTTTTTCTGTACTAGGAAGAATTTGGAATAAAAGGCATTCCGTCTGTGTTGGATCGGAACTGGTTGTATAGCACCTAGTTGTAGGAGGTAGCTCATTTCCTTAGGTAAAGGTGCTCATGAGAGAGGTCCCTGAAGCAGAACGGGGAGGGAGGTAAAGTGGATTGAATATCTGTTATTTCTAACACCCACCCATTCATGGTGATACTCTGCCACATTGTGTAGAAAGAAGCATAGTGGTCAAACTGATGGAAACATTCAGTTTGTTGCAGCACGTGTCTGCAGGGGTAGCATGTTGGAGCTTCGACCAAATTTTCTAAATTGTTGCTTTAATGTAGAGGTTGAGATGTTCAGGGTTTTGATGGGGGCAGTCTACGTTTAGAAGGTTTCTGTCTTTTCGTTTCTGGGTCATAATGTCTTTGAGGTGGGACAAATGATGGAGGTGAAGACCTTTGTGTAGTGTGGGTATTTACTGGGCCTTCTCTTTTGTACCGGTGTGTAAATACCTAGAGATCTTAAATGTTGCCCTCAAATCTTTTAGGGAGTGGAGAGATTCGTCGGTTTGGTCAGTGAATAGTTTTGAGCCGTCAAAGGAGAGATCTTCCACTCTGGCCTCCAAATCCTTCAGGAACCCAGAAAGATGCAGCCATGATGCCCTTTGCATGACCATCGCTGTTAATATCCAATGAGCAGCTGTGTTGGCCGCGTCCAAGGAAGCTGGCAACGCAGTCCACACTAGGAGCTGACACTTATTTACAATTGCCTGAAATTGCTCCTTTTTGTCTTCTGGAATATACGCAAATTCACTCAATTTGGAGTAATTTGTGTAATTATATTTTATCAGAAGTGCTTCATAATTGACAGAGTTGCTAAGGAATATATGTTTTGTGTCCAAATAGACCTAATCTCTTCCAGTATATCATATGGCCATCATTTTAGCATAGTGCTATCTTCCATGTTCATTTACAGCGTTGACAACCAATGAATTCAGTGTAGGGTGCAAAAATAAAAAGTCCATGTCCTTACAGGGCACATATTTCTTGTCCACCCTTTTACAGGTAGGGGGCATTGTGGCCGGAGTCTGCCAGATAGTTGGGTCTAATAGTGCTTCATTGATAGAGTTATTTATGCCGACACTGACGTCTGAAGTACAGTAGAACCTCAGAGTTGCGAACACCTCGGGAATGGAAGTTGTTTATAACTCTGAAATGTTCACAACTCAACAAAATATTATGGTTGTTCTTTCAAAAGTTTACAACTGAACACTGACTTAATACAGCTTTGAAACTTAACTATGCAGAAGAAAAATGCTGCTTTCCTTTTTTTTTTTAGTAGTAGTTTACATATAACAATGTACTGTATTTCTGTTTTTTTGGTCTCTGCTACTGCTGTATTGAGTACTTCCAGTTTCAAATGAGGTGTGCGGTTGACTAGTCAGTTTGTAACTCTGGTGTTTGTAACTCTGAGGTTCTACTGTATATCAAGTAATTTATGCTGAGATGCTTTCAATTCCTCCAGTGGAATTTAAAGAGAATTTGCTATTCTCCTGAACAACTGCTGGAATTGCATCCGGGAAATCATCTGCTGCTGTTGGTGGGGAAGGCATGACTGCTTTGTCTGATGAAGATGAAGAGATATGGTTGCAGGCATAGTTTCTTTATCCTGTCTCTCTTCCTGTTCCTTAAAAGATTCTCTTTCAGGCTCAGGGGGGTCTGGCTATTGAGGATGACGGGGAATGTCTCTCTCTCTGTGGGTGCTGGAGGACCTGGAAAATTGCAACCTATATGCAGCCCATGGGTCCCAGTAGGGCCAACACAATGGAAAATACATGGGTGAGGCACCCATGGGTGTCTGGACCAAGCCTGTTGGTCACGTCTAGCTTCATAATGACTTGTCCAAGCAAAATGGTCGACTTGTGTAGCTCCCTGATATGAAGGGGGGACGGGGGTCTGTGAGGAAACTGAATAAATGTCCTCTTCCTCCGCATTGTCATCATCACTAGAGAAATGGGGTGCAGCATAACTGGGAGTAATTTATATGCTTGGTACAGTGTATCTAAGCAGTTTGGTCAATGTTGTCTTTGAGGATCTGGGCTTATCCTTGCTTCTACCTCCTGACGGTACCATTTTGTCTGATCCTGCCCTCTTCGGGTCTTTGGACTTACTGGCGGCAATGGTACCATAGGAACCAAAAGTCTCACTGGTACTCAGCCTTGTACCGGTCAGTATCGAAGTCAACAACCTAGCGGGGGATTGGGGGGGGAGAGAAGATGGTTCCCTGCTAGGAGAACCTGAGGCCCGCTCCTTGGTGGCTTTTTGTGAAGAATAAGACGGTTACTCACAGTTGTAACTGTTGTTCTTCAAGATGTGTTGCGCATATCTATTCCAATTAGGTGTGCGTGCACCCCGTGCACAATTGTCAGAAGATTTTTACCCTAGCAACACTCGGTGGGCCGGCTGGCATCCCCTGGAGTGGCACCATTGCGGCACCTAATATATATCCCGGCTGGCCCAGCGCCCTCTCAGTTCCTTCTTGCCGGCTACTCCGACAGTGGGGAAGGAAGGCAGGTTTGGAATAGATATGAGCAACACATCTCGAAGAACAACAGTTACAACGGTGAATAACCGTCTTCTCTTCTTCGAGTGCTTGCGCATATCAATTCCAATTAGGTGACTCCCAAGCCTTGCCTAGGCGGTGGGGTCGGAGTGAGATACCGCAGAGTGCAGATCTGCAGAACCAAATGCTGCGTTCTCTCTGGAATGCTGGACTATGGCATAGTGAGTAGCAAAAGTATGTACTGATGACCAAGTTGCTGCCCTACATATCTCCTGTACCGGGACGTGTACCAGGAAAGCGGAGGCCGAGGCTTGAGCTCGGGTAAAGTGGGCAGTAAGGTGTGCAGAAGGGACACCGGCTAAGTCATAGCATGCACGGATGCACGAAGTGATCCCAGATGAAATACGCGGGGAGGAGACCGGGAGGCCCTTCATCTGGTCTGCTATAACAAACAGTTGAGTTGTTTTCCTAAAGGGCTTCATCCGCTCAATGTAGAAAGCGAGGGCCCTACGAACATCAAGGGAGTGGAGTTGTTGCTCCCTTGGGGGGGCATGTGGCTTCCGATAGAAGACCGAAAGAAAGATGTCCTGGTTGACATGGAAAGCAGACACCACCTTAGGAGGGAAGGCCAGGTGTGGTCGCAGCTGTACCTTGTCCTTATGGAACACCATAGAAGGTGGCTCCGATGTGACCGCTCTGAGCTCAGATACACGCTTTGCCGAGGTGTTGGCTACGAGGAAGGCTGTCTTCCAGGAGAGGTACAGGAGCGAGCAGGTGGCCATCGGCTCGAATGGGGCCCCCATGAGCCTAGTTATCACCAGGTTGAGGTCCCATATAGGGACCGGATGACGGACTAGTGGGTACAGCCGTTCTAACCCCTTGAGGAACCTGCTGACCATGGGGTTGGAAAAGATCGAGCGCCCGTTTTCGCCAGGGTGAAAGGCCAAGATCGCTGCCAGGTGCACCTTCAACGATGAGATTGCCAGGCCCTGTTGATTCAGGGACAAGAGGTAGTCCAAGATAGCGGGTACTGATGCCTGCAGTGGGGTAGTAATATGTGGGGCGCACCAGCAGGAAAAACATTTCCACTTGGCCAAGTAGGTGGATCTGGCAGATGGTTTTCTGCTACCCAGAAGGACCTGTTGAACCGAGGTGGATCAACGTAGCTCTGACTGGTTCAGCCATGCAGCAGCCACGCCGTGAGTGGAGAGATTGCAGGTCGGGGTGGCAAAGTCTGCCATGCTCCTGAGTAATCAGGTCCAGCCACAATGGAAGAGTGATTGGGGCGGCCACCGAGAGCTCTAGGAGAGTGGTGTACCAGTGCTGCCTGGGACACATCGGGGCGATCATGATTAGGCGGGCTCTGTCCCTGCACAGCTTGAGCAGGACCTTGTGGACCAGCGGACGGGGGGGAAAGCATAGGACAGGTGGTCGGTCTGTCCATGGCATAAGAAAAGCGTCCGTCAGGGAGCCCGGTGAGCGTCCCTGGGGGAGCGAGCAGCACACATGGCACTTCCGATTCTCGCGAGTCGTGAACAGGTCTATGCGGGGAAATCCCCAGCTCTGGAAGACAGAGTGGATAACGTCCGAGCGGATGGACCACTCGTGTGCCAGGAAGGACCTGCTGAGGTGGTCCACCAAGGTGTTCTGAATCCCTGGGAGAAAGGAGGCCACCAGGTGGATGGAGTGGGCTATGCAGAACGACCACAACCGCATGGCCTCTTGACAGAGGGGGGACAAACATGCTCCCCCCCACTTGTTGATATAAAACATGGCTGTTGTGTTGTCTGTAAGGACTGCAACGCAACAACCCTGAAGCTGCTTGCAAAAGGCCTGGCAGGCAAGGTGCACTGCCCGCAGCTCCCTCACATTGATGTGGAGGGATAACTCTTGTACGACCAAAGGCCGTGTTTGAAGATCCACAATTACATGCAAAAAGATTAAGTATGTTATTGAGATTACAAAGTCAAACACTCAAAAATGCCAGATTTACAGTTACCTGTGAAACCTTAACTCTACCACCTTGTGTGTGTGCATTAAGTGCACTCTCCCTCAAGTTGGCAGTGTCAGCTGAGAAGGGTTGGGAGGGATGGCCAGACCGTTCTGATGGAAGGGCTCAATCAAGCTCCAATCACACAGTAAGTATGCCGGAAAGCATAGCAGTGACGAAAGAGAAATAATACAAAGAAACCCAGTGAACTTACAAAGGTGGACTAGAAGTCTGTAAGCTGTGGCCAACCAAGCTTGGAAGAACCTCATGTATAGTCGTGCAATTTGGACCACGAAAGTGCACGAGGCCATGTGACCCAGTAGCTGTAGACAGTCTCGAGTGGTGACCCGAGGACTATTGCAAAGTTTCATTGCCAATAGTTTTATAGTTTTGAAGCAATCGAGCAGGAGAGTTGCTATTCCCATCTGGGAATCGAGGTGCGCGCCTATGAACTTCAGGTGCTGAGTAGGCGATAATGTGGATTTGTTTTTATTTGTAGGCCGAGGGATAGGAAACAAGCAACGGTGAGCTGGGTGAATCGAAGCACTTCGTCAAGCGTTGAGGCTTTGAGGAGACAATCGTTGAGGTAAGGAAATATTATGACCCCTTGTTTCCTGAGGTAGACAGTGACTATGGCTAGGAGCTTGGGAAAAACACAGGGGGGGGGCGCGGTGGATAGGCCGAAGGGTAGCACTCTATATTGAAAATGTGTCAAGCTGAGGGTAAAACAAAGGAAACGTCTGCGGGCCTGATGTATAGTCACATGAAAATAGGCGTCCTGTAGGTCGAGGGCTGAAAACCAATCGCCCTTCTCCAGCGCTGGGATTATGGTGGTGAGGGTAACCATTTTGAACTTTTGCTTTTTGATAAATTTGTTGAGCCACCTGAGGTCAAGGATCGGTCGAGGATTTTCTTTTCTGTTAAGAAATAATGGGAATAAAACCCCTTCCCTCTGAGTCGTTCGAGCATGATTTCCACTGCTCCCAATAGAAGGAGATGATGTACTTCTTGGAGTAGTTGCTCGTGAGAGGGGTCCCTGAATAGGGATGGGGAGGGTGGGTGGGTAAGAGGCAAGGATAGGAAAGGGATGGAATAGTCAATTGTGACCTCTATAACCCACTTAGTGGTGGTAATGTTCTGCCATTGATGGGAGAATGGTTATAGGCGGTGTCCAAAATAGGGACATGCGGTGTAAGCGCTGAAGTAGGAACGTTGTTTTCTAAACCCTTAACCAAGGCTTCAAATCTACTTATTAGTTGGAGAGGGTTGAGACACTGCCGAGGAATTGGGATGACGATGCTGGTATTTGGGTCTCTGGCGTTGCTGCTGCTGTTGTTGTTGCTCATGTGATCTATGGAAGTGCTGGGTATATGCGGGGTAGTGTGGGCACTGGTAAGGTTGATATCTATATTGTCGCCTTCTGGTCATAGCAGTTTTAATTCCTAAGGACCGGAGAGTTGCCCTTGACTCCTTCATTGAATGAAGTACGTCGTTCAGACAAAGAGTTTGTCGCCGAAGGGAAGATCTTCAATGGTACTCTGGACCTCTCGAGGAGGAGAGCCATGAACCTCAGTGCATGACCACTGCTGTGGCAGTGGATCTTGCTGCAGTATTGACTGCATCGAGGGCCGCTTGAAGAGCGGTACGTGAGATGATTTTTCCCTCGGAAACTAGAGCCGTGAATTGTTTCTTTTCTTCTGGAATGTCATCAATAAAGTCCATGAATTTTTTGTAATTTTTGTGGTCATATTTTGCCAGAACGGCAGTATAATTAGCAATGTGAAATTGTAATGTGGAATATGCATATACTTAACGTCCGAGCAGATCTAATCACTTACTGTTCTTGCCGGATGGGGTGGAGTGAGGAAACTGGTGTTTGGTCTTTTGATTGACTGCGTCTACAACCAGCGAGTTTGGCGCTGGATGAGTGAAAAGGAATTCAGAGCCCTTGGAAGGGATGAAGTACTTGCGGTCTGCTCATTTACAGGTAGGTAGGCTTGCAGCGGGAGTCTGCCATATGGCCTTAGCAGGTTCCAAAAGGGCTGCGTTGATCAGTAATGCAATCCTAGAAGAAGAGGGCTGCAGAAAGTCCGTTAACTCATGCTGCTGAGTTACCTCCTCCAGAAACCTCCTCCAAGTTAATTCTTAACTCACTGGCAACTCTTTTCAAAAGATCTTGAAATTTTGAGAAGTCATCCGAAGATGTCTGGGGAGGAGGATGTAAGGCTTCAATCAGGCTCAACAACTGGGTCTGGGTCTACTGTGTTTGAGGCAGGTCGTGACTGATGGTGCTGCCTGGTCCCTTACGTCAGTGGCAGGTCTGTCAGCTGGCAGTGCAGGGCAGGTGTCATGCCTGGCTGTGGTGGCATAGTGAGTGTGGGCTCGAGGATAAGATGCCCATGGAGCCCAATATTGCCATTGTGGTGAGAAGGGCATAGGTGGTGCTATCCAGGGGTTTACACACCACAGGGCAGGATCCTGAGAGTAGGACGACATAATTTTTCTATGAGCTCTATTGATAGGGGTCTCAGGCTGGGAGATTTGATATGGTGAAAATTCCCCCTTCAGTCCAGCTTCCTCATCACTGGAGGAAGGCTGTCCAGACCCTGACTGAGCATTGGAAAGAAGTAGGCATTAAGTTCGGGTTACTGCAGGATAGGTGACACCAGCAGGTCCCTTGACTCTGTAAATTGCAGTGCAGGAGCTCCTCTGTGAGGTGAGGGCTGTGGGATAGGAATCTGCTGTGAAGAAAAGTTCCTCTGCACCGGTGTCCTGAGCATTGTTTCACTGCCGGCCAGCTCAGCGGGTGCCGGGAGAGCAATAGCAGCCTGCGGGGGGTCAGGCACGTCAGAATGTGTGTGCCGAGGCTTCAGGCTTCCAGTTGCCTACCAGATGAGAGGCAGGAAACTGGAAGCCTGAAGCCTCAGCACCAGAGTTTTGTGCTACCACTGCAGGTGGTTTTCGCCCAGCGCGTCAAAAGAACTTATCCAGGGAAGCGCTGGGAGGGAGGCTGTAGACCTGCCCAGGGAAGGCTTCTGCCGCGAAGTTCCCTTTGCGGGTGAGAGAAGGTGCCGTTTTTTTCATCTTTCTTTGAGGCAGGGAGGGCTGTGGTGTGCAGCGGAGTAGGCGCCTGGGTCTGAAGCTGACCCTAAGGATTTCTGAAGGAGGAGCCGCTTTAGTGTTAGTTCCCTGTCCTTCCGTGCCCTAGATTTAAGCTTGCTGCAGTGGGCACATTTTTGGGTGATGTGGGACTCCCCCAAACATTTTATGCGTTTTGAATGGCCATCTGAAAGAGGGATGGCATCACTGCAGGTAGAGCAGCGCTTAAAGCCTGGGGAGCCAGGCATGTCAGAAGCAGCTGCCACTGACAGGAACGAAGAAAAAAAAAATATTTTTAAGAGAGAAAAGATAGAAAAATGGAAACTAAGTACTACTGGTAACAAACTAACTAACTAGGAAGGAATTTGAACAAAGGGAGAGAAAGTCTCTAACGAGTCTGCTGAGCTCCGCCTCAGGCCAGGAACGGTAGAGAAGGAACTGAGACCAGTCGCGCACACTCAGCGCGCGGGGGGGGGGGGGGGGGGGAGAGGAGGCAGGCTCTGCGTGTGCGCGACCAGTACGAGTACTGCTGTAAAAATCTGAGCGAAGGCACAGGGACGCCCCAACCCCTGGAGTGGAGCACCCACAGGGACATCTCTCGAGGAAGAAACTGTGGTTCTTGACAGCATAGCACAAATAAGCCAACGCATACCAGTGAATCTGGTCATAGATTAATTTACAAAAAATGGTTTAAGATGGATACTATATTCTCTTTAAAGCATTATAAATATACAAACATTCTCCACATTTAATGGCTATTAAGAACATTTTAATTAAAAAAGGAATTTCCACATAAAAATTACACCGAGAGTACATACCTGCATTTATTCTTAATTATTGATATTGTACTTTTTCCAAAACCAACCAGCATAAACATGGGAAATACAGAGATAAGGTTAAACTTTAAAGAATTCCAAATATTCTGAAGCATGGAAGTTCAGTTTCAGAACCGTGCCATGTTGCAATTTCAGAACTGTGCCAGGTACATTCAGGGGGAGGGAAAGAGAAATCTAACACGTTTTAAAAATCAGTTTAATCTAACCTGAGACTACAAATACGCAACGATCTTAATCATATGGTTGTTGTATGATGTCAATAGGACAGAGTTAAAGACTGTAAACAATAGTCTGATTTAGGATCCTTAAATATTAACCCACTAAAACTAAAGCTAGTCATTGAAATTCCTAGCATTATAAAATATTTTGTTGGAACAGGTAAAAATTAAGACAATTCCTCTTTTACTGTGGAAAATAGCCTTCAATAATATATTAAGTTCATTTTCATTAAGAAAGGGCAAGTTTTAGTATGAATGTCAGGAAAAACTGCCTTCCAACAAGGCCTATTAGATTGTGGAATATTCTCCTCAGGGTAAAATGTGGATGTTGGTAGAATGATGGACTTTGTGACCTATTCCAATAGGTCTACTTTATCTACTTGACTACTTAAATTTAGGAGGGTCTTCAAAAAGATACCTCTTGAATTTACATGGTTCACTTGAGAAAAAAATAATTAGATGGCTAGATATTGGCACCATCTAGTGGTGTACTACGAGGCTAAAAGACAACAGATTTTTGGCCTCTTGAATTTTAAACTGGAATGAGAAATTCAACTATGGTGGAGAACAGTAAGGACAGGAATGTATTTGATCACACATCCCAGATAAAAGAAGATCTGTAGGGTATCTCAAGAAAAAGCATTACTGTACTGACGTATTTGATTTCTTGTATGGAAATACAAATGAGGGAGCATTCTCTAGGCAGTATCCGCAAAAGGATTGTCTGTAGGTAGCTTATAATTTGAAGGCATTAGAAATAAATTTGTGGCTATCACCAGGGAATTTATAGACAAGTGAACTGGGAGCAAATTCTTAGCATTCAACTACCCTGACAGGAAGGAAGAGAAAGGAATTTAGCTGGAGAACTTTACAAAGGAAGGAATTAAGCTATATCCTTCATTTTAAACTCCTTAGGCCACCTAAATGTTTATTTACCACCAAGGTCAGATGCAACGTGTTTATGTGAACACTTACATGGGTGATGTCAGTTTGGTATTCAGTACTGCTTTAGATGTAGTCAGGGCGGGTCATGCTGGGCCAAGGATTTGCTCCCACTGTAAGGAAGAGGAGGTTACTCACCCTGTGCAGTAACTGACGTTGTTCGAGAGGAGTGTCCCTGTGGGTGCTCCAGTCCAGGTGTTGGTGCGCCCCTGCACCTTCGCTCTGAGATTTTTACAGCAGTACTCGTACTGGTCACGCACCCGCAGAGCTTGCCCCCCGCTCTGAGTGTACCTTAATAGTACGCGTGTGCGACCGGTCTCCTCAGTTCCTTCTCTACAACGGAGGCTACCCCAACTCCAAAGTAGAGGGGAGGAGGGTGGGTAGTGGAGCACCCACAGGGACACATCTCAAAGAACGTCAGTTACTGCACAGGGTGAGTAATCGCCTCTTCTTCTTCGAGAGCTGTCCCTGTGGATGCTCCACTCCAGGTGACTTAAAAGCAGTATATCTCAAGGAGGTAGGGACTTCGGATTGGGTAGAAATGCAGTAGATAAAACAACTCAGCCTAATCGTGTATCCGAGAGGGGGCCCTGAGTAAGGGCATAGTGCTTAACGAAAGTATGTTCAGAAGACGAAGTGCTGCTTTACAAATGTCAGTCAGAGGAACTTTGCGTAGAAAAAGGTAGCCATGGAGGTAGCCATGGATCTAGTGGAGTGAGTTTTGACGTCTGATGGAGGCGTAACTTTTTGTATCTGATAACAGAGTCGGATACAGTCAGAAATCCAGTTGGAAAGTCTCTGGGTCGAAATAGGTGTCCCACTGGATCGCTCCGCTATGAAGACAAAGAGTCTAGGAGAACTCCAATAGGGCTTAGTTCTATCCAAATAAAAGGACAAAGTCCTGCGTACGTCTAGGGTGTGTCATAAATATGAAGGGAAGGGGGAGAGGGTCTGATGCAGTGCTATAAAATCCTCTTTCCAGTAAAGGGTTAAGAAATGCAGGTAGCCAGACTGACACCTGACCTGGCTGGCATCTGACCAATAAAGGGACAAGATACTTGCAAACTTTGGGAGGGGGGAAGGTTTTAGTGTGTGTGTCTTTGTGAGTCAGAGTGATCTTGGAAGACAGAAGGAACCTACAGAAAATCAAACCTCCCTTTTCTGAAGTAAGTTTAGATAGCATAGCGTATAGATTTCTGTTTAATTTTGCTTGGTGTATCCCCTGTGTTAGAAGGGGCCGGGGGGGGGGGGGGGTTATTCATGGTTTTCTGGAACTTTAAGGTTTTGTCCAGAGGGGGAAATCTCTCTGAGTTTGGAAATATAGTGTCCTGTAAAATAGTTATCATCCTGATTTTACAGAGATGATTTTACCTTCTTTATTTTTAATAAAATCCTTCTTTTAAGAAGCTGACTGTTTTCTATGGTGTTAAAACCCAGGGGGTGGGGTTTTAGATCACTGTGTAACCAATTGGTTGGGAGATTGTTCTCAAGCTTCCCCAGGAAAGGGGGTGTACGGCTTGAGGGGGTATTTTGGGGGGGAGGGAAGTTCAAGTGATTCCTTTCCTGGATTCCTGTTAGATACTTGATGGTGGCAGCGAGAAGCATTTCTCAGGGTGCAGGGAATTTTGTACCTTGGGGTATTTAACCTAAGCTGGTAAAAATAAGCTTAGGGGCTCTGAATGCGGGTCCCCACGTCTTTACCCTAGAGTTTAGAGTGGGGAGGGAACCCTGACAGGTGTGCACTGTAGATTCAAAAGAGTTCACATGTGGTTTAGGAAAGAAGGTTGGCAGGTGTATCGGTTCATTGATATGGAATGAGGAATGCACCTTTGGAAGAAATTTGGGGTGTAATCGAAGTGTAACTTTGGGCTGGTCTACACTACGGGGGGGGGTCGAAGTAAGGTACACAACTTCAGCTACGTGAATAACGTAGCTGAAGTCGACGTACCTCGCTTGACTTACCTCGCGGTGTGGACCCTGCAAAGTCGAAGGCTGGCGCTCCCCCGTCAACTCCGCTTCCTCCTCGCGTCGGGCTGGAGTACCGGAGTCGACTGGAGCGTGTTCTGGGATCGATTTATCACATCTAGATGAGACGCGATAAATCGATCCCCAAAAGATCGATTGCTACCCGCCGAATCGGGGGGGTAGTGTAGCCCTGGCCTTTGTCCTTAAAAAAAAAAGGGGGGGGTATAAAGTGGGTCTGCCATGAGAGCTGCTATTTCTCCTGCTCATCTGGCAGACGTGATTGCCACTAAGAATGCTGTTTTCATAGAAAGGTGCAAGAGGGAGCAAGTGGCTAGGGGTTCGAATGGTTGTTGGGTTAGGCAAGATAATACTAAGTGGAGGTCCCACAGAGGGGTAGGAGGTCTCACGTCTGGGTATAGGGATTGAAGTCCTTTGAGAAAACGTTTAGTGATCGGATGAGCAAACACATAGGTATTGTCAATTTTATCGTGGAAAGTTGTAATAGGAGTTAGATGGACTTTGATGGAGCTAAAAGAAAGGCCAGATTGTTTGAGGTCCAAAACATAGCCTAGTATCAGAGGGAGCAGTGCAGACATAAGAGGCAGTTGTTTAATTGAGCACCATTGTGTGAATCGCTTCCACTTTTGGAGATAGGTGGTACGAGTGGATTGTGTTCTATGTAGGAGCACTCTTTGAACTTCCTTCTTCAATGCTAGTTCATTTGGGGAAAACCATGTAGGAGCCACGCTTTGAGGTGAAGCATGGACAGGTTGGGGTGGAAAATGTGGTTGTGTTGCTGCAATAGGAGGTTCGGAATGAGGGACAACAAGATTGGTGGCCGAATTGACAGTCTGGTGAGAAATGGGAACCACAGTTGTCTGGGCCAGGCTGGAGCAATCAGGATCACTTTGGCACGATCTGTTTGTATTTTGGTCAGAACTCTGTGGAGAGTGGGGATCGGGGGAAAAGCATAAAGTAAGTTCCTGTGCTATGGAATCATAAATGCATCTCCTAGGGAGTGTCTGCCCATTCCCGCTCTGGAACAAAATTCGGAGCATTTTGTGTTTTCCGCTGTTGCAAAGAGGTCCATGGTTGGGTAACCCCAAAAGCAGAATACATTGGTGTACAGCTCTCGAAGAAGAAGATGAGAGTTCAGTCTTGTGCACATGATAGAAGGCAGTACTGAGGCCAGAGCGGAACACCACCTCTTGGGTCAGAGGATCTCAGCACAGAGGCTATTATTGGTATTCTCAACAGGCCTAGAGTCTGCCAAGATACAGAGCCAAGAGCCTCAAGTGTCTCTCCTTTCTAACGGGGGGAGTGATGGCACAGCAAAACACTACCAAAACAAGGACACTCCACTGCACACACTGCTCCCCCAAAGGAGAGAATGGGAGAACAAACATGTGACAGATGTTAGCCATAATACTTATTGGATGACACTCAGATACTATCATGATGAGCATGCTATAAGACCTATATAAAACGGAATCACATGCTGGGTTACCAAGTGGGTTTCATCCAGGCACAGAAGGCACTGAACATGGGAGTTGGTCTTTGGTATGATTCATGAGTAATAGGCACATCTCTTAAAGCCCTCACTGGGCTCAACATGGTCGCAGTGAGGCCAAAGGCTCTCTGGAGAAGGGCGGGCTATGCAAGTTTAACTATTTTATGCTAGCTGTTTACAAGCTAACTAAAGAAGATAAACTATGGAAAAGTCTACCCTGAGGGAACAAAGGTGAATTCTGTTAACACTCTGCACTACTGGTGAAGGAACTGAGGGGTGGAGTTCACTCCCTTATAGAGAGTAGGGCAATGACCTCACCTCGCACAAGCTCTCTTGTGCATACAAGACAGCTTTTCAAGGCAGTTCCACAGCTCAACACCAGGAGTGCCATATTCTACAAGTGCGTCTTTGTAAGCTTAACAAGGGATCTATTAACAGAACTGTGGATGTGAGGTATAAGACGACCCTCTAGCATGCTCTAAGCTGGGAGGATGACAAATGTGTGATTACTTTAGGGAAAATCAGTCTTGTTGCCAAAGCTATCTTGAAAGACAAGACAACATCTAATTAGTCCCCAGAGAAATGGGACACCTGAGAGTGAATGGTCATAAGCTTAGTTTTCACCATGGTTATAACCAACTAACTATGGCCATCATTAGAAGACGCAAGGTTAAGAGTAAACATAAGAGTTAACTAAACTAAGGACCACAACAGCAATGAAAGTTATCAGTATTATAAGCACTCTTTAGATAACACACAACAAGAGAGACTAAAGTTGATACATCCATTCTATAACACACTTCTGAGATACAGAAAACATCTCCTGAGGAGCACAGCTGGATCACATTTAGCTCAGAAATCCTTCAAAGGATATACACTATATCTACCTCTCAAAAATGCCTTTAATAAAGGACAGTTACTTGTTCCGTAACTGGCGTTCTTCGAGATGTGTTGCTCATGTATATTCCACAGTAGGTGTGCGTGCTCGCCACACGCACCGGTGCCGGAAATTTTTCCCTTACCAGTACCCGTTGGGGGAGCGCCGCTGCGACCCGTGGAGTGGCGCCTCTATATCACGCTATAAGGGGAGCCGCGCGCTCCCCCCACCCTTGGTTTCTTCTTGCTGAACCAACTCCGACAGAGCGGAAGGAGGGCGGGATGTGGAATAGACATGAGCAACACATCTCGAAGAACGCCAGTTACGGAACAGGTAACTGTCCTTTCTTCAAGTGATTGCTCATGTCTATTCCACAGTAGGTGATTGCAAGCTATGTGTGATGGAGGTGGGTAGGAGTTGACAACTTCTATGGCTGGAACACAGCTCTACCAAAGCCAGCATCATCCCTGGCATGGGAGATGATCGCATAGTGCGAGGTGAACGTGTGAACTGAGGAGCAGGTAGCGGCTCTACAGATGTCCTGGATAGGGACATGGGCCACAATGGCAGCCGACGAGGCCTGAGCCCTCGTCGAGTGCGCCCTCATGATAGGCGGTGAGGGAACCCTCGCTAATTCGTAGCATGTGTGGATGCACGAAGTAATCCACCGGGAAAGCCTCTGAGTGGAGATCAGCTGACCCTTCATACGCTCGGCTGAGGGAACAAATAGTTGTGAAGACCTACGGAACGGCTTAGTCCGATCCAGGTAAAAAGCCAATGCCCTGTGCACGTCAAGCGTGTGGAGGCGGCGTTCCTCATCAGAGACATAAGGTTTGGGGCAAAGGACAGGTAGGAAGATGTCCTGGCCCATGTGAAAGGCGGAGACCACTTTAGGGAGGAAAGCCGGGTGTGGCGGAGCTGGACCTTGTCCTTGTAGAAGACCGTGAAGGGGGGGTCGGAGGTCAGGGCCCTGAGCTCCGAAACCCTTTGGGCTGATGTAATAGCCACCAGGAAGGCTACTTTCCAAGAAAGGTGAGACCAGAAGCATGTAGCCAGGGGCTCGAATGGGGCCCCAGTCAGGCGGGATAACACCACGTTCAAATCCCACTGGGGAACGGGGGTTCTAGCATACGGGAAGGACCGATCTAGACCCTTGAGGAAGTAGCCGGTCATGGCATGAGAGAAGACCGAGCGGCCTTGGACCGGCGGGTGGAACGCTGATATAGCCACCAGGTGCACCCTGATGGAGGAAGGTGCCAGACCTTGAGTTCTAAGGTGAAGGAGGTACTCAAGGATAAGCTGGAGCAGGGCGCACCTAGGGGAGGTACCCCGCTCGCCCGCCCACCTAGAGAACCTGGAGCACTTTGCCAGGTAGGCCTGGCACGTGGAAGGTTTCCTACTCTCTAGGAGGACACTCCTGACTCCTTCCGAATACATTGTTTCCTCCGCATCTAGCCATTGAGCAGCCACGCTGTCAAGTGTAGGGAGGCAAGGTTGGGGTGGAGGCGGCGGCACCAGCCCTGGGACAGTAGTTCCAGGCGGAGCGGCAACGGACGCAGAGGGGCCACTAGCAATCCCAGGAGGGTCCCATACCAATGCTGTCTGGCCCGAGCCAGGGTGATCAGAAGGACGCGAGCCTTGTCCCTCTTCACCTTTTCCAGGACCTTGTCTATAAGGGGGGGTGGGGAAACGCATAGAGGAGCTGGCCCGACCATGACAACAGGAAGACATCCAAGATTGCGTCCTTCCCCAGTCCCCCCCGGAAAAGAACTGGTGGCAACGTCAGTTCTGTTGGGTCGCAAACAGGTCTACTTGGAGAGTGCCCCGCGCTCAGAAGAGCCGGCCAGTGACCTGCGAGTGGAGCGACCACTCATATTGGGAGGAGAAAACCCTGCTCAGGCGATCGGCCTGGGTGTTGCTGGCGACCGGCAGGTGGAATGCCTTGAGGGAGATATTGTGGGCTATACAGAACACCCAGAGGCTGAGGGCTTCCTGGCAGAGGGCCGAGGACCTCGTCCCGCCCTGCCTGTTGATGTAGAACATTGTGGCGGTGTTGTCCATAAGAACTCTAACCACCCTGCCGCGAGCTGAACGCCGCACAGGCTAAGCGTATTGCTCTGAGCTCATTGACATTTATGTGCAGGGAGAGCTCCGCGGCTGACCATGTTCCCTGGGTTTGGGAGTTGCCTATGTGGACCCCCCAGCCCAAGTCCGACACGTCCAACACTAGGTCTAGCAACGGAGGCGGGTCCCGGAAGGGGGTCCCCTGTAGCATATTGACCGGGCAGGTCCACCACTGAAGCGAGGTGATCACCTGCACCCGGTATCGTAAGGATTTTGTCTAGCCTCTCCCGGGCCTGGGAGAACTCTGAGGCCAGACAGACTTGGAGGGGCCTCATCCGGAATCTGGTGTGGCGGACCACATACGTGCACGCCGCCATGTGGCCCAGGAGCTGCAGGCATGCCCTGGCCGTGGTCACGGGAAACTCCGTGACTGTGGCTATGAGAGCCTTGAGGGTCTGGAATCTGCCTGGGGGGGCGGGGGGGAGGAGAGAGGCTGTGGCTTTGGAGGCATCCAGCAGAGCGCCTTTGAACTCTATGCGCTGCACCGGAACCAACGTCGACTTGGCCTCGTTTACCAGGAGGCCCAGGTAGCCAAGAGCAGTTCCAGATGGTCCTGTATCTGCGACCTCAAGTTGCCCTTGGGCACCCAGTCATCGAGGTAGGGGAATAACTGGACCCCTTGGCGTCTGAGATAGGCCGCCATGACTGCCATGCACTTTGTGAATACCCTGGGCGCGGTGGACAGGCCAAAGGGGAGGACCGTAAATTGGTAGTGGTCCTGCCCCACCAGGAAACGAAGGAAGCGTCTGTGCCCTTCAAATATATGAATGTGGAAATATGCATCCTGGAGATCCAGTGCCGCATACCAGTCGCCCGGGTCCAAGGAGGGTATATTCTTTACTAGGGAGACCATGCGGAATCAGCATTTTACCATGAACCGATTGAGGCCGTGTAGATCTAGGATAGGCCTGAGGCCCCCTTTTGCTTTCGGGATAAGGAAGTAACAGGAGTAGAACCCTTTTCCCCGGAACTCCTGAGGAGCCAGCCCACCTCCTGTTGTAGCAGGGGTAGATGTGACGGGTCTACCCTGCCATCCCAGGGAGGTGGGTGGGAGGGCGGAGGTGACACAAACTGGAGCGTGTAGCCCTGGGCAATGGTGTTCAGGACCCAGCGGTCCGATGTTATATGGGACCATTGCACAAGGAACGCACACAAGTGGTTGCTGAAGGTTAACTTTATTGGTAGGAGGGTCTTCTCGGGGAACGCCCAGATACCCTCCTGCACCCAGTCAAAACCGCCTTTTGCCCTGCTGCTTGCCCCTAGAGGTTCCAGGCTGCGGGGCAGAGCGAGACTGCCTCTGAGGTCACCTCTTCTGTGATCTGGACCTCTTATAGGCTGCCTCATATCGTGACTGGGGTACTGGGGCGGGAGCCTGCGGCTTAGGTTTCTCCTTGGCCGGCGGGACGTAGAACCCAAGGGTTTGCAGGGTAGTACGAGTCCTTCATGCCATGGAGTCTCGCGTCTGTTTGCTCCGCGAACAGGTCTTTGCCATCGAACGGGAGATCCTGCATCACCGACTACGCCTCCGTGGATAGTCTGGACAGGAGTAGCCACGAAGCCCTGCGCATGGACACCGCCGAGGCCATGGACCGAGCCGCCGTGTCGGCTGTGTCCGACGCCGCCTGCAGAGCGGCCTTTGCGGCTGCAGCACCCTCTTCCACCAATGCTTTGAATTGCTTCCTCTCGCGCTCTGGGAGGGAGAGCTCAAACTTTGGGAGTGATCCCCACAGATTGAAATCATAGCGGCTGAGGAGGGCCTGGTGGTTGGCCACCTGGAGCTGGAAACTAGAGGATGAATAAAATTTTCTGCCAAACGAGTCCATCCTTTTTGAGTCCTTGTTTTTGGGTGTAGGACCTGACTGACCCTGTCATTCCCTGTGGTTCACGGATTCCACAAGCAGGGAGTTGGGGGCCAGGTGGGTATATAAGAATTCGTGTCCCTTCGTGGGCACGAAGTATTTGCGCTCTGCCTTTTTCGATATGGGCACAAGGGAGGCCAGCGTTTGCCAAAGGGCATTTGAAATGTTAGCAACCCCTTCATGCAGCGGGAGTGGCACTCTGCCCGGTACCGAGGACGAGAGAACGTTAAAGAGCGAGTCTGAAGGCCCTTCCGTCTCCTCAGCTTGGAGCTGAAGGTTCAAGGCTACTCGTTTCAGCAGCTCCTAGTGAGCCCTGAAGTCGTCCTGCGGTGCAGAGGATGGTGGGGCTGCGACCTTGTCCTCTGGCACAAGGGAGGACGCCGGTATGGAGCTGTGCGCATTGGCCTGCACTGCGGGGTTGACCCCTTGTTCAGAGTCCGCTTGCGGTGCCGAGGACCCTCGGTCTGCCGATCTGTCCCTTGGGGCCCTGGATCGCGTGGCTGAGGGAGCTTCGGATGCTGCTGCCACCGAACAAGTACCCAGCTGGGCCTGCCCTGGGGGCCAGGGGGGTCCACTGGCACCACTGTCCTTGCCATGGGCCCCTTGCCATTGACCTTGCTGCGGCACCAGCTGGTCGGGCTGAAACACGGTGGCCCTTGTATGGCTCATCATCAGCGTGAACGTAGACCTGTCGGTGTTGTGCAAACAATATGATCTACTGTGCAGACGACGACATTTGTCTCAAGACCGAGACTCCGATGTTGAGGAGCGGTACCGTCTCGAGCTGCTGCCCCTCAAGACGCTGCAACGCCTAGTTTCACCACGATGCGGAGCCGACGATCCCCGATGGGAGTTGTGGGCACAGTTCCTCGAGGAGAGGGAGCTGGAGTGGGAGCGGCTGCGGCCATGTCAGGAGCAGCTGCAATAGCTCCGACTCGAACGGGAGCGTCTACGGCGCCGGTGTCTGCCGTGTCGCAACTCCCTGCTCTGCATGGAGCGGTGCCCGGAACTCTGATACAACAGCACCTTACCAGAAAGCCTCGCAGGCGACGACAGCGAAGGCTAGGGGCTATGTCCGGACCAGACGCTGAGCAGCAAGCAGTCCCGGGAGCGGTCCCTTGACCTGGATCTGCGCCTGGTCGGGGTCGACTGCCAGGAGCCTAGTGGTGGCTTGCCTCTAGAGCGGGGCCCCAGTGCCGGTGGTACTCCTGGCACCTGCAGCGCCATAATGTCTCTAGCCACTTGGAAGGCCTCCGGCGTCGAAGGCATCCGGAGAGGCCTGCATCGACGCGACCGGGCTGCTCCGCTCGACGTGAGTCGGAGCTCTGGGGCCCAGGGGAGAATTATGGCTGCCTGACGTGGGTCTAGCCTCTCCCTTTTCCTTCTCTCAATGCCGATGAGACGACGGCGCCTTCCTTTGCTTTTTTGATGGGGAGCGGTGCCGGCCACCAGAAGGTGCCGGGAGATCGCTGCTCACCGAAGACAAGGTACCGTGTGCCGATTCTGCTCGGCGCACCGGTGTGGGACCCGACGCTGACTCCATGAGGAGGGCCCAAAGTCTAATGTCTCTTTCCTTTTTGGTCCTGGGCTTGAAGGACCTGCAGATCTTCCAGCGGTCGCTTTTATGGGATTCACCCAGGCAACGGAGACAGTCGGAATGCGGGTCGCTTCTGGGCATCGAACGCCCGCAGGACTCACACGATTTAAAGCCCGAGGCATGCCCCGGCCCAAAACGCTAACTAATTAAACTAAAACTTACAGACTAACTAACAGGTACCATTAACAACGAACGACGAGTACTGGGAAAAGCTGCAGCAAGCGAAGCTGAAGCAGAAGTTCCGACGCACCTACACTGGCGGCAAGAAGGAACTGAGGGTGGGGGGAGCGCGCAGCTCCCCTTATAGCGCGCTATAGAGGCGCCACTCCAGGGGTTGCAACAGCGCTCCCCCTACTGGTACTGCTAAGGAAAACCTTCTGGCACCAGTGCACGTGGTGAGCACGCACACCTACTTGTGGAATAGACATAAGCAATCACTCGAAGAAGAATATTAAAATGCATATTGTAATACAAAATGCAACATTGTCTTAAGCAACTGATTAAGCATATAATTACCTATTTCTTCAAGTAGATATTGCTTACATTATATCAAATTTTTATCCTAAAATTATTTCCCAAAATTTCTCCATTTTCTTAAGGGCCACACTCAAAGCTGATACAAGAGATTTAAGGTTTGTGGTGTAAAGTGAACATTCTTGGAATATCAGTGCACATGGGGACACTAGGAAATGTATCTAACATACCATTTTCCCTTGAAGGAATTTCATCAAGGAGGGTGATTTTTTTTTTGATTTTTTGGGGGGGTGGGGGTGGGGGGGGGGGTTCACGTAGGAGAGGGGTGTAGGCAGAGAGCTAATGATCCATTAAAGCCTGGTTATTTTAATTCTCTAGAATTGCTTATTTTTCATTATTGCTCAGAGGCATCTTAAACAGTCTGGGCTAAACAATAAAAATCCACCAACACACAACTGGGTTACTCATGCCAAAGATTTTAATCCTTCTTGCTACTTAAAGAAATATATAAAAACGCCACAGGACTACAATCACAAAGCTCCAGAACACCAAAATTTTATAATTAAAATAATTACCCTTGCAGTTAGTTTCCCTATGCCAGTAAAATCACCACATTATAACTGCAGCCCTATTAAAAGTTCCAGATGCACTATCTCAAAGTAACACACACAATATGGCAGTTTGGTAAGCTTCCCATAATGGGAGATAGCCACAATCAAGTTTTCCATTGACAATTAATTGGAGTTAAGAACCTCCAGCAGACTCCATGGACCCAAAATATCACTCCTGAACAAAGGGGAAAAAAAAGATAGGGATATCTACAGTAGCAGCAAAAGTACTGATTTTATTGCACATGTGCAATTTTTTTTAATTAAGATTTAAAATGTTTTTTTAAGTTCAGAGCTGTCCACACAGAGCAATAGAGTAGTCCCCAATTACAATACCTTCTTTGAGGCTGTAATGGTCTATCAAAACAGTGACCAAACTAAAAATTCTCTAGAGATTGAGCTATTGTCTATCACTGCAACAAACTGTACTGACTATTAAATTTACACAATTAAAATACCCATTTGTTTCACAGAATATATAGTCAAAAACTGTTTACTTTTTCAAAAATTCTTAGTAAACAAACCATGAACTCTTCAAAAGCCAAGATTTTTACAATTAGCTCAATTTTTCAGCCATAACCCTAAGATTGTCTTAAAATATACCACTTTAAAAAAGAGGCACGAAGTTTTAAAACAAGTGCACAATTTTGCTAGAAATGTTTGTGCGCTGCTCACCACCATGCAATCAGTATTTGCAAACAAGATATAAGCACTGCTGTGGCCCATCAACTGCGTAGGAACAATTTTATTAACAAATTATTCACTGTAATATTTATTGTACTTCAGTCACATGCATGATTTATGCTCTTTACTTTAAGTATCTGCATTATCAGATAATTTCAGACATTTTATCTAGTGACCAAATAGAATGATTTTTCTGTTCATTGCATTGAATAAAATAGCATGTTATAAAATCCACACAGACAACACAACTTTGATAAGCAATGCATACAGCAATGAGATTTCATCAAGGCTGCATCAATGTTCGGTGTACCAGGTTTAAAATACTTGAGTGCAGTGAACCTTTTTACTTCACTCAGTATCGTCTGTTAAAATGACTAGAAATCTAGGTGTGGCCAGGCGAGAAATCCACACTTTTATAAATATCCTGAAATTTTCTTTTATCACAGAATTGTATCAGGTTTTTAATACAGAAATACTACATGTCCTGTTTACAGAGCTCTGTGCTTAACTTTGGATAACAGCTTCAAGTACACACTCACCTATTTATCAGTGACAAGTGGGAGGCTTTCCTGGAAGAAGGAAAGCCTAAACCCATCCATTTATACAGAATCCAACCTTCCAAATGCAAACCAATGCAGTTCTGTATTCCCGATTCCCAAACAATATCAGAGTAACATTAACAAGACTGGTGAACTGCACTGCTGATAATCAGAATCTTTTACACATCATGTCAATTCTATTGTAGCACACCTTAGGAAAAAGTATAAACAGCAGACAGATAAAAGCTAGGATTGCATTATAATCTAGTCTGATCTCCTCCATAACATAAACCAAAGAACCTCATCCAATAATTTCTGCATCAAGCTCATACCTAGTTGACCTATACCCTATCTTTTAGAAAGAGGTTCAGTCTTGATTTCAAAGACTTCAAATGGGGAATCTACTTCTTCCCTAGGTAATTTAACTATTAGGATTATTACCTTCACTTGAAAGTTAGTATTTTATTTCTAGTCTGAATTTGTTTACCTTCAGCTTCCAATTCACTTATGTCCAATACAAAAGGTAATAGCACCTCCCTACTCCTACTTCAGTAGTACTTTGCTCTTTCACACCGCAATGCTGTGGGTCATGTTCAATTGCTTATCTATCCTGACCCCTTAAGCCCTTTACAGAGTTGCTGCTCCTCAGGATACAGTGCACCTTCTTATAAATGTAACCTATGTTCTTTGTTCCTAGATTTAGAACTTGCATTGGCTGTATTAAAACATGTTCTAATAAGTCAACCTTACCACCAAGTGATCCACATTGGCCTGTAGACTGGCCTCTCCCCATCTTTATCACTCCAGTTTTTGTGGCATCTACAAACTTTACCAGCACTTATATTTTCTTCCAGATCATTGATAAACATATTAAATAGCACTGGGCCGAGAACAGAGACCTACCAGACCACAATAGAAACACACCAATTTACAATTACTTTTTGTATTCTGTTAATTAGTTTTTAATCCATTTAATATGAGCTATATTGATTTTATATAGTACTTTTTCCTCCCAAAATTAAAATGACACGTACGACTAAGTCAAATGCCTTACAAAAAGCAAAGTATATTATGTCAACAGTTTATTAACCAAACTTGTCAAAATTAGTATTATTTGATGAGATCAAAAGACACTGATTTTGACAAGACATTTTCCATTAAGCCATGTTGATTAGTATTAATTCTGCTACCACCTCATAATTGTTTACTGATTTTGTCCCATATCATTCTTTCCATGATTTTGCCTGTGATTAATGTCAGGCTAATCAGCCTATAGCTTCCTGGGTCTTGCCATTTACCCTTTTCAAATACTGGCACAATATTAGCTTTCTCCTAGTCCTCTGGAACTTCCAGTGTTCTAAGATTTGTTAAAAATCAACATTAATGGATCATTGAGCTTTTCCATCAATTCTTTTGATATTTGTGGTGCAAGTTATCTAGTCCTGCAGATTTTAAAATGTTAAACTGTTGCTGTTTAACGTACTCCTTAGTTACTGACTGAATAGAATGTATTTCATTATCACTAAGATAATACACCATCCTGTTTTCTTTCAAATACTGAATCATAGAATCTCAGGGTTGGAAGGGACCTCAGAAGGTCATCTAGTCCAACCCCCTGCTCAAAGCAGGACCAACCCCAACTACATCATCCCAGCCAGGGCTTTGTCAAGCCTGACCTTAAAAACCTCTCAGGAAGGAGATTCCACCACCTCCCTAGGTAACCCATTCCAGTGCTTCACCACCCTACTAGTGAAAAAGGTTTTCCTAATATCCAACCTAAACCTCCCCCTCTGCAACTTGAGACCATTACTCCTTGTTCTGTCATCTTCTACCACTGAGAACAGTCTAGATCCATCCTCTTTGGAACCCCCTTTTAGGTAGTTGAAAGCAGCTATCGAATCCCCCCTCACTCTTCTCTTCTGCAGGCTAAACAATCCCAGTTCCCTCAGCCTCTCCTCATAAGTCATGTGCTCCAGCCCCCTAATCATTTTTGTTGCCCTCCGTTGGACTCTTTCCAATTTATCCACATCCTTCTTGTAGTGTGGGGGCCAAAACTGGACACAGTACTCCAAATGAGGCCTCACCAGTGCCGAATAGAGGGGAATAATCACGTCCCTCGATCTGCTGGAAATGCCCCTACTTATACAGCCCCAAATGCCGTTAGCCTTCTTGGCAACAGGGCACACTGTTGACTCATATTCAGCTTTTCGTCCACTGTAACCCCTAGGTCCTTTTCTGCAGAACTGCTGCCTAGCCATTCGGTCCCTAGTCTGTAGCAGTGCATGGGATTCTTCCGTCCTAAATGCAGGACTCTGCACTTGTCGTTGTTGAACCTCAGATTTATTTTGGCCCAATCCTCTAATTTGTCTAGGTCCCTCTGTATCCTGTCCCTACCCTCCAGCGTATCAACTACTCCTCCCAGTTTAGTGTCATCTGCAAACTTGCTAAGGGTGCAGTCCACACCATCCTCCAGATCGTGATGAAGATATTGAACAAAACCGGCCCCAGCAACGACCCTTGGGGCACTCCACTTGATACCGGCTGCCAACTAGACATGGAGCCATTGATCACTACCCGTTGAGCACGACCATCCAGCCAGTTTTCTATCCACCTTACCGTCCATTTATCCGGCCCATACTTCTTTAACTTGCTGGCAAGAACACTGTGGGAGACTGTATCAAAAGCTTTGCTAAAGTCAAGAAATAGCACATCCACTGCTTTCCCCTCATCCACAGAGCCAGTTATCTCATCATAGAAGGCAATTAGGTTAGTCAGGCATGACTTGCCCTTGGTGAATCCATGCTGACTGTTCCTGATCACTTTCCCCTCCTTTAAGTGGTTCAAAATTGATTCCTTGAGGACCTGTTTCATGATTTTTCCAGGGACTGAGGTGAGACTGACTGGCCTGTAGTTCCCTGGATCTTCCTTCTTCCCTTTTTTAAAGATGGGCACTACATTAGCTTTTTTCCAGTCATCCGGGACCTCCCCCGATTGCCATGATTTGTCAAAGATAATGGCCAATGGGTCTGCAATCACATCGGCCAACTCCTTTAGCACCCTCGGATGCAGTGCATCCGGCCCCATGGACTTGTGTTCGTCCAGCTTTTCTAAATAGTCCCGAACTACTTCTTTCTCCACAGAGGGCTGGTCACCTCCTCCCCATACCGTGCTGCGGAGTGCAGCCGCCTGGGAGCTGACCTTGTCTGTGAAGACCGAGGCAAAAAAAGCATTGAGTACACTAGCTTTCTCCACATCCTCTGTCACTAGGTTCCCTCCCTCATTCAGCAAGGGGCCCCACACTTTCCTTGACTTTCTTCTTGTTGCTCACATACCTGAAGAAACCCTTCTTGTTACTCCTAACATCTCCGGCTAGCTGCAATTCCAAGTGTGATTTGGCCTTCCTAATTTCACTCCTGCATGCCTGAACAATATTTTTATACTCCTCCCTGGTCATTTGTCCAATCTTCCACTTCTTGTAAGCTGCTTTTTTGTGTTTAAGACGAGCAAGGATTTCACTGTTAAGCCAAGCTGGTCGCCTGCCATATTTACTTTTCTTTCTACACATTGGGATGGTTTGTTCCTGCAACCTCAATAAGGATTCTTTAAAATACAGCCAGCTTTCCTCGACTCCTTTCCCCCTCATGTTATTCTCCCAGGGGACCTTGCCCATCAGTTCCCTGAAGAAGTCAAAGTCTGCTTTTCTGAAGTCCAGGCTCTGTATTCTACTGCTCTCCTTTCTTCCTTGTGTCAGGATCCTGAACTCGACCATCTCATGGTCACTGCCTCCCAGGTTCCCATCCACTATTGCTTCCTCTACTATTTCTTCCCTGTTTGTGAGCAGCAGGTCAAGAAGAGCTTTTCCCCTAGTTGGTTCCTCCAGCAATTGCACCAGGAAATTGTCCCCTACACTTTCCAAAAACTTCCTGGATTGTCTGTGGACCGCTGTATTGCTCTCCCAGCAGATGTCGGGGTGATTAAAGTCACCCATGAGAACCAGGGCCTGTGATCTAGTAACTTCTGTTAGTTGCTGGAAGAAAGCCTCGTCCACCTCATCCCCCTGGTCTGGTGGTCTGTAGCAGACTCCCACCACGACATTACCCTTGTTGCTCACACTTCTAAATTTAATCCAGAGACTCTCAGGTTTTTCTGCAGTTTCATACTGGAGCTCTGAGAGCTCCAGTATGAAAATAGAAATATTTAAATATTTTTTGCCTTTTGCGCCTTATGATTGATGATTTATCATCCTTGTCTAGCATCAGACCTACAGTATTGCTAGAATTTTGTTTGTTCCCAATATATTTAAAGAACTCTTTGCCCTTGACCCTACTGGCAATAGATTTTTACTACTTACACCTTTAGCTTCTCTTAACTGTCTAAAATTCCTAACTGCTGTGCTGACTGGTACTCCTTGCTTTCAGCTTCCCTAATGTTTTGTTATATATTACTTATTTTTATTACTTTCACCTCCCCTCCAAAACAGAATTTTTTAAAATCAAATAAGCCTTCTTTCTTGACTGTGGAATTGTGTGTTTTGAAGCATCTAATAAAGAATTCTTTCATGTTTACATACTTCCTCCCACTCAATTTTAGCACGTGATGGCTTTCATCTTTGGAAACTGGCCTTCTCAAAGCACCAAGTATACCTACTACTTGATGTTCTATCTGCACACAGCAAATGAAAATAGACAAATTTTCATAAATGATCTGGAAAAAGGAGTGAATAGTGAGATGGTAAAATTCACAGACGATGCAAAATTACTCAAGATTGTAACCCTTAGCCTTCAGCTTTAGAATTAACTAAGGGCTCTCACAAGACTGGGTGACTGGGCAACAAAATGGCAGATGAAATTCAGTGTTGTTGATGATTATGCACAATGGAAAAAATAATCCCAGCTATACATACAAAATGATGGGGTTTAAATTAGCTGTTACCACTCAAAAAAGATCTTGGGAGTCATCATGGATAGTTCCCTGAAATCATCTGCTCAGTGTGCAGCACCAGTCAAAAAAGCAAACAGAATGTTAGGAACCATTAGGAAATGGATAGATCACATAGAAAATATCATAATGCCATTATATAAATCCATGGTATACCCACACCTTGAATACTGCGTGCAGTTCAAGTCACCTCATCCCCAAAAAGACACATTAGAATTGGAAAAGATACAGAGAAGGGCAACAAAAATGATTAGGGATATGGAACAGCTTCCATATGAGGAGAGATCCAGACGACTGCGACTGTTCAATCTCCTGGAAAAGAAATGACTGAGGTGGGGGAGATATGACAGAGGTCTATAAAGTCATGAATAGTATGGAGAAAGTGAATAGAGAAGTGTTATTTATCCCTTTCACATAATACAAGAACTAGGGGTCATCCAATTAAATTCATAAGCAACAGGTTTAAAACCAACATAAAGGAAGTACTTCTTCACAGAACACATAGTCAACGTGTGCAGCTCATTGCCAGAGAATGTTGTGAAGGCTAAAAATATAACCAGGTTCAAAAAAATACTTGGACCTATTCTCTGTGAATTTACCTATCAACGGCTATTAGCCAAGATGGTTAGAGATGCAACCCCATGGTCCAGGTGTCCCTAAACCTCCGACTACCAGAAGCTGCGATTGGACAACAGGTGATGGATCACTCCCAACAGCCCTGTTCTGTTCATTCCCTCTGAAGAATCTGGTACTGGCAACTGTCTGAAGACAGTATACTGGGCTAGATGGACCATTGGTGTGACCCAGTATGCCCCATTTTTATGTTATCACTCACACCTGAGCAACCATAAAATTTTAGTCCAGTGATCAATTCATCTTTATCTGTCTAAATTAAGTCTAATGTACAATTACCGCAAGTTGGTTTCAGTACTTAGTGTTTGAAAGTTAGATATTTTTTAGAACCTCCAAAGATATTTTACAAATGGCAGCAAGAGATCTCCGGCATATGTCCCCCAAACTGAAATTCCCAATAATGCAGTATTTCCATCTACACACTATAGACAGAAGTTTAAGCTGTTGCTCCTCCTGTTCCTTTGTCTGATTTGGTGGTCTATAGCAGACCTGCGATTTATTAGTTAATCCTTTGATCCATAAGCATTCCAGTCCTCTCCTTCAGAATTGTCAATAACTCTAGAGCAGGTAGTGGTATTTTAATGGAGAGTGCCACCCTATGTACCATACCTCCCATTGTATCTTTCCTAAACACAGCATATCCCATGATTTTAACATCAGTCATGCGACTGAAACCTGATGTGTTGCATAATACCAATCATATCAAATTTCTTTTCTAATTCCTTGTTTATTCTCACTATTCCTATTGTAATTCTTTTATTGTCTATGTAATAAAACAATGGAAATTTCCACAGGGGAGGGAGACTCCCTCAAAAACAGAAAAACCTGGACACCTCTAAGGTCTTGTCTATACTTGCAGCAATGTCTATGGTACATGTAGCAGCTACACACTGCAGTGAAAAGCAGGCTGCATCCATCCTGTGGCGTGTAGCTACACATGGCAAAGAAAGGTTCTGGTAGGGGCAATGTAGCAGGGAAAGGCACTAACAGCTCGCTCCCTCCCAGGGCCTCCCCGCCGCTTCTCTAGAGTCTTTCCCTGTAGCATGGAAAGGCTCCAGAAGTGGGGAGCTGCTGGAGCCTTTTACCACTTCCAGGGACATTCACTGAGGCAGGGAAAGGCCCTGGCAGCAGGACACTACGTTAGTAAAAAGAGCAGTGTACATGTAGGAGGCACTGTGTGGGCATGTAGAGAGCCATGTAAGGTATATACCCAAAGGTTCTCATGTGTCTGTATTCTACTTGCCTAAGCAGTGCCTCACTGTCTACACTTCTATTTATCTACATGCTAACTGGGCATGCAATGTCTGTATTCTACATGCCCATAAGTGTAGACATAAGAGCCTCCAGAGTCTTAGGCTAAGTGAAGAGCAGTCTTCCCCATTTCATTTCTGCCAGTCAGGTCAGAGGCAGATACAAAAGACTGAGCCCCTAAGGAGGATGAAGGACAGCATACATAATTACAGTACCCTTTCCTGACACTGGCAGTTGATAGGGGCTGAGCCTCTCCCATGTTGCTCTTTCCTCTCTACACAGGAGCAGCAGCAGCACCTCTATGACAAACAGATGTGGCTTCTCAGAGCCATGCATTTAAGAGGCAGGGTGCAGCTATCAACAATTCCCTCTTCCTCCACACACAGGAGCAACAGGAGTCACATTTACAGGTGTGACAAATTGCTGCAGAAATGAGCAAGTGATGACACTAACCTACTACAGCTCATTTCATTGTAGATCATGCTGCCACCTTTCCACCACCACATTTGATAGTCAGACTGTCAGCTCCGCACACTTTCACTACACTACATCACAGTGCCAGCCAAGGTCAAAACATATGGGGTGCAAAGGGACCTTGCCTCACCGTTCAGCTAATCTCCCCTACCTCACTTTTAATTGGAATCAACTTCAAGAATAGACAAAAGACCCAAAAATGTTGTGTCCAAATGTGTACCATATAATCATAGCACAGAAACAGCATGTACACACAAGAACTAAAGAGATGCAAAGAACTCCCAGGAGCTCAAACTGACGCTGTTTAATGTTAGATCAGTGATCAACAAGACGACCATTTATGGCTTCATTGTGAAAGATGCTCCAGAAGTATGATGTAGCCTGCATTACCAAAACACATCTGGATAATACAGTAGAAACTCAGAGTTACTCGAACACCTCGGGAATGGAGGTTGTTCACATCACTCAACAAAACATTATGGTTGTTCTTTCAAAGGTATTCAACTGAACATTGACTTAATACAGCTTTGAAACTTTATTATGCAGAAGAAAAATGCTGCTTTCCCTTTTTTTAGTAGTTTACTTTTAACACAGTACTGTACTTGCTTTTTTGTCATCTCTGCGGCTGATTGCATATTTGTGGTTCCAAATGAGCTGTGTGGTTGACTGATCAGTTCGTAACTCTGGTGTTCATAACTCTGAGGTTCTACAGTACTGCAAACTACGTTGATCCAACAAGATCCTATGGCTCCTTCTCCTTCGAGGTTACTTAGCACACCACAGGTCAAAAAGTGATCAAGAGCACATGCAGAACAGTATTCTTTTAAAACTTAAATACAACAAATCCAGGAAACACCCAAATCCTTTGAACTCTTCCACTTCGCATGTGAAAAGAGAACTGAAACCAACGTGGACTTTCTATGCAGATTCCCAATTACCAGAAAGGAGAGTGGAAACAGAAACTCATCCAAATCCTCAGCATAGCACAGAGGACACAGTTGGAGCTGAAGAACTAGCCCCGTGTCTTAGTCAGCACCATTACAGGACTTCCGCTGGGAATCCACAGCCTCTAGTTGCCTCCAAGATTAGGAAAGTAAGCAGAAAAATAATTTATGCTTCCCACCCCTCACCCTTTATCCATGGAATCAGTGTTCAGGCACACCTCACGTTCTCATCCAATGTATGTGATGGTGGTTAAAATTCTCAGTTTGGAGAATTTCAACATCGATGTCAACAAAAGCCTTGGATAAAAATAACCCAAACCTACGTTTCCTCTCTCCATTTTAGACAGAATTTGTCACTGAATCCTGTTGTGGCAGTTTGTTCCAGAATTTAAGCTTTCATTTACAAAAAAAAAAAAATTCTAGCTGTTGAGGTTGTGGAGAAAACCATGACAAGATGCACCCAGTATTAACCAGTTATGTATTGTTTTTCACCTGTGGACAGCCTGAAACAATAAGCTCAGAGATGCATAATCTCTCCATTCAGCTAAATGAGGCATTAAAACATTAAAAAACAGGCAAACAATTTATATGTCTGGATTGTTAACTACTTCCCTGCTGATCGTTTCAACAAAAACCATGATGGAATCAAGGCATTTTGGATTTATAAAGTTATTTACCACCCAAAAAGTTTCTGCCTCTGATTGACAAGAAAAGCTCTTAGTCTAGGTCTTTTCACTGCCAAAAAGGTGTGTGTTTGTACAGCAAGATGGCTAACTTGAGTTAGCAATCTCACTTTAAAACACACACCTATTTTGGCAGTGAAGACAGCGTGAGCCTTCAACACTACAATGGCACAGGTTGAGAAAAATTCTTCATACTTAAGCCTATCTGCATCAGACAGTGTTTTCCTCCAAGAACACTTGATGCTGCTCAGTGTCAAATGCCACTAGCTTTCTTCCTTTCTACTTTTTCCATCACAGATCATCCAAATGCCAAGGGGATCTGCGAGAGTAATGGTATAGGAGAAGGCATTTCAATGCCAGAAGGTCTATGGCAGCAACCTGGGAATGATGGCAGTGTTTCACTGTCACAATACTAAGGTTAGAGGCTTTTCTATCCATAAAGCTTTAGCATTTGTTGGAGCTGGTAATCTTCTAGGGTGAACTTTGGTGGTTGCTTGTTCTTGTCTTGTGATGGGGGAGGGGAATTTTTACCTGAAGCAGAAGGTGGTCAGATAAGGACACAGATTAGCTTGTGTGTTTCTAATGTCCAGCACAAGGATCCAGTCCAAAATGCACAGGGGAGGGGAGGAATATCTGCATGCAGCCAAAGGTCAAGAGGAGGGCTTTTTGCTGCTGCTGAGTTGTCATTCTACATGGATGATGTCTCCCTCAAGCTAAGTTGTGTGAACCTCAAAACCATGTTAGGCAATGTCCCGGGGGGGGGGGGGGGGGGGGGGGGGGGGGGAGGAGCGCGAGGAGAGGAGGGAAAGCTTTTGGTGTCCGCAGCTCTGTAGATTAGCAGGATGCCCATAATCGATTTATCAGCACTCTCAGATTAAGAGGATACCCTCTTTGATGTTAAGCTAGTCTCTTCTGCATCTGAACCTGGAGGAGAATAAAATCACTATACTACCATTCTCCATGTCTGTGTTCAGAGTAGCCTAATGCTGCAAGGTGAGCTAGCACTGGGCTTGTCTTCTCAGCCAACCATGTTTCAGTGATGCAGACCACGTTAGGTGCCCACAGCTGACAAGTTTGTGGTGGTAAAGAAGGGTGACCGCTGATCATGATTCGATTAGCATAAGTCAGATGTCTTGAAAATGCTCTATTTCAGTGGTTCTCAAACCTTTTTACTGGTGACCCCTTTCACACAGCAATCCTCTGAGTGTGACCCCCCCCTAATAAATTAAAAACTTTTTTATAGATTTAACAACATTATAAATGCTGGAGGCAAAGAGGGGTTTGGGGTGGAGGCTGACAGCTCGCGACCCACCATGTAATAACCTCGTGACCTCCTGAGGGGTCCCGACCCCCAGTTTGAGAACCCCTGCTCTATTTAGTCTGCGTTGGTTGGCTCGTTTGGTGCGCTGGAACGCCTTACCTAGGGAATGCCCAAGTGGCATAGAAGCAGCAGTGGCACAGGCCAAAGTACTTTATGCTTTGGCAATCCTAGATTGATGGAACAACTTGCATTGAGGGGGGGCGGGGGGGGAAACCGGCGTTTTCAGCCCACATAAATTAGAACAACCTTCAGATTGCTGTAACTTACATCAGGGCCAAACACCAGTCTCTGGCTGTTCACAGACTTGGGAGAGCACAAATGCTGCTTTATACCTGACCCCTTTTCCTGGGGCTTGTGCCAAGCACAGATCAGGGATCTGGACAATATTCCAGGTATACATTTAGGACTCCTTTTCATTTCTAATGCCTACTCTTATTCTAGTTGTCATACCCATGCCTACATTAGATATACACTTATGGTTATGCTGTAGTCGGTCTACTTTATTTTTGAACATTTTCAGCAACAAAAGAAATGTGGGGAACAATTAGGTACTACGTTTGTATATTATTCACATCTGTTCATGAACCATTAAACATGTTTTACTAAAACACTTGCTCACAAGGTTTCTCTGGGGGAAGGGAAGAACAAAAGTATTCTTCAGTACAATGACATATTACTTATTTTGTTACGGACTTTGAAGCATGGTGCAAGCCAACAGAAAGTGCTGAAGTTGATCTACCCAATATTTATGATTATATTGTGGTGTCATAATCAAATCTGGGTCATTAAAGACACTATGGTTATTAAAACCGCTATAAAAAAATTGATAAAAACCCTTACCTTTTGGATAATCTTCCAATAAGAGGTTGAAGTGACCTAACTGACAAAAGAAATCAGACTCGACCTTTCCTTCAGCTTTCAATATCAGAGATTCATAGCAGCGAACAGCCTGTAAAAGAGAAGCACAGATATTTTCACAATGCTGTATTGTACTGAACAAAGCACATTTTATAAATGCATCTTCTTTCTAATACAAATATAAACCTTTTACCAAACCTAATGTTATTGTGCAAACCTAACAACTCTGCAGTTTTCTGCAACAACCAGAGCTATTTCAGAATTATGTCATCCTTGGTTTTAAAGCAAGAACAAGAGGGAAAGCACATATTGAAAAAGTGTCAGATTCAAACACAAATATCCAGAGATACTAATAACTATAAGACAGAAAAAAACAAAATTTCTTTTTTCTTTACTTGTGAACTTGACACACACTTCATTTCCCTAAGGCAAAACAAATTGATACAGTACATCAGAGGGGATTGATTTAAATTGAAGTGATATAAATCACTGAACGTAATTATGATTTAAATCAGCAAGTAGGAAACTGATTAAAATCATCAATTTTAATCTTGTTCTGCATTTGTTGTTTAGTTATTTTCCCAAAGAACATTTGAGTCTGGTTGGCTGCTGTACTGTGATACTTTTTGCTAACCAGGAGGATTCACGACCTATGCATACTTAAATAATTATATTACACAACATATAAATTACTCAAATTCAGAATTTACCATTTCTTATTTATTTAGATCATTTTTTCTCATAATCTGCATCAAACTGAATTTGTACAGAATTTGAATTCCATTAAAAATGTTTGGTTTTTTTAACACAAAAAGGCATTTTAAATTGTTTGAACACTAAGATAGTGTTTACACTACCACTTATGTCAGCAAAACTTATGTCACTCAGCCCTGGTCTACACTACGAGTTTAGGTCGAATTTAACAGCGTTAGGTCGATTTAACACTGCACCGGTCCACACAACAAAGCCTGTTTTGTCAACTTAAAGGGCTCTTAAAACACATTTCTGTACTCCTCCCTGGCAAGGGGTTTAGCTGGGTCGAATTTGGGGTAGTGTGGACGCAATTTGATGGTATTGGCCTCCAGGAGCAATCCCAGCGTGCTCCATTGTGACCACTCTGGACAGCACTCTCAAATCAGATGCACTGGCCAGGTAGACAGGAAAAGCCCCGGGAACTTTTGAATTTCATTTCCTGTTTGGCCAGCATGGCGAGCTCATCAGCACAGGTGACCATGCAGTCCCAGAATCGCAAAAGAGCTCCAGCATGGACTGAACGGGAGGTACTGGATCTGATCACTGTATGGGGAGAAGAATCCGTGCAGTCAGAACTCCGTTCCAAAAGATGAAATGCCAATATATATGCCAAAATCTCCAAGGGCATGATGGACAGAGGCTACACAGCAGTGCTGCATGAAAAAAAAAGAGCTCAGGCAAGCCTACCAAAAAACAAAGGAGGCAAACGGTCACTCCAGGTCAGAGCCCCATACATGCCTCTTCTATGATGAGCTGCATGCAATTCTAGAGGGGGGACCCTAGCACTACCACACCATTGTCCGTGGACACCTGCAAGGGGGGAGTCTCATGCAACAGGGATGAGGATTTTGTGGATGAGGAAAATGAGAAGGAGGTCGAGGATAGCACACAGCAGGCAAGCAGAGAATCCATTCTCCCCAGTAGCCAGGAACTATTCATCACCCTGGAGGCAATACCCTCCCAACCCGGGCTCCCGGACCATGAAGCCGGAGAAGGCACCTGTGGTGAGTGTACCTTTGTAAATATAATACAGGGTTTAAAAGCAAGTGTGTTTAATGATTAATTTGCCCTGAAAACTTGGGATGCATTCGCGACCAGTACAGCTACTGGAAAAGTCTGTTAACCTGTCTGGGGATGGAGCGGAAATCCTCTAGGGATTTATTCAAGCAACATCCGTTCTTTATCACTTGGTTGAAATACAGGAAATTTGTTTAAGGGGACATTCAGAGGTGCCCATTCCTGCTGGTCTGTTTGCCTTTGGCGGAAATCATCCCCGCTGTTAGCCATGCAGGCGGGGGAGGCCCGTTCAGCTGAGCTGTTCCCGTTTGGCTCACAGAGATCTTCCATGATACTAGCCATGTGGTGAGGGGAGGGGTGAAGTGATCATCCCAGAGAATTGGGGGTGGCAGGTAGTTGAGCTTTGCGAACAGGGGCTGCTAACAGGGAGTTTTGAGAGGGAGTTCTCCAGGTAAAGCAGGAGCAAATACAGGACCCTTGGGGTAAGTGGCTGTCTGTAGTGTGTGTGTTTGGGGGTACTTGCTGTGTGCTGAGCTTGTGTCTGTCTGTTTGGTCATTTGTTTGTTTGAAGGACCGTGTGCTGTGGCTGGCAGTTGGAAGCTGTGAGCTTCTACACCAGGCTTGAAACCTAGAAGCCTCTGTTGAGTGGAGCAAATACAGGACCCTTGGGCCAGAGGCAGAGCGACCAGGGAAGCGGAGCGAACAGGGGAGTTTGAGAGGGAGAGCAAGAAATCCCGCGGCTGAACAGTCTACCAGGTGAGAGAAAGTACTAGCTGTTGGTGGGAGTGTGTGTGTTTGACTGTTTGAATTTAAATTTTGTTTCTGATTTCAGGGGGTTTCAGTTTCAGCTGTTGTGGCAGTTGGGACTGAGTGCCTGACCCTGTTCCCTTGATTGTGTGAGAGTGAGTTTGACAGAGGGAGGCCTACGATGGTTAGGAAGGCCCGCAACACCTGTGCCAGCACTGCTTCTGTCTCCTCCACCTGTGCCTGTAGCCAGACAGAGCGCCTGAACATAGATGGTGCTACCCAGATCCTGGTGTGGTTTTGCAGGGACTATAACTTGCGATGCCCACTTACTGATATCCAGGCTGGGGGGACCATCCAATGTGACAGGTGCCTGCTGGTGGAATCTCTCAGGCAGCAGGTGGGAGAGCTAAAGGAGGAGGTGGCTAGATTGAGGAGCATCCAAGTCCATGAACAATTCCTGGACAGTGTCCATGTGGAGACAGCTGAGGTAGCTGTCCCAGTACACAGGACTGCTGACACCCCACTGGTGGAGGAGGAAATGGCTCAGGGTGGACACTGGCAGCTGGTTACTTCTGGCAGCAGGCAGTGCTCCACCCCTGCTCCAAACCCTGCTGCCGTGGTAATAGGAAACCGTTATGCTCTTCTTGATACAGGAGAGAAGGAATCTTCCCCCTACAGCAGAGGAGAAGCCTCGTACCCCTAAGGCTGGGAAGTCTGCTGCCACCACTGCGAATAGGAAACGTAGGGTAGTGGTGGTCGGAGACTCTCTGCTGAGGGGGACGGAGGCACCCATCTGTCGCCCTGAAATTTCATCTCGGGAGGTATGCTGCCTGCCAGGGGCCCGTATCCGAGACGTTACGGAGGCATTGTCAAGGATTATCTGGCCCTCTGACTACTACCCCATGCTACTCATCCATGTGGTCACAAATGATACTGAGAGGTTTGACACTGAGCAGATCAAGAGTGACTACAGGGTTCTGGGTGTACGGGTGAAGGAGTTTGGAGCGCAGGTGGTATTCTCTTCGATCCTTCCTGTCAAAGGTAGGGGCCCGGGCAGAGACAGGTGCAAAGTGGAGGTGAATGCCTGGCTGCGAAGATGGTGTCGCCAGGAGGGCTTTGGCTTCCTCGACCACGGGATGCTAATCCAGGAAGAACTGCTAGGCAGAGATGGCGTTCACCTTTCGAGGAGGGAAAGGCCCTATTTGGATACAGACTGGCTAACCTAGTGAGGAGGGCTTTAAACTAGGTTCGACGGGGACAGGTGAGCAAAGCCCACAGGTAAGTGGAGAACATGGGGACCTGGGAGATGGGTCAGAAAAAGGAGGGAGCGTGGGCTCTAATGACAAAGAGATGAGAGGGTCAGGGCAAAACTGGGAGGCAAGATCAAATCAGTATCTTAGATGCCTGTATACAAATGCAAGAAGTATGGGTAATAAGCAGGAAGAACTGGAAGTGCTAATAAATAAATTCAACTATGACATTGTTGGCATCACGGAAACTTGGTGGGATAATACACATGATTGGAATGTTGGTATGGATGGGTACAGCTTGCTCAGGAAGGACAGACAGGGGAAAAAGGGAGGAGGTGTTGCCTTATATATTAAAAATGTACACACTTGGACTGACGTGGAGATGGACATAGGGGACGGAAGTGTTGAGAGTCTCTGGGTTAGGCTAAAAGGGGTAAAAAACAAGGGTGATGTCATGCTAGGAGTCTACTACAGGCCACCTAACCAGGTGGAAGAGGTGGATGAGGCTTTTTTTAAACAACTAAAATCATCCAAAGCCCAAGATTTGGTGGTGATGGGGGACTTCAACTATCCAGATATATGTTGGGAAAATAACACAGCAGGGCACAGACTATCCAATAAGTTCTTGGACTGCATTGCAGACAACTTTTTATTTCAGAAGGTTGAGAAAGCTACTGGGGGAAAGCTGTTCTAGATTTGATTTTAACAAATAGGGAGGAACTCGTTGAGAACTTGAAAGTAGAAGGCAGCTTGGGTGAAAGTGATCATGAAATCCTAGAGTTCACAATTCTAAGGAAGGGTAGAAGGGAGTACAGCAAAATAGAGACGATGGATTTCAGGAAAGCAGATTTTGGTAAGCTCAGAGAGCTGATAGGTAAGGTCCCATGGGAATCAAGACTGAGAGGAAAAACAACTGAGGAGAGCTGGCAGTATTTCAAAGGGACACTATTAAGGGCCCAAAAGCAAACTATTCTGCTGGGTAGGAAAGATAGAAAATGTGGCAAAAGACCACCTTGACTTAACCACGAGATCTTGCAAGATCTAAAAGATAAAAAGGAGTCATATAAAAAACGGAAACTAGGACAAATTACAAAGGATGAATATAGGCAAACAACATGGGAATGCAGGGGCAAGATTAGAAAGGCAAAGGCACAAAATAAGCTCAAACTAGCTACAGGAATAAAGGGAAACAAGAAAACTGTTTATCAATACATTAGAAGCAAGAGGAAGACCAAGGACAAGGTAGGCCCACTACTCAGTGAGGAGGAAGAAACGGTAACAGGAAACTTGGAAATGGCAGAGATGCTTAATGACTTCTTTGTTTCGGTCTTCACCGAGAAGTCTGAGGGAATGCCAAACATGGTGAATGCAAATGGGAAGGGGGAAGGTTTAGAAGATCAAATCAAAAAAAGAACAAGTTAAAAATCACTTAGATAAGTTAGATGCCTGCAAGTCACCAGGACCTGATGAAATGCATCCTAGAATACTCAAGGAGCTAATAGAGGAGGTATCTGAGCCTCTAGCTTTTATCTTTGGTAAATCATGGGAGACAGGAGAGATTCCAGAAGACTGGAAAAGGGCAAATATAGTGCCCATCTATAAAAAGGGAAATAAAAACAACCCAGGAAACTACAGACCAGTTAGTTTAACTTCTGTGCCAGGGAAAATAATGGAGCAAGTAATTAAGGAAATCATCTGCAAACACTTGGAAGGTGGTAAGGTGATAGGGAATAACCAGCATGGATTTGTAAAGAACAAATCATGCCAAACCAAACTGATAGCTTTCTTTGATAGGATAACGAGTCTTGTGGATAAGGGAGAAGCGGTGGATGTGGTATACCTAGACTTTAGTAAGGCATTTGATACAGTCTCGCATGATATTCTTATCAATAAACTAGGGAAATACAACTTAGATGGGGCTACTATAAGGTGGGTGCACAACTGGCTGGATACTCAGAGAGTAGTTATTAATGGTTCCCAATCCTGCTGGAAATGTATAACGAGTGGGGTTCCGCCAGGGTCTGTTTTGGGACCGGCTCTGTTCAATATCTTCATCAACGACTTGGATACTGGCATAGAAAGTACGCTTATTACGTTTGCAGATGATACCAAACTGGGAGGGATTGCAACTGCTTTGGAAGATAGGGTCATAATTCAAAATGATCTGGACAAATTGGAGAAATGGTCAGAGGTAAACAGGATGAAGTTTAATAAGGACAAATGCAAAGTGCTCCACTTAGGTAGGAACAATCCGTTTCACACATACAGAATGGGAGGAGGCTGTCTAGGAAGGAGTACGGCAGAAAGGGATCTAGGGGTTATAGTGGACCACAAGCTAAATATGAGTCAACAGTGTGATGCTGTTGCAAAAAAAAAAAAAAAAAGGCAAACTTGATTCTGGGCTGCATTAACAGGTGTGTTGTGAGCAAGACACGAGAAGTTATTCTTCCGCTCTACTCTGCGCTGGTTAGGCCTCAACTGGAGTATTGTGTCCAGTTCTGGGCACCGCATTTCAAGAAAGATGTGGAGAAATTGGAGAGGGTCCAGAGAAGAGCAACAAGAGTGATTAAGGGTCTAGAGAACATGACCTATGAAGGAAGGCTGAAGGAATTGGGTTTGTTTAGTTTGAAAAAGAGAAGACTGAGAGGGGACATGATAGCGGTCTTCAGGTATCTAAAAGGGTGTCTGTGACAGGGTTGGACTCACCCGGCGGCACCTCCTGCTGGTTGTTCCGGGGAATTAGCTCACCAGCCTCTGGAGGCGCCCTCTGCAGGCCAGTGATCCACCTGACCACTCGGGCCCGTGCCCCTCCCAGGACCCAGTGCCCCTTTAACTGGGGTGCTGCCCCCCCAGCAGTACCCCACAGATCTGGGTCTCCCCTCCCCAGGGGACCCCCACCCACTATCCCCACCTCGCCTCAGTCGTAGGCTACTGCCAGTCACCAGCTAGCCCCCGCGCCCTGGGGCAGACTGCAGTATAAGCCCCTCATCACAGGAAAAGGGGGTTTGGACCTGCTGCCTCAGCCTACCTGTGGGCTGCCCCCGCAACCCTAGTACCTAGTTGGGCCTAACCCTAGGCCACAGCCTGGGGTTCGCTCAGGCCAGAGCTCCCCAGCTCCTCTGGCCTTCCCCAGCCCTGCTCCACCCTAGGTACCTGCTCAGGTCCCTGCAGCCAAGCCCTTCTCCCTCTACAAGCAAAAGGAGACTCTGTTCCAGGCCCACTGCCCTCTTATAAGGGCCAGCTGGACCCTGATTAACTGGCCACAGCTGCGGCTGCTTCCAATCCGCCCAGCTGTCAGCCTCAGCCCTTTCTCAGGGCTGTTTCCAGCCCCTCAGGGCAGGAGCAGGGTGCCACCCCGCGACAGTGTCATAAGGAGGAGGGAGAAAACTTGTTCATCTTAGCCTCTGAGGATAGAACAAGAAGCAATGGGCTTAAACTGCAGCAAGGACGTTTAGGTTGGACATTAGGAAAAAGTTCCTAACTGTCAGGGTGGTTAAACACTGGAATAAACTGCCCAGGGAGGTTGTGGAATCTCCATCTCTGGAGATATTTAAGAGTAGGTTAGATAAAGGTCTATCAGGGATGGTCTAGACAGTATTTGGTCCTGCCGTGAGGGCAGGGGGCTGGACTCGATGACCTCTCGAGGTCCCTTCCAGCCCTAGAATCTATGAATCTATGAGTTGTGCTGCACATTAACCCCAAAACCACAGCCCCTCCTTATAAATGGCCAACCCAACAGGCTTTGCTTCTTATGGGGAAAGGAGGGCGCTGCTGTTTGAAACCACTCCCACGTGTTATGAAGGCTGAATAAGCTGAAACACTATGGCTTTCCATGGCTGCCTACAAGCCGAATTTTGTTTCCCAGCCATGCATGTTGATCTCTCACACCAAACCGGCAGGCACGCAATATAAGAGGCAAAATGCGACCTTGTACTGAAAGCACATGTGCTATGTAATGTGAAAAGCTTGGTTCAATGAGAAAGAGTCTTCCCTTAGTTCTCTAAAATGTATACATTAAATACTACTCTCCCTTTTTTTCCCTCCCACAGCTGCAAATGTTTCTATGCTGCCATCATCTCCGTCCCAGAGGCTAGCGCAGATAAGGCGGGAAAAAAACACACTCGCAATGACATGTTCTCAGAGCTCATGCAGTCCTCCTGCTCTGATAGAGCTCAGCAGAATGGGTGGAGGAAAGCATTAAATCAATGGGAGGAGAGGAGACAAGAGCGCGATGATATGAGGCAGGATGCAATGCTGAGGCTAATGGGGGAGCAAACTGAAATGCTCAGGAATCTTGCGGATCTGATGCGGAAGAGGCAGCAAGAGCACAGACCGCCGCTGCAGCCCCTGTATAACCGCCTGCCCTCCTCCCCAAGTTCCATATCCTCCTCACCCAGACACCCAAGAATACGGGGGGGGGGGGGGGGGGGGGGGGGGGGAGGGGAGGAGGGCGGCATGAGGCTCCAGGCACCCAACCACTCCACCCCAGAGGATTGCTCAAGCAACAGTAGGCTGGCATTCAATAAGTTTTGAAGTGTAGTGTGGCCTTGTCCTTCCCTCCTTCCCCACCCCTCCCAGGCTACCTTGCCAGTCATCCCCCTGTTTGTGTGATGAATTAATAAAGAATGCATGATTTTGAAACGACTTTATTGCCTCTGCAAGTTGTGATCGAAGGGGGGAGGGCAGTTGGCTTACAGGGAAGTAGAGTGAACCGAGGGGGTGGGTTTTTATCAAGAAGAAACAAACAGAACTGTCACACCGTAGCCTGGCCAGTGACGAAACTGGTTTTCAAAGCTTCTCTGATGCACCACTCACCCAGCTGTGATCTCCTAATTGCCCTGGTGTCTGGCTGTGCGTAATCAGCCACCAGGCGATTTGCCTCAACCTACCACCCCGCCATAAACGTCTTCCTCTTATTCTCACAGGTATTATGGAGCACACAGCAAGCAGCAATAACAATGGGAATATTGGTTTCGCTGAGGTCCAACCTAGTCAGCAAACTGCGCCAGCGAGCCTTTAAACGTCCACATTCTACTACCATTCTGCACTTGCTCAGTCTGTAGTTGAACTGCTCCTTACTACTGTCCAGGCTGCCTATGTACGGCTTCGTGATCCACAGCATTAAGGGGTAGGCTGGGTCCCCAAGGATAACTATAGGCATTTCAACATCCCCAAGGGTAATTTTCTGGTCTGGGAAGTAAGTCCCTTCCTGCAGCTGTTCAAACAGACCAGAGTTCCTGAAGATGCGAGCATCATGCACCTTCCGCGGCCATCCCATGTTGATGCTGGTGAAACATCCCTTGTGATCCACCAGTGCTTACAGCACCATTGAAAAGTACTCCTTGCGGTTTACATACTGGCTGCCAAGGTGATCCAGTGCCAACATAGGGATATGCATTCCGTCTATCGCCCCACCACAGTTAGGGAACCCCATTGCAGCAAAGCCATCCACTATGACCTGCACGTTTCCCAGAGTCACTACCCTTGATAGCAGCAGCTCAGTGATCGTGTTGGCTACTTGGATCACAGCAGCCCGCCATGGTAGATTTGCCCACTCCAAATTGATTCCCAACTGACCGGTAGCTGTCAGGCGTTGCAAGCTTCCACAGGGCTACCACCTCTCGCTTCTGAACTGTCAGGGCTGCTGTCATCTTGGTATTTTTGTGCTTCAGTGCAGCGGAAAGCAAATCACAAAGTTCCAGGAAAAGGGCCTTACACATGCGAAAGTTTCGCAGCCACTGGGGAGCATCCCATACCTGCAACACTATGCGGTTCCACCAGTCTGTGCTTGTTTCCCGGGCCCAGAATCGACGTTCCACAGCATGAACCTGACCCAATGCCACTATGATGTCCAAATTGCCATGTCCCGTGCTTTCAGAGAAGTCTGCGTCCATGTTCTCATCACTATCGCGATCGTGCTTTCGCCGCATCCTCACCTGCTTTTGCAGGTTCTGCACATAATGCAGGATAATACGTGAGGTGTTTACAATGTTCACAACTGCAGCGGTGATCTGAGCGGGCTCCATGCTTGCAGTGGTATGGCGGCTGCCTGTGTAATCCAGGAAAAAGGGCACGAAATGATTGTCTGCAAGGGGTGACTGCAAGAGAGCAGAGTTGCAGTGGAAGCGGTGGAGCCGTACACCCTCCCGGACATTCACACAATAACATGTTCACCTAATGTTCACCCAACACATGGCATTCAACTACCATAACTGCTTTTCCAACTGATGCCAATCCCTCTGGAGAAGCTGGTGACAGGCCATAGGTAGTGGTGGCAGTTGGGGAAGACACAAAAATTCTAAAGTGATCTTCACTTACTGTTCACATTTCTAAAGTTTTCCTCACAATCACAAGGGCAATTGAGACTGAGGCATCAACACCACATCAAATATATTCAACATGGAACACAGATACAGATGTCATTCGTCAGGAATCAATATATCAAAAATCAAAAACTGAATACTATACTTTAGATGCTGCTAAAATTTGCTAGTGTTCAAGTCAAAAGTCAGGGTTTTTGTTTTGGGGAGGTTTTTTTGCTTTGCAAAGTAACAGATTTCCTTGCAATTTCCCAGGAAATTAATTCTGTATTCAAGCAATAAAGACTAAGTTATGGGCCAGTCATGGCTGGTCCTGCACAAGAGAGCAAAATGGGCATGAGGTTTATTCTCTTGCACCAGTATACCATACCACCAATTCCTGCATACAGGGGAAAGGATGATTCATAAAAGCTAGTACATCCTCCCTTAGGCACATGGGCAGGAAGACATGGAGCCTCCATTCCAATTCCCTGGTCACAAAACACCCAGCAGTATAGTTACACTGGCATGTTGGGGAGCATGCACTTGCAACACATATACTGCTGTTGCAGTTTGCCCTCTCACACCAGAAAGGAGATTTGATTCTCCCTCATGGGCTGCTCCAACGGCAGCCCTACACACATTTCCCTTTGCCATGGGATACACAAATTTCACACCTGCTTGAAGTACAAAACTGAATGCAATCTTAGCTACCATGCCTCCATGACAAGATGATATAGAAAGACGTATTTAGTTATTTAATACACCTCTTTATCCACAAGTACATTCAGAGCAGACAAGGCTCTGTTGCTCAAAAACTGTATCTGAGAAACAGCAACAATTCAGATTTTTAATGCACAGGAAAAATCAGATGTACTGATGAGATAGTAGTCTTGTAGCCTTTCACACCTCTAAACAAGCTCCTCCTCACTGGACACTCAAGAGTGCTGTGAAGAGATCCAGACATTAAATCCCAGCATGCTTTAAGTGTCTAGAGTCTGAACAGCATCCAGATACTATCCCTATCACTGGATCCCTAGGCATACAGTCTGGGTGCCGATGCTCCATATAGCATCCCTCCGGAGAGCTGCGACCAAGCAGCCCACTCTCCTGTCCCTGGAACCAGTGGTGATTCCTCAGACTCCCCCTCATAGCTTAAACACATCCTCCCGCAGAACTCTTAGACATGAGGATGCTCTGGGTCCACAGTTTACCCACCGTATATACTCGATCATGAGCCGGTTAGTTTATAAGCCGACCTCCCAAGACGGATAGGTAAAAATAGCAAAACCTGTATGACCCTTTCATAAACTGACCCTATATTTCAGGGGCTGGCAAACGTTAGCTCCTGGGCCATCAGGATAAGCTGCTGGCGCGCCGAGACGGGTTGTTTACCTTGAGTGTCCCCAGGCACGGAGGTAAACCTAAGTAAACAAAGTGTCTCGGCCTGCCAGCTGCTTACCCTGACGAGCCGGGACACCAACTGGCGGGGAAATTTTCGAGGGGCGAGGGGGGGAGAAACTGGGGGTGAGGGGAGTAATCCCTGTGACCACCCCCCACATGACCCCACCCCTAGCCCAGGACCCCCACACTCTCCCCATCCCATCCCTTCCCACCTTAGCTGGGGCGGGCCAGGGGAGAATGTCTCTGGCCTGACTAGAGCCACAGCCACAGCCTTCTCCGGCAGGCAGGCCGGGCGGTGCGGCCTGCTCCGACAGGCAGGCCGGGCGGCACAGCCAGAACCTGCCAGCCCTGGAGCTGCAGCTGCTTCGAAGGCTGAGGGGAGAGCAACGTGACCAGAAGCGGAGAGACTCTGGGCCTGCCTCTTCCCTGCTGGCTCTGCTGCCTCTGTTGGGGGGGAGGGGCTGTGTCCCAGCTCTCCCTCTCTATACTTGTTCATAAGCCGACCCCCTTTTCTTTTGCGTCCCTTTTTTACTAAAAAAAATTTGGCTTATGAATGAGTATACACGGTACATAGGAGGCAATGGTATACGGCGCATCATGCACATACTTTGCACAGGATTCTAACACCATTGCCCTTTCCTTAAACACAAGAAATCCAGAGAGTACAGAGGATATAGAAAATAAAAACAGCCTTAACACACAACTTCGCACTCTAGCTGACCTTCCCTGGTGAGTTCTTTGAGGAGAGAGGAGAAGAGATGCTTAAATTCAGAGTGAAAGGGTTCCCCTCACCTCAGATTCCTGCAGCAGCTTTCCTTTGCTTGAGCTGGTGAAGATGATCAAAGACCCCAAATAGACCAGCTCCTGCACTTTTATAACATTCTAGCCCCAGACCCTTCCTAGGGGGAATTTGTTGCCAGGCACCCGCTTCCCTTTGCAAATCAGTTCTCAGTGGGAGTCAGTCTACTATAGGATGTTCCACTTAAACAGAGGACCATCCTGATTTAAATAACCCTCTATTGTCAGCTCTGTTTCACTGCCCTTGGAATTTCAGTTCAACATGGAGGTAAAAACCACAGAGAAGACAAAACTGCATCTTCAAAATGAGGCTAGCATCTTGGTAAACTGCAGAGAGTTCATAATCTCACATGGAATTCATCATCAACTGTACAGATTTCCCAAATTCTCACGCAGCTTCCCCCCCACAACATGTCATACATCCAGCAGAACAAGCCTAAAAGTCTTAAAGGAGGCGCTTGAATTGCCGACTTATCTGCCTTTAAAATGGGATCATTTTTAAATCTGTCCAACAAAATAGGATTAGGAGGATACTGTAGCCCCTACCTAAGATTGCCAAACACCACAAGAAAAGCATTACATTTCCTCCACAGGTTAAAATGGTTTACATAAAAAACTGATATTCAGGCCACTTCCTGAAAATGAAAATGTATTTAAGTAGTCGCAAGGTTTTCTGACTGAAAAGGGGAAAAATAAATTGATGGCTTTAGGTGGAGCTCTGTATTAAGTTGAGCACAATCCTGGGCTAGTGTGCAGATCATCCCAGCTACAGAGGAAATTTCAGATTATCTCGTAGATAAAATTGTTTGGATTCAGGCTGAGCTGTCTGCTGCCTTGATTGCAGAGAGGAATCCTGGGGGAACAAGCGATAGCTCTTCCCTGATTGAGTTTAGGCCATGGATAATGACTGATGTTCTAGAGGTACAGTAACTCCTCACTTAACGTTGTAGTTATGTTCTTGAAAAATGCAACTAAGTGAAACGATGTTAAGGGAATCCAATTTCCCCATAAGAATTAATGTTAATGGGGGGGTGGGTTAGGTTCCAGGGAAATTTTTTTCACCAAAGATATTATATACATATACAGTATAAGTTTTAAACAATGTAATACAGGTATAAGATTTAAACAATTTCATAGTGTACTCCACAATGACAATTGTGAAGCTTGGTTGAGGTGGTGGAGTCAGAGGGTAGATCTTCCGGCTGCTCCTCTTGCTGTTCTTTCCAAAGCGCCGGGGGGGGAAGGGTGCTTAATCCCCGGCTCTGCCCCAGGCTTGTCACCACTCCACTCCTTCCCCCAAGGCCCCACCCCACCTCTCCCTGTCCCTGCTCCACCCTCTCTGCCTGAGTCGCATCCTCACTCCTCCCCTCCCCAGAGCTGCATGAACACCGCAAAACAGCTGATTGCTGCGGGCGGGAGGCACAGGGAGGGAGAGGGGAGGCTGCACATCGCATCCTTGCTCCTCCCCTTTCTCCCCCCACCCCAAGCCTCCTGAACGCTGCAAAACAGCTGATTGCTGCAGGCGGGAGGAGGGAGGCACTGATCTGCAGGGCCTGCCGGTGGGCAAGAAGTGCTTTGGGGGGGGGGGGGTGGAGGGGAACTGAAGGGGAGCTGCCGATCCACCCTGGTTCCAAGCCCCCATCCGCTAGCTCCAACGGACTGCTCTTCCAGAGAATCCAGCAAGTAGTGGACAAAGTACTGTACTAGCAGGCGGCAGCCAAATGGTATAAGTGAACATTGCACAACTTTAAACAAGTATGTTCTCTAATAGATCAGCAACGTAACAACGAAACATTAACCAGGACAACGTTAAGTGAGGAGTTACTGTATTGCATGCAACTTTATCCCACATCTCTCCTTTAGATCCAAGTCATTCAAGGATAATAAATGCCAGTGATAATGTACTGGACCCAGTACAGGTGGAGATTATCAATGCTTCCAATTAAGAAGGACCAGATGCCAGCTTCTCTTAAACTGAGAACAGCACAAAACGTTTTTCAAAAACCAACACCTAATGATGACAACATGGCTGTCGACCGGTATCCCATTTGTAATTAAGTTCATAGAGAGAGTGGTCACAAAACAACTTGTGTCTAGTTGCCTCAGATCTCCTTGAAACTTTTCAATCTGGTTACAGACCTGAACATGGAACTGAAATTGTCTACCAATGCAACTGGTGCGATCTCATCCTAGCAACGGATGAAGATTGGGGTCCATGCAGATACCACTAAATCGGTCAGCAGCCTTCAGGATTGCTGATCACAAGATTGTTACCTCAACTGCACCCCTCAGCAAGAGTGGACAGTAAACTGCTCTTGGGTGGCTCCATTCTTTCCTGGCAAGATGTTCCCAGAAAGTTTTCTTCCCTTAGGGCACTATCATGTGGACTTTTCTATCCTGAAGAGGAGACAATCTGTATATAGGGCTTTTAGGAGAGTGAGAGGATATGGACTTCGGTATTTTTAATATGGTGATGACATTCAGCTCAATATCCTTGTCTCCCCTGATCCAGCCAGGGCTGTTGATAGTCTTTCCCAAGTATCTGAGGGAGATTGAGTTTCAGACAGCTAGCTCTCATCCATGCCCCAATCTGAGTAAGATCAAGGTGACTGATGTCAGTAGATGAGGGGAAGCAAACCGGATGATAGGGCAAGGCTGATATCTTCCCACTGAGGGTATATTTCTACCATGTTACCTGTGTTCACAATATGGGACAATACTCCATCTCCAACTGCCGCTGGAGGATCACATGGCAGCTGTGTCCAGGAATGCCTGTTACCACCTGCACCCAGTCTGGAGAATGCGGCCATTTCTTTCAGATAGGCACCTCACTACCATGATCCATGCCTTTGTCATATTTCAAGACGGGAATATTGCAATGTATTCCAAATGAGGCTATATTCTAGATTAACTGAGAAATGTAAACTGATGCACAATGCAGCTGTCTTTCAAGCTGTGTTTCTCCTTGGCAGCATGTCATTGGTGCTCTATGATCGGTACCAATTTTGATGTATAAAGTCATAAATGGGTTGGTGATCTTGTCACTTGAAAAGCCACCTCTCAGAGTCATACTGCCACAATTGCAATCAGGACAAGTAGTCAGGCTGGTTTTCTCTTGAGTCAGTGGGTTGGGGATTGGCAGTAGAGCATCTTTTGTGATGAACTCTGAAAGGGGCTTTTTCAGATTGGGGAAAGCTTAAGTCTACTGACCTGCAGAGCCTACTGCACGGCAAATCTATTCACGTGGGCTGCTGCAGAGGGCCTCAGTGAAATCAGAGGTGAGGGGGAGATGGGAATTTAGTGTTCAAGGGGTGATCCCATTTTGATTTTGTAATTTATGCTGGGGCGCCTAGCACCTTGGATAGGTGCGCCTTTTTTGTATAAAACTTAAATAAAATTCAAGACAAGGTTCTACAAATAAAATAGAAGCAACAACGTTCATTTAATGTTCCTCTGAAGATGAAGTAATGAGAAAAAAATCTAGTCAGAACAGAGAACATGGACTGTTTGAAAGAGGCTTTAATGAAATCTCTGGGTCCCAGGTTACCTTATGAGTAGACAACTATGAGCCATAATTACAAATTGAGAGATATCAGACTATAGGGCAGGGTGAAGACAACACTGCAATTTAAACCTTAATAGCTCCTTCACCGACCTTGGGAAAAAAATCCTTCTACAGAGAATTACAGGGTAACTTCCAGAGAGAAAAAGGTCTAATGTTTATTAGCCAGGAGCCTATGGGGACTAATGTCCAAATGGCTCAACAAAACCAAGACTTCTTCACACAAACAGTTTGCGGCAAGCTGGGGTGTGAATCTGCCTCACACTACCCTGCCACAGACTAACTGTCTAGGTGCACCCTGCAGACACACATTAGCAGTTCCTCAATGTATTTTGATCTAATACTCTTTGAAACAGGACGAGATCAAAATGCATAGAGTGTTAATGCATTTCAGCACAGTCAACAAAGACAGTCCATGGCAGGCTACTATAGGGTAGATTCATCAGGATTCCTTTTCTCCTCTCCAATTACTTCAGCTTTCTGTCTTTCATAAGCTCTCTCTTGCTGGGACCTGTCTACATGAACAATTAGTTTGTGACAAGTGGGGGTGTACATCGGGTTCATTGTATTTTAAGGTCTCATGAATGCAGAGAAATTGTGAAGGGTCATATCACCATAATCTAACATAACATCCCTGATTCACCTATAATTAATCTTAATTTAGCAAGTAAAAATTATGTCCCTAATAGAAAGTTTTAAAACTCAAATCTGTGATTTTTCAGTTCAGTTGCAAACTTGATAGTCTGGGCACACGTTAATACAGTTCCCTTGAGAAATAATCATTGAAACTTTATGCAAAGCCATAATAATATTAACAAGTCCCTGCCCCTCAGAACACAAAAAAGTAACTAAATGTACAACGATTCAGTTTCTCTCTGGTATACTCATTGAAAGATCAAGCTCCTCAGAACCTTCAACTACTACAATTCTTAAATTTCTAGCTCAAGATTTATTTTCTAAAACACTTTTTAAATACGTATACAGCTTTTTAAAGAAAATACACTGCTACACAGAAAATAAAGTCTCAGTCAAATTTCTAATTAGCTTCTGGGAACCATTCCTTATGAATATGTTCACAAGAGGTCTCCATCTTAGTAATTCTTGGAACAATGTTTTTTAAAATAAATTTGTAATATAACAAGAGCAATGTCTTATTCAAATTCAACCACAGCTACATTTCCTTAACCTATTAACAGCATATGGGAGAGAGAATAAATTTAGATGACGAGATTCAGCCTACCGTGACCCCCACCACATCTACCCAATCCACACTGTAAAATCAGAATCCAAGATGATGGCAGGAATTACTAATTCTCTCATTTGAGGAGCTATTAAAACCAATTTTTCTCCACCAAAACAAGTCCCCAAAGGAGAACACATTTTTAGAACGTCAAATCACCTCAAAATAAAAACCAGTTACTTTACTCCAAATGGAGCCATTATGAGTCCCCCAAAAACAACTCACTAAATCCTCAGACAAACCCTAGTAATGTCAAAGTAGATATAAAAACAATTGCAGCCATTAATCGTAAAGCCAGATATTGCCTCAAAATGAAGGAGTCATGATCTTCACTACCAAACTAAAAAAAAAAACAAAAAAAAACAAAACACTGAACTATTTCAAGTCTACAATCTGCCAACATTCTCCAGTATTTATATGCTTCATCTACTTTAACCTGCTCCAACTCTTTCTCCCCTCTGTTCTATCCAAAACATAAAAGGGAACTGTCAATTTAAATATGGTCCCAAATTTTTGTAAAAACAAATTAATAATACAAAAGACCAATAAAAATGTTTTCACAGATATCCTAGGAAAGTTGCCTTAAACATTTCCCTCTGCAGCGTTTAAAAATCCGACAGTGAAAACAGTCTATAAATAAAAACAAAGAAAATCTAATTGACCCAAGTGTGCATGATGAGAGAAGCACAAAAGAGCACAATAAGCAAAATGGATTTGTAAAACTCATTTTTAATAATCGAAACTTATTAGTAACAGATAAAGCCTGTTTGCAAATGAGTCCCTTTAAATATAGAAAGCGGATATAAATGACTTAAGAAAGCTGACAACTTCAAGTTGTCAATTTTTAAGATATAAAACTAAATTTCAGGTACTACCCTTCCAACTTCCCACACAAATATTTGTAACTTTACAATCGCATTCCTTATTTTCTAAAAATAGCTTTCATGACCCTGTTCCTATGCAAGAGACTTACAAAAAGGAATAAACTGATTATAGTGCAATTTACTGTATAGAAAGTAAACTGCATAAAGTAAAATATATTGTCTAATTTTCCTATTATACTAACCTTGTGTGTTAGTACTTTTGCTATTTTCAGGAGTAATTTTTCTAAATTGGTGTCACAGTCTCACAAAAAGCAGGAAATTTGGGGGTTAAACTTAAAGCAATATTAAATTGGCTATAATGTTTAATATGTTTAATATACATATGTACATCAATAATTCTAGTCATTAATATTGCTCTGTGAGGCTTCTTTTTTTTTCCCTTGGGGAATAAAGTAGTCTACTTTAAATGTAAAAAGCAAGGTTAATGTAATATTAGTTTCCCTTGAAGAAAAATAAGTCTCACATAGGAAAAGTTTACCAGACTACTAGCCAGAGGACAAAATCTATAGACGCTTAATATAATTATCACTGGGCCAGAAACTGACAACAAAAATATGAGAATAGGACTGAGGAAAGCATACCATACATCCAGAACCAGCTGCTGATATTCCTACCAAAATGCTCTCTCTAAATCAGAGCTTTCCAAACTGTGTGTCGCGACATGTTAGTGTGTCGGCTGCAGTGTGTAGGTGTGTCACGGGGCGGCGGGCATTCCGCACTTCCCACCGGCGTTTTGGCTAGCCGGCGTTCCGCGCTTCCCACCGGCGTTTTGGCTAGCCGGCGTTCCGCGCTTCCCACCGGCGTTTTGGCTAGCCGGCGTTCCGCGCTTCCCACCGGCGTTTTGGCTAGCCGGCGTTGTTGGGTGGGGGGGCGCTTGGGTTTTTTTTTTTTTGCTTGGGGCGGCCGGCCCTGTGTACTGCGCATGCGCAGTATGTGTAATCCGGGCGGAATTGATTCCGCATCACTTCCGGTGGCACGGGCCAAGAAATTCCATGGGTCCAGTTCAATGTGAGGCCACCATTCAGCATTCTGATGAGATGAAAGGGGAGGGAGAGGGATACACACATGTGGGGCAGATGCGGTCCTAAGAGTTCCGAGGGCTCCTTAAATAAATCAAGGCAGTGACACAACTAGCAAGGTGCCAGCATTTCTGTTTTTCATTCGGTTTAGAAACTACTAGTTTAACCTCCGGTTTGCTAGTAAAACTGAATTACTGTGTCGCGAAATGATGCATGTCTAAAAAGTGTGTCACCAACATGAAAAGTTTGGAAAGCTCTGCTCTAGATCCTGATTTCAGGAGTGGAGGACCTCAACTTTCAGCAACCTAGGGATTTCTGATAAACTTGAAATCCCCCATCCTGCCAATTCTGATTCTGTTTGGGTGCTATACAAGCTACACTACTTTTGGATCATCCTCCAGACTGCAATTTACATCATTCTTCACAAGTTTCCTACTCACCACTGTCAAATGCATTTTGTGTTCCAGGGTTTGAAAACTCACATTTAAAACCTCCAACCCCTTTCTAATCAATGACAGAATATTACCTTGCTGCCCAGCTACATAAACTTTTCCACCTCCTACTATGGTCATGTATCCTACCATACCAAAATCCACAAATCCATGCATTTAAACATGCTTGATCAGACAATGAAATGTATACTCTTGCCTACATTTGCCATCTGCAAACATTTACATGTGTCTAATTAGAGGCCTTGCTCTAGGAAGTGAGAGGTCAGGAGGGTTTCTGCAACTAGGAAGCTGATATGACAGATTTGTATTCTATTACTCTGGGATAGGAAAGGTTTGGTAACAGAAAACAATGTCACATTATATGTTACATGCTAAAATAAAGCCTGGGTTTCCCCCTAGAGTGTAGCACATGCTAAAATGGTTAAATTAAAGTATACACCGCCTTGCCTACACTAGACTTTAAACATGTTATAACATTTTTAATTACTAACCTAGAAAGGGAATGTTATATTTTAAATGCCAGTTAGCTGGTTACAGTCAACCTTGGAGGGAGCCTAGGGTTCACCTTGATCAGCTAAAACGAATTAAAATACAATTTTCCCTGTCTACAATAGAATATTTAAATGTTAAAACATGCTAGCTAAGACTTTTCTTAAAAAACACTTGACATCCTGGACTAGACATAGTAGTGTAGAAAGGTTAAGATTACATGTAAACGGGGAAAGCATTTTGAGAAACACACAGGTAGGAAGGACGAGCGTTTACATCAAGTTTACAATCATTAGGTCAAAATTCAAATAAAGATGTGCACATCTTGAGACGAAAGTCACAAAGTAACATTTAAAAGAGGTATTCAAGGGCCCAGGAGGCCTAGCCACATTTCTTCTGCCACCCCATACCAGCCATCCATTTCCTAAGATTTTATCCTGAAAAGCACAAACACCCATGGTGTATGTGATATTAAACAAGTGAAGTAGAATAGAACCTCCATAACAGTTTATTTAACTTCCAAAAAAGAAGTCATACTTAAGTTGAGATCAATAATGAAAAGTCAGCCTACAAAGGCAGTGAACATAATAAAGACTGAAAAGGGGTTTTTAGATAAACCACAAAACTAAGCAGCATCCAAAAGCAGTGCACCAAAAAATGCAGATTGTTGCAGCAACAATTAACGCCGCTAAAATTGAGGATTTACGTTTCTGTTGCACACTTTACTTAAGAAGCTTGTGTTTTGGCCATAACAATTTGTTCTAGATTTAAAACAAGTTTAAAATAGTTCCTCATATTATTTTATATTTTAAAAAGTTTTTAAAACATTTAAGCCTATTGAAAGTTAGAAAGGGCAAAAATTAATCACTGCTACATGTCATCATACTTGAGGTTTCTTCACCGCACTGCTTATAAAAAAAAATATATACTAATGGTGACAGGTAAAATACCTGAGGAGCGAAATGAAACTTTACATGACCAACCAAATACAAATTAGCTTTGACTACTGCAGCATTGAGTAGCTCACCAAAGCATCTTAACCCATGAAAATACTTCCTCTAAAGATGTTGAACAGAAGTTTTCATTTGGCATTTCAAAATTCAGAAGCCATCTGCCAAAAATAGTGGAATGAGAAATAAAAGTAGTAGCAGTATTTACAGAGAGGCCTCTGACCTTCATTTCATTTTCTGAGATACAAATCAAAGGTTTCTTTAAGATGTCAAATTTTAAGACTATGTAAAAATTCAGAGTTCCTCTTCAAAAATCAAAATTTTGCAATGGCCAATAATATCTTTGTATTCTATAACATACCAACAACAAATCTTTGTAAGCGGTATCCAGTGAAGATAATGAGTAACCGAAAAACATGAGCCAATCTTGATATTTGGGAGGATTGGAGTAGACAATTTACAAAAAGTAGGGAGCCACAGAGAACCATCAAAGCATACCACAGGAATTGATGGAGACAGTGAATCTAGATCTAGTCTGGCAATAGCAAATGCCTAAGATCTCTTATAACTAATGTGTCCCCCTAACCATGGAATACTATGAACTGAGGGGTCTTTGTGGCTCTAGGAAATGATCAAATTATACTCTGAAGTACAAAGACTGATATCACTTATCAATTTTATTTTAGCCAATATAACTGCAGTTACTCTTATTTTTAAATTAATGTCTAATCCTTTCTAAAAACTAAGCTACCAGCCTCAATTATCCTACAGCTGCAAATTCCATATTAAATGTTCACTGTTATGCATTTATTTTGTTTCAAATTCCATCTTTATCCTTATAAATGGGTAAGTAGGAATAGCAGATTACCTTTCTGCTACATTGCTAATTTAGTTTATATACTTCTAACCTCCTCTTACTCTTCTTTGCAAAGTATATATAAGCCCCAATTTTAAAAATGTCACAGGGAACACCATAAAATCAGTTCTAAAAAATTAAATGTTCCTATGTAAATATAATATATTGGACCAAATACAAATTTTGGAAGATAGAGAATTAGATAACATATTTTTAATTTGTATTTAAAAAATTCCAGTGACTGTTCCATAATACATACAAGAGCATGCTTCTATGTAGACTCAACTCCCAGACTGGAATAAATCCCTCAGAGCTGGAGCAGAATTTATAGGTCCTTAGCTCCACCCCTAATAAATGTTGGCCCGTCAGTCCCCTCCCCCCCACCCACACACTTAAAATGGGGCGACTAGTAACAAATAATGTGACCTCCATACATTTGATTCTGACAAACCACCTAGTCACATTATCTTAAAGTCCTCAAGATTTCTTAATTGTAGTTGGTACTAATGTACTATTAATGATACTCCATGTACTTATTCACTACACCAGGGGTCGGCAACCTTTCAGAAGTGCTGTGCCGAGTCTTCATTTATTCACTACAATTTAAGGCTTCGCATGCCAGTAGTACATTTTAACCTCTGAGGTTCCCACTGCCAGCTCCTGCCAGCCGGGGTCTTAGCCCACTGCCAGCCTGGGTTTCCCTTCACCCAGGCCAGCAGCGGGTGCTGAGTGGGGCCCGGCAGCGGGACCCCGGTTGGCAAGGGGCCAGCAGCTGGAATCCCAGAGCTGCGGAGGGCTGAGCGGCTCAGCCCTCCCCTGCTCTGGGGTTCTGGCCACCAGCTCCTGCCAGCTGGGGTCTCAGCCCGCTGCCAGCCTGGGTTCCTTCACCCAGGCCAGTAGCAGGTGCTTGGGGGGGGGCAGCTGCAGGACCCCTGCTGGCAGGAGCCAGCGGGGGGAATCCCAGAGTGGCGGCAGGCTGAGTGGCTCAGCCCACCGCGGGCTCCTGCAGCTGGGGTCTCAGCCCGCTGCCAGCCTGGGTGAAAGAACCCAGGCCAGCAGCGGGTGCTGGGAGGGGCCAGCGGCGGGACCTCTGCTGGCAGGAGCCCGCTGGAGAACCCCAGAGCGGCAGCACAGCCCACCGCTGCTCTTGGGTTCCCGTCGCCGGCTCCTGCCAGCCGGGGTCTCAGCCCACTGAGACCCACTATTTATTTAATTAAATTAAAAAAAATATGCTTGACACTTGTTTCATATCACTGCTGGGGAATGCTAGTTCTAAAACTGTTTTATTTAGTTTAAATAAGTGAAGAAACATTTTTTACTGGACTAATGTTTTATAAATTTTGAGCCAAAAATCTTTTAAGTTTTGTAAAAGGTTAATTTTTAAAATAGTTTTACAAATTAAGGAACAGATAAAGAATGAATATGAAAATGCAGCAGCCATTCTGAAGTGCATGCAAGTGTGATATAAATGAAAAACACTAAATGTTTACAGAATAGTGATAAAGTGTTTACAAGTTTCTGGTAAAACACTTTTGGAACATTGCAGGCATCTAAATAGGCCTGTATTTTTAAAAGGCAAAAACAATATTTCAATATTCAGTTGTCTTCATTAGGTCCTTGTAAAATATTTACTTGCCATATTAATAAATTCTCACTTGTGAAGGGAGGAAAATAAAAAGGCTAGCAATATTACAGGTAACACCTACTGTTTGAAACCAATTTGTTCCTACATTTTTTTGCTCCTTTCCCTTCGCTGTATTTGAGTCTATGACCCATAGCTCACGTGTGATGATTGCTGCATGAAAGACAGCCACAGTTAGGTATATAAATTAAAGGCCCCTGCAATCCTAGCTATGCTCAAGTTACTAGATGGAGAATGTATCAATAAACTTGGTGGCAAGGTTAGGATTCTAACTTTACACTAATCTAGCGGAATAAGAACCTGCAGAACTCCTCACCTAATTTCTATTACCAAGCCACTTCAAAAGAAAGAGTATGAATAATATTAACTACACCACCTCAGCTCAACCTCCACCACCTCCAAGTACTCTGAATTACAGCAAACTACAGATACAGTCAAACAACTAACTCTGGCCTTGTACTCCACCATATTTCTATATTGTGCTGTAATTTTTAGATATGAAAAGATACTATATAGTTTTACAGTTGTAATTTTTTAGACTATAGGATATATTTTAGAAAAGCTTCAAACGTAGTCAGTTAAGCATGATGCTTAAGATTATTTTTCCCCTCAAGTAATTTTTCATGTCATGATCCCGATATAGGAATTTTAGATACAGTATCTGTAACACTTATATAATTGGTGATAGATAAGCCCTTTGTGAAGGGTAGCAAATAATAGCACTCAATACACTACTTCCCTTAAAAGACATCATTTTAAGGATGTGCTTTTCTATGGAGAGTATTTGGTCATAACCACAGCTATATTCTGCACAATCAATGCATAAGTAGGAATTCAATATTATATAGTTTTTGTGGTCATTTGAGATGAATGAGTGATTGACAGATATAAGGCTGTCTTGGTTTCTGGATTACATTATGAGGCCAGATTTAAGGTTGTCTGGGTGACCTCACCAATGATTATGTGTATTTCAGAAAGCATGGGGGAGTTTTTGTGCTAAAAATCAAACCTTATCATTTGTATCACAATAGCAACCAGAGGCTACAGCCATGATCAAGGCCCCACTGTGCCAGGCACAGTAGGTACACAGAGGAAGAAGCAGTCACTACACAGAAGAATTTACAATCTAACTACATATGACATATAAAGATTAAGAAAAAAAGTACAACCTAATTTTCCAAAGTGGAAATAAGAAACCAAGATTAAGTACATTGACCAACAACACAGGAGAGCTGAGTCCCAATCCAGTGCATGAACTGCACTATCATGCCTTCCTTGGGCACCTCAATTTAAATTTCCTTGATTTTTAAATGGGTTAAATTTTTTAAAAATTCATTTAGGATTCTTCTTCTAAAAAGACTCAAACTTTAAGGTCAGAAGGGACCATTATGATAATCTAGTCTGACCTCCTGCACAACGCAGGCCACAGAATCTCACCCACCCATTCCTGTAATAAACCGCTAACCTATGTCTGAGCTACTGAAGTCCTCAAATCATGATTTAAAGACTTCAAGGTGCAGAGAATCCTCCAGCAAGTGAGCCGTGCCCCACGCTGCAGAGGAAGGCAAAAAAAAAAAAACCAGGGCTTCTGCCAATCTGCCCTGGACTAAAATTCCTTCCCGACCCCAAATATAGCAATCAGCTAAACCCGGAGCATGTGGGCAAGACTCACCAGCCAGACACCCAGGAAATAATTCTCTGTAGTAACTCAGATCCCACCCCATCTAACATCCCATCCTAGGCGATTGGGCATATTGACCTCTAATAGTCAAAGATCAATTAATTGCCCATCATACCATCTCCTCCATAAACTTATCAAGCTTAGCCTTGAAGCTAGATATGTCTTTTGCTCCCGCTGCTTCCCTTGGAAGGCTGTTCCAGAACTTCACTCCTCTGATGGTTAAGATAGGTGAAGTAGTATGTCTGATCAACTTTATCTGTACGTTAACTAACCTATAGAAACTGCTTTGTAAAAGTTAGGATTTTCTTATACAATAAAAAATGAAGTAGGAGAACAGTGTTTGGCAAAGCGGGTAACAGGACATAGGAAGTAGGGGGAAACGGGAAACATGGGATGGTATACTGTAGAGCAGGGGTCTCAAACACGCAGCCCGCAGGCCACATGCGACTCACGGAGTTATTTCCTGTGGCCCGCCATAGGCACCGACTCCACTGGCAGCCAAGCTCCAAACATTACTGAGTTTATATTTTATTAAAACCCCTCTTTGCATTATAGTTTTTAAAAAGTTAATACATTGAATTTTAATACTATATTACTCTTCATTTTTTACTATACTTTTGTATCATTGTATGAAAATGTTTCAGTGATGTGGCCCTCCTAGTAATCTGAGTTTGAGATCCCTGCTGTAGAGGGTATAGAGGCATGGGGAAGTTGTGAGCAGTATCCCCTCTAATTTTTTACGTCCATGTGCTGAATGAATTTTGTTATGTGCACCAATATGGAGGTGATGTGTGACACATCACCTTCATATTGGTGCACATAAAATTCATGTGGTGGGGATGGGGACAAGGGGTTCGGAGTGTGAGAGGGGGTCAGGGCTGAGGCGGAGCATTAGTGTGCGAGGGGGGGTGAGGGCTCTGGCTGGTGGTGTGGGCTCTGAGGTGGGGCCGGGGATGATGGGATTGGGGTGCAGGAGGGAGCTCAGGGCTAGGGCAGAGAGTTGGAGTGCGAGGGGAATGAGGGTTCTGGCTGGGGGTGCAGTGGGGGGGGGGGGGGGGAAGAGAGAGAGAGAACTTCCCCCCCAGCCCTCTCTTGCCACAGCAGGCTCAGGGCCAGGTGAGAGGCGCTTCTCCCCGGCACAAAAGAGGTTGGGATAGGGAAGTGGTTTTCAACCTGTGGTCCGCGGATCCTGGGGGTCCGCAGACTATGTTTAAGATTTCCAAAAGGGTCCATCCATACTGCCATATGTTTTACTGGTGCGCAAATGAAAAAAAGGCTGAAAACCATTGTAATAGGGCAGTAGTTCCCAAACTTTAACAACCTGTGAACCCCTTTCACTAAAATGTCAAGTCTCGCGAATCCCCTCCTAAAAATGAGTATTTCCAGGGATTTTCTCCTTTACCTGAGTATGAATTATAAAAGCAGTGATCTTGGAAATATAAAATTTGTTTTTATGACATGCTCATTATACACTATTATTAATTATTATTTATCATTACAGTATTATTACATTATGAAAACGCCAACACTCTTCCAAGATCTCACTTTCGTAGCTCGTATCACTTTGAATAAGCCTATTATACGACAAAGTTCCTATGTTTCATCAAGGAGTATCAGATGTGAAACAGCATGAAAGTATTTAAGAAGCCAACTCAAAGAGTTCCTCCTACACAAACATTCAGGTCTTGAGCAGTCTAGGCAAACAACGCACATTACAACAAAGCTTAAACTTGTTCATCATAATTTTAAAAAACAATATTAGCTGCCTATTTAATTTTAAAAACAGCAAAAAATATCCACCTCCCTTTCCATTTCTTATAAGGAGTGTTGAAATTTAAATCTCCTCTGTGTGATATATATGCTTGCTTTGATCTGCTTTGCTCTTGGAAGTCCAGGGGCTCGGGGCTGCTGGCCCCGTGCTGCCCGGGGTCCCTATGGACAGCTCTGTCCGCCATTAGGGAATTTTTTCCCCCAAGAACCCCCTGTAACATTTCGTGAACCGAACCCCAGTTTGGGAACCACTGCAATAGGGGAAGGGTATGTCCTCTCTCCTCCCGACTGGTTGAAGCTGGAAAGGCTTCAGGTAATTATTACCCAGTAGTCTGAACTGTTGTGTTCTGGTTTTGAGTTGTTTTTAAGAAAAAAAGCAAGTCCCGAAGAAAGGATGTGAAATGTCCTATAGGTGGGATTTATTTTTCTTTCCCCAGCTGGCGAGTCTTCACATTGGCTTACTCACACCCTACAATAGCTGTGGTTTCTCAGTGCTGGAAAATTCCTACCCATCTGTTACGGGGATTCCCCAACAGAAGTAAATCCCAATGTATTGGGGGCAGGGTTTCTCTGGCTTTGCTATTACAAAGATGAGGACAGAGTGAATTCAGCTCAGTCCGTCACATCTGGGTTTTCCCTGGAAGACCTTGGTTGTCTGCACTGGAAGCAAGAAATTCAAAGTGTAAAAAGAGACTGTCAACTTAAACCACAAAAATTAGCAGGGGACGTGGACATGTTTAGTACCTGAAAGTTATTTTTAAGTGGCCCTTTTAAGGCTGAACACATATCCTTACTTGTGCCTGCCACTTTTACTTATGGATTTATGGAAATGCGATCCAGTATCATTGCAGCCGTTACATTATGCATGTGTCAGAGCTTCCTGAAGTTCCTCACAATCCCTACTACCCATTACTAAGCAAAATAAGCATTCAAATTTTTACTATTAACCTCCTCTGCTAGGTCATCTCTGTAGTTAAGATAGGGACTAGGCTTCCATTATGAGCCCAGTTTTGGTACACTTCTCTCCCTTTCCCCCCAGACTAATTTCACCAGACCTATAGCCATCTGACTAAATTGTGTACTCCCATACCAAAGGCGCATTGTGGGGGTTCTGTTCAAGACCTCAGAGGTGGTCAGTTTACACATAAAATTTCCATACTGTCCAGTGTTTGAAATTCGTATGTATACATAAAATTTCTTGGATTTCAGTTTAAAGCAACTCAAACAAAGAATAGGTAACTTATTCCTGCTCTGACTTCTCTTAATCTATTTTGAATTCATGGTAGGACAGTAACCTTCACTCTGACAACCAAGTTTCAACATCAGTTTCTTATGCAGGAATTTTTCAGAAACTTGCAAGTGTAAAATTATATGCATTTTTTTCCTTTATTCCCTCTTGTAATTCAAATACTTGAACTTCAATTATAAAAACAAGCAATTTTTTTAAAATGTCAGGCTCTTTGTGCATCATAATGTAGCACAAAAGGACAGAAATAATTTTCTCTCTCTCCTTTGCAGGTCATCTTTAAAACGTGAGTAGCTCCTCTTTACCAATCATATATTCCCTTTCCTTTGGGAAATTCAACATTCAAACTTTAAGGTTTCGGAAATACAGTTTCATGCTTGAAATATTTCCAACCCTCATAAGTCTGAGGACAGCTTACTATACAGATGAAAATTACCTAGATGACGCCTTTCATACCAAAGCCGAAAACCATGAATTGTTAAGAACGGAAGTTGCATACTGTTTACTCTCTACTATATTTAATATATTCATTTAATTGGGGCACTTCTATTTAACAAATCTTCAACAAATGTAGCTAACTGTTATACTGTTACGATTTCTTCCCTCTTCTTTTCTGTCCTATTACAGATCACGTGGCATCTTTCAGCATTGCCGTGTGTCTAGTATTCCGTTTTCCTTCTCTCCCCCCGCACCCTGACACTTCTCCATTGTGATCTGTTTTGCACCTATTAATCGATTCCCCTGTATTTTCAGGATCTCCTATCCTTCTCCCGTATAAAAATCCCAGTTGCACATTTAAAATCTTCTCAATCCTTTCCTCTTTCACCCACTTCATGTCATAACCACCTACAACCCCAAGACTGACCTTCCCCCACCCTCCAAGTTTAACAAAAGAGCCTGACATTTTCTTTCACTTGGCTTTTCCTTCCATTCCGAAGGAAAAGCAGCAACACCTGGGCTACTCTGCGCCAATTTCACTCTTAAAAAGCAGCAGCAGCAGCATTTAGCCTGCTTTATTTTGCCTCCATCCTTTCCTCTTAAGAGCAGTTGTCCCTCAGTTGCTTTGCTCTTAGGCGCTCTCTCTTGCCTCAGGGGCAGGAGAAAATGAAATCAGCCATGCTATATTTATAGGGTACAGGGCAAAATGAATGACTTCCCTCCCTCCCTCCCCCTTCGGGGTGTTCCACACACAACTCCACTATTTCCCATCCATCTTTTCTTCCACCCCTCCTAATCTTGTTATGCACGCAGAGGTGAAAGTAAGCCGGTACAGTCCAGTACAACGTACTGGCAAAAGTCAGTACACCGTGCTGGACCATACCGGCTTCTCTGGCGATGATTTAAAGGGCCCGGGGCTCCAGCCGCAGCAGGGAGCCCCGGGCCCTTTAAAGCGCCGCCGGAGCTTTTTACGCACTGCCGGAGCCCGGCTCTGGCAGCGGGGCTCTTGGGGGGATTTAAAAGGCCCGGAGCTCTGCAGCGGCTGGAGCCCCAGGCTCTTTAATTCGCCCCGGGGCTCCCAACTGCCTCTGCAGCTGGTAGCTCTGGGGTGATTTAAAGGCCCCAGGGCTCCCAGCCAGAGCCCCGGGGCCTTTAAATCGCCTCTTCCGGTTGAGGCCATGCCCCCACCCAGGACTCCACCGTACCGGTAAGTCCTATAAGTTACATTCACCCCTGTATGTACGTATACTTTGTTCTTATTCATCTTGCCAGTGCACCTACTGAGGTAGGTAGGGAACAACACTGCAGGCAAGTTAACTAACTCAGACAGCAAGAAGGCAAGGGACCAGCAACAGGTTTCAGGGAGCTGCTGGAAAGGTGTAAAGCACCAATCTCTCCCATGCTTTCTTCCCCTCCCCATAACATCACTCCCACCCCCCATCCACCCCGCAAAATAATTCCATTTCAGCCTTTCTTGTCTGTTGATACCTCTCATAAGGGATTTCTTACTTTCCTCAGTAGGATCTTCTCCCCTAATTCCTTCCTAGAAGGCAGAGACCCTATCTACTCCCCTCTTCCTTCCCACAAAGCAGAGGGAGGCCTAGGTTCAGCTAACAGTGGCTCCAAATGCAGGCCATGCTGCCTTCAGCTTAGGCCCTTCCATGGGTGTTCCTCCCCCTCTAGAGCCAGATCTTCTACACAGCAGTATGAAACATGGGCAGGTACACAAGAGAGACACTGAGGAGTCTGTACTGAAAGTCATTCTGCCACCTTTTCCTGTACATTTTTTTTTTAAACTTGCTCAAGCTCTGCATCTCTCCCATGCCTCCCAGGACAGCCCAAATATCCCAGTTCCCCCTTCTCATCCTTAGAAAAGGGCAGTGGCACTCTTCTTCAATGTGCAGCAGCACCTGGACTGCTTGTGTTCCCTTTGAAGGAAGGGGACATGCCAGGGAAGTGAGCCAGAAGCTCTGCTCATTAGTCCCAACTCACTAACCTGATCCTAATTCTTGGGCAAGTGAGCTTTTCAAGCCTGACAGACTATAAATTAGAGCTTTTAGTAATCATCTTGACTAACTTTTTCAGTTTAAAAGATACAGGTCTACGTGACTAGAGAAAATGTCTAGTGTTTCTATAGTGGATGCCATTTTGACCAATTTTAAACAATATTGTAAAAACCTAAAGAGCACCTCAGTTCCCAAAATACTATCTGAAGTTCCATGAAAAATATATTCACTCTTTAATTTGATCTAGAATGGAATATTAAACTTATTTTGGATAGTGATTCAGTCCTGCAAACAAAGTTCTTGGAGAAGGCATTTGGTCTTGTATGTAGAGCCACTTCAACAATAGTTCTTAACAATTGACCATAAAGAAAACCAAAATGCTGATACACATCATTCTAGACATATTAATTCAAAAAAACAAGTCATTTTTCTTGCAACTTTATACACTAGCTCTTAATTCCACATATCAAATGCACAAGATGTCCCCTATAATCTTGTTACAGATACAAGTATAGAGAAAAATATTTAGTTAAAACAGTTCTGTTATCCGTTAATGCAAAAATGAGAACAGAGAATGTTAAACAATATTCTTGCACTGATAATAGTGCACAACACCCTAAAGTATACTTAGAGGCTTTTCCTGTTCATTAATTCAGCCTGTTTATAAGTGGAGACTCTCTCATATCATTCCCTCTAAAGAGAGAAAATAGTATCCAATATGAAAAACATCAGTCCACTATAGAGACATACTTGATTTTAAAGGCATAAAACTTAAAGTCTCACATAAAAGTAACAATTGTTGATAGGACCTTAAACAAATACTTGATGTATTTAGATCTTCAAGCAGAATGATCCGTCAAAATTTTCTAGGTTAAGGCCTCTATTCAAAAACTGATTTTAAAATGTGATTGTATTGTGCCTTGTTTATTGTGTCTAGATGGTTTGTTCCTCTTATTTAAAAAAAAACAACACAATAATTTACATACTTCCTCCCACCACCCCAAACGTCTGAGGAACTGGGCTCAGAGTATAGCATCTCTCTCTCTTGCTCTCTCTCACGGTAACAGTAAAGATTCTGCAGGCCAATTTATGCACTCAGTGACACCGATACAACCGCATTACTCGTCTTCGGGCTGCACACATGTAACCAAGGACAGTATTTCAATTATTCTAAAAGATTCAAATGAGTATTCTGCTAATAAGGAGGGTACTATTAATCTACATTTATAAAAGTCTGTCCTTTGGATAATTTGACTAGCTGGCTGCCTGAAAAACACCAGCAGCATTCTAAGGGTCACTGAGCAAGTGTCATTTAAATATTATTTAAAGAAATTAGACATGATATTCCAATTTTTCTAATCAAAACACCACAATTCCAGAACCTAAACAAAAGAAAGGGTAATATTCATTGTAGTTTAGGTAGGAAACAATCAAAATTTGACAGGTGGGAGGGGATAGGAACCACGCAGATACAATATATGGGGAATAATACTGAGAGTATGAATCCATGTGATAATGGTAGGGCCACTGACATTTTGAAAAAAAGAGAAAAAGGTGTCACTTGGTTCAACAACTTTAACACCTTTGATAGCCTCACCTGCCCTCTATCCACTAATTCATCTCCTCAGGACTTAGTGTAATGCCCCAAGTCTGTTAAAAATAAAATAGTTGTTTTAAAACTGTTCACAATCTGCCAGATAAGCATTTCCTTTTCCCTTCAGCCTCACAACTGCAGAATTTCCCAACAAAGTTGCATCTACTTGTTGCCTAGGACCAGTAACAAATCAGCAATGAACCTATGATCGGTTTAAAAGTGGCTACCTTATGACTCTATAGGGCTGGAAATGGGCATTTAACCTTTTCAGTGGTGTAAGATTGCTAAATTTCCAATGGGATACAGGCTGCAAGTGGGTTACAGCACATGCTTATAGTCCTGAAATATCAGACCTTTAAATAATAACATGGTAGAAAAAAATATATATGTTTTTATGGCTTCCCCCAATCTTTGTATAGTTGAACTGTAAGTAAAGCAAATGGCTTTACAAGCAGAGGGATACAAAGGATAACCCCAACAAGTCTTTAAACTTGTCTAGAATATTTTCTATTTAGTAAGTGCCATATTCTGAATATATGAATGAACTTTTCAGACCATACTATCAGCACTCATTTCAGAAGACTTGTTGCCTTGCTATATATTTTTTTTTATATATATATATATATATATATATATATATATATATATATATATATATATAAAAATGAGAGAGAGAGAGAGAGCGCGCGAGCGAGCATTTAAAGAATTTCAGAAGTATTTTTGAGATTTTATTTGGACTATTTTGTATTTCTCCTCCTTTAAAGCCAGACTCCATTAGTATCACGAATACACCTATACACAGCTCAAAGAAAGGATGTCTTATAGTTATGATATTGGGCTGGAATTCAATATACCTGGGTTTTTCCCCATCTTTGCCACACATTTCCTGTGTGACCTCAGGAAAGTTACTTACTCTCACTGTGCTTTAACTCACCATCTGTTAAACGATTATACTATTTCCATTTCTTCCCCTCCCACTATCCTTGCCTGACATATCTATTTTCATTGTAAAAATTTTCATAGATTTTAAGGCCAGAAGATACCAATATGATCATCGAGTGCAGTGATTCTCAACCTATTTACCACTGTGGGCCGTATATGCAGCTCTCTCTGTGTTATGTGGCCCACATCCACACAATATATATATATGGGCCGAATGCGGTCCACGGCTTGAGAACCACTGATCTAGTCCTGCGTAACAGGCTGTAGAACTTACTCAAAATAATTCCTGTTTGAACCAGAGCATCTATTTTAGAAAAAACATTTCAGGGTAAGTACTGCCTTATGTATATTACTCCTAGGGGAATTCTGCACCACTGCACAATGCAGAATTTTGCAGAAATTAATGTTGTGGGCGCAGAATTTCCTCCCATCTCCACCCCAGAAATGAACTGCAGAGATGTTGCCCACCAACTAGGGGCCACTGGACCAGGCAGATCCCAGCTCACAAATGGAAGACATGGGGCAGGAGCTGGAGGGTTTCCAGCAGCTGCAGTTCTCAGCACGCCCTGAAGGAAGGAGGCAGCAGGGCACAAGAAACTCCGTGTACGCCCAACGTCAGACTGTTTCTCCCTCTGGATTCCTGGTCCTGGGGGGTAGAGGGTGAGAGTGTCTCGGCTGGGGGGCACAGCTGGCCTCTGGGGAGTGGGGGGAGGAGGGGTACAGGGGGAGAGTGTCTGGACCGGGGTGGGGCCCTGCAGCTGGCCTCTGGGGCAGGACGGGGGGTAAATGTCTGGCACCCCAGCGGGGCTCTGAAAAGTAGAAGGGGGCAGAAAAACAGGAACTGGGTTGTCCTAGGCATTTCTTTAACTCTCTACTCCTAGGGGAATTTTTGAGCATCTCTGTATTGTTACAGACATACTTGCTGACAGGTATTTTGAAATAAATTACCAAAATAACTGAAAAACTGGTGTGATTATGTAGTGTTATTTTGACAAATAAAATTGGCAGAATTTTAAAATATTGTGCACAGAATTTTTAATTTTTTGGCGCAGAATTCCCCTAGGAGTAGTATATGCATATCAAATAGCACAATGCCCCCTCCCCACCCCCAAAATCTGTTGCAGTCTATAGGCACTACGTAACAGCAATACTCATACCATATGACATTTGGAAAGCTACAAAAATGAGCTAAAGTATCTTATTTATACTATTTCATACTAATGTCCATAACGCCTCTCTCAATATATGACAAGAAAGCTGGCTGAAATTCAAACACTAGTTATGCTACATCAAGTACTAAAACTTTTTGAACATGCACACAAACCTTGAGAGCAAACAACATTGATTTGTTAAATAAGTATTTTGTATCAGGTGAACCATCAGACCTACAAACATGATAGAGGAATATTGCACCCTTTAAGTACAAGAATTTTTTATATTATATTATAAGTACACATACATACACACACACATTTTAAAAGATGTTTTAAAATAGAATACTGTACAATCAGGAATAATGGAATGTATTCAACCATTTCTTCCACTGGGACTTTTTTAAAAATCTATGCCTTTAAACTCAAGCAGACATGGAATACAGAAAGACAACCAACCAATCTGAAATCCATACACCAGCCTCCAATAGCAAAGAAATTTTACTTTAAACTGCTCCACTTCAAGGTACTTTAAAACAAAACCAGCAACTCAAGTTTCCAGGTATGGTACTGCTTGCAAAATTGTAACTTACTTCACCTTCCTCCACATTCATATATACACGCATGTTAGACAATTGATTTTAACAAACATAACACAAATTTGGAATTTATTAACATGATCTATGATGTTAATAGCTCAGTAATAATTTACAGAAGATGATTACACCACTCCCTCTTTAGAGTACTTTTACACGAGTGTCATGTTACCAATACCCAAGTTCCCCGGCTCCCAGCACTGCCATTATATTAGACAAACAGTGTAATTGTTTTAAAGCAATGTTTCTCTTCTGTTCTGATGAAAACAAATTAATCCAAAAGATTTTTTTAAAGGCTCAAAAATAAGTCACTGTACTACACTTAGATTTTTCTACTAAAATATTTTCCTTAACTCCTTTTCAAGCACTCTGCTATAATTAAAAATAAGGATGCTGAATTATATGTTAGCAGAAAATTGACAGCCAGCATTAAAGGGATACAGTCAACTTAATTCACACTGGCAGTAAAATATTTGTAAACACACTGCTACAAGTAACACCTAACATAAGAATAACGGAAAGATCACAATATTCTTTCCCTGTGCTATTTTGATAGCACTGCACATAGCTACTTAATTATTTTTTCCTGTTTGTGTGGGGCATCTTCACAACAGGGAAGATGAAAAGTCTTTCATAATAGAAATTGTATAAAAAACTTGTGAGGGAGACTGAAGCACAGATGTAGTATATGAAACTACTTTTATTTTATTTTTTAAATCAATTAGACATCAAGTTGCCTGTCTTTAAATAATAACATGTTCGATTTCGAACAGTATATTCCAAATTGATTAGACTCAATGAATAGGGGAATTAGTAACAGTCCTGAACCCAATATATTACATAAGCTGCAGCATTCTAACACAAAAGCCAAACAATTACATCTCATTAAATGAAGGTTTGTCACAACGAATAAATGTCAACTTTGACTAAATACCATAAGAACATTAAAAAGGCCTCCCATTGCAATCTAGTTTCAATATTGTAACTCTTCCCCTCTTCTCCACGTATTTTTTTTTTAAGCCTTCACTGCCTGAGAAAAGCAGGAACAAGGGAAGAAAAGTATCAGATGTATTCATACTGGAGACATCAAGACACCAAAGTGTCTTTTGCACCTTCCATGTATAACCTTCTAGTGAAAGCTGAGAGATATTTCCTATAAAACTGGTTGCAGTAAACCAATAACGAGGATCTCAGCATTTCAATGAGGATACAAGAGCCTTCCATCCTATCCCCAGGCTCTCCCCGCCCCATAAAAAGCCATACTAATCGCAGAGATTGAAAAAGCACATTTTCAAACTAATATTTTCAGGATTCATTGTTGAAAAATAAAGTTGAAAGTTTTGAAAACAGTAATTCTTCAATTTTATATCACCACACAATAATGCCAACATACACAATTACGTAATACATCAACATTTCAATTTTGTCCAGCCTATAATGCATGCAATACATTGTTCAGTGACATAACATGCATCTACTCTAGACTAGACTTTCAATATGCCACAGAACACACGGTGTGCAGGACCCATGTTATAATATACACACCATTCTGATTTGTTAAGTGTGAGGGCAGCACCCAATGAAATTCATTCTACAATGACATCCTACAGAGCATTACCACCTTACGAGACAGGAGCTCTAGGGTAAGATTATAATCCTTATTCGCAGCAAGTGCTCAGAGGGAGAAAGGAGTAAACTCTCTCCTAGGTGGAACACAGGACTGTCTTCCCCCTCCCCATTGAGAATTTTTTTTAGTCTCAGGGAGGCTATCAGAAATGAGTAGGACCATGATCCAACTTCCCTCACACTCTAGCCAGACACAGAAGGGGGTAATCACATCACAACCACCTTCTCCGAATGAGAACATCAGTAAGAATTCTTACCCATCATATCTAAGGGTATGTCTACACTGCAATTAGACACCTGCAGCCAGACTGCGCCAGTTTACTCAGGCTAAGGGGCTGTTTAATTCCAGTGTAGAGTTCAGGCTCAGCAGCCCATGCTCTGGGAACCTCCCACCTCACAGGAGTCCTAGAACCCAGACTGCAGGGCGAGCCCGAACGTCTACACGACAATTAAACAGCCCCTTAGCCCAAGCCCGAGTTAGCTGGCACAGGCCAGCTGTGGGTTTTTAAATGCAATGTAGACACACTCTAAGACAGGGGTCGGCAACCTTTCAGAAGTGGTGTGCCGAGTCTTCATTTATTCACTCTAATTTAAGGTTTTGCCTGCCAGTAATACATTTTAACGTTTTTAGAAGGTCTTTTTCTATAAGTCTTTAATATATAACTAAACTATTCTTGTATATCAAAGTAAATAAGGTTTTAAAGGTGTTTAAGAAGCTTCATTTAAAATTAAAATGCAGAGCCCCCCAGGACCGGTGGCCAGGATGTGAGCAGTGAGAGTGCCACTGAAAATCAGCTTGTGTGCCGCCTTCGGCACGCGTGCCATAGATTGCCTACCCCTGCTCTAAGACAGTTCCTCCTGGAACTCCTCTTGAAACAGCATGACTCCATGCTTCTCCCAATGTGCAACTGTGAGTAAACAGCACAACAGAGTCCTTAATGTTTTGGCTAGTGAATTCTGAATTATGCAGATAGGATTTAATAACTGGAGAGTCCAGGAGTTTTGTTAGCTATTGTTCTTTCATGCACAGACTTAATTAAATTATTCTAACTCCAAGAATAGTACAGCAGAATTCCAGGTTACAACAAAATAATATATGGCTGTTAGGCAATTTTTTATTGCTAGAAGTGACATATCAAATGTTGATGACCTGGTCCGTCATCCAGCCTAAATCCCTCCCACCGCAGGGCTAGATCTAACAGTATATATGTAGGCGCAAGAAGTGACCAGAGCATAAGTAGTGCATCTTAAAGCTTATGCTCCAATATATCAGTTAGTCTATAAGGTGCTACAGGACTCTTTGTCACTCATGCTAGGACAGCAACTTAAACAAAAACAATCTTGAAGTAACACCAAGCTAATTTGTAAATAGAATGAAATTGTTTTTTGCATGAATTTCTTGCCAAATAAGGTAAACTTTGTCTCGAATAGTAACATTCTGATTCTTTTACTCTCCAAATAATTCTCTTGATTTGTCATTTCTAAATGACAAATTTTAATCAGAAATCACTTCACAAGGTAACCTGCATCTTGCGTATTTCCAATATGCAGAGCCAGAAAATGTTACAAGGAAAATTTAGTTAGAAGATTAGGATATTTGCCTATTTATATTAATTTTACAGACTGCGTGTTCACATAATAAAAAGGTAACATCTAACACATTTGTAGAAGTCTGCTTCAAGAGTCACAAAATATACCACATTACATTATCGTATCAGACATATTGCCATATAAACACTAAACATTAAATTCATCAATTTAAATTAAAATATAAGTACACAGTATGGCAGGAATCAAAGCTTAGAACTGAATTTGCTTTACTACTTGATTTCACAAAACATGAACTACAAGGTAATGTACTGAAATTGCAAGAGCCCTGCAAGGAATAGCATAAACATCCTAATTTTTTTTAAGTGTTCTCAAACTCCACCTCAAAGTCAGTTTCCACTGATTCTCAGTACTATTTAAAGGTGCCTATTATAACATCTACATATTAGATGTCAATTAAAATAATAAAGATATAAGTGATTTGATGTGATGCTCCCATCTTATAGATACTGCATATTGAAAAGTGTGTAAGTAACTTTAAAACTCATAAGCAACAAGCAAAACCTTATTTTGTAAAACATAAGCCCAAAGAAAAAAAAATTGAAAAAATTCTAATATTAAGCTTTGCCATTATGCCAGAAAGAAATTAAACCCATATTAAGGCCTAAAATACTGAATTCAACACACTTGGAAGTATGGTTTCAAAATCAGACAAGAATAATGGAGGACATATTCATGTAAAAACACTCATATCCAGCATGGACACAATAGGATGAGAGAAGTGTCAAATGCAAAGCTACTAAATCCAAAGTAGAAACCAGAGGAATATCAAATAGCCCAATATCTATTGCTGCAACTGGGCTACTAATGGGTTCGAATTATTTTGTACACCAAATGTTTTTCTCCTGTTTTCAGTCTTAAGATACAAACTGACAGATACTCCAGCTGCACAGCCTTTGTCACTAGCTTGTGGATGGGGAGCTAAATGTGCTACAGGTTGATAAGGATTATGCCAGCTCTGCAAACGCTGTATTCTACGTTAGGAAAGCAGCGAGAAGAATCTTGCAATGCACAAGAGAGTTTGCCTTAACCACAGTGGGGGGCCACACATTTCAGCCGACGTGTATACTCATTCCTACTATTTATTTCCCTGTTTACCTCCCCCCTCCCCTTTCTCTTTCTCCTCCCTGTCCGGCCATCTTGGGCCGACAGGAGCAGCCATTACTTAACTAAATGACAGGGCCAACAACTTTTCACAGAAAGAAACGTGTGCGTATAAAGCCCAGGCAGGCTCCCGACTGTGCCATTCCCTGGGAGCAGCGCAGGAGCTGGGCGGCCGGGGCAGAAGGGGAGTCACTCCGCTAGAAGTTATACATTTGAGGCAGCTGGACCCAGCGAACAAACAAGTCACTTAGCGAGTGACTCCGAAGCGACACACAACTCCCGCACTAGAGCGATCCCAAACCAAGAGGCCGCGTTTCCGCCGCTCCAGCCAGCAGGGGGGTGAGGGGCGCAGGCCGGGGGGCTGGGATTTGGCAGGGAGCGCGCAGCCTGGGCCCAATACAAACGGGGTTAAAAACACAAGGGAGGGTCCGAGGGAATCCAACGTCAGCAGCGCCTCACACCCACCCTCCCGGGCCACCCCGCGCTCCTCGCCGCTTGCTCCAGAGCCGGGAGACTCCGGCCTGACGCGCAGGCACTTTCCGTCCCAGTTCTGAACAACCTCCCCAGAAAGTGCCAGAGAGAAGCCGCGCTCCGTGCCCGCTCCCCGGGCTGTACGTGCGCTACGGGGGCAGCTCCGGGCTGTATGTGCCCGGTGGGCGGGGGAGGGCTCCTAACACACACGGAGACCCGGGCGAGCCCGTAGGCCAGGGGGGAGCGCAGTGCCTCGGCGCGTCTCTCCCCCGGGCTCTGGCGGTGCCACCCCGTGCCCACACACACACACCGTGCAGACTCGGGGGGAGGGGGAAGGGTGGCAGGGGTGGCTCCCTCCTCCCCCTCCCCCCATCCTCTTACCTTTAACAGCAAGGCCTTCGTTCTGGCGCCATCTTCATGAAGCCTCAGAAACCCGAAGACTCGGCTGCGGAGGGGGAGCGGGAGGGGGAGAGAAGCACAAGGCGCAGCGTTAGTCAGGGAGAAGCCCCCGCACAGGCTCGCTGACAGCGCGGGGCCGGCCGGGAGTCCGCACCAGCCCCGCACGGCGACGGGCGCCCTGGCCCTGCCCGAGTGGGGCGGCGGGGAGGGGAGAGCGGCGGGACAGCGGAGGCGCGGGTTGGAGGGGGAGGCGCGGGTACCTGTCGAGGCCGGAGAGGGCCGCTCTCTCCTCGGCTGTCAGGCTGGCGAAGTCCTCCTCGCTCTGGCCGTTCGCTTTCCCCGCCGCCATTTTCTTTTCCTCATCACCGAAAGGAGCAGCAGAGGCGGCGGCAGCGGCGGCGAGCGACACTCCGCACGATTTCATGGAAACGCAGCGTAATTAACTCACAATCACAACCGCCCCCCCGGCGCGCCCCCAACGCCCCCCAGTGCCGGGCGGGGCGGGGCGCCCGACACACACACCACAACTTTTATTACAACAACAACAGCCGGCAGGGAGGGGGAGGGACGGAGGGAGGCGGGGGGAGGGACGGAGGGAGGCGGGGGGAAGCCCCGCGGCTCGGAGGAGGGAGGGGGAAGAGCGCCCCAGCGCTGGAGGCTCGGGGCAGGGGGGGGGTGGGAGGAGGAAGAGGAGGAGGCTGCGGCGCGGCGGCGGCGGCTGCAGGCGGCGATGGCGGCGGAGCCGTGTTTACATCGCTGCTGCTGCGCTGCTGGCCCCGGCGGCGCGGGGTGAGTGGAGCCGGGGTGACAGGGTCCCCCCCACGCGCCCGCGCAGGGTGTATTTGTTGCCTGTACAAACTTCCCCAGCAGCTGCACAAAGTTGTTGTAATTGTGTCACACAGCGAACCCCACGCTGCCACCGTGACCCCCCTTGCCCCCCTCCCGCCCGAGCCCGCCCAGCCAATCGCCGCCTCCCCAGCGATACACGTGACCTTTGTTGACTTACGTCAGTCATAGCGCTCTCCCACCGCTGCGCTCCAGCTTGGTTGGCGCTCTCTGCGCCCGCCCCGTACCTGCCAACACGTCATTGGTCAAGGGGCTGTCCAGGGGGCGAGATTTGGTGGGGACTCTGCTTGCTATTGGTACAGCGTCTCGTCAGTCAGAGAGCTTTGTCAGTTACTCAGGCACAGCAAGTTTGTCTGCGTTCATTAAATAATAAGGGAGGGGGGGGCACGGTGATGAGTGGCAGGTTGCGGGGCGGGGGGTTCTGCTCCTTTGGAGCTGGGAGCGTTTCTGGGCCGCGGGGTAGCGCGTACGGCGGGGCGGGACCCCTCCCGCTAAGGGGCCTGGTCCCCGCTCCGGCGGCGATGCGGGGGCGGGGAGCAGCAGTTGGCGAAGGGCCGCCCCCCACCCCCCTGGGGCTGGGCGCAGGGCGCGGCTCTGCCCTGGCACCGCCGGCTAATCATGGCTCCCTCCGCGGGAGCGGTGGGTCCCCGGCCCGCACGGAGGACGCCGCTTGCGATGCTAGAAGGTCTCCCGGGGAGCAGCCGGGCTGCCCTAGGGAGACTCCCTACAACCCCCTCCCGCGCCGGGCCATAGGCGGCAACAGCCGCGGGGCTGTGCCCGGGCGTCCCCCGCATCAGTGAAAGCCGGGCCGGAGTCGGGCTGCGCGGTCAGGAGCCTCCGCCCCCCCGAGCTCAGCGGCTCTTGCGCTGGGCTGCGATGAGTGACCCGACAGCCCGTGACAGGCGGACTGGCCGGCGCCTCATGCTGGCGCTGGGGCTCCCGGGTGTAGCCACGTGGCTCTGCGCACACACGGGGTGGGGCAGGCAGCGCAACTCGCTCCCCTCTAGAAAGCTCCTAGGCCGCGGGTGTCCCGGCAGGAGCGGGGAGTCTCCAGCCCACCTTTCTGAGCACGGGGAGTGAGCCCTGCCCCTGGGAGCACAGAGGGAAAATGCAAAAGACGAGAGAGAGAGAGAAAATCTCCGGGAGGCGGGGATCACCTCCATCGCCCTCTCACGTTTATTTTTTCTTTAATCTGTGCGATGGAGAGAAGATAAATATGGGAACTTACTTTTTTTGAAAAAGTGTGGCGCAGCCTATTAATGCTTCACCTCAGCACTGAGCTTCCTGCAACTTTACCTGTGCAACTGGATTTGGGAGCTAGTCAGAATTTTTTGGAAAAACACTACATGATTTCAAGGCAGGAGGGATAGCTCAGTGGTTTGAGCATTGGCCTGCTAAACCCAGGGTTGTGAGTTCAAGCCTTGAGGGGGCCATTTAGGGGTCTGGGGCAAAAATTGGGGCTCGGTCCTGCTTTGAGTAGGGGGTTGGACTAGATGACCTTTTAAGGTCCCTTCCAACCCTGATATTCTATGATTCTATGAAATATAAAACAGATAACTTTGTGTGTTGTTTATTTGCTCTTGAATAAGGCCTGGCCCGTACACAGTTTTTGCACTTGAGCGTTTGGGTTGGGGATGATTTAGTTCCTGCCTCCTCCCCAAATTACCCGGAAACTCAAAACACGTCTATTTTAATTGGGATAGCCAGGAAATTCCAAGGTTTTCCATGTGATTAAATCATGTACTTGTCTGTTCAATTTATTAGGGAGTAGACCCTCAGCTGTTGTACCTTGGCATAGCTCACTGTTTTCCTCCCTTTAAAAGGGGTGAAGACACTCTTCTCAAACGCCTATCATACCACACCACTCTTCTTTGCTCCCCTCAGCCCCACTTAAGGCTTGAGTGGCTGCCTGTCTCTTCTTGACAGTCAGATTTCCTCTGCTCTGAAGGAGCATGACTTCAGACACATATTCTAAAGTGGCAGTTGGGATGGTGACAGGATCAAAGGCCAACCCTTGCCTTGGACCAGCAGGGGGAGGCAAGGATGTTTTGGCAGAGCCCTACTGTTCCCTTTTGATCTCCAGCCTCTTCTATACAGGGTTTTTAAAGGGACGTGCTGGAGATGTTCTATCTCAGACTGGCATTTGGTCACTGAGGATGTCTCATTCTGCCCCATACAGTAGGTAGTATCTTAGGCCACAAATTGTCTCACTGATATTAGTGGGGGTACTTGTGGGGTAGAGCACGGCTCAGTGTGAATAAGGGTGGCAGAAAGCATATCCTCAGCAGGGATATTCAAGAGAGCAAGGACCTCTGTTGTTTCAGTGTCTCCATTAACACCTGAGGCTTCCAGCTTAACGCCTTTGTTCACCAGTTATCAGTCCGCCCTTTTCAGGCTGCCTCTTACTGCTCTAGACACCCAATCTTCTGCTTAAAACTCATTCCCTCTCCTATCCAAGCTGACATGCCACCTCATCCAGCTTTCCAGTTGTCTCTCCATCAGCCACTTCATGCAACTATACTCCCTTCCCTCCTACTTCACTCAACCCCCATCTTCACTTAGGGCAGTGGTTCTCAAACTATTGTACTGGTGACCCCTTTCACAGAGCAAGCCTCTGAGTGTGACTCCCCTCCCTCTTATAAATTAAAAACACTTTTTTATATATTTACCACCATTCTAAATGCTGGAGGCAAAGTAGGGCTTGGGATAGAGGTTGACAGCTCATGACCCCCCCATGTAATAACCTCGTGACCCACTGAGGGGTCCCAAACCCCAGTTTGAGAACTCCTGACTTAGGGGGTCAAACTGAGGGAAAAAGATAAATTCTTCCAAGCTCTATGCATTACATAAGCTTTACTCCAGTTGCGATCCCTCACTTTTAGATTTTAAGAGATAGGAACTAGAGAGGCCTGTGCTTAGAGCCCCTGATCCTGGAGTCATGTGATTATATCAGAATCTTATCTTTCATTTCAAAAAAGTAAGTTTCTAGGCCTCATGATTGTGAAGAAAAGCCTGACAATGTGAAGTGAATGTTACCAAGCAGCAGTGTCTGCCTGAGTCTGCAGACAGTCTGAAACAATAGCTCTGACAGGACTGTAACAACATTACCCCAACAGAGGACTCTGGAAAAAGAGTGTACCAGGCTTCCCCATACCTCCCAAGCAGATGCACCCTAGCCTAGTTGTCTCCTAGGAGATAGGGCCTAATCCCATTCCCACCCCCTACTTTCCTGCGGAAGAGAAGAGGGCCCTATGCCACTTCCCTACCTCTAAGTATCTGGCAGGGTAGGAAAATTCCCTGCCATTCCAAGTGGGGCCTGTGCTGGTCATAGTGCAGGGGCAGAGATTCAAGGAATCCTATGTCATGGTATATTTAGGACACTCAATTGCCTTAACCTCACGCTACTCACTGTAGATTATGCAAACGTTCAAACTATAATAATGCATGCTCTTCTTGGCTTCTCAGTGAGATTCTGATGCCCTGCTGGGCTCTGCTAGCCTCCTTTGACTTTGCTCCTTATTTGCTAGTTTAAAAAAAAAAAAGTGGTATTCTCACAACTACTTTCAACAGCTGGATGGCAAAATCAAATGTCAAAATGTAGTAGATTTTGCAGATCTCCATAATGTTATCCTCCTTTTCTTTCATGCTTTCATCAGTGAAATAATTAATGTTGACATTTAAAGTATCATTTAGCATCTCATTAACTCCTCACTGGAATGACAGGAGTCGTTCATAAATCTCCAAGATATACTTTCAAGCTTTTTGTGAATAACATGGGATCAGTTATACTCTTCACATTCTAAAGATTTTCATTGCAAATATAAGGGCTAACACCTTTTTTTTTTTAAATGAAAGCTGAGATCCTGGAGAACAAAGTGGCAGCCTGACCCCAATGTCCATATGCTCTACTGACCCAGCTCAAATCCTATCTCTGTGCCTCCCTCATCACCCAGCTCTGAGCAGACCTGCCTACAGGAGCCCCCCAAACACCAGAGGGAAAAAATGTGTATTTACATTCATATACAAATGTGCATATAATCTCTCTCTTTTCCATCAATTCTCCAATGCACACTACACACCCTTCCATCAGTTGTCTCCCCCAAGATACCCCCTTTGTACCATGCATATTATTACCAATTTTTTTAACCCGAATGCAGTTTGTAACAGGTGTGTATGTATTTTTGCAGGCACTGTTGTTGTTTATCCATATGAAAATATGTCCCATAATCTCTGTTCCCCAAATCTTTAGATCACTGCTAATTTACTTTCAAAAGTTAGAACAAAATCTCAAATTCTGCAACAGATTTATATTAGAATATAATTATTTTAAATATTTTCTGTATTTTCAGACTGTTTCATCTTCTCTCTTGGAAAATTACATGACCTAAGATCCTTTCCACCAGATAAATGTATCAATCTGTCATCTAGAGGAAATGGATTTCTGTTGTAGCATTTGACTATGAAAAAATGTACTTAACGAAATTAGGGGGGGGATCAGGTTTTTTATTGTTGTGACTTTAATTTAGCCTCTAACGTTACAAGTAAGATCTTTGGAGGCTCATTTTCCTCTTCCTACTTTCCATGTGTATGAAATAAAATATAACCCAATGCTTAAACCACTAGACCACACTGCCAAAAATAAGCCAGAGTAATAACTAGCATGTTAATATGGAACCTTATGTAATAAGGATACTTCACCTCAGATAAATTCTGTGATGCAATATTTGAAAATTTGTTTATTTTTTTCTCTGAGGTCGTTCTCAAACTTTTCATAGTGTGGACCACATCTTAATATAAAGATCATCTCATGGACACCTCTCTTCACATTCATGAATGAGCACTCAGACCAGTCTTCCCTCCCATTTGGAATCACGTCATCCCTGAAAATCTTTTTAATAAAAACTATCTAAATAGGTTTAAGCAGCACAATATAAATATTGGCTAACAGAGGTTGGCACAAGCTGCAAAGTGTAGATCTAGATTAAAACTTTCCCACAGTTCAAGGTTGTTCAGCATTTGGGTTTGGGCCCATCTCTTTTAACTGGAAGAGCAGACTACTTACATCACCTAGACCAATGGTGAATTAGGCATCAAAACCAGATCTACTAGATTTATTTAGCATGAGAGTTTGGTCATAGAAGTTGAGTGTGTCACCTTTGCGGCCTAATACTGAAGCGACCTATGGTGAAATCCTGACCCTACTGAAGTCAATCGGAGTTTTGTCATTGATTTCAATGGGGCCAGGATTTTACCCTTGAATTCCAGTACCTTCTGCTAACTTGGATAAATCCCTGGATCCCTTGCCATTATTCCACTAAGAAATTAAGAAGTTAGAGACTTCAGCGGCAGCATCAAATATATATATTTTGACCAACGTACCTTGTATGTGAATAATCTGCAAGGATGTATGGATATATATGAGACAGGTTGGTATCACAGAAACCCCCTTGGAGCTGCCAGCTGGTGTGCCAAGACTACTCCTGCCCCTGCTTTCCTGCCTTTTCCAGCTTAGGACTCCAGAATCCTGTCTGGTTTGAGCCAGACCCACTAGCCTGCTGCAAACCCAGACCCAGGTCTGAACCATGTCCTCTAACAGCTGTAGGCTTGCCTGGAAGTAGCTGAGGAAGTGCTCTTGCCTTTGACACCCAGGTGCCCAACTCCCAATGGGGTTCAAACCCTGAATAAATCCGTTTTACCCTGTATAAAGCTTATACAGCGTAAACTCATAAATAGTTCTCCCTCTATTTCACAGATAGAGAGGTATGCACAGCTCTTTGCCCCTCTCCAGGTACTAACATGTACGCCAGGTTACTTAATACGTAAAAAAGTTATTTTAATAAGTTCAGAAAGTAGAATTTAAGTTGTTCCAAGTAATAACAGACAGAACAAAGTGAATTACAAAATAAAATAAAACATGCAAGTCTATGTCTAATCACACTGAATACCGATAAAAACCTCACCCGTTCCAGTAAACTTCCTTTTACAGGCTATGGTCCTCCTATCCTGGGTCCAGCAATCACTCACACCCCCTATTGTTCTTGTCCTTTGCTCCAGGTGTTCCGGGTGTGTCGTTGGGGGGTGGAGAGGCTCTCTCTTTAGCCAGCTGAAGACAAGATGGAGGGGTCTCCCAGGGGTTTAAATAGACTTTCTCCTCTGGGTGGACACCCCTCCCTCTCCCTGTGTAGCATCCAGTTCCCAAATGGAGTTTTGGGGTCACATGGGCAAGTCACATGTCAATGCACAACTCAGTTACCAGCCCAGCCACATTCCTAGCCAAGCTCAGATGTGGATTGGTGTCTGCAACTTCTTTTGTCTGTTAAGTGTTTCTTGGTTGGGCCCTTAACCTGCACATTCCTTTCTCCAGACATTGATCCAATGTTCTTACTAAGGCTATGTATAAAACCAGAAAATATACAACCAATATTCATAACTTCAACTACAAAAATGATACATGCATACAACCAGGAGGAATAGATTCAATAGATCATAACTTTTACAGAGATATGTTACATGGCACATGTAGCATAAAACATATTCCAGTTATATCATATATACATTTATAAGCATCTCCCCATAAAGCCTTATGGGGTACACCGTCACAATATAACTAACACCGCTGAAACTATGTAGCTAAAATACAGAAGAGAAAGAACACCCAGCTGGAGTCCTCATTTTAAAGTGCAGGTATACTCTGAAAGAGGACTCTGTAAAAGTGTGATCATGGGGGTTTATGTTTGGGGCGGGGGTTGTCTCTTAAATAGTGCAAACCTACATTTACTCAGTTTAAAATGTTTTTGTTACTAACTGCTCTGCAAATACCTTGTGATCAGGAAGTCAAGCTGTACAGTACTTTTTTAGCCCGTACCTCAACACCATAATGGAAAGTCTGCCATCAGAACACAGTAAAAAATTCTGTTGTTGATGCATGAGGTAGAATAGAATCCAACTCACTCTTCCATAATCATATTGACTCTGCAGTACTAAGTGGAGTAAAAAGTAGTAACATTAAATTGGTCAGTAGAGAAAGCAAATGTTACCTGGAACATTTAAGCCCTGATTCAGCAAAGTATTTCTGTTCTTCATGGCCCCAATTCAGCAAAGCATTTAAGCACATGCTTAACCTTTAATACATTAGTAGTCCCACTGAAGTCAATTAAAGGACATATGCTTAATGTTAAGCATGTGCTTAAGTATTTAGCTGAATTGGGGCCAAAGAGAGCAGATCTGTTGAGTGCCATTTTTACATTGTCACTTTTCTGACCATATCCACACTTTCATAGTACAGGCTATTACAGTCATTAAATTGAAACACCAAAAACAGCAAAAATATGAGGCCTAGTCTTATGACCTCTTCCTATGTGAATAGTTTCACTAATGTCAGTAGAACTATTCATGTGAATAACAGCCACAAAAGCAAGCTCTTAGACTCTTGCAGAGACTGATTCTCTTCTCATACTAGTTTTATATTGGTGTAACTCCACTGACTTCAGTGAAATCACTTTTTTTTTTTTTTTTTTTTTACCTTGGAGTGAGATGATAATCAGGCACCTGGAGAAAACTGGATCTCATATCTAGAAAATTGGATCCCAGATATGTTGGGACTTGACAGAGGATAGCTGTATCAGGATAGAACGTGTTTTGTAGTTCCCAAGGAAAAATGTGGGACAACAAGATAACTGAACTATGGTTATCTTTAAAATGTTGGATTTGTGTAATGAGGAACAGATCTTGACAATGGCAAGGCAAAAAAAGGCACAATTAAAAGAGCAAAAATTTGACTTTGTCAATTTGAGACCTGCTGTGGAGGGTAAAGATAAAGCTAATTCCCTCAGTGAGGAAACAGAAGATGCCAGTTCATGCCCTGCAAAGCTCAAGGCAAAATTTAACTCTAAGTATTTTTTGGCAAGTGTTTCATGGGAAAATTTCTCCAGAAATGTGGACAAGGATTCTAATGGAGGAAAGAGGAGTCTTTTCTTTAGTTAGTCTGTTCTTTAAAATTATACTGTTTGTTTGGATTACCATAATCTTGATTTCTGAGAATAGTGAAAAGACACAATTGTCAGCTTGACTTAAAATATGCAGTCACCAACTAAATGCTGAACTGGGTGCAAACTCTGCGATCTATTATAAATATGGGGCTAACACTAAGGGTACCTCAACTTCTTATGTTCCTGTATGTACACGTTTCAGCAGTTCTACATGCCTAGAAAGCTGGTGGGAGGGAGGCACATTAGAAAATGCTGCTGGTGTTATTGTGAGTTTGACTTTTACTCATCTCATCCAGTTATATGCCACATTTCTGCACATTCTTTTTTCTAATAGACTTGATAAAAAAATATTTTTCTTTCCCCCAGCCTCAAAACAGTGGACAACCAGAAGTCTGAAATAATAACCCAATAGAGTTAATGACTATACCTGGTATATTATAGTAATGGATTGTCAATACTCTTAGTTTCGATATCCCAAATTAATGAATATATTTCTACAATATACTTTTTTCCTTAATTTATTATAAAAGAATAGAAAAGTACTTTGTATGACTTTGTAATGCTGTTTGAATTCCTGAAAAAACAGTAAATACAATTAACTATATAGTTTCCCATATCTAGTGTGACTAATAGGACACTTAAAAGTGTGATGTGTAAATTAATACAACTGGACAGCAGATTAGTTGGAGAAAGATTGTCTATGCACTTGTCTGGGAATTGATTCAGCATCTCTTTTCGCGGGTCACTGGTGGCTTAAGTCTATCCAAGATGGAATGACACTTATGCTTAAAATTATAGAGTTACATTATTTTTTTCTCTCTCTCAAAATGAAACCCCACACTAAATTTATTTCAGTAACTTACTGTACATCCAAGGATTTTGTTCTCCTTTCCAGAGCACTTTAAAAGAGTTCAAACAATATTATGATTTGCTTATAGTAGAGGAAATATTTGTAATAGATATGCAGAAGTAATTACAAAAAAGCCAAAAGATGTTTGTCTGAAGTAAACTAATCCTTGCTTATTAACATAATGCTAATTTAGACCATCTGTGAAGGTTAGATTTTTCAGTCATCAGACTGAAACTATGTAGATGGTGGAGCTGGTCAGAAAATTTTGTCAAAACAGTATTTTGTTGGAAAATGCTATTTTGACAAAACCAAAAGTTTTCACAAAATTACATCAATTTTGATGAAATTTTGTTTTGGAAAAAAACGTTTGGAAAATGTCCAATCATCCCATTTGACATTTTTGGAAGAATACATTTTGATTTTTCTATCCATAACAACTTTTTGTTTCAAAATTTACTTTTTGTGTCTGTGCGTATATGCACATGATTTTTAAAAGGGTCAAAATCAAAATCAAATGTTTCAATTGACCCAAAACAAAATTTGTTTCAGAATTTTGTTTTGTGAAATATTGTAAACTTTTGGCTTTTTATCCTGATTTGGGATTTGTTTGTTTGAATGAATCTTGAAATTTTTTGTGGGACAGAAAATCTGATCAGCTGTAATAGATAGTATGTCCTTTTTTATCCCATGAAATACTTAATAGGACCAGAATAAAAAACAATTTAAATCTTCCTAAAAGTAATACTGTATATTTATATACTTTTAATTTATATCCTGAAAATATACTGAATGCTTCAATTATAGAATTAGAATAACAACTCAGTTATTTAGATAGTTATTCATATAGTCTATATGTTAGTTATTTTTTTCTAATCTGCTTGATTTAAAACTGGGTGGTATCTGAAATATTTTGTTTAGTGCTAAAGAAACTCAGACATGAATTGTGATCATTCATAGTTTTGAAAATTGTGCACATATTATAAGTTAATCAATAGTTTCCATCATTATGCTACTTGTGAATAGAAATTATGCAAAAGCTACTTAAGCAATAGAAATTTCAAATAAAATGTCCTTTTTCATGAAAAATATTGAAATCCATATGCTCATAATTCCAAGTAAGCATATAAAACCATGGATTCTGGTACTGCAAATTATTCAGAATAGTTGTACCTTATGCATTTTGTGAACTTTCAGAGATAAATAGTTTTATCAATTGTTTCTTAGACATGCTACATACAGGAGGACTTATTTCTTATTGGATAGGATGAAGAGACCTGCCTAATTTGTTTGAGCAACATCTGTGTTGACCAAAAGTCTTTCTAGTCTTGATGTCTATTCAGTAGCCTATGTGAAATTAGTTGGTGATCTCAGTCCACTTCTTAGTGCAGGAGTTCACAAACTGGGGATTGTGACCCCTCATATGGTGACACGGTTATTATGTGGGGGATCATGAGTTGTCAGCCTCCACCCCAAACCCTGCTTCACCTGCAGCATTTATAATAATGATAAATATTTTTAAAGTGTTTTTAATATATAAAGAGGGTCACACTCAGAGGCCTGCTGTGTGAAAGGGGTCACCAGTACAAAAGTTTGAGAACTGCTGTCTTAGTGGATAGTTTTCTGCATTCCAAAGAACAGTGAAAGGACAATACTTGTTGGCAGTCTCAGCAAAGGAGCCAAAAAGTGAATAAGAATGAAAACGGAAGAACCTTCTTGTCCCTAGAAATGGTCCTTCCCAAAACTTCCACAGATTCATTTTTCCATCGTGTTTTTGGCTGGCTAGATTGGCGAGCATACCCAGTGTGGGACTTTTTTCAGTTAGATATAGGGAAGTTGATCCTGGGGGCCAGGCCCCGTGCCCAACCCAGGAGGCACAGCTGAATGAAGCAATTAATCATAAATTGCTTTCTGAAAGAAGGCATCTATTCGGTGAAAAAAAACAGTGAACAAGTAACTATTCCTTCACAAGTATCTCTACAAACTAGGCACAAACTAATGTGGATATGGAGTGCTTTGGTTTCACATCCTTGTCTGTTAAAAATATGGATATGATTTTTCAAAAATGGTTGCACCACAGATATTTCTGTATGTGATATATTTAAAGAGCTTTCTCACGTGATATGAGGGATGTTATCTTAATCATCTTTGTGGTAAAAACTAGCTCTCTTGCCCATCATTTTAGGAAACTTGCCAGGCATTCTTCTAGGATAAAAAAGTTAGCACTGTGTGTATTGTTTTAAACAAAATTAATATAGTGCTGGAGCCTGCTATGTTTCCACATCGCAGATACAAAGGGGCAGCAATTGTTCAAGATCCCCTTTAACCCACACTGCTTCAAAAATAAATCTGCAACAGGAGTTTGGATCTATTTCTTTGAACTGTTTGAAAAGAGGAGTGTTAAGTGGCACTCGCAAATTATGTGCTGGGTATCTCATTTATGTAATTTTATAAGTGCAGGAAGAGAATTGCAATGTTATCTAGGGTACAGCATTATCTGTTGTTGTTACATAGAACAAGTCTTTTAAATGCTATCTTTTTAAGCTCATGCCTAATTTAGTGCTCTAATGACATCTTTTCATGAAACTGCCCTAGAAATGTATTACTGTGCTTAAAAACTCCTACATACACTTGTTGTGTGCGCTTCCTGTTTTGTTAGATAACTATCTTCACAGGCATCTTAACAGAATCTTCACTTTAAAAGTTGATCTGGTTGAAGGGGCTAACAATTCAAATTCTAGAATGGAATAGCTAGATCTTTCTTTCCAGTTCCCTTTTAAATCTGTAAGTGATACAGTAGTGCGTATGTTTTTACCATGTACAGAAGTAGGCATATATAATCCTTCTAAAGGTTTTTAAGTTGCATAATACAAAGGCAATCCTATGTTGCTTGTATGGATTTTTTTGACAAAGAGGTTGAGTCTTCTCCATCCAGATCTCAATACAGCTCAGGTTCTCTTATAGCAATCAATAAGATTTCAAATAGAATAAAACATGATGCTTAGAATATATGCTTAGATTTAGAGATTATTGCTGCAGAGAAGGTAGCTTTTCTCTTTGCTGTAATTAAAAGTAGTTTACAATGTCTCCTCCTATATTTTAGCATCCTTCATTTCATAAATTTGTCAAAACAGGGTGGCATCCCATCAGTTATTAAGTGTGAGTCAAAATGAATAAGGATGGAGGTCATGCCAAAATGTGTGAGTTTGTTCATTGTATGTGAATGTCTGAAGGATGAAAAGATTAATTAAGAAATGACATAAATCCTGTAAAAAGACTGAACCAGCATCTGGTTATTTCCTTCATAAAATTGCTACTATGAGAAGATGGATTCTGCTATGGAACTCAACTGGCTGTACTCCACTGCCTCTCTATTGACATTAATGAGAGCTGGATCAGCCCCTAATGGAACTGAATATATGCCAGTGGCGATATTTACTAGGAGAAATCTTTTCTCCCAACTAATTCCTGGGCTTGACAGGGATGATGCAATCAAACTTGTTCTTTTCTCCACTTTAATGTGTATGAAATAAACAATTTTTTTTCCTCTCCTACTTTGTCTCTTTTCTTTGAAGGCTGGCCAGCCACTTTTCAGTTAACAGTTGGGACTTTCACCAGGGGGAAACTAATTTGGGAGGGACTGGGAAAGCTTCCAGTGTTAAAACTTCTCCTCCCTTCTGTTTTCAAGGCCTCTAAGTATGATTTGTATTCTATTTGACTGTTTATGGCATTTAGTTTTGTTAATTTGTTTGACTATAAATTCACTAATACACAAAGTTAGTATGCAGATTTTTTTTTTTAGCAATTTCCTTCATTCAAAAGAGAAGCCCTCATGCCTGGTTGAGGGAAGATCAAGTGTAATACTTCTGTGGAAATGTAGTCCTAAATTGAAAGCTATATGATGGCAAATTGGCACTAAGACTCTGAGAGAAAATGTTGGGAAGCTGCTTCCCTAGAAGTGGACAGAATTTTCCAGAGCTCCCTCAGCCATGACCTAAATGTTGAAGAGGCAGTTTCTTCACGGCTTTCTTATACGAGTCAAGAGACCAGCAGGGTACGGTATTTGTAAAGGGGCTAGAGAGCTTTTCACTTCTCAGTCAGTAGTTTGACTCCACCTCAGGTCACTATAACCAAAGTTTGTTATTAACTAATGGCTATTTGGTAGTCTATAATGAACTGAGTTGAAGGTCCCAATCTGATTTTTTAACACCTGATCCAGGAAATCACTGATGCTAGTCCCATTTACTTCATGTGCTTAGCTCCTTTGCTGGACTGGGGCCTTAATAGATAAGTATCGACATCACAAAAACCATGGGTACATCTGGCACCATTGTCAATGGGATAAGTAGAAACGTCCGAGATTTGAGTAAGTATGGATACTGAACTGTTCCTCCTTTCCTATAATTGGTGCATCTAGAAAAAGACCAAGGCATATTGGCAGTCAGCATGGAGAAGTTTACACTGCTACTGTTCATGTATGTGTTCTGTGGATAAATAGAGGACAAAGTACCAAACTCATTACAAAATCAAAAATATCACTGGAGTCAGTTGAGGATTTAATTTCTGTTTTTTAAATAGTTAGGTGATTGCCAGTGGCGGAATAGCCACTGGGCTGACGGGGCCTGTGTCCAGGGGCCCCAGCCAACTGGGGGGGCACGGGAAAAATCCACAGCTGGGGCGGAATCCCAGAGCCCCTTTGCCCCGACACCACTCCGTGGCAGCAGCCGCTGGATGGGGGAACCCGCTCCCAGCAGCTCCCCAACCCCATCCCCGGCAGAAGCTGCCGTGCGGAAGAAGCCTCAGCACACACACACCCCGTCCCCTGCAGAAGTCACTGGGCAGCAAGAGAAGTCCCCATGCCCGACCCTGCTCTCCAGAAGAAGCACCAGGTGGGCGGGAGAAGTTCCAGCGCCCCGACCCTGGTCCACTGCAGAAGCACAGGGGTGGGCGGGGGAAGCCCACTCAAACTCCCTGTTGTGGACCAGGGCTGCGGTGCAGACAGAACTTCTCTGGTCTTGGGGCCACAGTGACAAGGCAGAAGGGCAGAAAGGAGCAAAAGGGGTTACAGGGCTGAAGTGGGGGGCACGCAATGGGGAGGACCCTGGGTGGAACAGGGGTGGGTCTGGGGAAGATGAATGTCTCACCTCTTAATACAGCTTTCAGTGATTTCAGCTGCTAGTGGGAAAACCTCACTACTAGTACAGGATGGACAGTCTCTTTCACCAGAGACATTGATTATATTAGCTGCATTGATCTGCAACAGAAGACTCTCATCTCAGTCTTAATCATCTCTCATTACACAGTGGAGAGGAGGAACGGGGTAAAATGGTGTCTAAGACCCTTAGGCAGTGCTCACACTAGCAAGTACAAACACCTGTCCCCACTCTCATTTCCACTGGGCTTTGGCACCCCTGCCTAGTGAGTACAGTTCAGTTGAGGATGAATCCCTCAATCAGGGCATACCAAGCACAGTTCTGTTGCCCTTTATTCACACAGCAAGTGTAACATTACTTTATTACTGCTGCCCCTCAATAACAAAGTGACTTGCAATCCAACACCACCCAAAAGTGATCATTTGGGCAAAGCAGCTCCAACATGCTGCATACCTAGGCATAGTGGGCAGGTCTATGCAAATTAAGGGGTCGGTTCCTGAAGTCTTCTCCCCCAGCTCATCACTAGATGTCAGGGGAGAGGTCATTCAGACTCTGCTTACACATTGTAAACTATTTCACTGCTGACCATTTTAACACCCAACTAATATGCTTCTTCCACAAACAAACTTCCTTCCCCACCTCCTCAGATGTCAAAAGCCTCAACTGTCCCACTGCTCAAGTGCAGAAACCTGCATCTTCCTCAGACAACTTCTCTAATAGTTATTCATTTCATTTTTCTGTCTCATAATTACAAGTTTAGAGATAGTGTAAAATAATTTGAATTTAATATAAAATTAAATAACACCAGAGACGTTGTACTGATTGTACTATTCATTAGCATATTTTATTCAGTATAAGCCTCCCTTTTTTAAATTTACCTGAAACTGCTGCAGAGTCACCACTCTGCTGCACTGGAAGAACACAGCTGTGTGTGTCTACATTGCAGCTGGGAGGTGTGATTCCCAGCACAGGTAGAAAGACTGGCACTAGCGCTGCTGGAGCTAGTGCACTAAAAATAGCAGTGTGGACATTGTGGTATGGGCAGCAGCTCAGGCTAGCCACCCAGCCTCAGACCCCCAGTTTAGACAGTGCTAGGGTGATGGAAGAACTGTTCCGTCAACCTTGCTACGACCTCTCAGGTAAGTGGACTAACTACAGTGATGGGAGAACCCCTCATGTCACTAGAGTGAGTATCTACACTGAAGCGTTACCTGCAGAGGGGCAGCTGTACCATTGTAATGGTTTAAGTGTAGGCATAGTTTTATACTAGAGTAACTCTGTTCAAATTCGCAATTTTACTTCTGATTAACTCTGTTTTGGGATCAGAATCAGCCTCAAAGATATGTAAAATAAAAGAAGAATACAATCTAATGCCTCATAGGTAATCAGTGGAATTACATCTGGGAAGACATTTAAGGTTTCCTAGATTGGCCAAATTTAGATTGATATGAATAATATATTACTTACTATCTTACAATTCACTAAATACAATGAAACTAAATAAGTTCAAAAATAAAAATGTAACCCTTGTCCTAGGTGGAGTTGGCAGCAACAAGGGTCTGGCTTCAATATCTAGAGGTTCCTCTTAACAATACAAAACAGAACCGCCTTGAGCCCACATGCATTTATCTGGGAAAATTTAACATCACCTCTGGGCACTCCTAAGAGGCAATACTTCCCCTCTCAGAAGCACTGAGTTTGTGTATAACGAAAGAGAACTTTTAATGAAAGGAATCCAAGCATTAGTTTTGGAAGATACCACAACGACATTCAAAAGCATGCAATCACATTCAAAAGCATGCAGTTGGGAGGAGGGATAGCTCAGTGGTTTGAGCATTGGCCTAATAAACCCAGAGTTGTGAGTTCAATCCTTGAGGGGGCCATTTAGGGATCTGGGGCAAAAAAATCTGTCAGGGGACAGTACTTGGTTCTGCTAGTGAAGGCAGGGGACTGGACTTGATGACCTTTCAAGGTCGTTCCAGTTCTAGGAGATTGGCATATCTCCGTGTATTAGTAACCATAAGCAAACCCAACCCCACAGTGTGTTGGGCAGTAGTATCCTTTGCCTGTTTCCCACCTTGCAGAGGGAAAATCCAACAAATAAATGTCCCTTTAACACGTCACTCCCCTCTCTCTCTGCTGCACCCCACTCACAGTTGGCTAGCGAAGACCCAGAGTTCAGAGGTGCACTCACAGGCGATCACCTCCCACTCCAGAAAGAGAGGGAGGGAAGGTGTTAAGCAATGTCTCTGCGGTTGCTGGGTGCTTCTGAAATTGGCTGCTTCTTTTCTGGCCCCGCTGGTTGTGTATTATTGCTGGTTTTCTCTGCTGTTGCTGGCTGTATGCTGCCACTATTAGATGCTCACTGCCACTTCTGCAATGCCACATTCTGAGGTTCCACCACTCAACCCAGGTCTTTAGTAATTTCAGCTCTTAAGTGATTTCATGGGGGAGCAGGGAACCTCACTGCCAATACTACGTCTACATTGTTTGTTTGTTTTTCACTAGTGTCCTGACTCCAGGTCTAAGACATAGTCCTTAGACCTGCTTATCAGCCATTCTGCTCTAACAGTCACTAAACAGAAATAATTACTCTCAACTGACTAATTAACTGTCTTTAAACACGGAAGAAGGGAAAGTCTTTGGACAGAATTTACAGCACCAGGTAGGAACATCTTTCCCCACCCCTGTTTTCTTTCAGTTGGATTTGGCATCTCTATCCCCTGTTTAGTGAGTAAGGTTCAGATTAGGGTGACCCCCTCAATCAGAGCAGGCTAAATACAGTTCTTCTGCCCTGTACTCACATAGTAAGGATAACAACATTTCCTTATCCCTGCACTCAACTAAGGGGATTTGTAACTCTACACCAGACAAAAGTGATCATTATGGCAAAGCAGCTCCATCAGGCTGTGCGCCTAGGCTGAGTAGGTGTATCTATGCAAACACGGTCTGTTCTTTAAGTCTTTTCCCCTAGCTCATCACTAGATGTCAGGGGAGAGCTCATTCACATCCAGCTTACAAAAATATAAAAGAGAAATCTGTTTCAAAGTTGTAGAGGTTGGTGAACTGTTTTTATTTGAGATCTTTTAGCATGAACTAAGTTTTGTTTATGGAAACATCTGATCTTTTTTCGTAACATACTTTTTACCCCTTTTGACCTGAGTAGTTAGCCTCAGGGGTCTTGTGCATTGTTTCCATTAGGAGACAAAAATTGATGGTGGAATCAGGGTTGGGGTTTTTTTAATGCAATCTTGTTTATTTACAAATAATATCACAAAGTCTTGTTTCCCTGTACACAGCGGGAATCAAACAACAAGAGGCAATTTCTTTTCTCACAGTTCCATGCCTCTTTCCAGACAGCACACTACCTCAAACGCTCACTCTCTTGGCTTTCTCTGAGGGGCATGCTCCCTGTGCTTTTCTGGCTGTCTCTTTGGCTCCCTATGCTTTTCTGGCTGCCTTCTCTGCCTGCTTCTGCTCACACACATAACTCCTCCAAACAATACCCAGTTCCCTTCATTTGCATTCAGTCATTAGTGAACACCCCTCTGCCTGTATAGCACCTCTTCTAACCAGCCTTGCATATGGCCTGTGTTTTGAATGATCAATCCTAGTGTTTCAGCTATTTTATTCCAAAAGGGGCTTAACTGCATCTACATTTATCCTGAGTGAAGGGCGCTGTCATGCTCACCATCTTCAATAAGGTTTCACCCACTCTCCATCATGACAACATCATTGTTAAAGTAAAGTCTTTATCTTAAAGATGTGAAGTTTAGCATAATGGATTTAAACATTTCATTACAAAAAAATTGGAAGATTCCAGATCAACAGGAAATCAGAATTTTTGACTTTTTTCTGTGTGCGTGTGATCTGAGAAGGTTATAATATACTAACTATAATTTTTAGTAAAACTCTTGGCAATTGAAGAGATCTTCTAAAGAGGGTAAGTGAAAAGATACAGAAACAAATGGAGCCCTGCTGTACAGAGCCAAATGCAGCTGTCTTTTGAAATCAGTAGACGTGTGGTTGCTTACACCTGGGTTGAATTTGTTTCAAAGTTTTTTAGAAATAATTGAAGATGTTTTTAACATTACTCCCTGTTGTCTATCAGTTGAAGATGTTTTTAACATTACTCCCTGTTGTAATCGGTCTCCAATTATATGGACATTTTGATTGTATGTTTATATTAGCTATGAATTATTTGAATCAACACCATGAAAATAGCATGCTGAACAAACAACAAAAGGTAAACTTAATAACAATGTTATCTATAGAACACCTGAAAGTCAACGGAGCAGAACAACATGTTTTAACCAAACAGTTCACAAAAACAATTCTCTGACAAGTCAAAGCTAGTCAGGAGAGACTCCAACAATTACAAAAAATGTTCAGTTGTGAAGAGACATCAGTGCTGTCAAGCTATGTTCAGTCCATTTCTACAGTAGATCATTAAAGTGTTCTTGGTACATCTCTTAATAACTTCTTTTGTGGATACAGTGAAGTCTAGAACATACTCAAGTGACCTTGAACTGCAGACACAGCCAATATAGTCAATCAAAACTTTGGCACCATGTAAAACTGATGTTGAATCCAATTCTCTGGAGTTGCCAATGCCCGCACCATCTATAAATTGGATACCTTACTGTTATTGGGCATGCCAATGCCCACACTGAGCCAGCAAGGGTTAATGAGCTGCTGTAGGCCCAATCAGCCTCACCCTGCTGTTCCTGCACTTGCTATCACGTAATGAAGGGACAGTTGAAAAAGGAAGAAGACCAGGGGCGGCTCCAGGCACCAGCGCAGCAAGCGCGTGCCTGGGGCGGCAAGCCTCTGGGGGCGGCGCTCCTCCCCACCCAGCTGGGGGAGCAGGACCATGGGCATACCGCCCTCCCCGTGGAGCTCCTCCAGCTGGCCAGGGGAGAGCGGGGACATGCCACCGCCCTCCCCGCAGTGCTCCTCCGGCCGGCTGGGGGAGAGTGGGGACATGCCGCCGCCCTCCCTGCGGCGCTCCTCCGGCCGGCTGGGGGAGAGCCGGGCATGCCGCCGCCCTCCCTGCGGTGCTCCTCCGGCCGGCTGGGGGAGAGCGGGGCATGCCGCCGCCCTCCCTGCGGTGCTCCTCCAGCCCGCTGGGGGAGAGCGGGGACATGCCGCCGCCCTCCCCGCAGCGCTCCTCCGGCCGGCCAGGGGAGAGCGGGGACATGCCGCCGCCCTCCCCGCAGTGCTCACCTTCTGTGGTAAACACAGTCCAAAACAAATGGTCCCTCATCCCTCACTGGGCTAAGCCCTTTCCCTGGGTTGCAGAGAATGGGAGTTCCTGCCACCCTCTCAAGAAATATCTAGCCAGGGTCCTCTAAAAGCAGCACAGTTATAGACCAGGCCACAGGCCAACACCACTCCAGCTTTCCCCAGACAATGCCTTGTAGCTAACGAGTGCTAACTCTGCTCCTCACAGATACAAATATTTAGCAAAATAACCCTTCACCTCCCAATGAAGGACTTGCTCCTCCTTGGTCCTGGTGCTCACAAGTAATCCCTGGGCTTCTTCGACAGCCCTCTGGTGGAGACCTTCACATAGTTCCAGTTCTCCCTGCCAGCCTTCGGCTTTCCAGCCCAAATATCACTCCCTCCTTGGAGGGCATTCTTCAGCTCTTCAGCTGTCCCTATGGACTTTCTTCCTTCCTTCTCTGGAGAGTGTCCAAAGCACATCCTGCATCTCTCTTCTTTCTGAGTCCTTCTATCACATGAACCTCAGTCATGTGACCTCTCTAGGGAGTACAACTTGCATAAAGAGTCAGAATTTGTAACAGGGATAGGTTGGACTCAGACTTGTCCTTAAAGGGACAGCCTATTCTGTGACTGCTTGTTGCTATTTTTTAAAATAAAATATTGTTCAAAAGTCTTCTATGTAAAGAAGGGGTGCACAATATGTATGTAAACAGCCTTGCTTTTCCTTTGTTTCAGATTCAATTTTTGCTCAAAGATAACGGAATCTAATCTTAAACAATCAATGATTTTTCAGAAATCAAGCAAACTTATGCCAAGCTCAAAATCTTGACTGTCAGCTGTAACATCTGCAAGTACACATCTAAGGAAAACATTTTGACATCTAGGCTGTCATATAATCTGTCAGTAGCAGTTATGCCATTCAGTGAGAGAAATGGTAACTTTCTAGGTAATTTACTGGAAAAATCTTGCTGGATACTGGAGAAGGTTGCTTGCTTCCCAAACATCAGTCTGTTAGCAGCAGAAGTGTTAGCTTTAGTACCTGGCTTATTTTCTGGCAACAAAATCATAGAAAACAGGAGAGGGCCAGACAACATCAGAAAAACATGTGTACTTACAAATAATGGTATGTTCAAATGCATATAAGCAGCCTCACTATCACCACTCTGAAGGAAATAAACATTAATTGAGTAGAAGCACAGAGAAAAGCAAAGGGGCATCTGGAATGGCACCATCTAGCAAAAGAGGCCAATGAGGCATGAAGAAGGGGATATGCAACAAATGCCTCTGTGTTTTTTGCCTTGGATGAAATATTTCCAGGTGTGAGGTTACAGAATTGGACAAGCTTTTTGGAGAATGCCATGGTGTTATGTCCGGAAGTACTGTACCACTTTCTGATGGAGGTGTATCCTGAAATGATGCCATTGCTCTGCTTTTCAGAACATCTCCAGCTGTCAGTTATGCAGATGGTTTGCTTGTTACCCGTGGGCAGTAAATGATTTGATTCCTGTCCAATCGCTACTCTACCAAATATTTGATCTTAGGTATTTTTGCAATTAGTTTTTCCTTAAAGGAATGCCTGAATAAAATATTCTTTTTGAGCGACAAGTTTAAATATAAATGTTATTTGTTTTCAGAACTTTCAAAGTGCAATGACCAGGGCCATGTCAGCTTGCAGATTTCTGTTACATCATGTCAGTCTGATGGCACACAATGTGACAAATTTTAGTCCAATGTAATACAGAATGCAACATGCTGATTCACATCAAAGTTTAATTTTATAATTATAGCTTTCACAAAATTAATGTTCAACTTTCTAAAATCTTCTTTAAGGACCAACTTCTAAGAAAAAAAGAGTTTAGCTGGGCATTCATTTCACACACTGTATCATGTAATTAGTAATGAAAAATCTGTTATTTGGTGTTCCCTGGAGCTATCCCACTACAAGCTGGGACTTTGCCAGATCTTCCAAACTCAGCAGGATCAGGTCAGTAGCATCAGGTCACATCAGGACTTGGATCAGGGTATTCCAAGGACTATTTAATGCTGCAGAAAATGGGGTTCCTGACTCTGGCCTCAATTCAAAAAACTCATCTACAAATCCCCATTCATCCTGTTTACATAATCAACCTAGACTTATCACATATACCTCCTCCTTCTTTGCATTACTAATTATGCCAACGTCACTGTTCCACTTGTCTGCTTTTCCCCAAACCCTGTCTGGTTTTTTCGCAATGCTCCTCCCAATGCATGAAATGCCTTTCCATTTCTGCAATGCTAAGCCATTAACCTCATTTAATTCACATCCCTCCTAAGGTTAACGTCTTCTGCATCTTCTACAAGAAGTGAGAGTATAAAAATTCTAGGGCCAGATCTTTTTTGTTTGAAAAATTACCTTTTTCTGAAACTGGAAATGATGGTATTAGCCTTTTTGTTTTTAATTTTCAGGGGTTTTGTAATGAAACTAGAAAATGAAAAAATATCCCTTTTAATTTTTGGTATACTGATTTTCTTCTTTTCCTTTTTGTCCCCTTCTAACTTTCCCCTTTCTCCTTCTTGTGGAGGAAGGAGAAAAAAGTAAAAAGGAGGGAGAGAGAAGGGTTAAAGAAGAAGGAGGAGGGAAGGAAAACAATAAGCAAATAAAGAACAAAAAATTAAAAGCAAAACACTTCTATAATTGTCATGCAAAAGTTTAAATAAACAAAAATTGATCCTTTTCAAAACCCATGGAATGAAAACAAGTTTAAAATTAAAAAAAAATCTACCTGTTCAAAAGTAAATCAATGTAACTCCATTGAAGTCAACTGAGGTCAATGAAGCAATGCAAATTTATCCCAGATGTGAATCTGGCCCACAATTGAGATATTTAAAATACCTCCGCTGAACCATGAAGATGTTCACACCCTGTCTGAGTCACCAAGTGCTCATGTGGCTGTAGCCCTCGTCTTTCTTCACTTTATCTCTTCCCAAGTGCTTTTTAGCCACATTTATTGCATCACACCTACAATTAGACTGTAAGGTCTTTCTTTTTCTTCTGTAAAGCAACCAGCACATTTAATTTTTGTAAAAATGATAAATAAGTGATGATTTTGTCCCATTTTAGCACCAAACAATTCACAACCAATTTCACAACCAACTTCTAATTTACAACAGAACTTTCAAAACTTACTTTGAATTTTGTTTGAATATTTTGCATAATTTTATTTGCAACCAAAGTGAATTTCCTATTTAATACAAAACAAACACAGGCTATTGTCTTCAGTCTCGCAAATCAAACTTTCCTATATGCCAAATACATACTGGACACTAGTCTCTCAATAGTATGGTAATCTTCTTTTCCACATGAAAACTTGTAACAAAAATATAACATTAGAACCATCTATTTATTATTTGTTTTTCATTCTATATACATTTTCAAATAAAACCATCAAAATAAGTTTGTTTGCTATATCACAAAACATATAGTCATTTCACAGTTAGTGATATATACTAAGAATCGCCTAAATTCCTACTCCTATAGGGTATGCTTCAAAATAAATATGATGTGAGATTAAAATATTTTACTATAGACCAAGTGATTTTTAAAAACTGACATGGATGTTTTGTGTCTTTAACTTCCAACAAAATTGAAAGATATCTTTTCCATACCACATAGTTATATTCTATAAGGGCCGAATCCTGATCCCACTGAAGTCAATGGAAATTTTGCCATTGGTTTTAATTGAACCATTGATTGGCCTCTCACCAAGAAACTAGCATTTTGTGAAAAATACCAAGGGCAGATAGATGCTTTTTTATTTCACTTGCGGTTCTGAATGTTTTGTTGTCTGCTGTTGTTCCAGTCCCTGTAATTCCTGTGGTGTGGATCCCAGGGGTTGAATCAGTATCCAAAAAAATACTTACAATCAACATAGCAAGAAGAGGGATCTCAAAATGCAGTGGCACAAGGGTATCTGATTTCAGAAAAGAACATTTTGGAGAATCTTGTGGATGAGATGTATTGGCAGAAACCTTGAAAATCTAGGAAGGAAAATTGGAAGGAAGCTGGAAAATTCTAAAAGATGCCATAATGAGGGCACATCAGACAATGGGGAAGTGGGGGTGAGAGAGGAGAAATGCAAAGAACAAGATGTGTTTTCGGGATGGAAGTCTGTTTAAACCAGCATTACACTACAAAGGGTTCAGCATAGAGCTGAGGATCTTGTCCACTGTGTTAATGCAGCATGAATTGGATTTTATAACATGTTCTAAAACCCACAAACATTAGTATTTTGATTCTTAATGAAGCAGTAATTTCTGAAGATTTGTTTGTTAAGATTTCATGTCATCTTTGTTTATTTCCAATCCTCTTAATATAATAAATTATTGTGTACACTTTAAAATTGTTCATTGTTCTACTATGATTGCTAATAGAATTTAACACTGTCACACTTCTAGGTCCATATATCTAGGTTTTTATATTACACTCATTACTGTGGGATCTGGTGCAGCACCATATGACAAAGGCTTGAGCTGATTAATGACATTTCAAAAGATACATGTAATGGGGTCTAGCAGGCTTTCTCTGCCCCATGCTGCAGGCATCAGCGTCCTGACACCCCTCCCCCGCGGCTAAAGGCCAGGATACCGACAAGATTTAGTCCTCCAGAAGCCTAGAAGGGCCAGGAGGAGACATGGACCAGTTTGGAGCCAGCAGCAGGCCAGTTAAGAAGACTTACCTGCTTCTTCTCGGGGTCAGAGATGAGTGAGAGGGAGGAGGAGCTCCGCAGTGCCAGCCCAGAACCCAGGGGCCAGGTGAGGGCCTTACCTTAAAGCACTGCAACAAAGCATTGACCTTTGCGGTTTTGTTTGTTTACTGAAAGGCACAAACAGTCAGATTCTGAGTTTGTCATTTTTATTTAACTGTAGAGACTGTTGCTGAGTTTACGGAATAGGTCATCCTACTGCAAGCAGGTGGCCCAAACTTGTGGACTAAGGCAGGAAGCGCCTGCAGTACTGTGCTTGGGAGTGGCATAGAGCTGCCCCACCTTCGTCAGTATGGTACTTCTCAGTTTTGTGATTAGAATAAAAGCTTGGTTTTTTTCCAGAAATTCCCATGAAAACCCACAATAGTCACACAAATGTATTAATTAATGTGATCTTCTGAATTCGCTTTCTTGCATTTCCAGACCTCTGTGTGTGTTATTTCCAACCAAATACAGACTAACAAAGTATCCAAATTCATAGATCTCATTTAATTACAAGATAAGTCTTTTCTGCTATCTCAGCTATGTGATAAAAAACGGACAACTTCTAGGATGAAGGCTAGAACTCAGATTCTGATATTTCCCAAATTTCTTTACTTCAAATTTTTTTATAACAAATGCTCTACTGTTTTTCTCCTTTTCTGTTTTATACGCTCCTTGGTGTCTTAATTTTACATGCCAAGAAGCCCAACATTTTATTTTGCTCAGAAATCTTTTTTGGTTGACACATTTGTTTTGTTTTTATCTGGCTATCTCTTTGGCATCTTTTATGGACTTCTCATAGAGATTTATGTATTTAATTGTTTAAATACCTTTTTTATGGAATTTCATAATCCCAGCTACTTATCTTTTGACTAATTTGTTTGTAATCATTTCAAAAGAATTTAAAAAAAACTCTCCAATAAATCTTGCTAGTCATGTGACTGTTTTTTATACTGAATTCAATTGGAAGCTAAAGGGAAGATGGCAGATATAAGACAATTGGATTTTAGTAAAGGATTTCACACAGTTTCTCTATTTTACACTCAGAGCTAAGATGATCTGAAATGCTGACATTGTCAGATGGAGGACCATAAACAAAAGGTTATGATAGATGATAATGTACCCACACAGCAAGTTAGTGCCTGGCAAGCTAGGGTGTGAATCTACAGCACACTAACCTGCCACACACTAAGGCGACATCTATACTACATAACACTTTTGGCAGCATGTCGTGTACATGTAGCTATACTGTACTCTCATTCGAAAGCGTACCGCGGCCACACTGCGATGTGTAGATATACATGTCAGTGAAAGGCTCTGGCAGAGGTGAGGCAGCAGGGAAAGGCTTCAGCAGCTCCCCACTGCCAGAGCGTTTCACTGCTGTGAGGAAAAGCTCTGGCAGGAGGGAGGCAGCCTTTCCCCTCTGCCTCCCCCATGTTAGAGCCTTTCCCCATTGCGGGAGTGTTTTCCAGGGGAAAACTCCGGCAGCGGAGAGGCAGCAGGACACTACACTGCTGAAAATATCAGTGTAGCTGGGGAGGCTCAGCTTGGATAAGTAAAGAGTGTACTTGAGACGAGTACACACCCACCCTCAGGCATGTCTTTACTCTATTCACCTAAGCCATGCCCCACCCAGGGGTGGATTAGGGTTTTGTGGGGCCCTGGGCCAGAGCAAGTGGTAGCTCCTCCCCACCTCTTTCACCTGCAGTCCCTCCGCTCTCCCCCACCCCCATGCTCCAGGTAGTGAGTAATTGGAGGAAGTTCAGAGAACAGCAGAAGATAACGGAACTTAAAGGTTCTGCCTTATGAAGCAAGATTTAAAAAATAGATAAGAAAATTTTTTTAACCATGTTGCCAGACCCTAATTTACTCAGTCTCTGTTATGTAATATGTTCCCTAAGGTTTCAATCCCAAGGTTTGTCTTCAGTACATGACGTATTTTTATACAGAAAATGTACTGAAGTTTTTAAACTCTGAAGTCTCCAGAGCTTATTAATGCAACAAAAAAGGGGATGCAGAACTTGTAAGTTATGCAAGCTCTCTATCCTGGCTTCCCAAATTATCAGAATGTTTAAGTGTCACCCACCCCCATCCCCCCCAAGAATTTTGGGTAATCAGAATTAATATGCATTTGAGTAAAGAACAATGTGAGGGGAGGACAACATCAAGGAGGAAAGTAGGGTGGACCAAATAAGACTTAATAGGATGAATTTAAGTAATAGAAAATGTATGCTACATATCAGAAAACCTTCAGTCAGCAAGTTCTATTAGGCTGTGGACACTGTTCCCTCTAAGCTGTGCGTGTGTGCGCGCGCACGCAGATCCTAAACCCCGCGCACACGGCAAAACACCGTGCACACAAAAATTTGCACAGAAGCACAACAATTTGCATAGAATAATTTTTTTGTGCACACAGCCTGTCAAAAATTTGCACAGAATAAATTTTTTTGTGCACATGGACTATCAAAAATTAGAGGGAACATTGGCTGTGGAAGTGGTGAAATCTAGTGGATGTCTGATTTCTTGGGACATTTAAAACTAGGTTAGACAAGACATTAGAAAATGGACTGTAGTGACTAATCCTGCAGTGGTTGGGTGGAGGGGAGAACAACTGAATGATCAAATAGGATTTTAACATCTCAACTTTCTACCTGAATTATGCCCTTAGGTATCCATACACAACTCCCAGGGAGGACTGGGGGAAGAGTGGCAGAGAAGCGGAGAGAGTAAGCAAAATTTGGCCCTATGATGTTATGGTCCCTTGATATAACCCAGTGCCTTCAGTTTGGCAAAACAGTCACTAAAAAGTTCTGCTTGAGAATGGAAGGCTACAAACAAAAACTGTACTTGAGATGAATGGGAAAGAATAAACATTTTAGCAGCATTATGTCCTGCTAAATTACCCTGCCCATCTCTTTCATAATTATGTCATCTATTTGAGTTTAGCATTAAGGCTGTATTTATCCACATGTTAGCTCTAAGGATTTGATTCCCATAAAATCCAAGTTTACAGGAAAGAAAACAACTTGTCCACTGCTTGCATCCGATGAAGTGGGTATTCACCCACGAAAGCTTATGCGCCAATACCTCTGTTAGTCTATAAGGTGCCACAGGACCCTTTGTCGCTTCTACAGAAACAGACTAACACGGCTACCCCTCTGAAACTTTCTCTCTGGAGACCAACCTTACTGCTCATACCTACAGCAAGCAATGGTAACACTATTAACTAGGCATGGTCCCACTCATGAATATATTCTGTTTATTATTCGATAGCCCATGGGACATTGCCAGTTCTTTGTATAAAATGTTGCAGGCTCATTAGTGTCAAAGTCAGATTCAAGACTCACAAAATTTGTCAAACCACTCTGTTTATTAGCAAAGTGCTTTGCCAATGCACCCAGATATATGTGAGTGCCATGCAAAGGCTCAAGCTAACTTATTCATACAGATAAGGGGAAGCAAACTTAACATAAGAAACAAAGGGAGCAGAAACTGACAAATATACATACATATTTTATTTGCATACTAACTTTTACCAATCTCCTAGCTCATTAGGAGCTCTTAAGCTCATTAGTTTAAGAGGACCCATTGTCTCACACCTTAATGTTTCTCTTCCTGACAACTATATTTCAACAAACCTTTCTCCTGCTTAAAGCAACAAGCAGCAAGAACAAGCAGCATTTCTTTAATGAATTATAATTACGATATAATTCATTCTACTTTCACATTAGAGAGCAAGCAAGAAATTAGGGCCTATATGTGAGCATTTTGCCTTGTTTTGATGATGTAGGCAGGAGCTTGGTTTGGAGCTGCTGAATCCTCCACAAAAGGTACAGAAGTACGTGAGTTTTGGCATTGAGAGTTAACATTCCCATTGACAAGAATTCTACGAGTGGATGGGGAGACAAGTATAATTTCAGATCTGATGTGTGTTTTTTAGGCAAAATATCCCTTTTGATGCTCCATTCTGCTCATTTCTCACACCAACGCTATAACATATTGTAAACTGCCTTCCTCTCACTGTGATTCATCCAACCACTTCACAATCAGTTCCCAGGCACGCTGAATTAACTCTCCCAAATCAAGGTCTGAGGTGTTGTTTTCCTGTGATGAACTGCCCTCAAAGCACAGACCTTTGCAGACAACATTTTCATTTGTAGTATTTTAAAGGTAGAGTTTAGCAAACTGAAGCCTCCTACAGAAGCCAGGCTTAGCCTACTCATTCTTACATTAAAGACAAAATAGTTATTTAAATATGGGGGTTGGGATTGGGACACCCAAGAGTATGGATGGATATACATCCATTGGGAAATAGTAGATGCAAATGGACCCTGTTAATAATATGGTATTCTTAAATATTGCCCTACAACAAATCTTGTTATTTTAAAATATACTGAGAAAGCCTTATTAAATCTAGTTCAAAATAAATTGACTGTGGCCATAACATTACACAAAAAAAGCTACTTTTTCTAAATGAAATTGTATGGCATTTACAGTATCAACAGCATGGAAAAATATGCTGACAGAAGATTTGAATATTAAAAAAACAGCAATGTGCTGTAAATTAGAAAGATCAAAACTGTACTATAAAACATGGGATAAAGCTCTTTAAAACTGTACTAGATATTTTAACTATATACAGCTAAGCCACAGTGTAATCAGTAATTACTATTCATGTATTTTAGGAGATCTATTTAAAGCTATTTCTTTGTCTGCTTCTATATATAATAAAATACCTCAAATTTATATATGGTATAAATCTACTATCTCCTAAGGTTTCACTATAATAATTTATGCTGGTCTAATTTGTCACAGTGGACCAAATTCTGCCCTCATTTACAGTCATGCAATCCCATTGACATGATACAGCAATGATGTATTATCCACTACATCATAACAATCTATACAAAGCACAATGCCTTGAGAAAATGGGAGTAACAATACAGAGTGGGCCATAATTTGTCCTCAGTTATACCCGTGCGACCTCATGTGCTTTGCAGCAATTTCTATGGCATACTGTATTATATTATGAGAAGTAAATACATATTTTTAAAATAACAAATAAGAAATTGCTGGAATCTCCAGGCTTAACACAGCTATTTACAGGTTCGGTTTTGCTGCTGACTCTTGTTTCGTGCAAGTACACATAATAGACAAATCACCTTTCAACACACAACTTTCCTGAGTGCCTACCTGAAGCCTTTGAATGCACTTGCCTCCATCAATTACATCACACTTTACTTTACTCCCTTTCTCGCTCTCTTACTGTACTTTGCTGCCTACTTTAATTTTTTTCACCTGCAGAGCAGAAATCATTTTGCTTTTTAATTTTACAACTTTGTAAACAATTTAGCATGCTTCAGCCTATGGCTGATTAGCTCTATACGTTGATTTGGAATCTGTTCTGAAGGTCTTTCCTCCTCCTCTAGAACTGTCTGCTGTGCGATCCCATGCTCTGATTCCAACCCAGCTCTATATAACTACTGGCACAGATAACCAATGCTGCACAGCATGATACGTAGTCCTACACTCCTAAATCAAGTGAACTTTCCATTGAAATAAATGGGAAATTTGCTTAAATAAAGATTACAGGTTGAACCAAGAACAAATTGTTTGAAGGATCACCCTTTTATAAAGGATTTGACAGTATTTAAGGGCTGCAGTAAGAATTGCTCATTCCACTTAAAGTTAGTAAATTTGGGATGGCCTTTAGTTACATGGTAAAGTAAAAACCTGTTATAACATTTAACATTTCTTGCTCTGCAAGGATTCCTGTATTAGATATTCAATATCAGAAATTTTATTTGATCAAGGAGTAAATCACATTTTTTGTATTTGCTCATTACATTAAGATAAAGTAATTTTTCAATAGAGATCTCAAAATATTATAGATGTGCTTTGTCTTTAGTTGACCTTGTGGTATATTAGAGGAAAAATATACAGAATCAGTTTTGGATGGCCTTTAATGCTGTTGTTAAATCTTAAAAAGTGAGTGAATATATTTGACTACAAATGTATGTAAGAATGCTGAATTCATATGGCCCATTGTGGGTATAAAAGTATATCTTTGGACTATCCCATTCAATCATGGGATCCTACCAATATTCCAGATCAATAAAATAGAATACTTGTGCCCTATTAAAATGTTGATGAATAACTCTAGTAACTAGCATGAACAATCCCCTCATGATAACTGTGCATACATTTTTTTCCATTGAATAACTTGGGTCCCAGTCTAGTGCCAAATACAGACGGCAAACAAAGTATAAATTAAAATGTGGACCGGAATAGTATTTTACAAAACATTATACAAATAATTTCAATGTACAGTAATGTAAAAATACAGTAGAGATGAATAAAACATGTTTCCATATGTTAGCAATAGTTTTGGTCTGAGACTACCACTTCAGAGAATATAAGGAAATCACAACAAATGAATCATCATAGCACATGTACTGTGCCACAGGACATTTGTAAATGTTTAAGATGGAAACAAATAATCATCCCTATGTCATTTTTTATTCCAAGAAAAATGTCATTTGCTTTGTAAACATGGAAACAAGATGTATTGGACATTTCACATTAAAATAAAAACCCTCTTAAGCTCTTTTAAAAGCATTGCATTAACTAAGAACATCTAATAAGTTCACAGTGTGCGTACTAATGAATGAGTCAATTTTAATACACTTCACATTTCACTGTAAAAACATCATTATCATGTTTATTCTATTCCAAAACTTAATTTCAGCCTCATTTGACATTCCCAACAGGCGGGTTAAAAGCAGACTGGGCTGTCAAGTGATACAGAGCTCTGAGGTCAGGTGGAGTCAGCTGGACTACAGAGGAGGGGGTGGTGAAATGTTTGAGTCCAAAGTAGTGTAACACTGACAGAGTCCAAGCGGGATTGAACCTGGGACCTCTGGGAACTTAGTACATGAGCCTCTACCTCATGAGTTAAAAGCCAACTGGCTCTTAACTAAGGCTATAGACTCTCTCTCTAAGCGGTCTTGGTGCCACTAGATGGGACAGAACACCACACCGAGAAGGTGTGTGGGTTACAGTAGTGCTCCCCAATTGGTATTACCCACCTTGTGTATTTTCTTCCATTTCAGGGCCTGGCGCCATAATGCACATGGACAGGACAGAGACATCTGCATTTAAAATAAGTGTGGTAATGGATTTCAATTTGGGAAAAATAATCTCCTGGCTTTAGTTTGGTTTGTCTTCTAATTTTTGAACTCTTGGATTTGGCAGTCCTGTCACTTGCTAACTGGGGAAATCCACTATTTGCTGCCTCACTGCTCAGGTGCATTCCCAGCTAGTCTCTCAGCAAGTCTACACAGCCATTTAGTGCTCCCTGCCAGCAGACCTGCACCGTGAAACCTTGGCATCCTCTCTCTGTCTCTGCCAGATGGGTATTAAAAACACTTCTTTGACCCCTCAACAGAGGGGACAACATTATAATTGTAGCTCAACTGGCTAGCTAAACCCCAACATTTAGTTCTAAACGAATGGAATTCCATTGTCGGGCAATGACAGACCCTGCCAACAGGGGCCCAGTCTCCATTGTCTTGCATAAGCTTTGGATTTGGTAGCATTTAACATCCACTTTGCACAGGTGTAAATGGCTGCACAAGGTGCAAGGCCAAGGAAATATTTCAGATTTTAAAAATCATTTGTACTCTACCCTGCCCTGTGTGGACGCTAATGGCATTCTTCTGCCCCACAGCCAGGGTGAATCTTGCCCACCACCTTCTTTCCACCAAGGTAGGTATTCTAGCATGGATGAATTTGTGTTCCAGCTGGTCACCGGTGCAGCTCCCTTTCCAGAAATGCAAAAACCTAGGCACACCTTCCTTCAGACACATCCTGTCTCCCTGCATCCTGTCCTCTTTCTGCTGAGGCCTGGTCCAAAGCCCACTGAGATCAATGAGAGCCTTTCCATTGACTTAAATGGGCTTTGGACCAATCTCCTAGTCTTCTGCCATGCTCCAGTCCTGCCCTAGCCCAAAAGCAACTGCTTATGTTCTTGGTCTTTCTCAGACTATTGGTATTTATTTGATTTTCTCTCTCTATGTGAGTGTCTGGCTCTCTCATGATGTCCTTAGGAGTTTGGTTTTTTGGTTGTTTTTTTAATCAATGTGGAGTGGGGTTCCTGAGTGCGGTGAGTGTAGCAACCAGAGTGTCCAGACCAAATGGCTTAATCTGTACCTGTTAGCTTCCTCGTGCCCCTAACAAGCACCTGCCTGCTTTCATGGAGGCCTCTGAGTGCTTTTTGAAAATCCGGACTGAGTGACCAGCACCTTAACTATAGCCAAGACCTACCCTGACAGGCATGGCTAACAAGCTGTTCTGAAAATCCCCTGTGCACCCTGTCATGGTTCCCTCCCCACTCTGAACTCTAGGGTACCGACGTGGGGACCCGCATGAAAGACCCCCCTATGCTTATTTTTACCAGCTTACGCTAAAACTCCGCAAGGTGCAAAATCTCCCCTGCAGCCTGGTAAAAGATTCTTGTTGCCACCACCAAGTGATTGAAACAGGAACCAGGGAAGGAACCACTTGGAGTTCCCCTTCCCCCCTGATATCCCCTCAAGCCCGTACACCCCCTTTCCTGGGGAGCTTGAGAATATTCTCTTAACCAATTGGTTACACAGTGATCCAAAACCCACCCCCGGGGTCTTAGAACAATGGAAAATAGTCAGATTCTTAAAAGAAGGATTTTATTAAAACAAGAAAGGTAAAAATCATCTCTGTAAAATCAGGATGGTATATAGGTTACAGGGTACTCAATTTCCTAACTCAGAGGGATTCTCTTCCCCCCCACCCCTGGGAAAAACCTTCAAGTTACAGAAAAATGCAACAAAAACAGGAATACACATTCCCTCCAGCACAGCGAATTTCCCAAGCTAAAAACAACAGAAAAACCTAACGCATTTTTAAATCTAAATCACTTACTAGCTCTACAGAAGATGGATGGTTACTTGTTTGATCTGTGTCCCAACAAGAGATCACACAGACAGACAAAAAGCCTTTCTCCCCTCTCAGATTTGAAAGTATCTTGTCTCCTCATTGCTTCTGATGGTCAGGTGTTAGCCTGGCTACCTGCATTTCTTAACCCTTTACCGGTAAGAGGATTTTATAGTACTGCATCAGAGCCTGTCAACTCCTTCCCTTTATATTTATGACACATCTAATCATGTGCTGATTCCCAGCAAAATCTCATAATTTTACATGCAGTGATGTGACACACATCTTAATAGGATGATGATGATGTTCAGCAGATTATGAGTTTTCAAGTGATACCTCACAAGGCATGCTTTGTACAAAACATATCATAACCATATAAAAGTGGTGAACATGAGATACAGAGTGTCACACTAATAAAGAAGGCAAATTCCCAGATACGAAGGCATTATAACTTTGACTCCTGCAGACTGCAACAACTGTCTCTTGTGCTAAGTAGGGCTAGTGGAAAGGAATTGAGAGGCACTGTGTGGTTTGACATTGGTTTTAGCATCACACAGCTTTGTTCCTAGAAGGTTACAGTGAATGGCTTTATACTCTCACCTCTTCAAGAAATTGTGCAGGGTAGCCAGCCACTCATTCAAGAGCCTTTCTCTGCCTGTTAAAATGTGAACACATTGGAAGTATTACATGCAGTATTATTTCTGGAGTTATAAAAGTGTGCTAGCTACAAGAAAGTACTACTGTACATTATCCTGAATTGAAAAAAAAGTATTCCAAGAGAGATATTGCCTCAAACAACAACAACTGCTGTTGCTTTCTTGTTTGTTTTTGGTGGCTTATGCAAACCTTGGCGTAGTACAGAATAGCTCTCCCAAAAGGCCTTTACTGACTTCATGCTGAATTCAAATAATCTATTGCCCAGAGTTGTTCAACTTCCAAATGAAGATGAGTGCTCATCAAATCTTAAGGCATGGTTCTTTAATGCCTTTAAAAAAACAGTTTATCATTCATCCAAAAAAGCTCACACCTGTCTAATAGCTACTTCAAAATCACCAATAACTGGCACTGTGTCAGGTAGCAAAGTTTGTGATAGCCCTAAACCAAGACAGTTGCAGTCCCTGCTTTTCCACGTATCATGTTGGATGCACAGTCTGCAGCAAATACAACTTAGTTTTGACAAAGAATCCATCCATAACTCTCCACTACTTTAAACAAGTGAACAGAGGCGCTACAGTGCCTTCAAGTTGGTGCACTTGCTAGTACAGCACATAGGAAAATGTCCATAAAAAGCTTAACATCAGTTTTTGCTTTGGCACAGACCACTAGCAGAGAAATGTTCTGCTCTTAGTGCTAGATTCATTACTATGGACACTGATCTTATAATCAGGTTAGACATTTGGAGTTATGAGAGTGATGCCAATTAATTTATCCCACAGCATGCTGCCAATCAAGGAAGAGGTAATATGTTTGCATGGGGAAAGCCTGAAGAAACTGCCTTAGCTGCTAATGTTGGAGAGAAGACCCTCCTGCTGGGAATTGTTAAAGAACAAGGATAAAAGAGGGAGAGTAAAATCCTGGCCCCATTGAAGTCAATGGCAAAATTCCCATTGACTTCAATAGGGCCAGGAACTTCACCTGGAATCTTTGGCTGGCCCTTCCCCGTACAATGGCACAGGACTACTCTGGTCACTGATTAGGCAAGGCCTTTGTTAAACACTGAAACCAAGGACCAGGAAGGTTCAATCCTGAAGATTAGCCAAAAAGGGAAATTGTTTGTATTTATGGAGCCAGCCAAAACCAGAGCCCAGATTTACTTATTTTCTCTGAAGGACATGGAACTATAGTGTTTTGTCCCCTAAGCAAGGGACTATATTGTTTAATACTGAGGGAAAACGGACTGATTAAAGCATATTTCCTGAAACAAGAAAGTTGTTTGTTTAAATTCTAAACCTGGGAAAATATGTTGGGACCAGTTTGGGAAGGCACTGGTGTATGACACTGAGAACAGAAGGTAGTGTTGCCCTTGCCCTTCCTGGAAATTCTGCTCATGTCACCACTTAGTGAGTCTGACACATTGTAGAATATAGAAAGAGTACCAATTTTAACACAAAGTGTCCTAATTGCCAAGTTCCATTCCCACATGTCAGAAATGTTCCTTACTTAAGACCAATGCAAACTCAGAATATGATCTCCCACACCCTTCATGGCAGTAGATACCATTCTCAAGAGGGAGATTATTGACTCAGACTATTTTACATGGTCATGTTTTTTTCAGATTGTTCTAATATTTTACAATATTCTGAAAGTCACAGAACAGCAATGAATACATTCATTTTTGGAAGGGCTGGGTAGGGGGAATATGAGATCAGCTCTCTACATAAATAATTACAGAGGAGTTAAGCACTAGCACAAACTTATCTATGCTACATACTTATACGGCCCCCATCACTGTCATATCTGACTGCCTTACAATCTTTAATGTATTTATTCTCACTACACCCCTATGAGGTAGGGAAGTGCTATTGTCCCCATTCTGCAGATGGCAAACTGAGGCACAGAGAGACTAAGTGTCTTGCTTAAGGTCACACACAGAGTCTGTGGCAGAGCAGTGAATTGAACCCAAGCCTTGAACCGTAACCATGTGACTAAACCATCCTTCCTCTTTAACCTTAGTAGAATCTGAGGGGGAAGAATCTAATAGTATCTCTCTAATAATAATTAATCTATTAATATATAATCTCTGCTTCTGAAAGGGTTTTGATATGACACTATCATGTCTCCTCCCAGACTTCTCTTCTTTAAACTAAGCATGCCCAGTTCTTTCAACCTTTCCTCATAGGTCAGGTTTTCTAAACCTTTCATCATTTTTGTTCTCCTCTGGACTTTCTCCAATTTGTTCACATGTTTCTTAAAGTGCTGTTTCAAAGAGGTTCAAACCAATCCATAACAATATTCAGTGCTTCATAACCAACTTAAGGCCCAATTCTGGCACCGTTACTCACGTTATGCATTCCTCACTCTGCACACCGGTCCATCAATTTGACTGGGTCTGTTACATTTATGGAGTAAATCGCTACTCTGTGTCAATGAGGGTGTAAAACTCTGGCCCTTAGCAGTCATCTCCTGCCCACCTCAAGTACAAAAGCTGCAGTCTCTAAAGATATTTCCATGAACACTCACCAAGTATACATCAGTATCCATGGGCTGTTTGCTTGGTCACTGATACATTGCTGAGAGAGCAGTTCCTTCAGTTTCAATAATCATGGAGAAGGTACCAATTTCCCAGCCAACACTATTCTGTTTTGTCTAGATTCCTATATTGTGCCTATCTCCATGCTACTGGAGAAAAGCATTGGTATTTGACTTGATCCTTTTCTTTTAACCAATTGCTGCAGTATAGATGGTTCATCAGGCTGAGAGCCAAAGGCCTATTCCAATTCTCAGTGAAGTCAATGGAAAGACCCAAGTGGGCCCCAAATAAGGTTTGTTACGCTGAGTTAGTCCACTTTAAACCTCGCTAGCTGCATAATCCATAATCACTAAATGTACAGTACAAAGCATGGTGTTGATCTTGCAACCAAGTACACACATTAAGAACTTTACCGAAGGGAGTAGTGCCATTTATCCCAATGGGACTACTCACCTGAGTTAGTTACTCATATACACAAGTGTTTGCAGGCTCCAGCCCCACTTTGATCCTGCAAACTCTACTAGTCCATTCTTAATCATTCCATCGTTGGATGAAAAGGCAATTCCATGATATTTGTACGTGTGCTGACTTGTAAATGAAAGTGTCTATTTTGCTTAGTTCCAGACACCTGGGATGCGTATAAACTTATGAGTGCATGCTTTTCTTTGTGCATCAAGAAATTTTAGAGGTGGAATCAAGACATTTTTTAAAAACAGATTTTAATGTTGGAAATAATTGGACTGAGCTGAACAGATTGTTGGCATTACTTGCAGCCCAGTCATTGTTCAGCCTCTGTACTTGGATGAGCAATTCAGACTCCTTTGGAGGCAACCTTACTTGAATGCTTAAAAAAATAAAAACACTTCCACATAAGGCCACACTAACATATGGTTTTCTTAATGACAGCACAAACAAATCATCCTCTCATCTTAAACAGATTTAGGAAGAAGACATGAACAAACAATATACTTCTACAAATTATTTAGTGGTATTGATAAATCAAAAGAGAAAAAACAAAATAAAACAACCCAACAATCATACAAGCTGCATTGAACACACTAAAATGTATAAAATAAAACTAATCTGCTGTATGCTGACAAATCTGGATATTACTGAAGCTTATAAAGCATAGCTTATGGGAGTGCCTTGCAGTGAAGCAGTGTTTCAAAAGACTCAAGATACCAATAACCAATTTAATGAACTTTGGCTCTAGTTTCCCATTAATTTACCTTTGAACAGCTGCCTTTGGTGTTACTGGATATAATGCAAGCAGGCAGGACACGGTTAGGCCGTGTCTACACTAGGGAATATTTCCAAATATTCTCTCTGAGCTACTATTGGTTCAGCTGAATTGGTGGAAGTACCTGTGGAATCCCTAGTGTAGACAAGGCTCCAGACCGCTATTTTTATCACCATGTCAATTAAAACTGTTTAGTGCCACCAAGACTTTTCTACACAATAGTGTCCACCAACACCGGTACAGCTGAATCAGTGGAAGCGGACAAGACCAGTGTGCTGAAAGTAGCACAGAGAGACTAAGGGTATGTCTGCACAGCAACTAGACAACTGCGGCTGGCCCACGCCAGCTGACTAGGGCTTTGTGGGGCTTGGGCTGGGGAGCTGTTTCATTGCTGTGTAGGACTTCGGGGCTTGGGCTGGAGCCTGGGGTCTAGGACCTTGCGAGGTGGGAGGATCCCAGAGGTTTGAAAGGAAGCTGTTTTCTGACTACCGGGCTGAACACAGTGGTGTCCTAGGTAGGATTTCTGCAAATAACATGCCTGTGTGCAGTTCTGGTGTTATTTTTTGCCATCTCTGTGGCAAGGAAAACAAGTCTTTCTTAGGGCTGGTCTACACTAACCCCCCAGTTCGAACTAAGATACGCAACTTCAGCTACGTGAATAACGTAGCTGAAGTCGAACTATCTTAGTTTGAATGAAAAGGTACTTACCCGGGGTCCACACGCGGCGCGCAGGCTCCCCCGTCGACTCCGCCTACTCCGTTCGTGGAGCAGGATTACAAGCGTCGACGGGGGAGCACTTCCTGGTTCGATTTATCATGTCTAGACAAGACGCGATAAATCGAACCCAGAAGATCGATTGGACTCCTCCGACGGAACGCGTGAGTCTAGACGTACCCTTACATTCTGTGAGTCAAAAGAGACTAGAAGAAACTATGCTGGGCCTATGTGACTAATTTCTCTTCCACCTGGATGTGACCCACTGCAAAGCCCCAAAATCTGCTGGCCTGCTCTGAGTAACTTGAAACCACAAAATGGTTGAAACACTGGTGGTTGCCGAGACCCCTATACACACTGCTGCTCCCAGCACTGTAGTAGCCAGGGGAGATGAACTGGTGGCAGCAATGCTGGAAAAGCCCAGTGTAGATACAGACAGTGACTTGCTCATGGACATGCAGTGAGTCAGTGACAGTCAGGAAAACAAACACAGTCCCTTGCTCTTATCACTGGACATGCTACCTCCTGCTTTTATTGAACTGAACTTTTCTGTTGGTAAAAATTTTAAACTTTACATTTCTTCCAAAGTGGCTTGAGAAAGAGAAGAATAGCCTCTCTCTCTCTCTCTGACGACAACCTGGTGTCCAGTCATGTTTACGCATGCAAATATCTCACTGATTTCAGTACTCCAGTGAGGATAGATACATCAGGCTCTTGAAAATGTAGTGAGAAGAGTTGAAGATTATTAATTTTGAGACTACAGTTGGCTGAAAAATTCCCACTGAAGCAAAGTTTTGATGAAAAACAAAAGAAACAAAACATTTTCTGTTTCTCACCAGCTTTATTTAACTCTCAACCCCCCTCAAAAATAGTCAAAATGTGTTTCTTAATCAAAATGTTAAGAACATTTCATACAAAAATTAAAATCTGGAGTATTTATACCCATTACCTGAGACCATAAAGCTACAATATATCTCTATTAATCAGCTTTTAAAGCAAAATAAACTGATTGCTCACAGATCAGATTCTTCTGGGAATATATTGTGAATTAAATCTGTCTTTTGAAGAACTTACTTTACATTATAGTCATATTAAATATTGCTGCTTCAAAGTTAGATAAGTGTCTGGTTATTAAAGCACTCTTGCCCTGTAACAATGTGCAAGAAAATGGATTTCTGATTTGTTGAATGTCTCTGAAGCTACAGGGGGGCCTTAATCTCTGCAAGAACATTGCCCTCAAAGAACAGATCCAATTCTACTAATCCAAGGACTGTTTTGGTATGTAAGTCTTTTGGACAGAGAAATGTTATTTTGAAATCTGCATATGGAAAGGAGAGACAACTACAGGGAATGGGGCTGTTGGCTGCAATCCTAAATCCCGACAGTCTCAGGGTTGACTGTGTTGGCCATGTGTATATTTTCAGATCCCTGGAGGAAGTGTGTGGAGCTTTATTTCAGCCAAAATAAAGGGAGCTACAGAAGAAGCTTTTCAGGAACTTTCCCATAAGCTAGAGATGAGCTGAGAACAGCCAGGTGCTGCAGTGAATTTTCACAATGACTAAGTATTTTGTAGCTATTGAAGATTTTTCCTTTGCCAACTATGACTCAGATGAACAATTTCCCCTTTATATGCTGCTTAATAGTAGTGTGTTACTGATTAGAATTCGGCATTGTTTTTCTTTTCTTATGAGAAACTGAAATAACCTTATTACTAAGAATCCCTTTATTATACTGTAGTTTTTTTAACACAGCTCCGGTCCAGGGTATCAGGAATAAAAATGAGTGTCTGGGAGTGTAGAAAACTATATGATATGGGCTCTTTGCTTCTCAAAGGGGGCTTCTGGAGAACCTTCTGCTTATCTCCTGTGGACTGATTTAAATCTGCCCTGCCCAGTTGTTACACTATTACTGTTAGTTGTTTAAAGTTATTCAAAACTGTTCTTGTTTTTGACAAATAGTTTGAGTGCACTTATACTACATAAACTTAATGAGGACATCTGTTAACTGTATAAATAGTATGTGTGATTGATTTATGATCATTGCTTCTCTACATAAGTAACTATCTTCATTCTGTGTACAAGCGAGAGCGAGAGAGAGAGGTCTCCTTCTTACACCCATCACTCTAGTACCTGAAAATTTCAAGGTCAGAGACAGCTCCTGCATACTAAGGCCAAACTTACCAAGGGAATAGGATATTTGAGCTTCAGGGATAAAATTAAAGAGGATATATACTGCCACAAAAATAATATTGTGTATGTTTCCTCAGGGTTAAGAGTTGTCTCAATGACTCCTCTGTAATGATGTAATACATTTACAATTACTTTTTAAGACCTATCCAATAGCCAATTATTAATCAATTTAATGTGTGCTATATTAATTTTATATTTTTCAATGTTTTAATCAAGATGTTGTGCGATGCCAGGTCAAATGTCTCACCAAAGTCTAAGTATATTAAGTCTACACTACTACCTTTATCAACCAAACTTATTATCTCATCAAAAACAGAAAGTTAGTTTGACAGGATCTGTTTTTCATAAATTCATGTCAATTTGCATTAATCGCATTATCCTCTTTAATTCTATATTAATCAAGTCCCATCTCAGCCACTCCATTATCTTGCCCAGGATGAATGTCAGGCGCATAATTACTCGGGTCATCCTGTTTACCCTTTCAAAAACCTGGAAAAACAAATTGTTACCCGTTTCTATGTTTTTACATTTTTCAGGGTAAGGACTGTGTCTTCCTCTATGTTTGGAACCCATTTAGAACATGGTGAGTGCCAGCACAATCTAGCTAAAATAATAAAAATAAAGCAGATCATGGAGGGAAAGATAAAACAAGTTTTATTTTGAAGTCAAACAAAAACTACAAACTAAGTATGTAGCTGAAACACAAAGCATTACAAAATACATTATTAAAATAAAAGTAAAACCACATTGCACGAACAAACCTATTTCAACAAGAATACTTAACAGCCTCTGTTGACTTAGATCATCCTGGAGATGTTCCCTCACTGTCTGTTTAAACTCTTTGGAGAATGTCCAGTGCCTACTCCTTTATTTGTGTAGAAAATCTCAGGAAGATTCAAATTTAGTTCAACACTCCAACTTTTACTAAGCTATTCAGTTGTCCAAGAGAGCCAGAGAAGAACTCAAGCAACTTTTCAGTCTGCTTCCAGCCCCAAATTATGGAACAGTGATAGCTTTCACTTCCGTCTCCAACAGTTACCCCAAAGCTATACATATTCCCAACTTCATCAAACTTGCACTCCAACACACTTCTTAACAATGATCTCAGCAGTGTTAAGCCAAAATAACTTCCCAGATGCATGGAACACATGACAGTCAGGCATGCAAATCTGTTGATATAAAAGCACATGAGGTCACTGTTAAAGTTTTATATTAGAGTGCAAATATGCATTGCATTTGTATATCAGTTGGAGATGGAAGTAAAAGCTATCATTTCACCGTAATTGTCTTCCAATAATGCATGGATGTGATGGGGTATACAAACCCCACACAAGTCAAGAAAGGGTTAATGGGCTGCTGGGGAGCCCAATCAGCCATGTCCCATGACACCTGCAGCATATGTCAGACTTTGAGGGAGGAGCTAAAGGGGGAGAGTTGCTGGATGCCTGAGAGGGAGAGCAGACCCTCAGCTCTCTCTTTGGGAGTGAAGGCTGGCTGTAATACTTTGGTCTAATTCTGGTTGTTGGTGTGATGGACAATGTGTTAGTGACAAACTCCATTTAACAAGCAAATCTCTGCCTTCTGCACTAGCTTCAGACTCTGAACTGATTGAAGGTGTAGCTGCGTGTAGAGAGGTTTGCAGTGGTCTAATCTCAATGTTAAAATGGTCTGAATCACAGCAACCTTTCTGCCTCTGATGGAAATGGATGCAACCCTTTGGCCAGACAGATGACAAAAAACGTTCAGGACACTGCAGCTGCATGCATCTAACACAGTGGTTTTCAACCTTTTTTTTTCATTTGCAGACCCCTAAACATTTTCAAATGGAGGTGTGGACCACTTTGGAAATCTTAAATATAGTCTGAAGACCCCCATGGGTCCACTGACCACAGGTTGAAAACCACTGATGTAACAGCATCAGGGTTGCAACAGCATCCTCACATTTTGAACTTGAGCAACAAAAAGTGGACACAACTTCTATTAAGGGGCAAATAGGGTGGAGACTATATATTCTGGTTGCCTTCCCCATCCTACTAGCATCATTTTTGTCTTATCCAGATCAAATTTCAGCCAGGAAGCCCTTATTCATGATCCAATCTCTACCAAACTCACCAACAGAAGTTGGTTCAATAAAAGATATTGCCTCACCCATCTTGTCTCGCTAATATTCTGGTACAGACATGGCTACAACTCCACTGCATGAAACACTGTGTAAGGCATTTGAAAGCATTGGTTGAGACAGATAAAACAGACAGAGTGGCACATCATTAGCATACTGAATACACCACAGACCTTGTCTGTTTACCAACTCTTCTAACAGCATCATACACACACACACTGAACAAGAAAGGAACACAAGATGGAGTCCTATGAAACCCTACATGAGAGCCCTTGAGACAGAAGAGCAAATACTAATGAAAAACTATCCTCTGGGATCTTTCTCTGAGATAGGAACAAAGCCAATGAATGGCAGGTGCACACATCTACTGCTGCCTGGATTCTCAATGAAGTCAACATCTCATGACCATTTATATTGAAGGCAGCCAATACTTAACAATATTAGCATAGACACCTGATCTTTACCCATGACTAGCAGATCACCTACCAAAGGAAACAAAGTCTCTGTGCTGTACTCAGCTCTGTACCTAGATTGACAAGGATCAAGGAGACCTGAGGCATCTACATCATCTGAGATTTCTTGCCACAACCTTCTGAACCACAAATGGAAGATCAGATACTGCATTATAATAGTTGTAGTGTATCAAGGTGATCTGCTTCTTTAAGGACCAGAGGATCTGGGGTCAGGCAGCCTTATTCTGAGGCACAGCTCTGCTGGAGCTTGGTAGTTTGCAAGGGGCTGGGTGAATGCCTGATGTATACCCAATTCTCATAATGGATGAAAGACCTCAGTTGAGGGACGGAGAGCTCCTGTAGCAGGCCTTGGAGTGGGAGGAAGACTCCTAAGCAGATGTCTTGTGTGAGAACTAAGGAGAAGCTGCCTAGTGCAGGGACACTGATAAGGAAGCCACTGGGTCAGGGGAAAGCTGTCTGGAGGTGCCTGCCTTCCATGCCTTCCTCATTCACATCTCATTCATTCAACAGGGCAATTGAATACAAAGTGGGGGGAAGATCTTATTCTACTTCTAGCAAAAAGACATTTTTCTTTTACCATAATTATACTACCTCAGGGGCCCGCTATAACATATTTACCAAGGTTCAATACAAAGTCATATAAAAGTTATACAAAAATGCATAATGCAGAGATTTATCTACAACTGCATTGATTGACTGATGTGTGCAGTAATATAGTGACCCCTGGGGGGGGTGAAGAGGGGTGTGATGGTGGGGCCGAGTGGCAGGGCTGTAACGAGGGCGAGGCGAGTGAGCCACTCGCCTTGGGGTGCACTGCTGGCAGGGGCGTAAAAGCCTCCTGCCAGGGGCGCGCCCATCCTCCCCCGCCACCGAAGCCGCCCCCACTTACCTGCGGGAAGTCCGCCGGTGTGTGTGGAGAAGGCCCCCTCCACCGAAGCCGCGGCACCGGCGGACCCTCCCGCAGGTAAGCAGAAGCGGCTTGGGTGGCAGGGCGGAAGTGCTGCTAATAATACCCTCCGCCGAAGCTGGGGGAGGGTATTATTAGCAGCACTTCCGCCCTGCCGCCGAAGCCGCTTCCACTTGCCTGCGGGAGGTCCGCCGATGCTGCAGCTTTGGCGGCAATTCGGCGGAGGGTAAGCCCCTAGGAATTTCTGCGCCCCTGCCTCGGGCGCAGAAATTCCTAGTTACGGCTCTGCTGAGCGGGAAAGGGGTGGGTCCTATTTTACTGCTGTGATCTGGTCACCCTATGCGCGCTGTTTCTTTCCCCCTCTACAGGCTTCCACACCCCAGCGCTGGGGAAGAAGGGGTTGTTTCCGTGGGGGCAGGCGGCGCTGGTGGGGGAGGGTGTGTGTTTCCGCAGGGGGTTTCGGCCCTCAGCTGTTTTCTTTGGAGTAGTATGGCCTTCACCACTTTACGAGTTGTGCAGGCCTGGTCTACACTCAAGGGATATGGGCCTCTATGCCAAGGGAGCCCAAACAACTGGGCATAGTACCATCCATAAGTATTGTCAACCTCAAGAGATAAAAAATCGTAAGTCAGATGCTAAAAATGTTTGCCACCCCCCAAAATCATGAGGTTTTTATTAAAAGATATTTTGAGTTTTGAATTTCCCCTGCCCATCCCCATTTGCATGTATGGGTAAGACTTAGTGTTCCCCATTCTCCTAAATATATTGGGTAAAGTGATTTTGGCCCCTGCCACAGGCACTTTCCCCCCCTCCCAATATTTCTGCCCCCCTGGCCCCATGTCAGTTCAGCCCATCTCCCACACCCCATCAGTTCAACACCGCCAACACACACCTATTGTCCGTCCCACCCTTCAATTCAGCCTCACCTCTGTTTCTCCATTCCTATCGCCCTAGTCTGAGGGCTGCAGCAGGGTCCCTTTTTCCTAGGCTGGGGGGGACCTCCAGGGGCTGTTCACCTTCCTCTGCCCCTTCCCAGGCTGGGTGCAGCAGAGGAGCTGTCTCATTGCTCATGGGAGGGCAGAGAGCAGAGCTACCCTCACCTACTGCAATCTTTCTGCTCCCTCCTCTCCAGTAAGAATGGCTTGCTTGGCTTGGCATTGCAGCGGGGAGGCAGAGCACTCTGCCTGCAGCAGCTCTGATTGGTTGCTCTGCCCCAGGATGCAGGCAGGTTTGACAGCCAGCCAGGTAGATGGGTTTTCACCCAAGCAGTGCTCAAACTTCCTAAAGGCTGTGCTGGAGCTTCTGGCATCTTTGCCCCAGCCGAAATCCTGTCACCTGCGGAAAAAACTGGGAGAGTTGGCAATTCTGCTTTTTTGACTGGGGCTTGGTGCTGCCAGAATCCAGCTTTGGAAATTTTATCCTGGGCTCCAGTGATGAGGCAATTTCATCTTTAAAAAAAAAAAAATTCTAACTGTAAAGCTTGAAAGGGAGATCGTGGGTCATCTTAGATCAGCGGGTCCCAAACTATTTACTGCCTTGCCCCATCAACTGCATTTTGTCTTTTTTTTTAGGTTACTCACCTAAAAATTCATCGAGGGGAGGGGCCATAATCATAGGCCCACCCTCTTCCTCCTCCGCTGCCTCCTCCTTCTTGCCCTAGCCAGGGGGCCGCCCGCCTGACCACCTAGGCAAGCAACCTGCAAATCCCAGATTGGTGCCTGCTGGTTCTCCACCACCAGGGCCTCGCCTCTGCATCGGGCCATGACCCACCCAAAACTGCCCTGCCTAGGGTGACCAGGTGCCGGTCGAAAAGGGACCATGTTGGCTTTGGTCAGCACCGCCGATCAGGCAGTTAAAAGTCCGGTCAGCGGTGCTGCCAGGCTAAGGAACCGGCCAATGGAAGCTGGGGCAGTACCTGTGGGCGAGAACAGCGCCTGAAGCCGCTTGCGTGCCTCCGCCTAGGACCCGGACCTGCAGCTGGCCATTTCTGGGGTGCCAGAACAGGTAGGGACTAGCCTGCCTTAGTCCCCACACTGCACTGCTGACCGGGAGCCGCCTGAGATACGCCCACGCCCCAATCCCCTGCCCTCCCCAATCTGGAACCTCCTCCTGCACCCCAAACCTCTCATCCCCAGCCCAGAGCCTGAACACCCAGCCGGAACCCTCACCCCCTCCCACACCCCAACTCCTTGCCCAGCCCAGAGCCTCCTCCCACACCCTCATTTTTGGCCCCACCCCAGAGCCCTCACCCCCTCCCACACCACCTCTGGAGCCCCCTCCTGCACCCTGTACCCCTCATCCCCAGCCTCACGCCAGAGCCCGCACCCCCTCTGGCCCCAGCCCAGTGAAAGTGGGGGAGAGCGAGCCACCCAGGGAGGGGGAACCTAGTGAGCGGGGTCGGGACAGGGACTGTTCGGTTTGGTGGGGTTAGAATGTTGGCACCTCGCTCTGCCGCCCCCCCGTGGGACCCGCTGCCCCGAGGGAACACAAGCCCCTTCGGGACTCCTCGTGCTCGCCCGCTGAACGCCCTGCTGCTTGTGACAAATGGCTCGTGCTCGCCCGGGCCTGCCCCCATCGCTTGTCAGTGCGTGGTGCTAGGGTCACCAGCTGTTCCGATTTTATAAGGACAGTCCCGATTTTGGTTTTTTTTTTCTTATATAGGCTCCTATTACCCTCCACCCCCTGTCCTGATTTTTCACATTTGCTGTCTGGTCACCCTAGGCTGGCCCCGCTGGGATATGGCGGCTGGGACCCCCAGCTGTTGGCGTCCCTGCTGGGGGACGGGGGGGGGGGGGGGTGGAGGTGGCACGAGAGGGCTCATAACTGGGCCCAGCGCTGCACCGGCCCCACGCAGGGTGACGCTCGCAATGCGCTCACGGCCAGGAACGCCCCTCGCCACACCAGCCAGCAGAACTACAATCCCCACAACCCCCGGGGCAGAGGTGGCGGTGACGTCACCCCCCTTCCGGCCAGCGACGAGCCCCGGCGCCGCTATTCGCGGAGGGCTCTGCGCCTGCCTCCTGCTCCGCCGAGCGGAGCGGCGGGAGCATAGAGCGGCGGCGTCTGGCGGTGCAGAGCGGCCGGTGGGCGGAGCCGCTGCGCTCCAGACTCCTCCCCCAGTAAACAGTCGCTAACATGGCGGCTCGGAGGCCTCGCTCCGCCTCGGGTGAGTGAGTCTCCCAGGGGCGCGGCCCGGCCCGGCCCCCTCGCGGGGAGACTCGTTCCCGCCTCAGCCGGGCCCCCTCGTGGGAGCTTCTCTGCCCCGAGCGCCCCCGTGCCCCGGCCGGGGAGGGGCTTGGCGGGGGCGGCCCCTGGTGGCTGCAGGGCGGAGGGGGGTTGGGAGGAAGCGCCCGGCTCGCGGGATGCGCCGCTGGTGCCGCGTCCTGCCGGGCAGTGGCTGCCCCCGGGGTGGAAGCTGCCGGGTGGGGCGCCGGGCCAGGACTCCTGGGTTCCGGCCTTGCTGCCATGGCGGAGTCGCTCGCGAAGTCCCTGGGGCTCTGTGTGCGCCCCCTCCCCCCCGCTTCCTCGTCTGTGGGATGGGGACCGGCGCCGCCCTTAGGTCACCTGCAGCCGGGCTGCTTGGGAGGCTCAGGGCTGCAGGGCATGACTGTGTTTAATGCAAGGTCAGATCTTCAGATAAAATATGCCGTCGAAATGTGAAGTATTGAACAAATGCCCCCAGAAATCCTAACACAGTCAAGAAAGGAGAGGAATGAATAGACTTTGCGATGTAGGGCCTTATTCAAAGCCCATTACAGCCAAGAGATTAAATTTACAAGGTACTTTGCAGAGTTGGGGTGAGGGTGAAGAAATTTCCATAGCTTCCTTCCCCATTAGGCTTGTCTAAACACAAAAGTTGTACCACCATTAGCTGGTATAGTTCTCTCTAGCGTGGACACAGTTGTACCAATGTAAAGGTGCTTTATATTGGTATGGTATTCCTGGTCAAGAAGGGAAGTAAACTATACAAGAGTAATACACCTTTATACTGGTACAGCTGCATCCACAATAGGGGGTGTAAAACTATAACTATTTGGGTTAAAAATAATCACACCTTTAACCATCAAAATACTAGTACAAAAACTGTGTGTAGACCAGGCCTAATACAAATAATCCATATTTGATGTTTCTATCCCCTAGGTCAGAGCTTTCCAAACTTTTCATGTTGGTGACACACTTTTTAGACATGCATCGTTTCGCGACACACTGGAAGTGACATGGAATCAATTCCGCCCGGATTACACATACTGCGCATGCGCAGTACCCAGGGCCGGCCGCCCCAAGCAAAACAAAAACAAAACCCAAGTGCCCCCCCCCCCTCGTGCCGGAGGGGAGCACAGAACACCTGCCGCCCCGCTGCCCCGGCGGGGAGCGGAGCATGCCTGCCGCCCCGCGACACACCTATACACTGCCGCCGACACACTAATGTGTCGCGACACACAGTTTGGAAAGCTCTGCCCTAGGTCATAAACAAAGTGGACAGTTTGTAGTTGCAGCTACTTACCACTGGTGACCTGGTAACAGGAAAGTTCAGTGCTAGCTTGTTGGGGCTGCTGTTTCTGTTATTTGAGTCACTTGCCCTCCATTTTAAGTAGTCAAGCCCATTAAGTATTGATTGCAACAGATAGTAATGTGATCCACACATAAAACTATGGTATTATCTTCTTAATTTACCAGCCTGTTGACCCATATTTACCTCAAAATTTAAAAAAGATGGCTGAGACTTTTGTACTGGTTTTATTAATCGTTTTAGTTCTCATAAAGCATACATTTACTACACAATTGGGAAGTTCAGAACTAATGCTTTTATAACTTGCTTTGAACACTCACTAAAAAGAGAATCACCTATGTTAATTTTTATTTTTTTAAAGAGCACGACAGTGATGATGATTCTTATGAAGTATTGGATTTAACAGAATATGCAAGGCGTCACCATTGGTGGAATCGTGTGTTTGGCCGAAATTCTGGACCAATTGTAGAAAAGTATTCTGTAGCCACTCAGATTGTAATGGGCGGAGTGACTGGCTGGTGAGAGAGGATCACTTTTGATTATTATCCCATACATTTGACTGTTCTTAAATTCTTGACTGTTCTGTATCATTCAAAGTGATAAACTGTTTGAGCTTGCATGGTTTCCTAATTAATAACTGTAAATTCAAGACATAAGGAAAGAACTGGCACTAGATCACACCTCAAAAGCCCTGCCTAGTGTCAGTCAGTAAAACATACCTATTATAAAAGAGAACCCTTTCCAGTTATTGCAGAAGAGCTTTGAAGAAGTGACAGAACTCTTAAGATCATTTCTTTAACAAACAAATGGAAAATTATTGTATATAATGCTAGTGTTGCTAATGAGTAGCATATGAGAGCCTGTTTATTTTGTTACTGTGAATAAGACTTGCCTGTAAAACAGATCAGAAGAAATATGGGTCAGACTTAGTCAAGGGCCCCAAATACATTTTTTAGGTGCTCTTTTGTTTAAAAGCAAGAGACACTTGAAATTGAACAACTTCTATACAGTTTTTCTTACAGATAGTGAAATGTGAAGTTGTGTTATATCACCTTAGCTAAAAACGATATTTCATCTGAGTGGTCTGTTTTAAAAAAAGTTTACAATCATAAGTACAAAGTATTAACTTAAGTTCTAATATTAAAACATCAATATTCTATAGCAACACATTTTAAGTTAATGAAAACACATATTTTTGGATTTAAACAATGCTATTATGTTTAAAATGCAAATACATGAGAACCTGAAAGTGAAACAGGCTGAATGAAAGTGGAATGAATCTCTATTGTACAAGCTGAGTGAAGTGTAAAAACAAACAAAAAAGCATAAATGGTGAAAAGACAATTATTATTTTCAAATTGTTTAAATAATATGAGGTGTTTAATAATAGAGTTGGGGAATTAGTAGTTTCAATATGATTTTTAACCTGTCTGTGTCTCCCTACAGTTTTTATAAAGAATAGATAAATGTACAAAAGCCTTTGGAGTTTTTAGAACAAAGTGTAATGGGAGTTTAGTGCCAAAATCATGAAAAGTGCCAAATCGAGAAGCCTAGAAATTGAAGTACCTTTTTCTATAAAACAGGTGCAGTTTGTGGAGTGGCAGTGAAACCGGTTTCTAACAGCCCTACAAAAATATCTCAGTCCTGGCACGCACAGACCAGTGCTAGAACTGACAAGGTGGTGGACTCATCTCAGAGTCTGCCAACAAGAATGTTAAATAGAAAGGTAGATTTTCTCCACTTGAAAATAGACTAGGACCTTGTCTACACGCAATTTGTGTGCTGGTTTAACTATTTTTTTCGGGGGTGGGCGGTGTTATTTTTTACTGAAATAGTTACATCGGTATAGTCCAGAGGTCGGCAACCTTTCAGAAGTGGTGTGCCGAGTTTATTCACTCTAATTTAAGGTTTTGCGTGTGCCAGTAATACATTTTAACATTTTTAGAAGGTCTCTTTCTACAAGTCTATAATATATAACTAACCTATTTTTGTATGTAAAGTAAATAAGGTTTTTAACATTTTTAAGAAGCTTCATTTAAAATTAAATTAAAATGCAGAGCCCCCCAGACCGGTGGCCAGGACCTGGGCAGTGTGAGTGCCACTGAAAATCAGCTCGCGGGCCGCCTTTGGCACCCGTGCCATAGGTTGCCTACCCCTGGCATAGCCCCTACTGTGGATACAGTTATATTGGTACAAAAGTCCTTTTAACCAGTATAGCTTATTTCTCCTTCCCTACCAGAATAGATATACCTATAAAGACACCTTTATACTGATATAACTGTTTTCACTAAGGGGGGTTGTAATGCTTTCACTGATTGTACCAGTTAAAGTGGTACAATGTAATTAAATTATTTTGTGTAGACAAGGCCTGAAGCCACCAACTCACTTTCCAGAGGACATCAAATAACCATTAGTTGATAACATCCCTATTGATCTAGACTTGTGCTTGATCTATGTCACCAAAAAAGTGTTTGTATTACATAAATCTATAATTTCTTATAATTTGCAGGCTGCAGAGTAAGAAATACGAAAGTGAAACTGTCATTTTAGCAATCCAAAATTTTAGTAGGGTTAAATATGAAAATTCTGAAAAGTGGCATTGTGGGCCAGACAATCTTAACTTCATTGGAATGTTGTTTTTTGGGTCTTCTAAGGTGTGCAGGATTTTTGTTCCAGAAAGTTGGAAAACTTGCAGCAACTGCAGTAGGTGGTGGATTTCTTCTACTTCAGGTATATAGAATTTCATATTTTAATATTTAGGGAATGTTTTATAATTGAATTATATGGAAAAAACTCAGCTACTGGCTTATACTTGGGTTGGGAAGGGAAAGGTGAGTTCCATATCTATTTCTTATTATTAGCCTTACCAATTAATAAAAAAATACTGCTGCTGTGCTGGTATAGTTTTACTTAGTTTTACATACAGTTTTTTAAAGCTGATCAGAAATATTATAACAAACAGGAATAATCAAATGTTTTTAAATAAAAATAGTTTCAAGTGAGCTGAAAGAATGAAAACTGTAATGCAGAAATTGAAATACTATTTTTGAGTTGATATTGCCAGACTTAGCAAATTGATTATAAAATTGTGGTTGCAGAGATCAAGGAATGTAAGCAATCTTTATTTTCTGTTAACAGGGGGATGGAATCTCAAAGGTACTTAAATGAATTAGACTCCTTTGACAATCAGAGTCTAGGTGTCTAGTTTATTGTTATTGTAATGTTGAAGATGTAAAAAATTGATACAAGTAATTGCATTAGGAATTCTTAATATAAGAATAACTTTGGACAGATTGCCTCTTCCAGCATCTATTTGAGACTCCTTCCACATTTTGTTTCCTTTTCTTCAGCTGCTGCTAGCTCAGCTCTCTGGCCCGCTTTTGAGAGTACCCTTTCCCTTAGCACTAGCGTTGCTAGTTATATCACCTTTTCCTCAGCAGCTTCCTCTGACTTCTCCCAGCTCCACACTGTCTCCCTGCCCAACTGTTCTCACCTCCCCAGCTCTACTGTAGGTCAGAAATAATATTATCATCTCGTCTGACCTCCTGCATTATATCCAATGTTTTGGGATTGAGCAAGAACATATATTTTTAGAAAGACCTCACATTTTGAGTTAAAGACTTCAAGTAATGGAGAATCTACCACATGCCTTGGATTGCTGTTCCAGTGGTTAATTATGGTCACTGTCCCTCCCCATATCAGAATGACATGTGGCCTAATCCATTTCCTCCAGGTCACTTCAAAGGAAGTGAAGTGAGAGCCTAGTAATGAACCAGTAGGTTCATTCAAAATGTATACCCGCCATTTTAAAGACTGGACAATCTTCTTCTCACTAATAGGGTCCTTAAAGTTTCTGAAAAACCTTTCCCACTCTTCCTTATGTATTAGTATGGGACCACTAAGTGCTGCTCCTTAATTAGCCAAAATGTTGTTGCGCTGGGAGATCACTTCCATCCACTTGCAAATTTTACTTTTTACTTGATTCCCCTAGATCCTTGTTAAGTGTTGTGTTGTGTTCTCACATACAGGTACTCCAGTTAGTTTACATATGTTCCAAAAATGGGGTGGGTTTTCAGCTGGAGTTTACATATGTTCCAAAAACTCTGCAGGTTTTCAGCAGGTCTGAGAAATGTTTCAATCTGATCCATTTTAGTGCCAGTGGGGACAACACTGAAATGGGTCAAACTGAAATGGTTCTGATAGTTTTCCCAAAAATGTCTCTCTCTCTACTGATGACCTTCTGAAATATCTAAGATTCACTATTGCTGTGAGTTGTTCCTGTAACCGTGGGACATGTATCCCAAGGGCGTTGCATCTGAAATGGTTTAGAATAACCCAGATATGGAGATGGTGCACAAATTAATCTGACTAGCATGGATACACTGAATTGTTTGCCTTAAACCAGTGGATCAGTTGAGAATAATTCAATTCTTCATGTAGGCACAACCTGTGGGGTTTAGGAGTGCTCATTGCACTTCAATATGTAAGTTCCATTTGTCCAGAAGAGCATGGGTTTGGGTTTCAGAACTGGCTTTTCTGCTTAGCAGTACAACATTCTACCGTTTAGCTAGCCTTATCAATTTGTGTCGCACAAATTTTGAATTAAAAAAAAGAAACAAAAAGCTTGTAAATCACTTAAGAGCCTATATACAAAGGGGGGGAACAGGTTTGCTGTATCTGTTTATGTACATCTTGATTTTTTGTGTGTATTGGCATTTTCTGTGGAAAATATCTGATAAGGAAACTTATGGGGGCAGGGTTGGAAGGGGTAGAACTATTATACCTCAGTTGTACATTTAGATTCAGTTGTCTCCATCTTTGATTCAGATCAGATTCTGCTAGAAGTAAATTTCTTAGTCATTTAATTCTAGGTACTTCACATATTAAAGATTAGTCATAAATCGCATGGTAGTCTAATTACATTTCTGTAGTCTTTAAAGTTTTTTCATTTAAAAATCATCTGTAAATACACAGTAAATTCACTTACATTCAGGAATATATGCTGAATGCATTCACATTGAACAGGTTGAAGCGTTTTCAGCAGGTGACTAGAAATTAACTTTTTTTAAGTTTCCTTGAAGTTGCAAGTTTCGTTAGTGCAAAATGTTGAGAAGTTACAGATACCAGAGGAATCCATTGGAACAAGAAGGGGGCCCATTTGTTGGGAAGGGTACTCAAGTAGAATCCTATTTGTGTAGTTTTTGAAATTCAAGAAAAATCTTCTAACCTTTTTTCCGTGTATATTAAATTGTTTTCAAGGGATCTAGTTTGAAACTAAAAACAAAATATATTACGTGGTTAGTTTCTCACAGGTAGCTGATAAGAAGTCAGATTTTGAAAACAGGCTAGTTCAATTAGTAACATTACAACTGATCCTATTAAAAAGTAGTCTTGTAGGGGTGGAGGGGGAGAAGGAAAAGAATCCATTAAGGAATCGGCATGGCTTTTATAAGTCAAGACCTTACTATCCTCATCAAATCTCATGGAAGTTTGATATTTTGAACAATTTAATTTGGTTAATTGTGTATCATCTTTATACAAAGATTAAATTCTCCTAATGTGCCTGATACAAGGCCAGTTCAAGTCGACTATAATATATAGGCACTGGAAAAATAAAAGTAACTAATAAAAATAATTTGTTTCTCATAATAAACAGTAACAAACTTAACATCTTTCCTTGTATAGCCGTTAGATTAACTGGTTCCTTATAGTAGGGAGAACTATGGAGAAACATGCCAAATCCTTAAAATGTGGTTCCCCTCTGAAAAGTGACTTTGGTGTTTTTTTGTTTCTTTTGGGGTTTTTTTTAAAGCACCTTGTCACTTGAGAGATCTGTTTCTTGTGACAGAGTTCTGAGAGCTAGTAAGTGAACCAACACTCTGATGACTTAGGCATCAGTCAGCTAATTGGCTGATCAGGCTGGGTGAGCCATTTGTCCACTAGTAGAGGGGTGTAAGGAGGATGTAGGAAGGAACTATAGAGAGGGAGTAACCAGGGCTAGCTGAGCCCAATGTGTGCAAAGATCTTAAGGAAGGGAGACCTCTGTTCCTTCCTGGTCCTGCAGGAAAGGGCTTAAGGTAGAGAATCACTGTATATAATATTGCTACATAGAACCATATCGGTGATGGAAATGTAAATAAATCATATAAAGTTGCCACTCAGCAGTGAGAGTCTGAGAGGTTCCTGGGGCATCTGAGGATGTTGATGGAGTATGCCCCTTTACTTGTGTATATTAGTCATATCTGTTCAGTTTTGTGGCAAACAGGTTGGATTTGATTTAAATCAAATTGATTTAAATCACTAGTCAGGAAGACTCGATTTAATTATGGATTTCCATATAAAAGTGCATTCTTGTTGGTTATAACCTCAATACATATTCCTCACAACTCAGAGATAGATGTAAGTTTCATTTTTAGAAGGTACACACTATACATTTTTAAACAGTGTTTTATTTTCAAAACTTTTCAGATTAGTTTGACAGCTATATCAGAAAATGAATTATTGTTTAGTTATTTCATTTCCCAAAGGTAATTGAAGCAGATATTTATGAAATAATTGGGAGGTGAGCTATCTCCAATTCAGTAGGTTAATCATTAATATTTGGAGGATTTTCTTGCCATGTTGTATTAGGAGGAGAACATCACCGGACAGATATTTAAATTGTTTTATTTAACTAAAACAACAATGATGTTATGTATTCTGGATTTTTTTTTTCAACAGCAAACATAAAATATTTTAACAAAACAAGCATATGAATTTTTTAATTTAGTTAAACATTCAAGTTTTTAAAATCAGGTTTGTTTTTGTTAAAATTGTTTTTAACAAATAGTTAATGAAATATTTTTTTAAAAAAATTAAATCGACTGCGTCAACCAGGTCAACGTGAGAAACTTAAAATATTGGCTTCTGCAGCTAACTCAGTCATCTTCACCTTCATTTTCCTGTTTGTTCATAATCTGGAAAAGAAAACCAAGCTTTCCTGCTTTTTCAGGTCCCAAACGATTTCTCAATTTGGACTGAATTAGTCCAAAGGAAGAAAATATTCTTCCTACACCGGCAGAAGAAGCTACTGCTGTTAAAAGTGAGACTGTTGAAGTGATAGTCTCTGAATCCAAGTGCTTAAGTGACTTCCACCAGTTCATTGGTGTGACTTTCTTTAAAACATCATCAGCAAACATATATTTCTTGAATGGTTCACCCTTAGCTCTGAAGTTTATTATAGTTGGCATTATGGAGGGATGACTGCTGGATGTCCACGTCATAGCCAACTCCTCTTCTTCAACAGTTAAGGTTTCACCCTGGTACTGAGTATTGAGAATATTTACAAGAAAATGAGCTGGAGATCGTGCTTGTCCCATTTATTTTTTTAATGCTTGTAATTTATGTCTGTCATTGCATATTTTTCTTTTTAAGATCTCACTCAGTTCCTTCCAAATTTCAACAGTGTCAGCAATAAAACAGCTATTTCCCTGCATTTTGTTCAAGGCTACAGAAATAGGCTTCAGGGTACTCAGCATGTGTTCAACATTTCTCTTAAGCCCAATGTTGAGAACTTTGGCTGTGACGGTGCCATCTATTTTTTTCACAATTTTGTTCACAAACTGTCATCAGCTTAGGCCAGTTCTTGATATAGTGCTCAAAACAGTCCACTACTGAGTTCCATCGCGCATCTTGTGGGAGCGTTAGCTTGGTTCCTCCCACTTTTTTCAGAGCAGCTGCTACAAAGTGGTTGTTACGGAAGTATTTTGCAATTTCAACAACATGGGCCTTTATTTCTGGAACACTGAAGTCTTTGGCTAGGAGGTGCATCAACTGAGCACTGCAACTGTATGTTATTAGCTTGGGACTCTCTTCTAAATAATTTCTTCTTATCTTGGATACATTTGCAGCTTTGTCTGTGACCAAGCTGCGTACTAGACATTTGAATTTTTCCCCTCAGTTTGTTATAGCTTTTATTGCTACTTCTTTGTAAGTATTCTGCTGTGTGTGTGCATTTCCTGATCTATCAGTTGTTTCTGTAAGGAAGACATTCCCTTCTTTCTGTCATCACACAAGCACATACAACAGGATCATTCTGGACATTGCTCCGCCCATCAAGACTCAGGTTAACAATTTTACCTTCTAGACCTTTTGCACACTGCTCAGTTTCTCTTTCATACATTTTAACCAGCAATTTGCCTGAGACATCTGCTCTGTTGGGTGCACTGTATCCTGGTCTTAATAAGTGAACAGTGTTAATGAAGTGTGGGTTCTCAATCATATGGAAAGGAGAGTTTGTTGCATAAACAAACCGGGCAATTTTTTCATCAATTACCTCTTTTTGTAATCTGGTGGTTCTTATCACAAACTTATCTCTGGTTGTTTCTGGATGATAGAGATTTTTTTTTTCTTTTTGCTACAGGTGATCTTGAAGGTGTCTTCAGAATCCTGTATGTTGAGGATGGATTCTCCTAAACAAAATAAGTCAAATGCAGTTATTTAATTAGTATTACCATACTGCTCATGTAGTATTACTCATTGCATTCACTGACACGCAGTTCTACTTTAAAGGTGAAATTGTACAAGGAAGATCTGCCTATTTCAGCTATTTATTTTTTAATCACAACTGCATCTAAAATGATAGTACCATAGAGTAACAACTATATTTTTTGCTCAAACATGAGAATTCAAGAATAGTCCAGACGGAAGATAGGCAGTCCTTAAGAAAAAAGTATGAAATAAAAAAGTTTACCAACATGAAGATCTTGCATGTTCAGACATGTTCCTTTCATCATCTTCAACACAGCTTCCTCCTGAGAAGGAGCACTTCTCATGATGTTGTTTCATTCAGGCAACCAGGCCTTGCATTTCTTTGTTGCACTGTTTGCATTTTGCACGCATGCCTGTCTTACCCACAGGTAGAGGAACTTCATTAAAATAGTCCCAAACTGGGTCTCTTTTATGGCCTGCTGCCATTATAGGTTTTCCCTTCTAGTGAGAGAATGGTATGGTAGATCTCAAATCAATGAAAGCTACACTCAGAAAGACCTAAAGACTTCTGGAATATGCTGCTCAAACAGTTTCATTTTTGTTTCTACTGCCTGTCCCTCCCTTCTCACATTTATCTCCAGACTTCTTCTCTTTGTCCAGATCTATTCCACCCCCAACAATCTTCTGTTCATTGAACTTTTTGAGACTTTGCACTTTTCGAGAGAGGTAAGGGATTGACTCTGTTTACAAAAATTTGCAGAGGGACAATAGGGTTGAGGTCTGTTATTTCTCACCTCTATATATTATTTATTTATTTAAAAACATTTTTGCTGTTAACAAGCATGTTATCTCTGGAGACACAAATCCACAGTTTGAGAACTGCAAAACTAAGCATCTCTGATGGTATCTTCTAGACTGAGCATTGAGTCCCTTTGGGTAGATAGAAAGAATAACCTAAATAATCTATATAGAATTATAGATTCTATAATCTATAATTATAGAATTATTATTCTATAATAATAATAATGGGGGGAGGGATAGCTCAGTGGTTTGAGCATTGGCCTGCTTAAACCCAGGGTTGTGAGTTCAATCCTTGAGGGGGCCATTTGGGGATCTGGGGCAAAAATTGGGGATTGGTCCTGCTTTGAGCAGGGGGTTGGACTAGATGACCTACTAAGGTCCCTTCCAACCCTGATATTCTATGATTCTATGATATAGAAGCACCTGGAACCACATAAAATTGGGTCCCTAATCCATGAACTATTGGAACTCATTTACAAAACTTTTCTTAAAGATTACATGAATATATTATCTTATACTATAGAATTAGAATTTATAATCCCTATTCCATGATGCGATATCTTTGAGCTATAATGCATCTTTAGATAGGCTTTTTCCTCAAAAAGCATTTGCTCAAAAAAATCCGTGCTTTTTTTTTAATTTTTTTTTTTTAATCATTGATTTTTATCCACCCTGGTGGCAAAATGTTTTTACTGCTTTTTGCTCTTGTTAGACTAAGGTCTGTGTTTGAGTCAATCTTCTGTTAGCCATTATTTAATCATAAAAAGTTTTATTTATAGTAAGTCATTTATTCTTTCTTTTTCATATTTGGATTCATTCCATTTAAAACACCATTGATGGATTCAAGTCTTCACTTAGATGATCCTGTAACAAATGGAACCTTTGAAAACCATACAAGGTGCAAAAATAACACTAGGATTTACCTGGCCTATTGTGGTCTGGCTACATACTCCACTGGGGTTCTGTGGTAGCTATGATATTGCGGCATGATGCATGCTGGGATATCTCAATGAAGTTGGGAGAGGGCAACATACCACTGGGTGGGGGAAGGGATAAAAAGGTGAGGGTTTCTCAAATTCTTGTGTTGAATATCCGACTTGACAGTTTTGTGCAATATTTGAGAGGGGTATTCAACAGAACTGCCAAAGCAAATAGAATTTTTATATTGGAAATTTTGCCTTTAAGCAAATGCATTAGGTCTGACAAGATTTAGTAGAAATATTTTTGGCCAGATCCTTAGTATGTGTAAACTAGAGTAGTTCCATTGTTGTTGTTTTTTTTTAATGGCAGTATGTCATTTGACACTAACTGGGGATCTAATTTCTGGAGTTTAACTCTTCAAAAGGAAGATTTATCTTCTCTGTTTCTTTTAGTTCATTTGTTAACTCCTGTATGATACATTTAGTGTCTTTAAACACCTTGTTAAAGTGTACACGTGTGTGGTGGGTATGCTGTCTACGTATCAGATTTATAAATCTGGAACAGGGTAAACTTTTAAGCATTGTCTGTTGTAAAACTAACTGAATGCTATTTAACGGTAACAAGCACTTCCTCAGGTTGGTTGGTTTAATATGAGTGAAACTTGCTATTGGAGTAGTTGGTTCTTTAGTGCACTCTTCCTATTCCATCTACTTCTGCATTGTATTCCATAACAAAGGTGTGCACAACTCATGTGAGTAATTGCAGTGAGGTAATCTAGCTAAGCAGATTTCTTTTGAGTTAATGGCTTCAACAGAACCCAGTGACTGCAGATCAAAATTTGGTGTTGACATTATGGAGGAGTTATTCCTGGCCCCATACTTAAGATTGTGAACAGGGTTCCATTGTATGACTTTCTCACTAGATGAATCTCAGATTTTGAGTTCATATAAAAACAAAACTTACCTATAAAGTTTATGGATAATATATATTTTTAATGGATATATAGACTGATTTACCCAACATTTAAAAGACAATCGCAGATCTTTGTAGTCTTGATTTTCCTTTCTTTATTCATTGTGGTGTTATCCGATTAAGAGGAATTATTTGTAGTAAGTCATTGTGCACGATGTGTTAGGTGTTCTCCACTCTTATAGGAAAATACAGTCTCTGCCCTAAAAATGTTGTAATCTATGACACTCATCCTACATCCACATAAATGTGTATTACTTTACTCATGTGAGTAGTCCCAAATGAGACTATTTGTGTGTGTCAAGTTACACAGCTGCTTAAGTGTTTACAGGTTCAGGACCTAATAACAAAAATATGTGGGAAAGGGATAAAACATTCATAGTAAAAAAATGTGAGATTTTTTTTTTGGCTGTCTGGGGATTGTTTTTTAACGTTAGGATGAACTTGCCTGCAACTGCTCCTCTATTTGCCCATAATTAGTTGCCTAATACCTTGTAGGCATTATGGTAGAAATGGTTCATGTTATTCACTGATACATATATCATTTATTTGGGGCTTAGTGATGTGGAAAGGGCTAGAGTCCTGTAGTATTAGGTTCTTATTATGCTGAACAGTTTATAATACTAAAGACAAGAGGGATAGTTCTCTGTATTTCTGTGTGAGGTTTAGATAACAGATTCCCCGAGCGTCCTGTCCTAAATTAAAATTTCAGCAGTGATGATGAAAGAAACTAAAATGAAACAAAGCTGTGTTTTAGTCCTTTGATAAAAGTGCTTTCAGTTTCTATTTCGCTGCAAGTAAAGCAGTAATAAATATTGAGTATATAAATTGACCTGTATAAATTAACCTGTGAATTAATCTCAATCATAGTATAAAATAAAAAGTAGAAAAAGGGTGAAAGAAACGAGAATCTATTGAACCTTGCCAGTTCTTTTTCAAAGTATATTTTTGATTTATTACAGAAATAATCTCTGGCATGTTAAAACACAATATCTGTAACATCTGCAATTAAAGTACTTGAACTTCCATGTTTGTCTTTCTCTAGAAAAAGCAAACCTGAAACAGTTTTTAAAATTGGGTAGACACAAACATATTGTGATTTGACTCTTTGGATGTTGTATTGGTTAATGTAATTGTTCTTATTTAATATTTTTAATTGCCCTAGATTGCCAGTCATAGTGGGTATGTGCAAGTTGACTGGAAGAGAGTTGAAAAAGATGTAAACAAAGCAAAAAGACAGATAAAAAAACGTGCAAACAGTGCAGCACCTGAAATCAACACCATAATTGAAGAGGTAAGATGTTTTAAAAAATAAATTGTTCTGAACTGTGTGCTGTTTCGTTTTCGTTGCTTTTTGGTGGTGGTGCAGCTCAAAATTGTGATTTTGAGAAAAGTTGCCCTTTTCCCCCTTTTGAATGAAGTAAAAACATTTTTGAGCTGGTATTGAATCCATATATGTTAGTAATCTTTGAGCTTCTGGCCATATCTGGGTAACGGGGGTTGGTGCAAACATCCATCTGAAAGGCTTTACTGTCCCCTGCAATACTCTTAACCAAACAAGTGCAGAGAATCTCTAAAATAATTGCTGGTGAAGTATTGTATTAAAAGTAATTAACCCTAGGTGTTTTCATATTAACTTTAAAATGAGGAATGAATTTGCCTATGTACAAGTAATGGGAACTATGCTTTAGATTGCGTGGAATTGTCCACCTTATTCCATGAAGCAGTTTAGCGAGTGTCCCTCTCCAAAATGTGTGTGTAGTGTGCATAATGTTGATGCACTGAAGAGAAACTACCAACACTCTTCTAGTATAGCTGAGGCCCATTTAGTTTTAGGAATAATTTCTCATTTGAGGACTTATCTTTACCAACAGAATATTAGAAAAAGTGAGTCTTTTTTGCCAGGAGATGTATGGGCTTTTTTTTTTTTTTTCCCCTACACTTGAAGCACATGTATCTAATTTTCTGACTATTTGTCTTGAAGTCTGACTTCTGTTATGCTGCAGAGAATCATAGCAATGCCCACATTGGTGACTCTGTAGTTAAAGATGTTGGTGTCTCCAACATAACCTATATAGAATTATACCTCGGTTGCCAAATAGTTTTTATAATTTTAATTCCAGTCTGAAACTTGGTATACAGTTCTCTAAATCAGATGTAATTTAATTAGTCTTTTTTCATTCCAGGAAGGAATGAAATCCTGTTCAAATGGCTTTGATTTTAACATTGTAAACTGCTCCATTGTCCGAAATATCTAACATTATTGGTTTACAAAATGCCTATTACATCATAGTAAAGATGTAAATCACATTTATTTTGCATACCTGTCATAACACACAGTTTATACTGTGTTGCTACTTATATCCAAACGTCTGTTGATATAGTACGATGCTTTCCTATGGTATATGATTTACAGGATTAAAGGTTACAAAAATGTGGATCAGAAAGAAGTGACCTTGAGATTATACTTAATCTAATTATAATTAATTGCCTGTGTCTGGTTAAAACTGAAATGAGCTTAGTGGTCTTACCCTAGCTCTCAGATTTTTACAAAAGAAGTCTACAGTGCAGAGTTTCTGCACAGAAATAGGCCAGTATTGGCATAAGAGCATTGCTACAAGTCAAGAATGCGGCGCATTGTTAAAGTTTGTAGAGTCTGTGTGCACTATACCTGACTCCAGCATGTGCTATATCTGCTAAACTAACAAGTTTTGAAAAATTAAGTTCATTAAAATCGTAAAAACCTCCGTTCTTGGTTAATCACAATAAAAATACTAAATGTTCCCATTTTCTTTTTCAGTCAACAGAATTTATCAAACAGAATATAGTAGTGTCCAGTGGATTTGTTGGAGGCTTTTTGTTAGGACTTGCATCTTAAGGACCTGAATTTTGTCTTCCTGATGGCATCAACCACAACAAAGAACAGTAGTAGTGATTAGTCCACTGTCTTAAAGCAAAGCAGTGTGGGTCACTGATCACTCCAGAGCAAGGAGAATGGACTAGCCAGACAAATTGGAAGCTTTTATGTTTTAGGCTTTTGCCTTCTGATGCTTGGCATAAGATGTGCTGAAAAACTGCAGTGTGCTCATAATAGCAGTTCTGGACAAAACTGGTTAATTTTCATCATGACTTTTTTATTCTGTGACCATTCATAAAATAGCATTTTTAAAATGTAATTTGTGGGATATAGCTATGTTACAGTAATGTAAGAAGGAAAGCTCCATTTTCGATCTGAATGAATGTTTTCCAGTTAAATGTTGCTTTATCTTTATTTAAAAGGTATTGTCCTTCATGCTGTAGTAAATAGTGCCAATGACCAATAACGTATACAATATGTAGCTTCAGCTGCAGGGCTGACAATCTTCCTTAGAAATCACTGCAATAATCTATAAATCTGTAAAAAGTTATTACAGAAGTATTAAGTAACAAAGAATCATGAACATATTAAAGGTAAAAATCAAACCTTGATGGGGGTCTTTTTGTACTTTATTCTATAAACTTTCCACATCCTTTAACATTCAGGGATACGGCACAGGTATTTGCTTACAAATTAGTGTATTGTACAAACAGTACACACATTATTTCATCAAATCTTGCAGATAGTTACAATTGAAATACACTTATTATGTAAATATGTACTCTTTAAACCTTTGATGTAAATGTAAAAAATTACATTTTTATATTTTGTAATCCAGGAAGAACAGCTCATTTAATCCACCCTGTTGGAAATCTCAAATGCTGAGGTTTCCGTTTAACATTGAAAATACTTAGTTGAACTTTAAAGCATGTCAGTACAGTGTAATTTGAGTAATCCAAAAGCTCTTGCCATAGTCAGTTTCAGTAGCCAATAGTTATTCACTTCACTTCACTTTTATGTTAATCCCTGGAACTAAACAAAGCTTATATTGCTGGTGTGTTCTATCTGAGGTTTTTAGTAGAAGACGAGTCACTTACATATTGGATGAGTACATTTCTACAAATCAAAGTAAGTAATCAAACTATAAATTGTTAACAAAACAGGGCTTCTCCTCCTCCTCCTCCATCAGCCTATTCGGAACAAATTCCCACTCATCCTGATCTCAAAAGTCTGGGAACGCAAATGAGTCTTACAGCATGCTTCATAAGTCAGCACACTTGGGGCTGTGTCATACCAAAGCAGGAAGCAAGTTCTAAAGGGAGGGAGGTCTACATCTGACAGTGAATTTGCAACCTTTCACCCAAGCAGAGATGTGTTAAATACTTTTTTCTTTTTTTTTAAGTCTGCTGTTACCTCTTTATCCCTAACAGGGGAGGAGGGATAGCTCAGTGGTTTGAGCATTGGCCTGCTAAACCCAGGATTGTGAGTTCAATCCTTGAGGGGGCCATTTAGGGATCTGGGGCAAAAATCTGTCGGGACAGTATTTGGTCCTGCTAGTAAAGGCAGGGGACTGGACTCGATGACCTTTCAAGGTTGTTCCAGTTCTAGGAGATTGGCATATCACCATTTATTTATTTATTTATTTAAACCTGCCCTGGCCCTTAAATTTGTGAACGTGTGTCACAAAGAACAGGCAGAGCCCTTCAATCCAAGGAGATGTCATTTTACCAATTCTCCTAATTACTCTCTGCTCCCTTCCATACCGACAAGCATTTCCTCACTTATTTCTTGGATTGAGTCTGTCTCATCCAAGTTCAGCCACAGTGGCTGGTTTACACCCAATGAACCAGCCCTGAACATGTAACCCATTTTCCCTTGTTAATATGTTGAATGGCCCAATATATTTTTAGAATACACAGTGAGGAAGCCCACATGTGAGACAGTATGTAGGCTGTGTATGCTTACTTCTGAACACAAGTGAACAAGGAAAATAGGAAGTAAACTATGACTACGTGGCAAGTTTAGGGAGCTGTCTGAACCAGAGATCAAAATGCGGAAATCTAGCCATAGAGAAACCAATCACTAGAAGCATAAATTAAAGCAGGTAATATGCAAGAGGGCCAAAATAGATTTTAAAGAGCAAATATCTAAAGGTAGAAAACAATATATTAGCATCCTGCTTTTGTTAGAAAGAAAGAATCTGTGGGTCCTTAGTATCACTAGAGCTTAAAGAGATCAATTAAGGAGGATAAGGATGTTATCGAGACCCTAAATTATTTATTTGTATTAATCTTCACACCAGAGGACGCTAGGAAGATTCCTATCCTGGACTTCCTTTCTAGTAATAAAGATGAGGTGCTGTCTGATTCTGAGGTGTCAGAATACAAGATGTTGGAACAAACTGATAATTTTAAAAAGCAGTAAGTCACAAGCCCTAGATGGCATACATCCGAGAGTTCTGAAAGAGCTTAAGAATGAAGTGACTGCGCTGCTATTACAAACATGCAGTCTTTTTTATTTTATTTATTTATTTTGGTTAATCGCTACATTACAGAAAGATTTTGAGGATAGCAAATGTACATATATTTTTAAAAGGCTGTAGGGGCAAGCCATGAAGGTGCATACCAGACAGTTTTACATTTTATAACTGGTAATGTGGTTGACATTATAATTAAAAATAGAACACCTGACAGATAGTGATATGATAGTGTCTAACCAGCACAGTTTCAGTATCTGACTAAGCTATTAAAATTATTTGAACATGCCAGTAAAGAAATGTCAAAAGGAGAGAAGATTGACATAAGTTATTTGGGCTTCCAAATTGACTTTGGCAAAGTTTCTTGCAAGGATTTGTACTAATGTATTAATGATCCGAAAAGGGGAGTGATCAGTCAGTTAGCAAAATTTGCAACCAACCTAAAGTTAGTCAAGTCCAGAGACAACTGAGGAATTTGAGAGACTAACAAGCTAGGTGAATGGGCACCATGAGGTTAGATGAGGTTCAGTGTTGATAAGTACAAAGTACTGCATGCTGAAGGGACAAATTTCAAGTACTCATACATCACATAGGATTTTAAATTAACAGTAGCAGCCAAGGAAAGGGATCTGGACATTACTGAAAACCAGTGGTCACCAACTCGTAGATTGAGATCGACTGGTTGATCCTGGAAATTCTCTCAGTTGATCGCGATCTCTGTCCGCTAAAAGTCTGGTGGTGTAATGGAGCTGCGGCTAAGGCAAGCTCCCTGCCTAGGCCAGCCCCACACCACTCCTGTAAGCGGCCAGCATGGCCCCGTGTGGGGAACAGGCATGTGGCTCCACATGCTGCCCCTCTCTGCAGGCACCACCCCCGCAGCTTCCATTAGCCGCAGTTCCCCGTTCCCAGCCAATGGGAGCTGCAGGAGCGGTGCATGCAGGCAGGAGCAGCATGTGGAGACAGCCCCGCCCCCCCCCCCAACGGCCACAGGAACGCGTTGGCCCCTTCCGGGAACGGTGTGGGGCTGTGGCAAGCAGGGTGCCTGTCTTAGGCCCACTGTGCCGCTGCCTGGGAGCCGCCTGAGGTAAGTGCTGCCGGGTGGGAGCCTGCATCCCAGCCCTGAGCCCTTTCCTGGAGCCAGCACCCCAAACCCCCTTCTGCACCCCAACACTGCCCCAGCCCAGAGCCCCTTCCTGCACCCAAACTCCCTCCCAGAGATTGCACCCCTCACCCCCTCCTGCACCGCAACCCTCTGCCCCAGGCTCAGCCCAGAGCCCACTCCCACACTCTGAACCCGTCAGCCCCAGCCCAGAGCCTTCACCTCCTCCCCAACCCTCTACCCCAGCCTGGTGAAAGTGAGTGAGGGTGGGGGAGAGCGAATGACAGAAGGAGAGTGGGATGGAGTGAGCGGGGCAAGGCTGTGGGGAAGAGGTGGGGTAGATCCTGGGTTGCACTTAAATTCAAAGTGATCTTGTGCGTAAAAAGGTTGGAGACCACTGCTGTAGACAGCTCAGTGAAGTCCTCTCGATATGCAATTGTGGTCAGAAAAAGCAAACAGGATGGAGAATAATGTAGAAATATACGGCCATTATACAAATCAGTAGTATGCCACCATTTATAATACAATGTTCATTTATGTCACCCCATCTCAAAAAAGATATTGCAGAATTAGAGGGGCTCCAGAGAAAGGCGACAATGATTAAGGGATGGGAAAACTCATAAAGAGAGATTGAAAAGTTTTAGGATTGTTCACCCTAGAAAGGAAACAATGGGACAGGAAGAAAAACATGTAACATAATGCGTGGTCTAGAGAAGGTACATCAGTAGTTTCTGTTTTCCCTCTCACGTAACCTAACAACAAAGTGATATTCAAAGAAATTGAAAGGTAAAAAATTCAGAACTGGTAAAGGGAAATACATCTTCACTCCGTGCATATTTGGATTGTGGAACTCATAGCTATAGGAAGTCATTGAAGCTAATAATTCAGTGATTATCAAGGAGGGACTGGACATTTATATGAACAACAAGACTATCCTGATTTATAATAGTTAATTCTAACACATTTTTTGGAAAAGTTCTAAAACTTCATGTTTAAAGACTTAAACTAATATCTGTCTATTAAGGATTTGGATGACACCTTAATGAGGAGCAGATTAACTCACAGCTGCTTCCTAGTGGGTTTTGTGCACATTCCTCTGTAGCATCTGATGCTGGCCACTGTTGGAGACTGGATACTGACCAGACAGACCACAGGTCTGATCCAGTATGGCAATTCCTATATCCTTGTGTAACATACCACCTGGATCGATCGGACTTCAGCTGTCATTAAGACTGCGCCGATCACAACACGTCTGCCATTCTTCTCGCACTCTTGCCTTTCTTCTCCACGTTCATCCGAAACGTTTAATGATGTCATCTTCCCATCTTCTTGGAGGCTGACCAGGGGGTCTTTTCTGTTCTTGCGGGTACCACTCAGCAATTATTGCGGTCCACCTGTTATCCGTGAGCCGTGCTGTGTGGCCTGCCCATCGCATCTTGTTATGTCTGCTTTCCACGACAATATCTTTCACACTGTTGCGTTCTCTGATGATTTCATTTGGCATACAATCCAGAAGGGAGATTCCCAAGATAGCTCGTTCCATTGCCCTTTCAGCTACCAACAGCCGTTGCGCTTCTCTCTTCGTCAGTGCCCACGTTTCACTGCCATACAGCATGGCTGGCAGCACTGCTGAATTGAAAATATTTTTACGTGTGGTCTTGTCAATTTTTCCTTTGAGGACGTCCTTGATGGAATTAAACGCACACCATCCTGCCCGAATCCTTCGCGAGAGTTCTCCGTTCAGGTCTTGGCGCATATTAACTTCTTGGCCCAAATATATGTACTGTTCCACTTCTTCGATGTCTTCTCCTGTTTCCGTTATTCGAGCTTTTCGTAAGACGTCTGATCGCATATATTTCGTTTTGCAGCGGTTCATTTTCAGGCCGACCTGACTACTTTTCTTGTCGAGTCTTTGTAGCATGCTCTGCAGTTGGTTGGTGCTTTCGGCAATTAGTACAATGTCGTCTGCAAATCTGAGATGAGAGAATCTCTCTCCGTTTATGTTGACACCACTCCTCCAATTGATCTTGTTCATAACCATTTCGAGGCAGGCGGTGAATAGTTTTGGTGAAATTGTATCTCCTTGCTTTACGCCTTTCTCGATTGGGATGCGGAGGGGAGTTTCAAGGAGAGTAATGTCTGTTGTACATCCAGTATTCGCTTCCTTCAACAAACTAATGTACTGCGTGTTAATGCCCTGCTCTGCAAGCGCCTTTAATATTGTGTTAAACTCAACGCTATCGAAGGCCTTTTCATAGTCGACAAAAGCAATGCACAGCGGGAGTTTGTATTCCCTCGCTCTTTTTAGGAGCTGGCTAAGGGTAAATATATGGTCGATTGTACTGAAATTTCTTCGAAACCCTGCCTGCTCTCTCAGCTGTTGTTCATCCAGACTCTGCGAAAGTCGATTCGTTATCACCTTTGTGAAGAGCTTGTAGATGTGAGAGAGCAGGCATATAGGGCGGTAGTTCTTAAGATTTTCTCGATCACCCTTCTTGTGCAGCAAGATGGTATTCGACTCCTTCCAGCTTGATGGTATTTTTCCTTCTTCAAGATATCGACTGAATCTTAAAGCGAGGGCCTTCCAAAGTTTTTCGCCTCCTGCATAAATCATTTCTGACGTTATTCCATCTTTGCCTGGAGCTTTTCCCTTCTTCATCTGGTGTAGTGCGCTTCGGACTTCGCTGACGATTATTGGGGGGACACGTTCTTCTGACTCTTCGAGGGTTGGGAGGGGGACGTTGATTCTTGATTTGAACAGTTGTGTATAGAAGTCCTTGCAGACCTCCTCCATCCCTGCTCTGTCGATTACTGTCTCTCCATCCTTGTTCTTCAATGCTGTTACGCTCAATCTATACTGCGTCAATTCCCGCTTGCATGTCCTGAGGCTCTTGCGTGATTCAGCTGTTTTAAGAAGCTTTTCTTTCCGGAAGTTCTCGAAGTCATCCTTCAGTTTTCGCTGTATAAGCTTGCACAGAATGGAGTACTCGAGGTTGTTATCCGAGCTCCTTTTCATGTTTCTCCGCTTCTCCAACAAGCTTTTCGTTTCAATCGAGATTCTTCCCTTCACCTTCTTCAGCTTTTTAATTTCAGCTGCTTTTATGCAACATCTCAACTTGTCAGCAAAGATACTATAGTCCTCATCACACTTTTCCATCTGGCTCCAGTCAAACCCAGAAATCGCTTTTTTCAGCTTTGCTTCATCGAATGTCTTCGGCTGCTGTTTCCTGTTTGCCATCTGTAACGCCTTCTTTTCCACCGCTTCGTCGAAAATCAACTTCGCTCTAAGCAGGCGATGGTCACTGCCGGTGTTGAATGGCTGCACCACAGAGACGACTTTTATTGACTAAAATATAGTCGATTTCATTCTTACTCTTTGCGTTTGGTGCGATCCATGTCCACCTTCTTGAGATCTTCTTTTTGTACCAAGTGTTTGCCACGTACAGTTCTTTCATTTCTGCCATTGCTACCAGCCTCTCTCCTCTTTCATTCCTTTCGCTGCTGCCGTATCTCCCTATGAACTTTTCGCCAGCTTTCCCTCGCCTGATCTTGGCGTTGAAATCTCCCATTGTGACAGTGTAAGTGGACTTTTGCGCGAGAGCTCTTTCAAGCTCTCGGTAGAATTCTTCCACTTCTTCATCCTCACTTGCACTTGTGGGAGCGTAGGCCTGGATGACTTTGAGGGTAGCTTTTGACTCCATCTGAAGATGCAGCACACCGATACGTGATGATGTTAGCTGGCATGATATGACTTTCGAAGACCAATCTTTATTGACGATAAATCCAACTCCTCCAACATTTCTAGCGCCATCTCCCTTTCCGAGCCTCACAGCACTTCCATCCTTCCAGTTGACTTCCAACTCCTTCTTTCGTCGGGTTTCGCAGACACCGAGAATATCGCATTTTATCCTTTTCTTCTCCTCCATCAGATGGTTTAAAGTTTCCTCCTTTGCCAGTGACCTACAATTGTAAGTACACACAGCGAGGATTGTCCTATCCATGTTGGACTAGCACCTGACATTTTTTAGCAACCTCTTGTCACTCAATTTCCGCTTCACCACCGTAGAACGTGCATTTACTCGTGTTGTTTTAGCCGTTAACTTCAAGCCATCCCACTGGCTAGGTGGGCAGGCATGCGTACCTCCTCAAGCTTAGCTAGCCTTCAACCTCTAAGGAGAAGGAAAAGCGCTCTTTCCTCTGAGAGAGCAACCCTCCTCCCTGGATTGGATAGTCCGACACCTTTGTAGCATGGTAAAACCTACCAGGGCATACGCCCCGCTACCATAGCTGTCAGATGGCCAGGGTCACCGCTGCACCACATTGAGGCGCTGAGGTAGGATTTTGCAGCAGGTGTAACATATAACGAACATAATTAAATTTTCTGCGTAGCGGGTTTTGAGAGAGCTCTTTAATAAGTTGTCTATTCAATTTGTATATGTATAACTTGATAATCAACACTTCAACAGTTATTTCTAGGTAGCTAAACCAACGTCAAGCAATTATTTGTCGTTCATACTGAGCCTAGTTCTGTTCCCATTGAAATCAATGGGAGTTTTGCTATTGAATTTTAAGGGACCAGAATTTGTCTCATTGTCTGTGCAGGCCATTTTCATGCAAAATGCAAACTGAAAATGGCAGCACTGAAATTAAACATATAGCAGATATTCAACAGTGCAGCAGTTTTCAAGGTATTTGTCTTAAGAATAAAGGCATAAGCATACAGTAGTCTTTAGAAATGGAGAAACTACCAAAATTAAACACAGAAGGAGAAAATGTTGCTTTTTAAACAGTAGTACTTCAAGATGTTTCATAAAGTCTGTAATTTCCAGTGCTGAGAAGGAAGCATCACAAAATATATCCTAGAGACTTGAATATTGACGATGCCACACTTCATCTAACCAAATTTTTACAAGAAAAACCTACAGCTGATAAAGCTTGTGCAGCTCAAATATTACCAGACATTTTTTCAGTTTCCCTTTGAAATAAAAATAAGAATGAATCTTAAATATTAATAACGTACTCCACTTTGAGTTCCCATAGCTGTGTGTGATTGTCAAGAATAACAAATTTATCCAGAAATTACAGCATTTTAAATTAAGGCTGTTGTTATTTATATAGCATCAAATGTAATTATTGGTTTATAAACATACAGGTCCCTGCCCCACAGAATGTACTATCTAAGGCCCTGAGCCTGCAGACACTTATGTATGTGCTTAATGTTGAGCATGATTAGTCTCACTGACTTCAATTTGACTAGTTATGTGAGTAAAGTTAAACCCATGCTAAAGAGTCTGCATGACTGGGGCTTAAATGGATGATATTTAAATGAAGGTTGATAACAGTACAACTTTTAAATTGGAAGTGGTAACTTGCTGGCTACACATATTTCATTAGTTGCCCCCTGGAATCGTTTGGTTTCCAGGTCCTGTGGATCCTCCCCTTAGGCTAGCGGGGGGTCTTTTAGCACTTCCCGGAACCCAATAGGTATACATTTTTTCTCTTTCAACAATGAAGCTCATTTCTTCACAAACTATGGTCGATGGCCTACAAGTGGTCTGTAGAGCTTTTTCATTTGGATCACAAAACCAACAGAAATGGTCCCATCTATTGAGGAAAAATAGAAGCATCAAGGGGTTTGGAGTAATGAGTGAGCCACACTCTTACAAAGTAAGATGTAACTGACTTTACTACTGACTAGCTGGCCTTCTGTGTTTATCGAGCTGTTAAGTATTTAACATTTTCAGTTGAAGTCAACACTACTAGTATATATTATCAAGCACTGTTTCTGAGTTTTTTTCAGTTCACTACCTCCAGTGATTCTTGAAATGAATTAACTCATCTTTCAGTTGTGGGAAAGACTGATAACATTGCAGTAGTACTGTAGAAGGCTGAGGTGCATTTTGGAGTTGCCAGTGTACAAAAATCTGAAAAAGTCCATATTGTTCCCCTTTATTCTACCTTCCATTCTTGTGTGTGCTTTTTTTTTCTTTTTTTTCTTTCAGGAAATCAAGTCCATGGCTTAGTTCCCCCTGCATGAAACATTCTATAGAGAATGATGTAGTTACATTTATTTTATGCATGTGTTTTTGGTAGGTTACCTGCTCCCATGTATTTTCAGACAAAGTCTTTCCATTAACTTGAGTGGGTACAAGATCAGGCCCTAAGTGCTTGTATTTCTGAGTGTATAGAATAAAGGATCTTATGGTTGGTGTTTTCATACTCATGAGTCTCATACTGACCAGAATAAAGAGGTACTGAGGGCATATTGTGACGTTATAACGAGTTTTAGGTCTTTGTTTTAAAAGGGGGAGTTCATTGTATAAAAGTTGAGAGTGTAAGATATCTACCAAACCCTTCTGTGATATTGGTATATTTTTGTCACTAGAAAAATAAATTCGTTTGCTAGAGGGCATGTAGGAATATTTGCTGTGGTTTGCTTAGACTTAATGTTATAATTATTTGTCAAATACCATTTCTGTAGAAGATGAAGAGAGCTACAGAAGTAAGAGTAAAACCAGATGACCTTTTTCTGTCTTCTCAAAGCAGTTGCAGTTCCTGTTAAATACTAAGGCCTTGGCTACACTCACGAGTTACAGCGCAATAAAACTGCCTGCAGCGCTGTAACTCACTAACTGGCTACACTCGCAAGGCACGTGCAGCGCTGCATCTCCTCAGGTACAGCGCTGCATGTACTCCACCTCCCTGAGAGGAATAACGTTTGTTGCGCTGCTGCTGGTGCGCTGCGGCTACAGTGTGGTCACCCAATGCGCTGTTATTGGCCTCCAGAAGTATTCGGAAGTATCCCACAACGCCTGTTCTAGCCACTCTGGTCATCAATTAGCACTCTACTGCCCTGGCCTCAGGTGACCAACCGCCACTCTGACCCTTTAAATTCCTTTGGAATTTTAAATATCCCCTTCCTGTTTGCTCAGCCAGGCGTGGAGTGCTCTCAGCGCATCTTTCCAGGTAACCATGCCTCCACGTGCGAGACGAGCCCCAGTATGGAGCAATGGTGAGCTGCTGGACCTCATCGCTGTTTGTGGGGAGGAAGCTGTCCAGTCCCAGCTGCGATCCAGCCGGAGGAATTTCGATACTTTTGGCCAGATATCAAGGGCCAGGATTGAAAGGGGCCATGACCGGGACGCAATGCAGTGCAGGATAAAAGTAAAGGAGCTGCGTAGTGCGTACCGCAAAGCCCGCGAGGCAAACAAGCGCTCGGGTGCTCCCCCCAAAACCTGCCGATTCTACAAAGAGCTGGATGCAATACTTGGGGTTGACCCCACTACTCTTCCGAGCACCACCGTGGACACGGGAGAGCGGGAGGAGGAGGAGGGAGAGGAGGAGGAGGAGGAGGAGGGGGTTGAAGAAAACAGAAACGAGGGTGCTGTGGCTGGGGGAGACGCCCCTGACTCCCTGGGTACATGCAGCCAGGAGCTCTTCTCGAGCCAGGAGGAAGGGAGCCAGTCGCAGCAGCCGGTACGCGCTGGGAGAGAAAGAGAAGAACAGGTTCGCGGTAAGCAGCTTTTATTTTCGGCAAGGAGTTTTTTCGGTGTGGGGTCCTTGGGCGAGAAGGGTTTGGGCTGCATGCATGCCTAGATGCGGAAGAGTGCACTGATGTGGTCTATCACATTGGAGAAATTGGCCACTGTAATCTCTTCGAAAGTCTCAGCCAGGACGTGGGCAATGTGCTTGCGCAGGTTCATTGGGAGAGCCGCCGTGGTCCTTGTCCCAGTCAGGGTAACGTGTCCGCACCACTGTGCCGTGAGGGGTGGGGGGACCATTGCTGCACACAGGCAAGCTGGATATGGGCCAGGGCGGAAGCCGCATTGCAGTAGAAGACCCTCCCTTGCTTCCCCGGACACCCTCAGCAGCGAGATATCTTCCAGGACGAACTCCTGCGGAAAATGTGGGGATAGTGTTCAGTGTAGGTTCCCCCTGCAGCTGTTGGCTCTCCCCAAGGCACAGAAACCCGTCGGACAGTACATCCGTGAAACAATCAGTCCCCCTTTACCCTGTGTTTACTCACCATTTTGGGGCTCCCGTGGGTTCTGTGTGCTCTGTTTGGAACGGGAAAATTGTGCTGTTTTGGAGACTGTGTGCGCCCTCCTTAAGTGTGGGGGAATCATTGCTCTGTCTGGCATAAAACAATGATGCCTCTGTTAAATGTTGCATTTTGCCTTCCAGATGCAACCTTGAGATCTCCGCCATCCTTCTTATCACCGGCTGAGAGACTACAAAGGCTCAGGAAGAGGCCCAGAAGAACGAAAGAAGACATGCTGCAGGAAGTTATGAAACAGTCTCTTAAAGAGAATCAAAAGGCTCAGGAGTGGAGGGAGAGTGAAAGCAGGCTCCGCCAGGAAAACGCAGCGCAGCGGCAGCAAAGCATGCAGCTCCGGCACGAAAGCACAAAGGAGCTGATTAGCATCATGGCGCGCCAAGCGGACTCTATCCAGGCGCTCGTCGCCATGCAGGCGGAGCAGTACCGCCCCCGCCCCCCCCTGCAGCCAGTGTCCCAAAACACTTGTGCCCCCATGTCACCACCTGCCCACTGCACCCAACTGTATGGTTCTTATCGCCCACAGCAGATGCCCCCAACACCTGTAGCTTCACCAGACAGCCCTGGAAACTATGACCCTTACCCACTGCACTCAACTCCCATCCCGAATTATAGACATCCTGAGGTCCAGCACTCACTGCACAGCACTCCAGACAGGAAGCCCGAGTATGAAAGCAGGACATACCATACCCTGTGATTGAACCCTTCCCCACACCACCCACCACCCCCTTGCCCTTTCTGTCTCACAAGCAGTTGTGTTTCTTTTTAATACATGTGTTTTCTCTGTAATAAACTGATTCTTTAGATGTGCAAACAATCTTTATTATTGCATAAGGAAAAAAGATACTTTAGCCCAGGAAAGAAACAGGCAACGCAAGTGAGCTGAGCAACCACAAATCAGCTTAGCAAAGACAGATAACTGATAACATTGGAACCACTTCACTTCAGGGTCGTGCAGGGCAGCACACATTACTGGTGGTTGTCAGCCTCAAATTTCTCCCTCAAGGCATCCCTAATCCTTGCAGCCCTGCGCTGGGCCCCTGTAATAGCCCTGCTCTCTGGCTGTGCAAATTCAGCCTCCAGGTGTTGAACCTCTGAGGTCCACGCCTGAGTGAACATTTCACCCTTCCCTTCACAAATATTATGGAGGGTACAGCACGCGGATATAACCGCGGGGATGCTGTGTTCAGCCAAGTCCAGCTTCCCATATAGAGATCGCCAGCGGCCCTTCAAATGGCCAAAAGCACACTCCACAGTCATTCTGCACCGGCTCAGCCTGTAGTTGAACCGTTCCTTGCTGGTGTCAAGGCTCCCTGTGTAGGGTTTCATGAGCCATGGCATTAAAGGGTACGCGGGGTCTCCAAGGATCAGAGTGGGCATTTCAATTTCCCCTACCGTGATCTTCCGGTCTGGGAAAAAAGTCCCGGACTGCATCTTCCGGAACAGGGCAGTGTTCCGAAAGATGCGTGCATCATGCACCTTTCCGGGCCAGCCTGCGTTGATGTCAATGAAACGCCCACGGTGATCCACAAGCGCCTGGAGAACCATGGAGAAATACCCCTTCCGATTAATGTACTCGGATGCTAGGTGGGGTGGTGCCAGAATAGGAATATGCGTCCCATCTATAGCCCCTCCGCAGTTAGGGAAACCCATTTGTTCAAAGCCAGCCACAATGTCCTGCACGTTACCCGGAGTCACGGTTCTTCTGAGCAGGATGCGATTAATGGCCTTGCAAACTTGCATCAGCACGATCCCAACGGTCGACTTTCCCACTCAAAACTGGTTCGCTACTGATCGATAGCAGTCTGGAGTTGCGAGCTTCCAGATTGCAATAGCCACCCGCTTCTCCACCGTCAGGGCAGCTCTCAATCTCGTGTCCTTGCGCCGCAGGGCAGGGGCGAGCTCCTCACACAGTCCCATGAAAGTAGCTTTTCTCATTCGAAAGTTCTGCACCCACTGCTCGTCATCCCAGACTTGCATGACAATGTGATCCCACCACTCTGTGCTGGTTTCCCGAGCCCAAAAGCGGCGTTCCACGGTGCACAGCATGTCCGTGAATGCCACAAGCAAGTTAGTGTCGTATGCGTTTTGCGTGACAATTTCATCATCATCGTCATCGTCGGACTCCTCGCTGTCACTGTGGATCTTAAGGAACAGCTCGACTGCCAAACGTGACGTGCTGGCGAGACTCATCAGTATTTTGCTCACCAGGTCGGGATCCATTTTCCCGCTGACCGAAACGGAGCACAGATCGCGCTACAAAGAAACCGTTGAAAGATGGCGCAAATTGTGGCCAGAAACACAGGGATTGCTGGGATGCGAAGCGATGCATCATGGGGTGTTGGGACAGGACCCAGAATGCACCATACCCCACGTCCCCTTCCCACAACCCACGGCGCCAGAATTGGAAGAGGTGTTCTGTGGGATACCTGCCCATAATGCACCTCTCCCAAAACCGCTGCAAGTGCTGCAAATGTAGCTACGTCAGTGCTAGTTACTGCGCTGGCGGCTGCCAGTGTGGACAGGCTGCAGCGCATTCCCTACTCAGCTGTACGAACACGGGTTTAACTAACAGCGCTGTACATCTGCAAGTGTAGCCAAGGCCTGAGCAAAGAAAGGTAATCTGTGTCTACAAACTCCTTATAAAAAAGTCACCAAAAAGTTGACTTAAGATCTGTGTTTGTACGTAAGAAACACTTTTATAATATGGTGCAGCAGAGCCGCTTGGTGTATAGGTTACAGTTTGTTTGGGTTTTAACATACATGATTCCTACAGCATCATAAGTAGGCATTTTATCACCCGGAGTGAGCAAGCATATTTGCTCCCCCTACCTTTTTTTTCCCCACCCCTGCAGCTCTGCGCCCTGAGCAGCTGCCTCACTTGCCCCGCACTGGTTACGGCTCTGGATTCCTAAACTACATTTAAAAATAGTAAATTGGAGTGGGATATATACCACTAAACTCACTATGAGGAAAGTAAGCCTATGGAAAGCACATAGATACATTAAAAGGGTAGAATACTGACAAAGAAGATTAAAATGCAAATAAAAAAGAAAAAATGACATTAAATAACCAAATGTACAAAGTTGCTAGGGGCCATCGGGATGCAGGAATAGATGGATGAGGTTGATAACTCAGAGGGCCTAAAGGAATTCTTCGCCCCAGTAATCACAGAAGCAACAGAAGGTAATATCCCAGGAACTGGGATACATTTTCCTGGGGGGGGGGGAGGAAGTGAAATATCAAAAGGTTTTACTGTTGCACTACAGTGGATAATAAGGCAATAAGAACTATTAAAAGTTGACGGAGCACTGGGCCCAGAATGATAAATCACATCCTAGAATTCTAAAGAAAGCAGACGAAATTGGAAAGCTTTTATGGAACATTTTTTATAGCTTACTAAAAACAGGGTTATTAAATGCTGGTGAGTAGTTAATGTAGTTTATACTCAGAAATGAGCAAGGGAGGATACAAATCCAGGAATTTATAGACTTGTAAGCTTGCCTTTGGTTCTACAGAAGAAACTGGAAATGCTGATGAGTCATGACTGTATAATTTAGTAAGTGACAGCATGGATACATAAACAGAATATATTATTCAAACATAAGTGTCACTGGAAATGTAAATGATGCAAATAGGGTATAGTCTATCATTGTACAAATAATTTACACGTACAATTCCTATTAACATAAATGGGCGTTACCTATCCAAATCCCTTCCTACTGATGCAAGAACAAATTTCAATGATATTAAACTTTACTGGACTCTTCCAATAATGTCTACAGTTAAGTTGATTTCAAATGGTTTTCTACGTTTATACATTTTATAGAGAAGTTTGACGTAACACTTTTTTAGTCCTCTCTAAAATTATAAATGTACTTGCCACAAATAATTTGTTTCAGTATAGTATCCTAGTTGTAGTTTATCATCAGCATTTTTAATTACAATTTTTGGACAAAAATATGCAATGTTCTGGATGATATAGCTCCAGTCAACTCTCTAAGTCTAATCTATATAGAGGTGGTTTTTTTTAACAGTATAGCTATTTCAGATAGGGGTGTGATTTTTTAATTAAATAATTAAATCGGTATAAATTCAAATGTGGATGCAGTTAAACCAGTATAAAAGAGCATTATACTGGTATAGTTTATTCCTCTTTCCATATGGGAATAAGCCAGACCAGTATAAGCAAAAATTCTTAACCTGGGGCTCATACCCTCCCTTTCTTTATGGCTGAGAGAGAGAGAGAACGAGAGAGAGAGAGAGAGGTGTAAATTAGTGACAGGGGCATCCCAAAACCTTTTTTTGTTATAATGTGGGGTCATATCACAGAAAGGATTGAGAGCCACTGCTTTAACTCATTCATTGTAGAATATGCTTTTTTCCCCCATTTCTGCTTCTCTCAACTCATCATCTTCACCCCAACCAAGTGTGTTCTCAGGTGCCTGAGCTACTTCCATAAAAGTCTGTAAGCTGCTTCCATGACTCATCTCTGCTTACCAGCTGTACCTCTGCAACAGCACTTAACTTTTAGTTTTTTTGCTCTGATCTAAATAGAGGAGATTCTTGTTTTGCTTGTATGGCTTAAAAAAAAAAAGGTAAGTGAAGCTGATTCTCCTGAGGGAATCAGAGAGCTGGTCAGAGCCAATATAGCTTAGATTGGAGCTGTCCAAAAATCCCTCCCATTACTGTGAATGCATTCTAGTTCTAACCTGTGGCTAGAATGACCCAGCTCCTATCTTTTACCGCTGCTTTGTATAGAACACCCAGCATCCTCAAAAAGTGGGTGGGATTGTGATTTGATGAGCTGTATAGTCCTCCTCCTCATTCAAGTGAATCTGAGATGATTTCTCTTGTGAGCTAAATCAGAATTTTTCTCCATTTAGAAATGAACAGCACTAGCATTTTCTTTATTTTGCTACACAACTTCTTAATTTCCCTGCTCATGTTGCCAGATAATGAAGAGAAAGAAGACCTGGCTTCATGGATGTGAAACCACTCCTTAGCCAGCTGTTTCACGTGGAATCAGAGTGGCAAAATGAGTATTGATGCCATTTGTTGTGCCATATTTCTAACCATATAGGTTGGTTTTTGGTTTGGCTTACTGAAATACATACCAAGGACTTCTTCAGAACTACAGAAGATGGTCTAATCTATCATAGTTTATGCATTTCTCATGTGCCTATACTTAAGTATCATTTATAATAATAGTAATAAATACAAATACTTAACTCTTACACCGCACTTTTACTTGGTACGTCTAAAAGTGCTTTACAAAAGATGTAAGTATTGTTAGCTGTGTGACGTTATTGACATGAACTGGAACTGTATAGATCATAGTTGCAACCAAGGTCCTGTAGTGGTACCAAATCATGTATAAAAGGAGTCAAATAAGGTGTTTAAGACAAGGTTATGGTTTGCTGGTTATGATTATTCTATCTGTATGCATGTATCATTTTTGTATTTAAAGTTATAAGTATTGGCTCTATACTGTCTCTAGTTCAAACTTGTGCTATGCTTCTGGATGACACCCCAGACAAGTTGGTGTCAGCTCTGCCTAGCCTGCTTGATGGCCCATTAAGGACCATCAGCTATACAATTGACCCATTGAAAGAAGGCAGATACACCTTGTGACTCAGCAAGGTATGCAGGGACATGCCTATGGACAGAACTCTGAGGTTTTTCTATGCCATGTGATGGACAGCTTTTCTTTGGGACAAAGAAAGCAGAGACCACATGGCAAGAGACTATAAAAAGCTGCTGCAGCTCCTCCATCTTGTCTTCAATGCTGCTTCATACCTCTAGAGGGACTTTGCTACAAACTGAAGCTCTAAACAAAGGACTGAATGACCCATCCCAGCTGTGGATGTACTCCAGAGACCTGATTTGAACTTGCAGTTTATTCTATCACTGCTACAAGCCTGAACCAATAACTTTGCCATTACTGTATGCAATTGATTCCATTTAACCAATTCTAGCTCTCATCTAATATCTTTTTCCTTTTATGAATAAACCTTTAGATTTTAGATTCGAAAGGATTGGCAACAGCGTGATTTGTGGGTAAGATCTGATTTGTATATTGACCTGGTCTGGGGCTTGGTCCTTTGGGATTGAGAAAACCATTTTTCTTTTACTGGGGTACTGGTTTTCATAACCATTTGTCCCGATAACGAGTGGCACTGGTGGTGATAATGGAAAACTGGAGTGTTTAAAGGAATTGCTTGTGTGACTTGTGGTTAGCCAGTGGGGTAAAACCAAAGTCTTCTCTGTTTGGCTGATTTGGTTTGCCTTGCTGTGCATAGAAACCCCAGCCTTGGGCTGTAACTGCCCTCCTTTAAGCAATTTGTCCTGAATTGGCACTCACAGTTGTCCCACCAGAACCAGCATTGTTACAGTGGCGTAGTTGGCAGGATCCACAGAACCAGGTCAACTAAGCTTTGGGTCAGAACCCCACGCTATCCAAATTTTAATTTTGGTATTGAGAGTTTGGTTGGTTAAAGAGCAGTTGCAATGGGTGAGCAAAGTGCATATGGGGGCCTTGACAAAAAAGCCCTGAAAGAGCTGTGTTCAGAAAAGGGGATCAACTTTAGAAAGAAAGCTACAAAGCAAGAACTGAAAGATCTGTTAATGGCCAGTAATCAGAAGGCAGGAGTACAGCCCTTACCTGATACTACAGAAGCTGCAGAAGCAATTAGAATGCAAAAGGCAGCAAGTAAACTGCATCTTGAGCATGAACAGAAACTAGCAGAAATTCGATGGCCAGAAAAGCAAAAGATAGCTGAAATAAAGAGAGAAGCTGATGAAAGGAAGAAGGAAGCTCATCAGGTGCAATAGGAGACAGCCAGACTTCAGCTCCAAGTCAAAAAAGCAATGGAAGAACAGCAGAAATTGTATCCTCTTGAAGTCCAGTTTATAACAATGTTGGTATGTCGTTTAACTCTGAGCAGTTGTTTGGGTGTAGCCAAATGTACCCCAACACTGCCACCTTTTATGTAAATGCTGTTACTGTGAGTTCTGTAAGTATGGAGGGTGACCCCATAAATTGTGCCAATGCTATGCGTGGGAGTGGTAATGAAAAATTCATAGAGAGTGTAAAAGTCAATGGCAAAAGCTGTTTAGGGCAAATAATGGCTTCTAACATCACTCTTGTTAAAGCAGATCTTGTCAAAAAAGAAGATTATTTACCAAATCACAGTGTGAATATTATAGTCCTTTATAAGTTTACTGTAAGTGTGCCTTTAGCCAGAATCCACCTTGAATGGAATGGTACTAAGCTTAAAGTTATAGCTGGTGTAAGGAGGTTGTTGCCTAAGGATCTTTTGATTGCGGAAGATTTTATTAAAGTTAATGTTTAAAATCAAATGTACACAAGTTAAGAAGGAAGGTACTGTACATCTGGGGTCAGGCTTGGGTTATGGGGGATTGCAAGTATCAGTTACAAGGTTGACGAGGTACATACAGATCACATAACCAGCATAGATCCAGATTGGGGTGTGGGAGTTTTTAAAGCATCAATGGATAAATGGGCTCAGGTATGCCACCCATGGAATGTATTGAGTCCAAGTCATTATTGCTGTAGAGAATAAGTACATGGGTGGGGTGTGTCCCTCGGTTCGTCAGGGAAGGGAGTAAGTGGGTTATTTCCCTGGTTGGTGTTCTCGGTTACTTGACCTGGTACTGGCGGTGTCCTGTGATGTGTTCTGTGTAGATGTCTCTGGACCACCTGATGGTGTCGGACACCATGAGCTGTCTCATGAGCCAGGCGTTGAGTGGACCGACTCCGCACGCTCTTAGTACCGGCTCGTTGTGGGGGTCCCATGCACCTAGGGCTCCCACGACCAGGGCGTGGATCTGGACCTCATAGCCCTGGGCTCTCAGGGTGTCGGCCAGCGGGGTGTACTTCAATGCCTTCCGTGCTCGGGCCCCGTGGAAGGCCGGTGTCCTGTGTTCAAATGACACCGTGATGTCTACCATGAGGAACTTCTTCTTTTCTGCGTCCGTCACGATGATGTCGGGTCGCAATCGGCTGGCTGTCCCGGGGATAGCGGAGTCAACGGTGATCTTTCCCAGGGATGGCGGGATGGCTTTCACCAGCCGGTTCTGGATGGTGTTGTGGAGGTGCCGCCAGGCTCCGGAGTGCTGTTTTTATCTACACAGGACGTGGGGCAGGGTCTCATTGGCATAGCTGCACTTTCTGCAGTACTTGTCCCGGTTGCCATGACGGACGGCTCCGTTGAGGGGAACGCAATTGAGTCGGGCCCGGTGGACGAACCGCCAGTCGGCGAACCTGGTGAAGCTGCCCCCAGGGAGGAAATGGTTGCTGGCGTCCCACTTGCTGGTCACCTCTAACACCTGGTCTGGCTCCCGCTTGAGGTTCTTGGCATAGTGGCAGCGGATGGCGTCTTTCAGGGTCCTTTCCAGCATCGCTCTGGCGGTCGGGTTGATGATGGTGTGGTCCAGGGTCTTTATGTGCGGCACCAGTATTCCCAGCTCCTTGCACCACTTCCAGCGGCAGCCGATCCTCTTTTCTAGGCGTTGCGGGCGCGGGACCAGAGAGAGGACGGGTCTTCTCCCTCTCTCCTGAACTCAGCTTCCAGGGAGCCTCTGAGGTAAGTGGCGACGTCCTACTTGGAGGGGGCCCTGGCGATGCGTTTCCTGACCACGTCAAGCTTTGTTCAATCCAGGTAACCAGTCACAGGAAAGGAATGATCTTAAACCTGTGTCTATTATGGGCAATGATTTGCCCGGGGAGGGTTTCTCCAAATGTTTGTCTAAGGAAAAGAGCTGGTTGTCTGTGAATGAAGTTTCTAAATGTCTGTCTAATGTCTCAAAAGTGAATCTGGAGTTAGATAAAGAGCAGAAAGAACTCATTGGTCAGAAAAATGTTTCTCTGGAGCAGATTAAAGTGGATGATCAGGTTAAAGCCCTAATTGAGGAAGAAAAGGGTAGATATTTGATGGTTAATGGATTATGGGCAAGTACAGCTTATAAAAGTGAACCTGAAAAAGGTAACTATGATTTGCTGGAAGTAGCTCAGTGTAGTGAAAAAAACAGCAGTTTATCTGTTGGGAGTGGCAATGTGCCTGGTAAGGAAAGTTTGGATGAGCCTGGGCAGCCTTGTGAGCTGATGGCTTTATCTAGTCAGCAGTTTGGGAAGGCAAGGATAGTGGAAGATGAGTATCCCTATACCTTACCTGTTACCTGTGTGAAGAATTGTGACAGTAAAGGAAATGTGCCTGTTTCTGTTAGGGGTATTGACTTGCCTATGGAGGGAGGTACCTCGGTCTCCAAGCAGTTGTCTGTGAACAGCTCTGTGTTCTGGGACAAGGGAAATAAGATCCCAAGCTGTGTGTCTGGTAAAGGGGAATGTGTCTCCAGCTCTTCTTTGTCTGTGGACCAAACAGAAGGTGCCTTTCAGCCCGTGATGGTTGAGAATAGTGCAGTTGTCTCAGAGTTGCTTCTGGATTCAACTAAAGCCCAGGAAGGGAATGGTCCTAAGTTTGTGTCTGCTAGGGAGAATGGCACTGTAACTAGGTTGCATCCAGTTAGTGTCTTAGCAAAATCCCAGAGACCATCCCAGAGACCAGACAATTCTGGTGCTTGTATTTTGCCTATTGCTAATGTTTGGTTGGGAAAGGATGTAGCAACTCAGTCTAATCAGGGTAATATCCTAGCCAGGGCACAGGGAGAGCATAAAGGTGATTTGATTGTGTTACCTACTGACAGTTTAACAACTTGTAGCAAGAAGGAAAAGATTCCTGAATTTGTGTGTGGTAAAGGGAAGAAGAATGCTTCTAACCTTTTATCTAGTGAGTCTATAAGTTTGCCTGAAAGGGGATTGTGTAGAAATCCGCCTGATGGACCAAAGGTGATCATGGGCGTAAGTAAGACCCAAAAAGAGTCTGTTGTTGCTCAGGAAAGTGTTTCTTTAGAGCAAGCCCTAGGTCCTTAGCCATGATGTAAATATTGGCCAACTTAATGCCATTAAATGGAGCAAAAGGTAAATGGAAAATCTGAACTATTTTGTTCAGACTCAGGAGATATATAGTCACCTTTACTTCATATTCCTTTGCCAAACTAGTCCCTTAAATTCACACCATTGATGTTACCATTAATCTCCCTCATTCAATAAACCAAACACTGAAATGATAGAACTAAAATGATAGAACTCTGCAATTTTTTGCTTCCTTTTGAAAGGTGACAAACATCTCCCACAAATCAATGGAAATAGTGTCAACTTAATTCTGGCTTTAGCAAATCAGACAGATTTCAATTTCTGTGATAAACATGTCTTATTTTTCAAAACAGAAACACACACCCAAGTTTCTTGCAGACATGTTTTTGAAGAGAGAAGAAGAGACAATCTCAGGCACAGAAATGAGCAGCATGATCTACAAGAATAAGAAGAGTCCAAAAAGGTATGGCAGAAGCAACAACATTGGTTCCCGGTGAGTGAGGTAATGAGTAATGGAGTGACTGCTCAAGACCATATCTCAGTGTGTTTTGATCTTCTTGATCATCCATATTGCTTCTCCTAATCTCTAATTAACCTTATTGGAGATGGAAAATCTATTGACTTAATATCCAAGATTACCTAATGTAGCCTTCTTTGCCTCTACAAGTTCAATAAGGAATCAGAGGCAAAAGTCAAATAAATATCCCAAATATTTTTATTGGAACCAAACTGCAGACCTTTATCTCATTAGAAGGATTTACAGATTATACATGGCACTGATAAATGAAGTATAAATTGAATGTCTGACATGTCTCCTGTCAAAGGATTAAATTATGCATTCACAAAGGGATGGAGATGATAATCAAATAGGTATTTTCTGTCTCTTCCTTTTATGAAAATAATCAAAGTGATCTTGTGTCCAACTAAAACAAAAGGAAACAATATGTAAGAGTTACCCTGAGGATAGAAAGACCAAGCAAGTACTCCAGGGCCAGCCCACAACATTTTGGCACCGGAGGCGGAGAACTCAAATTACGCCCCATGCCTCCTCGCTTGGGCCAAAACTTTGAAAGGTCTCAATTCTGCCTTCTTCCTGTTCTACTCCTCTCATAGTACTGCTCTGCTGCCTATCCCAATAAAGGAGAACTAACAACTTAAAATGCCTCGTTCAAAAATTTTAAGTAACAGTTAACTTTCAAACGCCTGAACAGCAAATGTAACTTTTCTTGTCTGCATAGTAAACACTGGCATTTTTATGTTTGAATAATCAAAGTGGTGCTTTCTGTACCTTCTTGGTTGCAAAGATTTGAACTGCTTCCTGAAGGTCCATAGTCTGGGCTAGCTTGTGCTCTGTTGAGATGGTTGCAAGGCCGACCAGCCTCTCCTGTGTCATTGTGGAGTGTAGATGTGTTTTTGTTAACTTCAGCTTGGAGAAGCTGCGTTCTACACTGGCAACTGTTACAGGAAGTGTTAGACGTATGTGCAGAGCAACAAAAGCATTTGGAAAGAGGGTGGTCACCTTATTTGTGCACAGATATTTCAGAACAGCCTTTGGAGTTGATCCTGCTGAAATGTATCTTGAAAGGGCTTTCAGTTCATCACCTAAATCACTCGCATCAATATCATGCATGTCATCATGTGTCAACACTGTCTCTAGTGCCCTGCATTGCTGGTGTAGGTCTTCTTCAGGTATAGTGAGGAATTTGGGAATATCTTACAACATCCCAAATATACTGCTGTGTTCCTTGAGCTGCATGAAACGTTTTTCTGCCAACTTCTGTGCACTCTTCAGAACTCTGAACATTTTGAAATCCCTCATCTCACCGGTAAGACTGTAGGTATGACTTTGCTTTGTCCATTTGTTCCATTGCTCCAGATATATCAAGGTCAACACCTTGGAGTCTCTTCCTTACAACATTTATTTCAAACAGTATGTCATGCCACAACACTAAGCCACACAGAAATTTGAAATATGTTTCTGGTGATTCCATTTCCCTCTGCCATTGTTCTCCCACAAACAGTTCCTGTCATAGCATTATCCTCCATAATGGCAACTATGGCATCATCTATCTTCCCAATTTGGTGTTTGATAGGCTTTATCGCCTCCACTCGACTTTCCCATTGTGTGGCACTCAATAGTTTCAGTGTCAGAGAGGATGTTCCCAGATGTTGCTTCAAAATTTGCCATCGATGAGTTGATGCAGAGAAAAATACATAGATGCTTTGAATTACATTAAAAAATTCAGCAGCCTCATTAAAAGCTGGTGCTGCATCACTGACCACCAAGTTCAATGAATGAGAACTGCATGGGACAAAAAAAGCTCGAGGGTTTAACTCTCGGATCCGTGTCTGCACTCCTCTGTTCTTTCCTCTCATGTTGGCACCATTATCGTAGCCCTGACCTCTCATGTCAGCTATCGCAATTCCCGTATCTTCCAGCTTTTTAAGAAGCGCATTTGTCATACCAGCGCCTGTAGTATCATCAATGCAATAAATTCTAGAAAATGCTCTCTGACAGTCACCATTGCAGGGACATTTTCACTAGGTTCTGTTGTTGTTACAAAACGCACCATTAAAGTCATTTGTTCCGTATGGGTGATGTCAGGTGTGCTGTCCAGAATAACAGAGTAATATCTTGCTGACTTCAGATCTGCCACAATCTTCTGTTTGACTTTTGTTGCCAGAAACTGTATGGTCTCATTTTGAATTGTTTTTCCAAGGTAGTGGTGTGTGTACATTTCTTGGGTGGTGACTCTTCTTAGATGCTCCTGGAGCACAGCATCAACATTAGCTCCACAATTTTAAGGAAGTTCCATTGTTTGGCAAATACAGCTGATCTGAAGTGCCACGCAATGCTAGGTTTTGGGTAGCAAGCATTCTCACAATGGCAATGAGCCTTTTCAGAACATTTTGCCAGTAAAGAGACTCTGATGCAATCTTCTCTTGATGCTGATGATCTAGCGTGGCCTTTAACCTTAGTCTCATCTCAAGCTCTTTCCACCTACGGAATGCTCTCTGGTGATTTGCTGCCTTCTCATGGCATGCCAGATTTCTAGCCAGATTTTCCAGTCCTTTGTTCCTGTAGAACTCAATGTGGCTGGAACATTAGACTGGAAGAGTTTGCAACAAAAACAGTATGCAGCATTCTGGGTTTTTGAGTACATAAGCCATGGCCTCTCCACTTTGTGCTAGTTAACACAACTCCTCAAGGTCATGTTCTGACACAACCTAATTTTCTAGTGGAGATAATCTTTCATGGTGCAATAGGAGAGAAATACCCTTAACAATAAATAGGGAAATATGATTGTAGGACTACAGAAATTAGCAGAGGGGCCCTTTTCAGGGTTGGTACCTGAAACTACTTTAAATTGAATTTTTTAAGCTATCTTTGTTTTGGCTGACAGGGTCCCTTTAAAACTAAGCAGGTCATGTAGCTAAACTAAGCAAGAGCTGGTCTTCTGTATGAATTGCTGTGAGTCATGTTTGTACTCACCGGGAATAGTGTAATGCGTTAATTGAATCTCTCTCACTGATTTAATTTTCAATTGACAAGTAAATAGGTCTGGTTTAAAAAAATTAACATAGAAAAAGAAGCTGTCAGTAATACTTTGATGATAAATTTTTCTGGTGCACATTTTTTCCTCTTTCTCAGATCAACAAAAATTGCAAGGGCTTAGAATTTGCAGCATTCTCTTTTCAATTAATGTTACCACGTTTCATTGCATTAATTTGATGGCTCAGTGTTTTGGCACTTATTTCCAGAGAGATTTTCTTCACATCTTTATATAAAGCTGAGTGTTTCCAGGAATTTTAACACTGAATAGAACTACTAGTCATTTTCACACCCCAAGTGGGTCAACCCTGACCCAAACTCCAATACAGAACGTACAAGTAATGCAAAATTGATAGAGAAGAAGCCCAGTTTGAGAGCAACATGACTACATTTTAGAGGTCAAATGCTCCTATCCACTTAGGAGCAGAAGGAAACTGGAACCTCTTGATGTCTATCCACGGGCATGGAAGTGGAGTGCATGTTCTTCTAGTTCCCCAGACTACACAGGAACTCCTCTCTTCCTTCATGGGGTTTGGACTCCACTGCTCAGGTGGGGGAACACGAAAGGTAGGAAGGGGTTGTGACTGGGCCTACTGTACAATGACATCATTCCTCTACCCCAGTTGCATGGGGCCAAGCAGCACAAGCCCTCATTGACTGAGTCAGCATTAATATATGCCGATTCCCGTTCCGCATTGGAAAACCTATTGCGAGGGGGAATTCCAGGGGCAGGGATGATATGGGGAGCCCCTGGATGCAGGGTCTCTTAGAAGCCCAACAGGTAAGGAGCCTCAGGAAGCAGGAGTCAGCGCAGAAGAACAGAGCATCTGTGCAGAGGGCCTTGGCTTCTGGTGGCACCTTGGAAATCTGTAGGCTGCTGAGCTACTGCCATTTCAAACCTTCCCCACTTCCGGCAATAAAAGAATTATGAGGAAACGCTGCACGTATCAGTTCATGGAGTTCCCCGTGCTCTACCTGAAATATTCCCAGGCAAGGAAGCACGGTGTCCAATCTGGTTTTGTTTCAAACAGGCTATTTTATTTCAGTGGGACACTCAATCTAAAAAACCCTCCCTTCTTTAATCATAACCTCATTTGTGTCTATAATGTCCCCTTGGAAATTTGAGATGGAGGGCCCTGATTCTCCACTATAGTCGAACTGCACATGGATACAGGAGAGTGGTGGTGATAGGGAGCCAGTTGCTGCTCCTTGATCCTTAGCTGCCCAACTCCAGTGGAAGTTAGAGTAGCCCCCTCCCCTCAACTCTAACATCTGCTGCTGGTAATAGAACTTACAACAGTAAAAGATCAGGCTTAATGGAGCTTTGCTCCACTGCACCTTCTGTCTATGCTTTGTCTATGACCCATCCATATAACATGGCTGACATACCCCATGCCTCACCTTGCAATAGAGGGGAATGTGTGAGGGGGAGAGAGACAGCTGGCATAGGAGGTGGCAGAGTGATCTCTGCTGTCTTTCCACAGACAGAGAAAGTTCCCCTATGCAAGGGAATTCTCCACTGGCTATCTTTAGCCATTTTAATATGGCTTTTTGGTTTGTTGTTGCAAGGTTGCTCAGCAGTGTTGGCCTAGTAGTAATACTTTTTATTTTATTTTAGAAAAAAGCATAGTCAGTCATTGGCTTGGGGAAAAACACACATATAAAGAATGGCACAGGCTTTGTAAGCAGATATAAGGGGATAAACGTGCACTGTGGGCCAAATTGGAGGCCTTCCAACCTGGACAGCATCTCTTTAACTTTCCATAGAACAATGTATAATGACAAATCTGTTATAATTTGTCATTATAATCCTGCCCCTTCTCCTCGGGTTCTATATGCCATTATGGATGGAGCTCCCATGACTTTCATGGAGTTGATCTGGGGTGACTTTTCTATGTGTATGTAACCAACCTTCTGTTGTGTATTATTATTTTTAAAAATCCCTTTAATTAGAAACATTAATAATTTACTTCATAATAGCAATGAATGGCCTCTGTGCCTTGTTTCTCTTTATGTGGACACGTAATATTAATCTCTGGAATGAATTGTGATTGCACACCTCATTGTTTTCCTTTGAAAAGCGGACTTTCAAAACAAAAAGTTCATAAATGTGTGAGGTAATAATAACACAATATTTGACTACACACAGTTGATAATTTAAATTTTTACTAATCTGCATGGGCTATGTTATTGTAAATTATACAAGACAGACAAATGTAACGGTTGATTGTAATAGTTTACTGCTATAGCTACCAGGCATCCCACATCTCCACATTTCCTAATGTACTACTAGAACCAAGCACGCATAGAGCAAAATCAACACGCTCTTATCTTTCTCTTAAGGATGGCAGCTTCACTATTTATTTAAAAGAAGAGCCAGAAGTAAAGGACTCATCTTGATGGCCTTTTCCCCATCCCACTTGTATAGGTACAAAACTAAAGTAAATCTCTTCTATAGGAAGCAGCTTGGTACAAAGTACATGCTTTCATCATGTATAGAGAGGAAGGGCTAGTCTGGGGTACACCTCAGGCAATCTAGGACTGTATTCCCAATAGAGCTTGAGCATGCATTTATTTGCAGGCACCATATGGCTTTATCATTTGTTAATAGGCATTCATATGTTGTTACCAGAAGATAATCCCCAGGTGAATAGAACGTTGACATTTGTGTAATCATTGCAGTGGTTAATCACAGCATAAGCAGGAGCAACAGTCTTGGCTGGACAGACACACAAAAATGTCCTCTTAGATGATGACATTGAAAGGTGGTTTGTTGGCTTCTAGGTGCTAAACTGGGGGTTACTAAAGAGCTAATATTAAACCAGTTTCTGAAAAATGTAATCGAACAGTTGCAATTAATCAGCATTAACTAATGCAGGTTCCTCCTCCACACTTCTGAAAACCTCCCTAGGGTGAGTTCTTGAGATACCTGGGAGCATGGCTTTGTGCCTGACCTACAAAATTTGGTTCTGGATTCAAACTTCCCCAGAGACGGGTGGTATTTAGATCTGGTGTTTCAGTACGGCTCATTATAAAGATGGGGCCATAAGTAAAGTCAGGGTCTGGATGTGAACTGACACAAAGTTTAGATGGTCTTTGGATCTGGAGCTTCAGTTTGAGCCCATTTGTACCAATTTTTGTTGAATTAGGAATACCTTATTGCAAAATTTACAGTCATTTCAGTTCAGCTCTTAATTATGTTATCTGTCACAAGGAATTTCATTTAATATGAATAAAATAGATGCAGAGGCTATGTAATAGGAAACATCCAACAAATACTTCATAGTTTACAGTTATTTTACTCTGCCTCAGTATAGAAAGCTGTCATTGTTAAATGAAAGACTAATTGCAGAAGTCACTGTAATTTTTTCCTGGATAATGCTCTGTCTGATCATCAAGCTAATTTACAATATGAAAAAAAAAGGAAAAATTTAAAGCCTTCCATTTTTCTAGAATTGAATTGTGTCTGGTGTATAGATTAAACCCTTGATGTGCTGCACCTTTAAACTATTTAAACTCCACAACTCGTCTCCTCTGTGAAGCCCACAGACAATAACCCAACTCAATAAAATTACTGTTACCTACCCATAAGACTAAATAGACCTGAAATCAAAACAAATATAATGCTAAGGCAAAACCTTCTTTTAGGTCTCCCAGTGCAGTTTATGTTGACCATCTAGTTAGATAATAAGCACATTGGTTTATTTTGTGGATCAGAAATATTGAATGGCTATCTATTCAGTGAGTACCATCTATCCAGTGCACTACATGAGGCAGAAGTCCTGTGGAAAAATAGTGTGTGATCATGTAATTAAAGACTATTCATAATGCATACACACAAGAGGGCACAGGTAGCCTTAATTCTGGAATGTCCTAAATTTTGAGGGCTTGACTTGTAACATTCTTGTAATATCATTTTTTGGGATGTAATATGAAAATGATAATACCATGAGGTATCATACTAGGGCCAATGTTCTTTAACTGTCATTATCTGGAAAAAGGAGGGAGTAATGAGGTAGCAAAATTGCAGATGACATCAAATTATTTAGGTTACTCAAATCCAGAGAAGACTGAGGAATTCCAGAAAGCTCTAACCAATTTAGGGGACTAGACAACACAATAGCTAAAGTATGTCAATGTTGATAAATGCCAAGTAATGTACATTGGAGGGAATAATCTGAACTGTCATAAACATTGCTAGTTCCTAAATTAACTGTAGCAAGTCAGGAAAACGACCTGAATATCACTGTGGACAGCTCAGTGAAAACCAGTGGTCAAAAAAAGCAAAGCAACTGTTAGGACACATAAGGAATGTGATGGAAAATAACACTGAAAATATTAGAATGTCATTATAATTTCATGTATGCAGTGTTGTTGTAGCCGTGTTGGTCCTAGGCTATTAGGGAGACAAAGTGGGTGAGATAATATCTTTTATTGGACCAACTTTTGTTGGTGAGACAGACAAGCTTTTAAGCTTACACAGCTTCTCTTCGGGTCCAGAAGTTGGTCCAATAAGAGATATTACCTCACCCACATTATAATTTCATGGTATGCATGGTATAGTGTGTTCAGGTCTGGTCACCCTACCTTTACAAGGATATGATATGTAGAGGAGGTTCAGAGGCAAGAAATTAAAGTGACCATAGGTATGTAAGAACTTCCAGAGATGGAATGTTTAATTAAAAGAGGAGATGAATACAAGGAGTATACAAAATAATTAATTGTCTACAGAAAGTAGGTCACATTTTTTTTCTCATAATGCAAGAACAAAGGGACATTAAATGAAACTGAAAGGCAACACATTTCAAAATGACAGGAGGAAATACTTTTCCAAGCAACACACAATTAACCTATGGAGCTCATTGCCACAAGATATCAGTGAGGCCAAGAGCTTAGCAGGATTCAAAAAAGGATTGGACATTTATATGGATGGTGAGAACATCCAGATTTACATTAGTAAAGATTACATTTTAAAAATCCAAAAGATTGGAAGAGACTGCTTCAGAACCGAACCTAACTTCTAAATGAGTGGATTAGGAAGAAATTTTACCTACTGTGGCAAGACATCTTCTCTGCTGCCACAGGCTCAGTGCTGTCCCCTCTGGTGATGGGGGCCTGGATTCTGATGGGAGGACAGTGTTGTGGGAGTGACTGAACCTTCTTCACTTGGGAGATGGGACAGACCTGCAGGGAGGGGCCCATTTGTGTGGAAAATCTATGAGGAAGATTTCTCCACTAACTTAAAAAAAACCCCAAACAGCAGTAAGTTAGCACTTTCCCTTACAGGGTAGGCCCACTACTCAGTGAGGAGGGCGAAACAGTAACAGGAAACTTGGAAATGGCAGAGATGCTTAATGACTTCTTTGTTTCGGTCTTCACCGAGAAGTCTGAGGGAATGCCAAACATGGTGAATGCAAATGGGAAGGGGGAAGGTTTAGAAGATAAAATAAAAAAAGAACAAGTTAAAAATCACTTAGATAAGTTAGATGCCTGCAAGTCACCAGGACCTGATGAAATGCATCCTAGAATACTCAAGGAGCTAATAGAGGAGGTATCTGAGCCTCTAGCTATTATCTTTGGTAAATCATGGGAGACAGGAGAGATTCCAGAAGACTGGAAAAGGGCAAATATAGTGCCCATCTATAAAAAGGGAAATAAAAACAACCCAGGAAACTACAGACCAGTTAGTTTAACTTCTGTGCCAGGGAAAATAATGGAGCAAGTAATTAAGGAAATCATCTGCAAACACTTGGAAGGTGGTAAGGTGACAGGGAATAACCAGCATGGATTTGTAAAGAACAAATCATGCCAAACCAATCTGATAGCTTTCTTTGATAGGATAACGAGTCTTGTGGATAAGGGAGAAGCGGTGGATGTGGTATACCTAGACTTTAGTAAGGCATTTGATACGGTCTTGCATGATATTCTTATCAATAAACTAGGGAAATACAACTTAGATGGGGCTACTATAAGGTGGGTGCACAACTGGCTGGATAACCATACTCAGAGAGTAGTTATTAATGGTTCCCAATCCTGCTGGAAAGGTATAACGAGTGGGGTTCCGCAAGGGTCTGTTTTGGGACCGGCTCTGTTCAATATCTTCATCAACGACTTTGATATTGGCATAGAAAGTACACTTATTACGTTTGCAGATGATACCAAACTGGGAGGGATTGCAACTGCTTTGGAGGATAGGGTCATAATTCAAAATAATCTGGACAAATTGGAGAAATGGTCAGAGGTAAACAGGATGAAGTTTAATAAGGACAAATGCAAAGTGCTCCACTTGGTAGGAACAATCAGTTTCACACGTACAGAATGGGAGGAGACTGTCTAGGAAGGAGTACGGCAGAAAGGGATCTAGGGGTTATAGTGGACCACAAGCTAAATATGAGTCAACAGTGTGATGCTGTTGCAAAAAAAGCAAACTTGATTCTGGGCTGCATTAACAGGTGTGTTGTGAGCAAGACACGAGAAGTCATTCTTCCGCTCTACTCTGTGCTGGTTAGGCCTCAACTGGAGTATTGTGTCCAGTTCAGGGCACCACATTTCAAGAAAATGTGGAGAAATTGGAGAGGGTCCAGAGAAGAGCAACAAGAATGATTAAGGGTCTAGAGAACATGACCTATGAAGGAAGGCTGAAGGAATTGGGTTTGTTTAGTTTGGAAAAGAGAAGACTGAGAGGGGACATGATAGCGGTCTTCAGGTATCTAAAAGGGTGTCATAAGGAGGAGGGAGAAAACTTGTTCATCTTAGCCTCTAAGGATAGAACAAGAAGCAATGGGCTTAAACTGCAGCAAGGACGTTTAGGTTGGACATTAGGAAAAAGTTCCTAACTGTCAGGGTGGTTAAACACTGGAATAAACTGCCCAGGGAGGTTGTGGAATCTCCATCTCTGGAGATATTTAAGTGTAGGTTAGATAACTGGCTATCAGGGATGGTCTAGACAGTATTTGGTCCTGCCATGAGGGCAGGGGGCTGGATTCGATGACCTCTCGAGGTCCCTTCCAGCCCTAAAATCTATGAATCTATCCTATCACCTATAATATCAATAATACTTACCTTATTTTTTCCACTTCCTTGTCTCATATCCAAACAGTTTTAAATTCTGTATCAAGCATATTCAGCATCCCTAAGGTTAATCTGATCTGATCTTGTCTTATTCCTTATATTTAGACATCTTTATCGGGCACTACAACTTGAAACAGAGATGTCCCAGATTCATTATATAACAACAAAATTACATGTAAATGTAAAAATTAACTTGTAGTAACTTGACTTACTGCTTGGGCTTGAGGATCAGCATGATCCTGGCCTCCTCATCCACATAAAAATTATTCAGCCGCAAAAGGCCCTTGAGCATAACATGACATTTACAGCATCTATCTGTATTTCTTGTTTATTTCTCATAAATTTCCTTTGGTAATAACTTGATAACTGAGAAACATTCTGCAGCATCCAAATACAGTACATGATTATCCCATATTTTATACAACACATGTTAAAGTAATTAATTTTCCGAGACAAATGTCATACCATTTCGTTCATAGTCAAGAGCCAAATATTTGTGCACTCATTTGTTAGAAAGATATGCATAAGCACAGAACACTTTAGTTCCATTGTACTGAACAAGTGTAATTTAAAGGGACACTGTCACGGCTGTTAAGTTCTTAACTTTCACATTAGTTGTTGTTCCAGTTAATTGCAATTCCCTTAAGAATTCTGTCCAGTTATTTTTTTTTTTTTTAATATCCTTGCTACAGCATTTAACATGAAAAAAACACACACACAAAACTGGACCTACTGTGTTTTGGAGTGCACTGCAGGCTGGCTGATATTTGTGTCCTATGGTGCCAGAAGGACATGTTTTATTTTAACCCTCTTTATCCTTTTCATTGACACGATCTTGAGCCTGCCACATTTTTAGTTTGGAACCATAGCAATTAAGAGCCTGTAGGTGACTCATAAAAGCAACTGCATTTAATAAGAACTTGAACAGAATTGCAAGTTAGAGAAAGAAACTTCTTTAATCTTTCTCCCCTCCCCACTATACCCCCCAAAATAATAACTCTGGAGCAGCAATTCACAAGACAATACCCTCCATCAATGAAATACAAGTTAGCAGCATTACATCATCAGAACAATCTCACATTGGCGAATCATGCTCTGAGGGCATGAAACTATTTCTGGCTCTTTCTCATAGCTGTTTATTTCCAAATTAACACTTTTACATATACTACACCCTATAATACAAAAGACCCTCACAGCACTATATTTAAATTGGAACGGAACAAACCAGTTCAGTGAACTGAAGAGTAGAAATACAGCCGAGCAACTACAAATTCTCCTTACACCTGACAAGATTGGATTTCCTGAGCGAAACCAGAAATTTCCACTGAAGCTTCCAGTTCAACAATTCTAACCTACACAGCCTCTTCTATTTTCTGCATGGTCACTTGTTCTTCAGCATGTTTAGCATGCTTCCAACAGCTTTGGAAGCAGGGAGCCTGATTCTCTTCTCACTTACCTTGGTTTTCCACTAGTGTAAGCCCACTGACTTCAGTGACCTTACGTGAGAGGAGAGGTAGGCCCACACCCCTTGTCAGTCACTGAAAGGCAGGCAGTGCTGCTTCTGGAAGAACTGATTAAAAAATGGGAATGGGTGGCTTGGCAAAAAGTATGAGGAGGAGGACTGTCAGACATACAAGCAAAACATGAAGCAGATGAGAAGATATGGATGGCCAATGGGAAGAAATACAAGAGACCATGAAAGTAAGGAGGATCAAGAAGAGAAAGAAGTAGCCAGGAAAGGGATGATGTGGGGAGGAAAGAAGGGAATGTAAGAAAGCCGACAGAAATACAAGACAAAGGGGAAAGAGGACAAAAAGAGACAGGAAGAAGTCCAAAAATAAGAAAACAAAAAGATGAGAAAATGAAAGGCAGCGTGAAAAGAGAAGGGGCTCAGAAACATCTGATTTTATTCAGATCTCTGGGGCGTTCACAGATTTTTGAATCCTTAGAGTTTCTCCCAGCACTGCTTCTAATGCAAAAGTGTACCAGCTGTTTTAATATCTTACACTGCATTAACAGTCTGTATGGACAATATGCTACCCTATTCCAGGCAAAACAGATGATTCCTCAAAGCAGCTTTGATCAATACCAGATCCTCAAAGCAGCCTGCAAGGGGAGCTTGAAAGCTTTTTATTTAAAAAATAAATGGCATTTCCTCCTCTATTTTCTTAATTGAAATAGACACTGAATCTAGGACACAGTGTACCAGTAGCATGAGGGTGGAGTACAAGTACATCCTTAGAAAAGCCTTGATCAATATTAGAGTCTCAAGATTGACTGGAAAAAGGAAGCTTAAACATGGGCTTGGGAATTTTTTAAAATGTTTTTGTTTTTATCCATCGGCCTAAAAGATTAAGCTGGGAAATGCAGAATTTGGAGGAGAGAGGGAACTGGTAATTCCTTCATGCAGCTCCAATTGATGTCAAAGCTTCAAGGCAGCCTTCAAGGGGAAACTTGGAGAAATGCCTGGGGAATTTTCAAAGGCAGTAGGCAGCAGGTTAACAACCCTTGATGAGCAGAGACAGCAACTGGGCTTTTAAGCAACTTGCTGTATTTCAGTTATTATAGTTGATAGTGTTTACAATAGAGTATTCAGGCTGCAAACAAGTAACCAATGGTGAAAACAAGAATAAATTTCTCTAGGCACTTCCTCTGGGCCAAATCTGTAAGTTTTGTTACCTGGGCACAGCACACACACAAAGCAGAAATTCACAAGATGCATGTGCTGTGTGTAGTTTTGTGTACTATCGCTGAAGGGAAATGTTACCCAGTGATTAAAGTAAAAGTAAGTGTATATAAGCAAAGTACAGCTCCCCACTCCTCCTCAGTTGGTGCAGTGAGAGTTCCTCCCCTCTTTCATTCTACTTTTAAACTCTGATGTTGCCATTCTGTTTTTTAGGTACTGCACCTTTAAGTATAGAGGCATCTCCCTGGCAGCTGCAGGGTTGGCTGGGGGACAGATTGCCATTGTGCATTTCAGTTCAGTTGCAGAATGTCACAGAGGGAGTCACAGGGCTCTCCCTCCTCATGGTGACTTTATATTAGTTCTTTCTGTGCAGTTTCTAAATCTAAAATAAATGTCACCTAGATTGAGAAATGCATGCTTTGTGTATGAGAAAATATAACAGGGAGGCCTCAGTAAATGATGAAAAATGGTTATTGCTGCTGAGCAGTGTATTCATACTTCCCTTTGTTGCTTGTGTATGTCATGTCACATGGGGCTAGAGCTTTCCTAGTCTCCCCAGTAGTTGCTGTGTGGTTTAATAAAAGTGTGTCTACAGTTTTCCTGCAAAATCTGCATTCCAGCTCTGAGTTTAATCAGATGCGTTGCTTTCACATGCATACTATTTCACATGCTTTACTTTCAGATGCATCTCATGTTGGCCCATGATGTGGGGGTGAGTAGGAGCTGCACAGTTACAGCATATCCCAGATCACACTGAATATATACAGTGGTTGCACTTTAAAAATTTCTGTCAATTGGAAAGTTTTTGCTGCTTTTACTGGTGATCCCCAGTATGGGTATGATTTTCAAACGTGCTCCATGTAGGCCTAACTTTGCTTTTTTTGAAGTCAATGATGAAATTCCCACTGATTTCAATGGCAGCCATGCTGACTTCTTCTGATCACCTCTGCCTACATGTACAGGGTATGTATATCAAACTGGTAAGAACTTCAAAACCTGTCGAGACACTTTAAAAGTGCCACTATACCTGATTGCATATAATCTGTTGCGACAGATTAACTCCAAAAGCAGACTTCAAAGAGAAACTATTGAACTCGAATTGATATGCAAACTAGATTGCGTTGCCTCCGGATTAAATCGAGATTTGGAATGGCTCGGCCATTATGTTAATTGAATCTATTTCCCTTAAGTTAACGATCCTCATTCACACCTGTGTGACCATCTTGTTTATCACTTCAAAAGCTTTTTCTTCCCCTGCTGTCATGTTTCCTCTCAACTAATTAGCCTCTTAAGATTGGTCTATACGCCTGGACCTTATCATGTTTCTCTGACTGTATAAATGTCTGTCTGCAGTGTGTTTCATTCCATGCATCCGATGAAGTGGGTATTAACCCATGAAAGCTTATGCTGAAATAAATTTGTTAGTCTCTAAGGTGCTACAAGTTTTTCTTTTTTTTCTTTCTTATTTTCGTTTTACTATACCTGATGTAACTTTACATCCAAATCTATCTCATATTCATGCTCATTATTATGTAATGGCAAGCTTTTACTATGAAGTATTTCACATACAAGCTCAGATTCTCCCCTGTGTTAGGGCAGCTTAGCCAAAGTAACTAGCCACAGGAAGGTCACTTCAATGTAGGGAGATCTGCCAGTAGTTTAAAACTGGCATCGCAGCTCTTAAACCATTCCTCTCTCTGCAGCTGGCATAGGCAGTATGGCTGGGAGAAGGGGATTATGGTCCATGTGCCGGGGCTCTTTCCGATTGCTATATTGTAGATGCTCCAATTACTTGAAGATTTTGCAAACATGAAGGATATATAGATTCTTGGGACCTAGTTCTCCACTCATATACACTGGTGTGAATCAAGTGTAACTTCATTGAAGGGAATGGAATTACTTCAGTGTAAAACCAATATAAATGAGAGGAAAATCAGGCCCTTTGTGACAAAATGCCCAAGTGGTGAGTAGTTTTGTTCAAAGTAGATCAGGATATCATAGTTTGAATATTGTTACTGATTTCAAATTTGCTTGAAAAACAATCCTAATACAGATTAGAATCACTATGTTTCTCTTTTCACCATGGTAATAATATATTGTTGTTGTTTTTTTAGCCTTTTGGCTTCCTTTCTGCCTTCTTCCTCCTTGTACTATAGAACTAATACGGTGTCTGATGTACATTCGACATTATAACTCTCTGTTGCTGTCAGGATGTACAATTAATTTAATATTACTATCCTTTGTCATTAAAATCTTCATTTAATACAAAGATTTTATTAAAAATATTGTCTTTTAACACTTTTTCAGTAATGGAACTAATGAATCTGTTTTTGTTTTGGCCATGTTCTCAAATGAATATAAACAGTCAGGAACAAAAGATAGCCATGATAAATCAATCTCAAAGAAAACTTGATGAGGTAACAGAATCAATGGTTCTAGACAGGATATTTGCTCCTTCACTTCTGAAAGCAAAATGTGACTGAAGAGTAGATGGAAAATGTTTGCAATGGTGCGTTTTGTTCTTACAGAGGAACTGTCTAGCAGCAGTTCTCAAACTGTGGGTCAGGATCCCAAAGTGGGTTACAACCCCATTTTAATGGGGTTTCCAGGGCTAGCGTTAGACTTGCTGGGGTCTGGGGCCAAAGCCCAAGCCAAAGTTGAAGCCCAAGACCCCGCTCCCCGCCCAGGTCATGTAGTAATCTTTGTTGTCAGAAGGGGGTCACAGTGCAATGAAGTCTGAGAACCCCTGAAACAAAGAATATGCCTCCCTCACCTGTTACAACCTGTAGGCCATGAGAAAAGTCCTAACTTTGCTGAGTAATTGTGCAGGATGAGGGATGATGTGGAGAGAAAGCAGCAATTCTGTACGTATTCCCCTCCTCTCCAACGCCACTATGAAGGAGCTAATTTCCATGCAGCTAAGAAACGCTTGGCCAGAATGTGGGGAAGAAGTCATGGGACTGTTCACTGTAGATGTTCCCTTGTTAGTGAATTGTACTTTGCAATGATGTCATCTGATACAATAGTAAGGGCTCGGGCATTTTTATCACCATGTTGTCTAACCTTGCTCTGTGTTGTGTTAGATGACATGGTAGCAAAAAAGTCTGAATCCTGTCTACACTCTGACTTCCACTCTTACTATCTCTGATGGAGCTACACCAAAGATGAATCATGGCTGCCAGTTTTCCTAGTTAGATGCACAAAAGGAGTAGGAAGAAGTGTGTGTGTCTTTTGGGCTATACCTATGTGAGTCAGACTTTCATTGCTATCTGGAAGGCAAGAACAACACAGGTCTTGTCTTCATTGGAAATTTAAATCAAGTTAAACCCAATGTTGTGGGTTCATGTTAACTAACGGGATGTTAAACACAATTTTGCAACCAGTGTAGATTCGTACAAGTTGTGTTTAACAACATATCAGCTGGTTGCGGTTAAATGTATCGTTCCATGATCATCTGACACAATATTAAACACAACAGTCCCTGTCTATATTGGTTGCAAAGTCTGTTTGACATCATGTTAGTTAATGTCACCTCAAAGTCATGTTCTAACATGACCTAGGTTTCTAGTGAAGACAAGCCCACAAAAGCAACAAGGAAACCCATATACTGCCTGAGATCTGAAGGGTGTTCCCTGGGTATCCCTGTAGGACTCTGGGTGAATGAAAAATCCTAGCTACATACTCCTCCTGGGCTCCTGCTCTATCCAGAAGTCAGGGGAGTGGCAGCTTTTTGAAAGTCCGGCAACTTTAGGGGCTGTGTTTCCATTCTGTGCATTTTTACACAGGAAGAGAAGCATATGGCCCACAGTGAATAACATGTTTTTGCAGAGTGTTAATTGTGCTAAGTATGGCTTTCAAAACCTCACTTGGAATTTATTTACGATTTTTAATAGGATTCTGATAATACTGTAGTATAATACCATCTCTTGTTGCTTGTGACAGATGAAAGCACACAATCCTCCAGCTACAGAGAGGAAACTGATTTTTGTAAAATTTCAAAATATTTTTACAATCTGATGTTACTTAGCAGCTCTGTGTTCTTGGGGAACCAGGGCGCAGTACCCAGCCTGTCTGACTCACGAAAGACTCCCCCCCCCCTCCACCAGGCTCTGCTTGAACCAAAACAGGACAGAAGAATGACTTACAAAAAGCAATGAAAAGCAATGAAAAGTGAGATACACACCTAAACCACTGGGATAAGGGTGACAGGATTAAGGAAACTCCCCTAGCCTCATTTGCATTGAAGATGGGACAAGGAGGCATCTCCATTAGCATACAGAATGGAGAGCAGAGATTCCAAGACAAGAACCACATAGAACTCTGGGACCAGAAAAGCAGGGAAGCATTGCATCATGGGGGATCTCTGCTCCAGATGTTAATGAACCCACGCCTGCACACATCCAGTTCAGTAGTTATCAGACCAATTCTAGTAATAAATTCTTTACTGGTATCCAAAATAGTGAAGCTCCCTAATTGCATTGTGAGCTCCCTCCAAGGAACACTGCCCATAGCCAGGAATGATCAGCTCCTGTTGTCTAGCCTGAACAAAACAACTTTGGTATACTCCCTTGAGCCATCAATTTATGACTAAACAAATCTAGTGTTCTCCCTTGAACCACTGTTGTTTCTCTACAAAAAACCCCCTACCCACGCACAAATAAGTGTTCTGATACCTGGATCCAAAATCTGCATCAGTTCCATTAGGACTTCATCTTCCCCTGACTGATCGTGCTGGGGGCTCTGCCTGTCTCCAGCACTCTGGACCCTCAGCTACCACCACTACCTGGGACCCCCAATCGATTCAAGCTTCTCGGAGTGGTGAGAACCCATCTCTCTCTCTCTCTCTCTCTCTCTCTCTCTCTCTCTCTCTCTCGGTATAGCCTTCTGACCCTGACTTGTGTGATCAGTTCTAGTTTTCTAAACCTGATGTTTATAATCAAATTGAAGTTAGATTTAATATAACTGTTTTGTTTGTTTGGCTCCCCTGTGGTTATTACCTGGCAATAAATAACTTTCATGATTAAGCTGGTTGCTTCTCTCTCCATCCGCCCTCCCCCCCGGGTGTTTTTTGGTTTCCTCATTTGCTCTGCAGCAACGCTTCTCGTACCTAAGCTAAAAGATCCCCTGCAGCACCCAAAAATCCTATGGGGTTTGCTCATCAAGTGGATTACTACCACAACAATTGTAATGTGAAAGTGGGGATAGGGACATGCTGAACCTGGGACATATAAGGGTGACAGATTGAAAGTGCTGCTCGACCCAGCCTGGTCAGGCATACTCTATTCTGGTGTGGTGCCCATGGCATATGAGGGTGACAGTTTGAAAGTGCTGTTTGACTCAGCCTACTGAGTCCAGGGACATATAAGGGGTCAGCTTGGGAGTGCTGATTAACCTGGTCCTCTCAGATGTGCTCTGTTAATGTGTGTGTGTGTGTGTTCGTCTGATTCTGGGGCTGGAAGAACCCAGCCCTGGGGAACCTAGGTCCTGCAGGATAGCTCCATTGGGAGGGGACTTGCAGCAGGGAGAAGTAGAGCTCCGTATAAGAACACAAGTGACACAAGCAGTACATTGAAAGAATTACAGAACCCCAACCCCCCAGAAGAGTAACCCTAATAAATGAGCGTACCCCAAAGTAACGGGCAAAGCTAGTAACACCGATGATTTGAGATGATAAAGTTAAGGACATTATTTCAAAAGTAAAGTATATAGGAGGAAAGTTTGCATTTCTGCTTATTTGTCCTGGATCTGATAGGGCTTTAATAACATTGTGCATCGACTACGAGAAAGGGACCGAGATACTTTTTCCGTTGGACCATATGAACTGGAACCATAAACTCACTGAATGTTAAATCTCACCAAATGAGAGTCAATCCATCCTCATCATCATATCCATTCATTATACTCCACATCTGAACATAGCCATTATATGAACAATGTACCCTCATATCTCAATGTCTGTACTTTGACCTGTAAACCATTTACCTCCAATCGAGGATATTGCACATTATGTATTCCTTACGCCATCCGATCTTAAACCGAACTTTGCACCCCTTGATAATCTGTATGTTATTCCCTGATAACCAGAAACTTCTACGCTTAAACTCCGTACCGTTCACTTTTTTAAAAATCATCTTAATAATGGCAGGAGTCCATGCTGATGGAAAAGCCATGCTTACTTCTGTATTTTCACACCTTTATAGAATTGTCCCTACCTAATTTAGGATAAACTCTGCAATACCTTCTCAATTCTTTCTGAGTTGAAAACTGAGGTATTAAAAGGTATTTTACTAATGTAGTAATATCATTTCATCAGCCTATTGGTCAATACAACAAGTGTCCATGAGTAGTAGTTATGAAATTGCACTAGTCCATTTAAGCTTTCCCTGTGGTTAACTTATGTAGTATGGGATGGGGGTCATAACTGCAAAAGAGACCGAACAGAAAACTCTATTTTGCTCAGAAATTTAAAAAAGTAGAAATAATTTCTCACCATGAATTAACAGTTAAATGTTTTTGAAAGTAGAACTTTTAATTGGATTCTCTGAGCCTATTTTTGATAGTGGCCCTCTTGCTTTCAAACAGGATTTATGATGCTGGATCTATAGAAGTGAAAAGAAGCTTCTATGCTAGTTCAATAATCACAAAAAAAATAGGAGCACATTGGCATGTAAGCATTCCAAGATGCTTTGTGTCAATGTCCTCCAGACCCTCTCTTTCAAATGAAAGCTACTAACATTGAAAGTTTTGCTGCTTGAATATACACAGTGTTTCCTGAGGACTATACAGATAAATAAAAGGTAAAGACACATTGAAATGAATATAGAAGGTACATGTATCTCAGGGATGTTCTTAGAACTTCAGTCAGCACAGAAAGGGGTTAGTCATATGCGTGGTGCAGGTGCTACATACACACAATGGCATCTTCAAAATTTGTGCAGTTCTTTGCAAAACTTCTTTGAAAGTAGAGGTGGTGACAAAACAGGTTATTTCCCCCAGGAAAAATTCCAACTTTTCTGCAAAAAATCAAAAACTGAAATATTTCTACCAACAACCAAAGTAATTTGATCAGGAAATGCTGCTGTGGGGATTGTTTGAGTTGTTGTTTGGGTGCCGCATGTTCCCATTTTTCTCTATAGGTTGGGCTCCCTGATCAGACAATATCTCCTGTGATACCCCATGGTCTTCTTCCCTCCTGGTGAAGGGAGGCAGTGCTTATGGGAGTCTCATGATTGTGGTGCACCATGAGAACTGAAGTCTGGCTGCAGAGTCTGACCCATGGAGAATACAGATATGAAGCAACTGAACTACAGTGCCCATGTGGCACTGTGGTGGCATATCAGAATCAAAATATTTTTTTTTGGCTAAACTATTTCAGCTATTGGCCAAAAATCAAAATCGTTTTGGATTTAGGCTGTCCATTTTCTTTATTATAAAAAATTGAAATCTGCTGTGGAAAGCAGAACTTTCTGGAAAAAACCCCAAAACAAACCAAAGTCAAAAATCCAATTTTCTGTGGAAAAACAGTTTTCACGAAAAAGTTCTAGACCATCCATATATGAAACACAAGGACAGACAGGCCATTCAGCTGCTGCTTTTCTGGACTATGTTTTGGAGGTGCACTGAGCATTCAGAATGCCCCAAGATGGTGTCCTATGTACAAGGAAAAATTAAACCTCCCTTGGACACTATCAGCTTAGTTTGTGCTCAGAACCCTGCTCACCACTACTTATAGTGAAGTTCTTGAGTAAAACATCATCATGATGTTTTTCTTTTTAATTTCAATGAAGACAGTTTAAAAATGTTTACATATTTGCCATTATCATCCTGGAAATGCAAATAGCGGGTCATGGCGTCAGCGCATGGGAAGCAGAAAGTGAAATCCACTGAGCTAAATTTCATGGTCAGAACTTTGCATAATGATAGGTTTCAGTGTAGTAGCCATGTTAGTCTGTGTCAGCAAAACGAAAATAAGAAAGAAAAACTTGTAGCACCTTAGAGACTAACAAATTTATTTCAGCATAAGCTTTTGTGGGTTAGTACCATCCGATGAAGTGGGTACTAACCCACGAAAGCTTATGCTGAAATAAATTTGTTAGTCTCTAAGGTGCTACAAGTTTTTCTTTCTTATGGTCAGAACTGTGTAACATGCAAGATCAAACAAAAAAAGGTACCAGATTCTCTCTTTAGGGGGGTGGGTTTTGCGCCTTCCAGGGGGCCACGTTTGCAAGGCTTTCTCCACAGCCACCAGGGCTGGACCCTGAGCGCCCGTCAGAGGGGAAGACAGGCGGAAATGCCGCCCTGATCCCCTGACTCTGGGAGCTGGTGCTTTAAGGAAAGCCCCCCGCTATAAACCCCGAGGATTCCCCGGGCCGGGGAAACCAGCAGCGAGAGCCCAGGCTGGGCACGGCATCCACATGGGCGGGGCAGCCCGCAGGCGCACCTGCAGTGACCACCCCGAGCCTGCAGGGGGCAGCCGAGAGCAGGCACTCCTCGGCCGGGCCCCGCCCCGATGCCATGACACCTCCCCCTGTGATGTCAGACGCAGGTCTCTAGGCAACAGAATCCCAAACAGCGCGTTCACGTTCCCTCTCCGCCTGGCAGCGCGGGGGGCGCGAGCGGCCGGGGTCCGGGCAGCAACACCAGCCCCGGGGCGGCGCCGGGCTCGAGACCGGCACGAGCATGGCGCTACCGCTCCTGCCCGGGAACTCCTTCAACCGCAGCGTGAGTGACAGCGGCAGCCCCGCGCCAGAGACCCCGCCCCCAGCCCCCCTCCTTTGCCATCCCGCACAGCCCCCTGCCCCTAACAACCCTGCCTAGCCCCCTTGCACCTTCCCCCTCCTGTCTCCTTCCCATAGCAACCCTGTGCATCGCCCCTGCCCCTAGCCGTCCCACACACACTGTGCCCCAGTCCCCCCCGTGTCCCCACAGTGCCCCTAGTACCTCCCACCCTTAGTCACCGCATCCCGCTGCCCCCCTTGCAGAGCTCTTTCACCAGCAACCCTGCATAGCCCCTCTAGCCCTTGGCAACCTCACATAGCCCCTCCCCTGCACCTACCACTCTGCATAGCCCCTCGCCTGTACCAGAGCCCCTTGTATCTAGCAATCCCACTCAGCCCCTTCACCTGTACTCTTTACCCATCACACCTACCCTTCACAGAGTCCCTACTCCTGGCACCTAGCAACTGCACAAGCTCCTCGGTCTACCTTCTGGTACCCTCACACACCTCCTTGTAGCTCCCACACTTAGCAACGCACCCCTCTCCTGGCACCTGCCCCATGAATCCAACAGCCCCCAGATATTCTTTCTAATCACCCCCCACCTACCCACACACTCCCAGCTCCCCCTTTGTTCCCCTCTATATGCTCTCTAGGTATCTCCCCAGCATACCGCCTAATCTACCATGCAGGTGTCTGATGCCTTTGTTTTCTCATGTGTGGGGAAATAGGGATAATGAAACTTGGCTCCCTTGGTAAAAAGCTTTTGAGATCTACTGATGAAAAATGCTATGAAAGAGCCAAGTGGTGTTGTTGTTCCCCTGCAATGTACCTCCCAAGTGCACCCTAATGAACCCCAGGCTCCCCCAATATTCCTCCACAACATACCCTTCAGCATTATCACTTCCAGCACGCTCTCTCAATATACACAAGTATAGCTTTTGATTGAACTCAACATGTGATTGCTTCACAGTCTCTCTTATACTTATCATGTTCCTAAAAACCCATACATCTGAAATGACTGTGCTTATCCCAGGGGAGAAGGGACGGTACACCTAATTTTCAGAAGAATTGTTACAAAAAAAAAGTGTATTGCCGATATCAGGCACTGGCAGTGTTTGCACCTGAGGAAATGTTGCTACGAACGTGGTCTAGCAGCAAGTGTAGATGAGGACAAATACAACTTGTCCTTGTCTATACTTGCAGGTAAACAATGTTTCAGCTGTACCTGTTGTCAGCAATAGGTATTTTTCTCTTGTGTATATGAGGCTTTGCTTCCAATACACTTATCCTCTCTGGCCTTGTCTGCATTGGAGAATTATATAGTGTGTGATTAAAATATTAGTCTTGGCCCACATGTAAGTGGTATACTACAGTGTTCACACTGTCAATAGTATTTCACTTGCACTTATCTCTGCATCCAGACACAGCTGTAAAGTAAGCACATTGCCCTCAGGTGTCAGTGATGGGAGGACTAATTGTCATATACAAACTAGTTTTAGTGCTTCTCATGTTCATGAACGCTGTAATATTGCAAGCTAGCTGTGACGTTATTGACAGAATCTGTAACCGTATAGATCACTGTTGCAACCACTGTTATATATTTGCAGCAAATATTGTACAAAGGTTGTCGTGTGAGGTGTCTATGATTGGCTGGTTATAATTATGCTATCTGTATATGTGTATCATTTTTGTAGTTGAAGTTATGAATATTGGCTCTATACTGTCTGTATTTCAAACGTATGCTATGCTTCTGGGTGACATCCCAGACAAGTTGGTGTCAGCTCTGCCTAGCCTATTTGATGGCCCATTAAGGACCATCAGCTGTACAACTGACCCACTGAGAGAAGGCAGACACACCTTGTGACTCAGCAGGGTGTGCAGGGACCTGCCTATGGACAGAACTCTAAGGTTTTTTTATGCCATGTGCTGGATAGCATGTCCATGGGACAAAGAGAGCAAAGACCACATGGCAAGAGACTATAAAAGGCTGATGCCTCATCTTTATCTTGTCTTCAATCCTGCTTCATACCTCTGGAGGATCTTTGCTACAAACTGAAGCTTTTCACAAAGGACTGAATGACCCATCCAAGCTGTGGATGTACTCCAGAGACTTGATTTGAACTTGCAGTTTATTCTATCACTGCTACAAGCCTGAATCAAGAACTTTGCCATTACTGTATGTAATTGTTTCCATTTAACCAATTCTAGCTTTCATCTATATCTTTTTCCTTTAATGAATAAACCTTTAGATTTTAGATTCTAAAGGATTGGCAACAGCATGATTTGTGGATAAGATCTGACTTGTATATTGACCTGGGTCTGGAGCTTGGTCCTTTGGGATCGAGAGAACCTTTTTTCTTTTACTGGGGTATTGGTTTTCATAACCATTTGTCCCCACGACGAGTGGCACTGGTGGTGGTACTGGAAAACCAGAGTGTTTAAAGGAATTGCTTGTGTGACTTGGGGTTAGCCAGTGGGGTAAAACCAAAGTCCTCTCTGTTTGGCTGGTTTGGTTTGCCTTAGGAACTCCAGCTTTGGGGTGTGACTGCCCTGCTCTAAGCAATTTGTCCTGAATTGGCACTCACATTTGTGTCCCATCAAGGGCAGCATAGTTACACTAGCACTGACTAAGAGCAACTTTATTCAGACTTGCTTACAGTATGGAAAACAAAAAAAGATATAAAGTATGTCTTTAAAATATTTGTAGCAAATCTGGGACTTGGGGAAGGGACGGGGGGACTGGCTTCAATGGTAAGACTCTATGTACTTGTTTGGCAGCAGGATTGGGCTCCAAGTAGTTGTCACAAGCAGACTTAACTTAAATTCTGGAGTTTGCCATCTTCTCATTACACATTTATTGAGCAAAAGTAAAATAGTGTTACATTTATAACATTTCTTCTTTTTGAGGGCTTAAGTAAAAAATGAACGTATTTAGCAAGCAAGGAAGAACGGAGTAAGCAACCAGTATTTTTTAGGACAGTTTGAACTTTGCTTATTTATGTAACAAAGGAAAATGGAGAGACAAATACACTGTTTGAAAAAAAAACAAAACACCAAATCAAAACCAGGGCACTTTAGGGATAAACAAAGTTAAGAACGATAATACATCATTCATAGCTGACAAAAGCATTATTTATATAGTTCTATAAGTATTCATGGCTGTTTGTAAATATGTGGAAGGACAAGGTTATTACCATGAACTCTAAAATAAAAGAAAATAGAGTTTAGGCAGCCACCACTTTTTCAAATCTGTCCATTAAGGATGGGAACATTTAAATAATAAATTTGCTGAATAGCACAAATATTATCAAATATTTTTGAATATCAGTAGGTAAATACTCGGAAGTGAGTGTGCCAAAATGAAGTTCAGGTTCAAAGGCTAGAGAGAAGAGTTAAATCTTCATGAGAATATTCTACTCAGTCATGTGCCTTCATTCATCTATTTTGTAATCATTCTTCAGATATTTTAGGTGCTGGTTGTTATTGCTAGCTTGGGCTGTTCTTAGTGCCCTTTTCTCGGAGAAGACTAGGAGGTGGGAGGGGGGAGGAAATCTCACTCTAAAATTTTTATCATGAGCCACTTTATCTCAGCCACTAACACGGCTACTACACTGAAATTTATCTCAGCTGCTACAGTTGGCCTACTGTGTTTAATGTTGTAATGAACTGGCTAGTGTGTATATGATTTCTCAGATACTCTGGTGATGAGTGCATTCATAGGTGCTGGTGTACCCCCTGGCTTGAAGTGATTTCCATCATATACAGGGTTTACAGTTTGATTCAATGGCTCTCAGCACCCCTATGATACAAATAGTTCCAGCAACCCTGGATGCAGTAGAAATACCTACATAGATGTGTACCATTGCTATCCACTGGACGGAAACAGAACTGCTCAATTGTGTGCTATCCCTTCTTTCTAATAGAGGAGCTTCTTTAAGCTTAATCGGTAGAGGTCTCTGTTTCTGGGGAGAAATGTTAGAAGTTGTCTCTATTGCTTCTGTGAAGTTTTGAACAGACTTTGAGAACCAGGAAGGTTCTACTTTATCACAGATTAGATATAGTACTTGGCTTTATACACTAGGGGTCTAGGTAAGGAATACACACACACACACACACACCCCACTGAATTATATATACGTGTACACATGCACACGTGTATATATAGTCCAGAGAGATCTAATTATATGCATCATTTTCAAAAATTAAGTCACTGTTAGTACAGAACACAACAGAGCCGGACTGTACCATGCTCACAGCACTAAGGTGGTCTTCCATTGCTATGCTTTCTGTAGTGTAGCAGTGATGCTCACTTTTGCTGAGAGGCATGTTTGTGGAGGTTGCTGCTTTTATATAATGGAAAAAAGAAAAATCACATTGGTTATTACTAGTTGCACTGCCACCAGTGCCTCATCTTTTGTGGAGAAATCTAGTTCCAGCAATAGTACCTACAAAGCAAGAAGGTTTAGTGGCCTTGTCATTGCTACTCCTGTTAGCTCTTGGCTTTTTTTTTTTTCCTGCTGTTAATTCCATCATTTGCGCTTCCTGTTGCTGTTGTCAACACTACTACAACGACCATTCTCTTCTGTTCCCACTGCTACTGATATGTCAGTTACTATGCCTGTATGAAGGACAAGAAGAAGTGTGGATGGAGAGGTGAAAGTACCCATTTTATTTGATTTGTACGTGCCTAATCAGGAAATTTGCCTAACTGGGATGTCTCTGAGGGGTACTGGTTGAACTTTGTGATAATTTATGACAATTATTCTAGCTCACTGGAGATGTTTTGTTAAAATTGGGGCTTGTAAAGTGATTTCATGATGCTTAGGTCGTTGTGTATATCTCAGTCTCCTTCTGGTTCTGTATTTGTCAAAATGTATCTACCAGCAGCATTCAGTCTCTCCTTAGCTATGATACATCCAGAAAGGTTTCATCTCTGCTTGTTTCCTCTTTCCATATCAACTGTACACAATAGACTGCTAAGATGAACATCTCGCAGCTGCCCCTGTTGCTGGTACTTGGTAGGTAGCAGTCTCTGTCCCTGTCCTACTGTAAATAGTGCCTCCTCCCAACTTGGCAGATTCCCAGAAAACAGTATTACTACTGAAATGGCTTATTCTGTTAGTGGCCATTCTACTTAATTGGGACCAATGTCTAACCATTTGGGCATCCCAGTTAATTAGACTCAAGGATTATATATAAATCTTTATATATACACACACCTTATAAATACCTAAAGATAGATTTTACTGTATCCACCCTAATGCCCCCTTTTCACTGGATGAAACAGCAGAACTAACAGAAACGGTGCAAGTTTTGATGTTCCATTTGCTGCAGAGGGTAGGATGATTTCTGGTATAAATGGATCAGGAGGCATCAGAAGCTTGAAAAATTTACTGCTTGGAAAGGGAAAAGGGAGGAACTCTTCTCCCCACCCGCTCATTCTTCTGCTTTTTCTTTCAAGGCACTTATGCTCCATTGAAAAACAGGAAAAATATATTGTGCAATTCCGTTTTCCTGATCCTGATAATGAGGCCAGGATTAATTAAGAACCAATGGTGTCTTAGTAGTAGTTAAAGCAACAGGACAAGCAACCACAGTTTCAGGAGCAGGAAGTCTCAAAGGCCAACTAGCATTGTTATTGCTAATGTGGTGATTGATTTTTTACTCCATGTAGAATGGCAGCATTTTGAGCTTCATATGGTCAGTGCCACACAAGTTGTAGGCATGCACTTTAGGAATGTTGTTTGCTGGGGCAGAAACTTGTGAAGCCTGACAACTATGATCCATCTGTTGACTCATCTCTGTAATGGATGTCCCAATTTAGTGCAGGAGAGGTATGCCCAAGTACAGCAAAAAGAATGCACAAGCTATTTCGAGTTCAGAATGGGTAAGGAAAGTGGTGCGGTGGCATGCCTGGCACTATCTCCCTCTTCCTCCTCTGTCATCCTACTCTCCTGCTGTTAGTACTGTCCCATCTGCCTCCACTTAAAGTAGCAGTACCATCACTTGTATTCTCTGTTCTCTTCTCCACTGGGGCTAAGGGCAAAAAAACCCAACCCAATCTAAATGTTTGGTAGCAACATGAATGCCTATTATTGTTCCAATCATGCAGTGCTTTAATACCAAGCTCAAACACAGTTCCTCTCACCTCACCATGCAGCAGATCACACAGCCGAAATTATGTCAGTGGGCATGCAGCCCTTTTAAATTAGTGGGGTGAGGGGGAAAATACTGGCTTTTCGCTGACCAATGGATTTTTGTTCCAAAAGTTTGAGATCCTATTGAGATGCACCTTTTCTCAAACAGTTCTGCCTGGTACTTCTCAGAAGATCTGAAAGTGAGTTTACAGACATTAGAAGAAGATGGCTGTGGGGGAAGGTCTCATCTTTTGTGCCAGTAATGTTTGGAACAGCTCAAATTCCATGTATGCACCTCTGACTTCCAACAGCTTACTGGAATTCCCTCAATGATGCTAATGTTGCTATTGTTACCACGACAGTTGCTACCTCATGCATTCTCTGCTACTTCTCCAATGTTGCCAACCTCAAGAGATTAAAAGTTTCCCTCCCCGCCCTCCCCCCCTGAAAATCATGAGATTTAAAAAAAAAAAATTACTTTGTGTAAGGGGCATTTTGGGCTGTCTTTTGATTTTTTGAGCACTGCTTGCCTATCCCCAGCTAGTCTGTGTGACAATTAGTGCTGCCCACTCTCCCAAATGTCCTGGGTAAGGGGATTTTGGCCCCTGCTGTAGGAGGTCTCACCCCCACATCTGCATATCCCCTACCCAACGATTAATCCTGTCCCTCCCAGCCTCACCTCAGGTCCTTCTCTTCATTCCTCTTTTCCAGACCTGCAGGGCGGGGGGCCCCCTCTCCCTTCCAGGCTGTTGGGGCAGGTCCTGGGACTCTTCCCACCCCTCTGCCCCCTCCCAGGCTGGGTGCTGCAGGGGGAGGGGGAGGATCAGAGGCGCTGTCTGTGTTTCTCACAGTGGGAGGAGGGAGCAGAGTTGCATTGAGCTGCTGGCTCTTTGTTCCGTCCTTCCTTCACCCCTCCCAAGAGTCCAGTGAGCAGAGGCGTGAGACTCTGCTGGCTTCCTGCAGGGCTGAACTTCACAAGGGGGCTGCAGCTTCTCACCGCACCATGAGACGAGCGTTGGCAACACGAGTCTCCAGTTAGTGCCACCAGAACTAGTGCATCACTGTGTCTTTGTGTGATTCTCCTCAACAAATACCACACATCCCTAAACATATTGGATAGTCTGTAGGAGTCTTGGATGGTACATGGCTAGAAAATGGTCAACTTAAATTTGGCTTCTTTGTTATAGGCAAACATGGTGAGATAAATTGCCAATAGATATTGTGGCAACTTTTGTTGCTTTGCTCATCCCTCGGTTTCCTGGTCATCCATTATTTCCAGAGAGAACCTGAATGTCAGAGTGACGTCATTGCCACAGTGTATACCATAGGTATTCACTTCCAGTGTTTGGTCAAAGCAACCAACAAACTATATGTGAAAAGAGACCTTTGTTCTTTTCTTCCTTTCTTACTTAAAGGAACTTGCTGGCACATACACACTGTTTGAAAAGTTTATTGTTCGCAAAACCTTTTAAGGTTAATTTGCTTCTAATAATAATTCTGCATATAACCATTTTTAAGTGTTCTTTATGTAGAACCCTCTACGATTTTACAGCAGACAGTGGAAGATTCTTGATGGAATTTAATTATTGGGTCAAATCTTGATCATTTAACTTAACAATTTAAGACACAACTAACCAAAATAAAAAACAGATCAACAGGAAGGCTGTCTCAGGACAGGCTTGAGATGCACAACACCTGGTTCTGAGAGCTGTTTTCATTTACCTAGATAAAATACTTCCATCACTTATTGGCCACGCTTTTGACAACTGCCCTTTTCTCCCCAGCTATTGCTTCAGTAATAGATGGGGGGGAAAATAAGAAATATTAGATGTGCCAAAAGTGGTGCTATTTTGTAGATCTCTTTGGTATAAATCAGCCATTTCTGCCTGCAAATTTCTCTTTTTAAATTCAGCTTTATTATATTTATTTCCCATTTGAACTCAAATGTAGAAAGCTTTTTCCTGCTCTGTCTCCACACCACCTTTCCCAGTTTGGTGAGGAGCCGCTAAGGTAATAAAATAAGGAAACAGAACAAGAGAGCAGTTGCCCAGCATCAGAAGAAAAAATAAAAGACGGAGAACAAAAGTAGGAACTCCCCAACTCCAAACCTTTTACAAAGAAATTGCCATACTGGATCAGACCTGTAGTCCACCCGGTCTAGTGTCCCATCTCTGAAGGTAGCCAGCATCAGATGCTTCAGAGGAAGATGCACTGTGTTATAAAGGAGTACTTCTTTAATTGCTTTCATTATGCTTCCTTGACCATGAACATGCTCCTTATACAGTACTCTTAAACAACACTTCACTTTTCACTGAACATATGGGTGTACATTCCTATTGCCAGAGGCAGGGAGAGAACAGAAAGGAGAGATCTATTCACCCTTCACCAGGCATAGGGGCAACTGCACACATGAAGATGAGGGAGGACCAGTGGAGTAATTTTTGTCCAACAGTTGGACGGAACAAGGAGCTGGTTTCCCCTCTCCCCAAATCCCCTCACTAGTACTATGTCCTACATTTATACCATAAAAGTTTGTGTGTATGTGTGTGTGTTCATGCGTGTGCATCTACACGTGATCAAATATATCAAGGATACAAATATAACACCAATATCCCTATCTGTAAGATGGGCATTGAGAATTGACCAGCTGGATTGGTTCACTTGACGGGGCAGTATTATGGTTATGATATATTTTTAGAATTTCCATTTATGTTAAAATTAATTTGAGGGAAGTTTTTAAGCTGTTGATTTAAATACATCTTTTTATGATTAGTAATGGCTTATTCTCTTTTTTCCAATCTGTTTACAGCTAGGAAAAGAAAAGTTCCATAAGTCTCAGCATTGGGGTTACTGCAATAAAATTGCTATGTTGGTGGCAGAAGATAAACCTGGAATAGGCGGTGAACCTTTGCATGGACAAAAGCTGCAACCTAAATATAGTGTGTTTCCCAGAGGTGTGGGAAGTGATGCTCCTTCATGGGTAGCATTTGATAAACAGGTATGTAGAAGTCGATCTCTGTTATAAAAGTGTTTTTACAAATGGTTAATTTATACTAAAAAAAGTATAAGATGGGTAGAACCCAGTTAAAGAAAAAGAAAATATTTTCTGTGCAGAGTGGTTAACATTTATTTTTCCATAGTATTAAGTATAGCTACATTGATCAATATACTAGCTGCAACTGTCTAAATAGTCCACCACAAAGCTCCGAACTAGAGATTGGAGGGTATAGTGTGAATTCTGCAGGACATAAAATATAAGGATGGACAATGATATATTTCTTTTTAGTGAAATATATGGGGACGAAGAAATTATCTGGTTATCTTAAAAAAACATCAGTGGAGCTCATATATGAAAAGTTACAAGATGTAATTGATAACTTCTATCCCTGTCTAGCGGTGAGCTGTGTATGGCTGAGACCCATGGCAATCAGCTGGCTGGCGGCGTTGAGAAGGCAGGGGAGGGAGAGGGAGCCTGTGTGCTGCCGAGTCCTCGCTCCTCCCCCCTCCCTCCTGCCTCAGCTTAGTGCTGTCGGCTCCTGCCGCAGCAGGGCTCTGCCGGCAGCCAAGCTCCTTCCCCGCCTCTTTCCCCATCGTGCTATGTTCTCTCCCTTCCCACTCTCTCCCTGCCGATCAGCTGCTTGCCGGCCGGAGGGAGAGGGAGGAGAGGAGCCTCAGCGCGCTCGCTGCTCTGGGGAGGAGGAGAAGAGGTGGGGGCGGGGCCTTGGGGAAGGGGCTGGAATCGGGGCATACCCCCTCCAGCTCCCTGCCGTGAGCACCCCCAGGACCCCAGCCCACACCCCTAGCCCTCTGCCCTGACCCCTGCACCCCTCACACCTTCCCAGTCCCCTGCCCTGACTCCTGCACCCCCCCCACACCCAGCCCCCTGCACCTCCTCACACACATCCAGCCCCCTCCCCTGACCCCTGCACTCCCCTCACACACACCCAGCCCCCTGCCCTGACCCCTGCACCCCCCCACACACATACCAGTATTAAATTGCTTGTTTAAAATGTATATAATGACTTTTTGTCTGGCAAAAAAAAATTTTCCCCTGGAACCTAACTTCCCCCTATTTACATTAATTCTTATGGGGAAATCGGATTCGCTTCACATCGTTTCACTTAAAGTCGCATTTTTCAGGAACATAACTACGTTAAGTGAGGAGTTACTGTATTTGACAGTGTTACAAAATCAAACTATGATTACATTTGATGTTTAAAGTTATGTTAAAGTTAGGTTCTAGTGACAAAGGTCATTTTGCCTCTTTTTAAAACAAATTGCACAGAAATATTGTGTGGCAAAACTATTGTGGTGGGTAAGTATTTGGAGGAGTTTCTAATCTCTCAATTTCTGCTTTAAAATAAGTCCTACAAAAAACTGCAGTTAAAACACACATTCATCTTTTTGGTTAGCCAGCATCAATTATAAATTCATGCAGGGCCTGATCCTGCAGACACATACAAAAGCAACTTTATTCACGTTAGCTATTCCTTTGAAGTCAATAGCACTGCTCACAAGTAAACGTACTAATATATAGAAGTGTGTATTGGTCCCTTAGTTTGTGAAAGTACTAAGGCCTCAGTCAATCCTGCAAACACTTATGCACATACTTCACTTAGTGCCTGTGAGTTGTCCAAATGGTTTTACTGGTACTGGTACATGTGTGCATATATGCAGGATTGAGACCCAAGTTTATGAAATAAGGCTGTAAACCACATATTGCACTGTAGCTCATATGCAGGGTGAACACTGAACCGTTTTCAGACATGTGGTTAAATAATCTAGATAAGGTATTTACATTTTGACTTTTAATTTTTTGTTTTAAAATTATTCCACTTTTGCCCATTTCTTCTTGTTTAGTAGTTTTCCTCAAGATCTAATAATCCAATTAAAATTGAAAGAAGGGAATGTGTAGTACTTCATTTAACCAATTTAATAGTGAAGAATCAGGTTTTTACAGTTTCCAACGTTCAGTAGGAAGTAAGAGATTAGATGTTCACATAAATGGGTTAAGAGTTCACAAATGAGACATTTTGTGCTTGAAACATTACTCATAATTTGTCCATCTAACTATACTATCGGTTAGGCCAAACTAAATGCTATTTCCAGATGCCCCACAGAGTTTGTTGAATCTCTGTTCCTGTTGTTTGTTTGTTCTTGTTTTTGGTATAAAACTTTTATTAGTTTTAATTAAAGAAAGAGGACAGATACTCACGAAATTCATATATTAAACATGAGCCTGCTGTTATATTGCTATCAGGAATATAAAATTCCCCAAAGGTGAGGGATTTGGAGAGACAGATGTTTATGATCCTCCCTTTTCCTTTGGTATTGTCACAGCCAGGTCGTGCGCAGCCAGACCTAGTAGTCAGAGCTAGAGTCCACAGTCATGAGACAGGAGTTAGCTGGGTCAGGATACCATAAGATCTGAGGTAGGAGACAAACTTGAGGTTAGACCCATAAGGCAGGAACTAAAGTCAGGCCGGATCAGGATACCAGGGAGTTAGAGGCAGGAACCACAAGTCTGATACCAAGAGTCAAGCTGGGTCAGAATGCGAGGAAATCAAGCCAGGGTAGTAGGGGCAGAAGGCACACAGTCCAGAGAAAGGTGGAACCCAGTTCAGACAGCTTCCTGTTCCTGCTGCTGACTTAGGGCCAGCGGGCCAATTGGCCCTCTGGGTTGGAGCCTCATAATGGGGCTGGGCTTCATGGCTCCCAGGTAAGCTGTTGCCCAGCAAGCTGCCAAGTGGAGGGTTAGCGCATGACTGCTCCCATAATCTTTGCAAAGACCCTTGGGTCATGACTGATATTATCAGTTGTATGTTTCCATTTCTTGGTTGCTTGAAAATGCTTTGCTTAAGCACAGTACATTAAGTAAACTGAAACTGCATCCTAGTTAATGGGTAAAATAGTATACGTGTCACTGAGTATGAATTTCCATGCTGCAACTGCAGATTTCTAGTTCACTTTTATAGCTATTGTGTGTATCACTGTGATAGATTTACTACCAAAATATTTGAAGACCTTTAATATCCAATGGAAAAAATGTTATTTGATTTGTCACCTTAAATTGTGTTTATTCTTAGAATGCGTATGTGTTTGGTTTTTTTTAAATTAAAACATAACTTGTCGTTTTTCAGTTTAAGGCAATCTCCCTTCCCCTCTGTCCCATGCTTTCTAAATGATTTTGCATTATTGAAATAGATGACTTAGCAATTACATATATTTCAGTCTTACAAAGCATAAGCATATTCATATACAAGGGTATACAGAGAAACAATGTTTGTGGAGCAAAAAACTTAATTGATCAAACTAGTATTACAAAGTAAAAAGCAATTGGGCATATGAGTACAGTAATGAATCATTATTTAGGACCTGTTCTTGCATAGAGGTCTTTGCACGTGGGCTTGTCCATTTAGACAGCTTCCCATGGGGGTCAGTGAAATTCCATTTGGGCACAAGGGACCAACTGCATGGATTCCTGTGCGGATCAGGGCATTAATGTATAGAGGTGTGTCAGCACATAATGCGTCCCATTATTATGGGGCCATGACTGTGCCCCAGAGGTAGGCTTGCAAATAGTCTTCTCATTATAAACCCTGTACTTAGCCTAATCATATCTGTTTAATCAAGAAGCTGAAAATGTGACATGCTTACCTCTGGCAAGAGGAGTTTATTTTGCCAAGTTTGAAGGGTCTAAATAAAACTGGTTTTCAGTAAGAAGCAAGTAAAAATTCCCCCTACTTTTATAATATAACAAAAATAACTAATCCTTTTTGGAGTGCGTATAACGGAAATACTGACTTAGTTTTAAATTCTCCCTGAGCCACGGCAGCTTCTTCATGCTCCTCTCTGGAACAATGATGCTCCTGGGGGTTGGTGGTGGAAGGTCTCCTTTGGGCACTTACAAGCTCTGAGAAGGGCGCTCTGTGGAAATGTGCTGTCCAGATGGGGGGATGGAGCGGGGAATGAAATCTCTCTTCTGTTCTCCATGCTGATGTGTCTGAAGCACCACGCCTCCAAAAGTCTCCTCCTTTCAGAAGCAACTTTGTCTCAACAGGACCCCTCTCCAAAAGGCAGATGATTGTTTATGTACACCACTTCTGCAGGATTAAGCAAGTAAAGGCAGAATCTTTCTTTGCCCTTTGCTGTTACCAACCTTTCCCTCTTTAGCCAATGGAACATTGTATGACTTGCAGGAAAAAATAGAAAATGATGGAACCATGACTTCAAAGAGTCCCAAGACAGAAGTACTTTTTTACTAAATGTATGAGACAACGGTTTTTCTGGCACACAGAACACACTACTGTGTAAAGAACTGAATGGGGTGGGAGGACATACCAGCCACTGGCAGCCTCATGGTCCAGGTGCCCTGCACAATGAGCTTGGTTTCAGCTTTATTTAAGTGGAAGTACAAGCACTGGTTTTCTAGAGAAGCTTGTGTGGAGGTGAGAATAACCGAGGCAGAGAGGCTTGAAGGCTTGGAAAGGGATAGGTTCTGGAGGGCTGTAGGGAGTGTCAGGAATGAAGCTGGGGATGACACTTCCCCCAGGGAGAGGAAAGAGAGGATGGGGGAAGAGTATCAGCACAAGCCATTCTCTGGTTCTTACCTCACCCTCTTCACTCCTTGGAGGAATTCTCATTTAACATGCCTTCTTTGAGATGCTAGCTATACATATGTCAAGCTGCCCAGTCACCTCCCATAGTTATTCTTGCTGCCAGAGGTAAGATTTAAGCTTCTACAGAATTAAAAATAAGTAATAATCAAATGGTGTTTATATAGCATTTGCATGAAAGCGCTTTACAAATGGGTGGGCATTAGTGACCCCATATGGGAAAACTCAGGCACAGCGTTGAAGAAAGTTCTCTTTGTACACGCAGCCAGTCAGCAGCAGAGCCAGGAATGGAACAGGTCTCCTTGTCCATTGAATCACAATATATCCAGTTTTGTTAAGACTTAAGTATTGTCATCTGAAGTGATTGAGGGGTGTTGGGCAAAGTTGTTTATGTTGATTTCACGGACCACCAAAACTTTTAGCCATTATTTTCACATCTGGGTGCCTAAGGTGAGGCACTTAAATCCATGTTTAGAAAATGGTATAAATGCCCAACTTAGGCACCAAGTGTGAGAATTTTGGCCTTATTTTTTAACTATATCAACTCTAAGTTGATCGGAAACTACATTGTACTATTTAGACAACCTTAACTGATAACTTACAGATTTGTTGTGTTTTTTAACTCCCAATGTTATTGTACTGAAGCTTAAGTGTTAACTCACTTGTTAACTTGCAATCAAGGTTACTAAAGTTCTTAAGATTTTTTTGTTTTTTTGGGCCAGGGGAAAGGTGGAAGTTGGAAGGGCATTGTCATGTACTGTTCAAGTGCTGAAAAGCTGCCCAGGTCTTTGTTCCTTCAGGGTAAATTTTAACCCTTTTCTGTAAAGAGAGATTCTCCACTCTTGCAGTTACATCCTTCTTCAGCAGAGCAGGAAGGACAGCCCAATTAAGAAACAGGACTGGGCGCCAGGAGATCTGCCACAGAAATTCCTGTATGATCATAGACAGCGCACTTGGCCCTTCTCTGCCTCAATTTCCCCAGCTGTAAAAATGGCCTACTTTCCTGTTGGTCCATATACAAATACTTTTTACAGTTTTCCCCAAGTTTGACCTCATGAATAAAGACAATAAATGGTGCCAAATTGTTTAGTAGTTTTGCTATGTGCACAAATGAGTATTAATATGCAAGAGCAAAACTCACTAGTGCATGTAACCATATGGAAAATGTCAGGGTCTCTAGAGGTGAAAGCTGCTGTAGTAAACTACTAAGCAGTGCACCCACAAACATTTTTTTCTAGGATTACTACTACTATAAGTTAAAGGAAGGGAAGATCTAGATTTGTGTTTGGGGAGGCCAGCCCCAGCCTTCCCTGAGGTTTAGACACTCACTGAAACACAAAACCAGGTAAGTTTTGTAGTTATTGTTTTGTACAGCCCTAAATGGCACCCAGCTATAGGAAGCTGATATGGGCCTTCTCTGTGACAGTAGCCTGCTGATAGCTTTGTATTTGATTTTTTTTTTTTTTTTTTTTTTTACTGGAGTCTTCCTTCTCTACTCAGATGTGGTGATAAAAATGCCACCCAAAAGAATATAAAAATATGTGATTTCATGTGGATTCCTATTGTTATATTTCTGAAAAATAAATCTACCTGCTAAAATCCACACATTTGTTATCCTTATAATTAATTGTGCATCTGTACAACTTCCCTTTATTGACATCTTTTTTATTGCAAACACACTGGCTGAAGATTTTTCTTTTTTATATTTCTTTATTTATGCTTTTTTGTAGGTATTGTCTTTTGATGCCTATTTTGATGAAGAAGTGCCTGAAAAAAATCAAGAGCTATATAGAATAAGACATTGTAAAATATACTTCTATCTTGAAGATGACACAATTCAAGTGGTTGAACCCCAAGTCAAAAACAGTGGAATACCACAAGGTACCTATTTATAATAAACCATCCTTTGTTTCTTCACCTCTAATCTTTCCTCATTGAAGTCTTTGTCTATCTAGAAGGATACCTAAAGTGTCTGCTTACATAGGCCTGTTCTACACTGCAAAGTTTTGCCAGCATAGTTATGTCCACTAGGAATGTGAGGGGGGAAAAAATCACACCCCGTAGCTGGCATAGCTGTCCTGACAAAACTCTCACTGCTGTGCCGACAGAGGAGTGCTTTTGTTAGCATAGTTAATGTTTGTGGAGATAGTGTAACTATGCTGGCAGAAGAACTTGTGCTGGCTTATGCCACATCTATACCAGGGGGCTCTGCTGGCGTAGCTATGCTGGCCAAATCTTTGTAATGTAAACAAGTCCATAGTGTAGCTAATTTTGAGTACAAATCTATGACAAAGAGTATAGATACAATTCCTTTTCTTGCCATGGCCATTAATGAGTACTTCCTCACGGGCTTCAGTTTAGAGGATCCAGGCCTAGTAGATGAAGCTCCTGTTTTTGAAAGAACATTCTGTGACCAAGCTGCTGGGCAAAGTCCCTATTTTTACACAGCTATGATTGAAATTACATGATTACGGGTCTGTCAGCACAGTCATGTAAACTCTTAGTTTTCCAAAGGGAAGTTGTATATTATAGACTTCCACTCTTGTCTTGCTGCTGCTACCTTAGAACTGGTAGTTAATTTCTCTATAGAATTCTAACGTTGTTTACTGCCCACTCGGGTAGCATGTGCCTGCCTTTGGTGAGGAGGTACAGCAGCTTTTAGTGCCTCCAGCTGTCAGTTCCCTTATTACTAGAGCCGGTAATTTTTTGATAGGGCCTGCTAAATAATTTGTCACTGACACCCCCAAATTAACTGACTCCTGTGCACTGTGTTCACACCAGTATGCGCAGGGCCAGCCTTTTGGGAGAGGGCTAGTGAGTTGATTTTTTTGGAATACACTCTAAATCTAATGGACTGTTTTTACATAAAAACTGTGTGATCTGCAGACCACCCGCCTGCAGCAGAAGTGTATTGCAGCTGCAGTTCCTTGGCGTTTATGGGGCTAGCTATATACTTCCCAGTATTTGAAACATTTGCAAAAGATAATAGTACAAATAAGCAAGAAGGCTGGGAACCACTATGTCTCTCCAACCACTGGAGCATTTTGTTTACATTCTGATGAATTTTAGTACATACATTGATATGCACACATTTACTACTCAGTCGCCACAGTCCCCTTTGAGTTAGATAAGTATTATTAATTTCCCCATCTATCAAACAAAGATAAAGCAGAAATATTACCTAACTGATCAGTAGAGCCCAGCAAATCTGCAGATATCCGCTTTATATCCGCGGATATCTGCAGATGCAGATGTGGTTGTATTGTTTACCATCTTGGATGCAGATCCAATTTTTTTTCTATCCATGCAGTGAGATAGGGTGCTGATGCAGGTGTGGATACATATAAAAAGTGGAGTGCAGCTCACGGGTTGGATACAAGTTAATTATCACAGATGCAGATCCACATTTTTATATCTGCACAGGGCTCTACTGATCAGTGTTAGAGTGAAATAAAATCCAGGAGTCCCTTTTCCTTTAGACAGTGCTTTGTGTATTGAATGACACTGCCTCTTTTGGTGTTGAGTGGCCCCTCCTTGTGGTCAGAGGTCTCGCTGGCTGTTTAGCAGAGGAGCTGGCTCTGGTTCCAGTAGGCACTCCTAGTCCTACCTGGGCAAATGCTCTATCAGGCTCTGGATGAAGGCTCTATCAGGCTTGTCAAATCTCGGATTCTTTTAACGGGGGAAAATATGAAGAATTTAAACCCTCTGTCTGTGATTGGAGATGGCAGCAGGTAAAGCTGTTCCTTGGTTCATGTGATACAGAAATGAGAGAAGCTACTTCTGGGTTAGACATTCACAGCCTTTTTTGGCTACTAGAATGATCTTCAACAGCTGGTGCACTTGAAGCTTGAGAGCCTGCAATACAACATAGGGTGCCACTTTGGGGCTTGTTGCAGGCTTGTTTCACTAAAACAAGATAGAGCAAGACCACTCTCCATTCCATTGGATTTGGGTGTTGGAACAAATATTTATCCCTATTGCCCGTGTAGTGGTAGGGGTTGGAGAGGCTAGGATGCTGGGCTTAGAGTCCCACGCAGTTTGCTCAGGTTCTAGTGGGGACTGGAAGACTCTGACTGATCTCTTACATACTTGATTGAAGCTAGTGCTAACTGCTGTTGGAGTACTTTATTTTTTTTCTATTGGTTCTAGATACTGAAACTCGAACGTTATTGTAGAGAAGCAAAAATACATTCAATGCTCTATACAGGTGGCTTACATGGCTTATACGACTTTATGGCTTATACAACTCTCCTGATTCTTTACTACAGAATTAGCAACTATTCTCGAGAGACAAGGTGGGTGAGGTAATATCTTTTATGGGGCCAACTTCTGTTGGTGAGCGAGACAGCTTTTTAAAGTTTGTCTCGCTCACCAATAGAAGTTGGCCCCATAAGAGATATTACCTCACCCACCTTGTCTTTCTAATATTCTGGGACTGACATGGCTACAACACTGCATACAACAACTCTTGAAGCGTTAAAATTCATTCAAAAGGACTACTCAGATTTTTTTTAAAACTGTCTAACTCTCTGTTGCCACTTGGGTTGGTGAAGAGGCTTTATAATTTCAGTGTGTCTTTAGCGGAGTTTTTCAGACTGTGGGGCTTGCCCCCATAGTCGGCCATGGAGAGAGATTCAGGGGGACTCGGGCCAGCCCTGCGTGGGTGGGAGTGTGTTGGGCAGGGAGTGCCACCTCTACCCATGACTCACCTCAGCAGGCCACCCAGCCTATGGGTCAGTGTCAACATGTGCATGCCCAGTGCTGGCTCTACACCCAGAGACTGTTGTATGCAGCGTCCCCCACCCTGAAAACCCAAGGGGGGAGGGGCAAGTATTGGGGGGGCACAATCAAAAATTGTAACTCAAAGGGGGGTGCTCAGCTCAAAAAGTTTGAAAACCACTGGTCTATAGAGAGATGATATGGATAGAAACCTCTTCAGCCAATCAGATTATAGATTTCAGCCAAGTCATTTGAATAAAATAGTCCATAAAGACAAAATGAAGATTTTAAGTGTTCTAAATGTCATGGTGGCTGGTGAGCTTTCAGCTAACTGATGTAGGTAAACTGTAAAATACAATGTGTCCATAAGGAATTTATATTTTGTGTTAAATACCCAGCAAAGGTAAGAAGTATGCATTAAGCTGGCCTTTTGAAAAGGTGGGAAACTAGATTTTACACAAGATTTTTAACTCTCTCTCACAGTTCGGCTGAACACAGTAAATGACAATAAACGTCTATTACTGGTAAATGTGAAAACATCTATTACTGGTGTATTGTTTAGCCTGAGCACATTAAAAGTACTCAAGCAAAGACAACGTTTTTAAACACTGTTTTGGGTTTTTTTAAATCCAAAATCTCTAGTTGCCAAGTACATTCAGTTGTAGATACAACAGTGGTTAATGTTGTTAATATTATTTATATTCTAGTAACCCTCAGAAGCCCCATGCAGGACTAGGGCCACGCTGCATTAGGTACAGTATAGATATGAGAAAACCCAGTCTTACCTAGAAGAGCTTAGTCCTGAAAAGGAGGTGGGTGGGAGAACAGACAAAGGGTGTGGGAAAGAATTACAGCAAATAAGTGAAGAGATCAGGGAAACAATGGCTCATATGTTAGTTTCATGTAGTTATTTTTATACATTTATTTTTGTTCATACTTACATGTTCTCTTTCGAGTGATTGTGCACCCAATGCACTCGAGTCAGACACTTTTGCCAGTAGTACCACTAGGTGCTGCATGTGCCCTCTCTCATCTTGTGCGCCTAGCTGAGGACATAAAAAGGGCTGATCCACTGCCTCCCTCTCAGTTCCTTCTCACAACCCGTGGTGGGAGTTGGAGCTCCCCGTACCTTTAGCTTAGGTTTGCCAGCTTTCTAAATAATTGTATTATATATAGTTATGTATAGTTAGTTCTAGTGTAGCTATAAGTTAGTGTAGTTACTTAGTTTTAGTTTAGGAAAAAACTGGTCATTTGAAATGACGAAAAATTATCAGGATTCAAGCAATGTACCACACTCAGCCATTTTCTTTGTGACAGGCAGGCATAAAGGCTTCTTGATTTGGCTAGGTGAGGGACACATGCAGTATTTGTACCTCCTTCCCTACCAGGACTAACAGACTGAGGGATTTCCGCCTCGAAGCCCTGATGAAGCAGGGTGATGCGCCCCTTTTCCTAACGGGACTCCCACAACAAAATAATGAAATCAAGTCGACAAGAAGTGCTCCTCCTGCTACCTGGGATCCCAAGCAGAAGTCGATGGGAAAACATCATTCTTCACCCTCCCCCCACAGCCTCCTCAGAGCACTCCCAGCAGTCTGACTCTTCATCTCATAAGAAGGCTCCCAGTAAGCACTCCAGTAGTACTGGTTTGAGGCGTCACAAGCATAAGCACTCACTGGCGCCATTTGAGGTGACACTGTCAACTGCGGCTCCTTTGGGACCATTGAGAGCGGTGTCTTCATCCTTACTTGGTACATTGTCAGTACAGCTGATTCAGACCCTATTGGTACTGCCGGCTCTCCAACTATCCTAGTTGAAGACTTACCTGTCTCGGTCCCATTGACTCCTCAGGCATTCCTGTCTGCAAAGGAATTTCTGTGCCTCCCCTTACCGGGCTTTCCATTGTCATACCCGGCTCCAGTTGGGGCAACTCAGTGTCTTTGGCACAGTTGATACTATCAGCACCTTCAGCACAATCAGCACTGCCGGCATGCTGAGCAATGCCAGTGCCTTTGACATAGTCTGGGCAGACAGCATGTCTTTCCACTTTATTATGCCAGCACCATTGGTACTGCTAGCACCAATCACCTTGTTGGTACTCCGGCCACCTTGTCCCTTGGTTTCTTTGGATCTGCTGGTGTCTTCCATACCCTGACCACTACAGACTCCAAGGGGGACTGCCCCTCCCTTTTCTGAAGAAACCTACGTTTCTTCTTCAGACTTTGAAAGGGAGGAACTTGTATCACCTTGAAGGTCTTTTAGATCACCTTATAGACCTCTTACCAGGGTTATGGGTCCTAAGAATCAGGACTGGTTTTCCACCCTGGGCTACTCAGACAGTGCAGTATCCCTCCTTGCTTTACTAATCTGAGGGATTCTAGACCACAATCACAATCTAAGGGGAGGATTCCTCCCATTCCTCCCTCTGGTCAGGCTCCTGCTACCATCCGTTCACTTACTGTATTCGACACAATTGGGAAAGGAGAAGTAATGGAGGAACCGTTAGATGTTCTCCTCCCCCTCCCCCCCATATCTCATCCTCTTCTCCTGATGAAGCCATCAGTCTAGATTCAACGTCTCCCCCCAGAGGACTTCAAAGTTATTAACCTCAACATTTGTGAGGTGCTCAGATACTACCATGATGGGGGCGAAACAGTTACTTACCTGTATGTTAACGGTTGTTCTTTGAAATGTGTTGTGCACATATACATGCCACTGCGGTGTGTGTGTGTGCCAAAAACACTCGAGTTGGAGACTTTTGCCAGCAGGACCATTAGGTGGCACATGAGCCCCTGCTCTCCTCATGCACCCAGCTAAGGGTATAAAACAAGCGTATCTGCTGCCTTCCTCTTCATTCCTCCTCGCTGCTATCTAATGTCCAAAGTAGTGGGGAAGGTGGGAGGGTTGTGGAAAGTACATGTGTACAACGCATCTTGAAGCACAACACTTACTGTACAAGTAAGTAACCTTTTTTTCCTCAAGTGATTGTGCACATGTACATTCCACTATAGGTGACTCATCAGCAGCTTCCTTACAGATGGAACAAATTCAGATCACCTGAACAGAGACTGTAATGCTGACTTGTTGGAGTTAGCATCATCACAAGAGGCTTGAGTGATGGTGTAATATCTGGAAAAGGTATGTACAGACAACCACATAGCAGACTTCTACAAAGCAGCAATCAGGATATTGCTCAGAAGGGCTGATGAAGTGGACTGAGCCTTGGTGGAATAAGCCATTATTCTCGGTGGAGGACAGAGTTAGCAAGATTGTAGCAGTGCTTAGTGCAGTCAGAAATCCAGTGAAAGATTCACTGAGCTGACATGAAAGGTATGTTTATACTGCAGTTAGACATCTATGGCTGGCCCATACCAACTGACTTGGGTTTATGGAGCTCAGGCTAAGGGGCTGTTTAATTGCTGTGTAAATGTTTGGGCTCGGACTGCAGCCTGAGCTCTGGGACCCTCCCACCCCGCAAGGTCATAGAACTCGGCTCCAGCTCTGCATCACAATTAAACACCCCCTTAGCCTGAGCCCGAGTCGGTGGGCATGGGCCAGCTGCGGGTTTTTAATTGCAGTGTAGACCTACCCTAACTGGCCTTTAACTCTCACAGCATAGGCTACAAAAAGCCTGGGAGAGGCTCAGAAGGATCTAATACAGTCCAGGTAGAATGCCAAAGCTCTACAAGCATTGAAGTGTGGAGTCTTTCTTCAGCTCTGGAGAAGAAGGGGGTTTCAGGAAGAACACCAGAAGATGAACAGTTTGGTTTGGGTGGAAAGCTGACATTACCATTGGAGTAAACTTCGGGTGTGGCCTAAGGGAAACTTTGGATTTATGAAAGACCATGAAAGGAGGGTCAGCCAGAAGAGCGTGAAGTTCTGAAACTCTCCTTGCGGAAGTGATGCTAGCCAGAAATGCCATCTTCATAGACAGTAGAGGTAGTGAGGTTGTTGCCATAAGTTTGTAGGAGGATCCCATTAGTCTGGAGAGGACTAAATTGAGATCCCATACAGGTAGGAGATTAGACACAGGCGGGTAAACATTCAGCAGACCTTCTAGATATCTGGAAACCAAAAGGGTGAGAGAAAATAGAAAATCCGTCTATTGCTGGTTGTAGTGAGATATGGAAGCCAGGTGGACTCTCCCAGAATTAACTGAATCCCACATGATTTCAGGTGCAACAGATAGTCCAGTACATGTCTAAATTCTGTTTGATGGGGCAATAAATGTGATTGCGCCCATGTCAGAAACCTAAACCTAAACTTTGCTGCATATGTGGATCTTTGCTGCATCTCTGCGGGATTTTTCTGTTTAACAAGATGGCTTGACTATCCTGGGAGCACGATCTGTCATGAGTGTTCAACCAGGGATCATCCATGAAGTGGGGAGACTGGTGGTTGGGATGTAGAGACTTGCCCTGGTTCTGAGAGCGGTGTGAAGTGGATAACACATCCCTCCTTCACAATGCTGAGCACCTACTTGTCTGATGCGATGTCTTTCCAAGCACAGTGAAAGAGAGAGAGGCATCTTCTGGAGGAAAGATATGGTCAGTATGCTGTCATACTGAATGCTTGGAAGTTGAAGATGTCTGGTGAGAAGGGCCAGCTGTAGACAAAATCAACTGGCAAAATTAAGCTGGTCTAGACCTTCCCTTCATGGAATCCTGTAATGTTTATGAATCTTATAGTACGGGTGATGTTGAGATTATTTCCTCTGTCACTGGGGTGTAAACTCTTAGCGTAGGAAACGGTACATGGGAGTCTTTCAGGCTGTGCATAGCACAGGGAAAATAGCTTAGACCCTATGAAGGGCAAGTCCTTGATTGTATTTTGAAGCTCCTTTGGAATGCCAGACATCTGATGTGATGTCTTTCCAAGCCTGCGGCTAGGAAAAGCACTCATGGAGATGGAGGTGGCCATAGAACACAAGGTCCAATCAGCGTCATCAGTGGCTGCCTGGAGAGATGATCAGGGTGTGATGTGTCCTTTTGAAGTCAGAGCCAGGAACTGTTCCTTATGTTCTTGTGGCAACTTGTCATCAAATTTAGAATTTTTTGGAAAAAATAATAAAAGTATGTTTAGACAACAGAGCTTGATAGTTGGCCACTCTCATTTATAGAGTAGTGGTAGAATAAGCCTTCTGGCGATATAAATCCAGTCTCTTGAACTGCTTGGCTTTGGGAGTGGCTTTAGGATGGGACTGTCAAGAGCAGCCATGACTACCAAGGAATTGGGAGCTGGTTGGGTAAAAAAGTAATTGAAGTCCGGCTGAGGGACTTGACAACATTTGTCCACCCATTCGACTATAGTTGGTATAGAGGTGAGGTTCTGCCAGATGGTTTTCGCCAGCTCCAACAAGGCTTCATTAATGGGAAAGGTATTTCTTTCTGAGGCAGGGGTTTGTAAAATATCAAGAAGGCTGTGTGTATTTTCTTGCACAAGCTCAGCGTGCACTCCTAAGGAAATGGCCACTCTCCTCAGTAGGTTCTCCCTCCGCTCCCAGAGACTTCCCATGTTAATGGCTTTAACCTCTCAATACCTCTGTTAAGAAGGGAAATAAAATTATCCTCATTATACAATTGGGGAATTGAAGCACAGAGATTAAGAATCTTGTGCATAGTCACACAGGAAGTCTGGCAGAACCAGGAAGTGAACCCAGGTCTCTAAATCCCAGTCCAGTGTGTTAACTACAAGAGCGTCCTTCTGGTGCTTTTAAAAAAAAGGTATTTAACTATTACTGAAAATGTATGGATTTTTTGAGGGAAAGTATGCAGCGCTCAAGGTTGAATTGCAGGAGAAGGAATTGTTGGTGTAAGGGGAGTGGATTAAGTGAGAGGACAGCGGAGTGGGGGGAAGTTGGAAGGGTGAGGGGAAAGAAAGCAGAGGGGATGTAAGAAGGATAATCGTCATGGAGAATCAGGCTGGGTAGCTAAAGGGCTGCAGTGGTAGGAAAAGGGCAGAATGAAGGAGAACCAGCGAACAATGGCAATAAGGTAAATGAGGGGAAAGACGTCCACAGGCCAAGTGTCAGGGTTGATAGAATGGTGGTAGAAGACTAAGAAGGCTCCTGTTGACTGATCCTATTTTTCATTTGGAGAGGATATAGGAGAATGATCCAGAGGGTCTTTCTGGGTGTAGTACTGCTGGGGTGGCTGGAGGGCCTTGACTTATCCCCTATGCTTTCAGCTGCAGATGGTTGTTTCATTGAAGAGGCTTGGGTTTTCTATTGTCCATTCCCTGTGAGATCTCTCCAGCTTCTGCTGTGTCCCAGGTAGTGTAGATAGGGGGTGGTGTCCTGTGTGGGTCTCTCTGGGTATGGTGAGGTCATGGAAGCTTGTGAGTTACCCACTGTGCTCTCTGTTGTGGCTAGTGCTGGCTGCTTTGGCAGAAGAGTGTTATATAGACTCACATACCGAGAAAACGCTTATGGTAGACACAAAGGAAAAAAGTTTTTCTGAAGCAAAAATAATGAATTTACAAATGTAAAAGTATAGCTTACAAACAAAATGAAAACAGCAGAAAATGTGTGTTTACCAGTAATCAAAACCCCCTAAGAGTAAAAGATCTCCAGAAATGATTTTCAGAGAATTGAAAAAAGTTTCTGTGAAATTGACAACAATACAGGGATGTGAATATGTACAAAATATAAATAAGGCCGCTATGAAGAAACTAAAATTGTAAACTAGATTTAATGCTGGAAGATGAATTGCTAAAATTTGAACTTACAATACTAAAGGAGGAAAAAAACCTTTGGGTTTGTTTTACACAGTGGGGTAATGCGCTCTATGGAGGTGTGATTTCTAAAGCTCACTAACATGTTGCCTATTAAATGGTTCATATAGACCCTGCTGGTGCTCTTTAACGTACAGTAGTGCTGTTTTGAAGCAGAACTGCATTAAAGCACATTAGGGAACCATTAGTGCACACCAGCAGGGTCTACATGGACCAATTAATACACAACACATTAGTGCTTTGTAGAAATCTCGCTCTTGCAGAGTGTTACACCCCACTGTGTATACAAGCCCTTAGAAACATTAGAAGAAAGCTATCCAAGCAGAGAAACAAATACTTTCATTCATGTTTTGCCAGGCCAATTTGAAACTGACTTTGGAGAAACTGGAACCAAAGCTAAAAAATACCAGGACAATCAAAATACACAAAACTAAGTAAAGCTATGGGAGCACAGAGTGATGGAGAGATCAGTAACCTTGAAAACACACACAAACTCCACCTAAATCTTTCCTGGGTCAGTGTGTTACTGCAGAGCAATAACAAGAAATCCTCCATGTGCAGAGGAGACAAGTTAGGGTGATTCTAATATGCATTTCATAATCCCCAGCTAACTGAACCCTGGCTAGCTGACGCTCTCTGTTATGAAAGTCATTTATGTCCCATGGGGTTAACTGTAGTTTCCAGTGCAGCCTAGGCCCCACAATCTAGAGCACAGTTAAGCAGCTGGCTGGCTTCCCCAAGGTCAGCCAGCTGAAAAGGAGAGCATAGCTGCCTGCTGGCTGGCTTCCCCAAGGCCAGCTGGCTGAAGAGGAAAGTGCAATCAGGCAAGCGAGGCTGCAGTTAGCTCTTCCAGTTTAACTGAATCTGATTTATCTAAAGTTTTATGATGTTTCCTGGAACATTTAGATAATCAGGGTTCTATCATGTTTATTCAGGGCAAGATCATGCCCTTGCTGCATGTTCACACGTGCGTGGATATAAGGAGCCCTCTTACTCCTCCATGCTTGCTTTTTCTATTGTGGGGCGAGCAGAGGCTTCTGGGGTGGTGCTACTCCCCTGTTCTATGAAGGTTGCTTTGAGTGAGTAGAGTGAAGGCATCACGCATTTCCCTCCGTCTCCCGTTACTCAATGCATGGGCCAACACAGCTGAGCCAGTGTGTACGGGAGGTAAGATATACCAGGAAGAGTGCTGGTGCTGTTTACTTTCCCTGTGGAGTTAGGGAGGAAGTGGAGACTCAATTTTGACATAATTTGTTCCCTGCTCTGCTCAGGAAGATTACAATCTAACTTCAAGGCTTCCTTGCATCACTTTTTGGTATTAAAGATCTCTTGTAAGGTATCATTGGACTTGTCCAAATCAAAAATAAAAGCACACTTTAAAGAGACACAGGCAGGGGTGCTCTATAAATATATTAATAACTTCCTGTCGCCCAGACTCCAACGAGGATCGTGGAGAGTCAGTCCACCAGTCATGCCAGAAAAGATAACATGTTCTGGCTCCTGGAGCAAGCATATAGTGAAAATAAATGCCAGCACCACAGGCTGATACAGAAGAGAAGCTATATTCCAGATAGAAAAATGAGTATAATGAAGAAGAGGGTTGGCCCTACTGAACAGAAGGAGATTAAAAAAGAAATCCGTAATGCAGTAGAATAGTCTGTTGGATGCTGCACTATATGAAGTAACATCTACTTAAAGAGGTGTCAGAATGTTCACTCATTCTGAGTGATCTGATTGGCTGAGCATGCATACACAGGTCCTCTTATAATGGATTCTTATGGCAATTTCTTTTGATGCGGAAATGGTTTTCTCCCCTCCCCCGACAAAAGTAGGATAATAAAAGCCTAAACTGTGCTGAACAATGTCCATTAAATCTCAAATTCACCAGTCTAAAGTTTATCATCTATAGAACACGTGAAGAAATGAACTTGATCAGGCATAACAATATCTTAATTTTTTTAAAAGGGTGCTTTTGACACCCTCTGCACAAGACATTTTCCATTGGCAAAGAAATTCTTAGCTACTTAGCACCAAGATGAAATGTGTATCAGAGTCAGACACAGTATCCATGAAAAATTAGTTGAAAACCACCTCTGAGTCTTTGTCTGCACTGGAAAGATGCATCATGTTAGAAAACCATCAACTGATGTATTTTAACTAAAATGATAATTAAACATGATTTTGCCCCCTATATGGGTAAGGATCGTTGTGTTTAAAAATATGTCGCAGGTCCTGGTTAACCCAGGGGGAGACCTGTCAGGGCGGTCACTGGGTGACTCAGTGAGGCAGAGGTGGAGCTGGTTTGGACAGGTGCAGGTGGATGATGGTGTAGGGCCAGTTGGTGAGAGCAGGCTGGAAGCCTGAGGCAGGAGCCATGCAGGCTGGAAGCCCAAGCAGTCTGTAACACCACAAGGCAGAAAGAGAGTTCCCAGCCAAGTGGTGACCTTGCACAGACTGGCTGACTGCTCTTTCTGTGAGATAAATAGCTGTCCACAGGGGTCATCTGACCTGGTCCTGGCTTGTGCGTTGGCTGTTGCAGCATGCCTGAGGGATAAGTCATTGCAGGCTCTGGCTGAAGGATTACCTCACAAGACCCAGGTGTTAACCATTACCAGCTAACACGTTTTTAAACACAACCTGTGCCTGTGTACAGTTGGTGCTAAGTAGTGTTTTACCTCATGTTAATTAGAATGTGTTATGATTCATTGTCTTAGTGGAGCTATGGTCTAAATGTGCACATAGGTAGTACATTGATACATCATAAACCCTGAGGAGTATCTTTGCAACTCATTGTATGGCTCCATAGAGCAGGCCTTGTCTATCATGGGTATCCAAACCTGGTGTTGGACTAGCCAGATAGTAGCTCATAATTATTTTCCAATGAGAGGTCAGTGACACAGATATGTTATATGTAGGGTGACCAGATAGCAAGTGTGAAAAATCGGGACGGGGTGGGGGGTAATAGATGCCTATATAAGAAAAAGCTCCAAATATCGGGACTGTCCCTATAAAAGTGGGACATCTGGTCACCCTAGATATACGTGTGACATAACTGGGTCTTAAATTGTAGCATCAAAGTAGGGGGCAAACACAGTGGGAAATGTATTTATTTGATTAACTACCCTGAAAATTTGAAGGAACTGGCATCTTTTCAGAACAGGAGTGAATATTTGACAAATAACTGAGAATACAGGGCTGGAAGTAACCCATCTAGAGCCATTCCACAGGGAAATAAGATATCCAATAAAGAGTTTCCATAACTAAGAAACAAGGCAATTCACACACCAAACAGGAATATATAAGAAAAATCCCAGCAAAATTACCATTTCTCAACATTTGAGAAATATCAAAAAGGGATTCAGGCGGTAACAAGTAGAGTGCAAGATGCACAGCTGAAAGATATTGGAAAGAGACCTCCTACTTGCATGAAGAGTAGGGACAAGACCCCTGAGACATTGTATATGACACACACTTACACAGTACTAACTCAAATACTAGAACTGTTTGAATATTGTTACATCTTTATTAGTATTGAAAGGCATATTGGGAACCAATAGTGGTAAAAGACCTATGTAGCTGTAAGTAGTGATTATAACAGTTTACAATTTTTGATGAATGAGTTGGTCATATTATTGCAGTCCTAGCCAATAGATGTCCTCATGGCAAAATGATTGCCACAAAGTAGTACCTTTGTTGCTAGGCTCCTCAGGGAGGCAAAGATTTCATGACGGCTTAACTACCTTCTCATTCCCTAGCGGTGGTTTCTCAGGAATGGGTTGAGAAACATTCATGTGGGAAAGCTTTCCCTTTTACTGTTGCCCCTGCTGGTGTGCCTATGTGGATAAATCCTTGGACTAAAGCCCTCTGTTGTCTTTTCACCACTTGTTATAAACACTAAATTCAGTCAGAAGAGAAAAATAATCATTGTAGGTCCTAATGTATACATGCCTGACTGCAGCACATTACTTGAGCAGTAGGCTACAAACTGCTTCTGAAGAACTGTGAGTAACATGTACTTTTGAGGCATTTATCACTACAATGCACCGTGCCTAATTCAGCAATGTACTTAAGCACGTCTAACTGGAAAGAGGAATAGTCCCAATGAAGACCATTTACGCCCACCTTAAGGTCCCTTTGCATTGCTAACAGTGTAACAGTACATTAGTGTAAATGAGACTCGTATACCACAGGACAACATCTGCTGTTCATTCAACCCTTTCCTTGATAATCTAGTTTTCCAGGCAGAAATATCAAAAGGAAAAACAAATGCAAGACTTGCAGTGTGATGGATGTAAAGTTTGTTGTTCTCGATGTTGGGAGTGCCTGTTGGGAATTACAGTCCTAGAGGGATAAGTATCCAGTCAAGAGATGGAAGAAGGGCTACTAATTCATCAGTTCTCTTCCTAAAGTTAAATGTGCAGACATTTAAAAAATATTCTCTGAGAGGGCTTGGAGGTGGCATGGTCTGTTACCAGTTGTTTCTGTTTTTTGACTTCCATAATTCAGCATCGAGAGCAATGGTCTCTAGGATAGATGCTTGTAGGCACCCATGGGTATAGCAAAAGGCTGAAATATGACTGTGTTTATTTTGAGGGGTGGGGAAAGGAGTTTAGACTTGTAAAAGCAAAACTAAGGCTGCTGTAGATGGGCTAACTGTGATTAGGTAGCTGGTGTGCTGTAACCACTGCTTATTGTTCTGTATTTAATTTGTCTCGTTGTTATCTGGTGCTTCCCCCCACCTGGTAATTTTGTGCTTGTTATCGCTCATTTCATATTTAGATTGTAAGCTCACTGAGGCAGGGACCATTTCTTTGTGATGTATTTGTACAGTGCCTAGCACAATGGGGTCCTACTTCCTGATTAGGGCACCTATGTACTATATAATATAAATAATAATGGGTAATCGGGCAATCAGCTGATTATGGCTGGCTCTGTGTAACAAGAAATAGGGCAACAAGCAGTTTGATGGTTACTAGGATTTAATAATGTTCAGAACCTCTGGAAAGAGATTCCGATAGTTAGTAACCCCAGTCCTCCTGGCGTTGTATAAATCAATGGATTCCCTTGTTTCCTTATCTTGTGGCTGCAGCACGGGACGTGGAGTCAGGAGTTCTGGGTTCTTGTCACAGACTGTGGCAAAACTGAAGCTTCAGGAAAGCAATTTAACCTTTGTTTCAGTTGATGGATATTAATTCTGTCTACTTCATGGGTGGAGTGGTGTTTACAAAGATTAGCGAATTAACCCAAAGTCTTTTGAGATGCTCGAAGTGCTATGATTGTGAATAATAGAAAAATGTAAGATATATACTGGTCCCCCAGTGTCTGGCTGATAAAACAATAGTGGTTTCCTTTCTTAAGTGTGGATATTACTCCACAGGGAGCTCCCAGGGAGCTGGTCCTTTGCTTCAGGGATTATAAAGAATAAAATTAAAGCAAGTCCCAAATTTGTCTCACTTCAAAGTGAAGTTTCTTTTTTTTCTGATAGGGTTCTGGCCCCTGTCAGATTGATGAGCCCCAAGCCTGTTCTCCAAGTCAGTGGTCTGCATTTCCCCACTGGAAGCCAATCAGTCCAATATTGCCCCTGCTTTCAACTTACTTCTTAGTGACCTTAAACTGAAGGCCCCTCCCTCTATGCTTGGAAGTTCAGGCAGTTTCTCCTGGGCAGGACAGTTGTCTTCTCTTATCACAGTGATGGATTACTGTTCTCACCCTGTAGAGTGTTGTATCGGGACATCCCATCTTTGCCATCCTTTGTTTCCCAGACTGTGCCATCCAGTTGTCTACCTCCAGAGAGTTTTAGCCATTTGGTTTTTGTGTGACTTTTCACCTTTCTCTTTAGAAAATAACTGGTGATTAAAAGGCAGTAGGGGCTGCCATAGCTTCTCAATAGAAGTGGCAAAGACCACCCTCCCCTTTGGATGGTCATCCAGTTTAGAATGCTGCTAAGAAAACACCCGCCAATCATGTTCTGAGATCTAGCTGGGAATCTGTTCCAATAACATACTTGTAAGTCTTGGTCTCAGAAGGTAATGGCTTTCTTTACTTGCGTCACAGAGGTGTGTTTGACCTCCGTATTTGGAGAGTGATTTGTGAACTTCTGAAGGTGATGAATGCAAAGTATTATTATTATTTAGAAGAAAAAAGATCCCCCTTTACATATAGTTATGTGAACAATCTTTGCTGCACAAAGGAATAGTTGTCTCAGTTTTGCTGATTTTTTATTTTATGTGGGTTCTTCCATTTTTAAAAAATCAAACGAGCATACTAGGTTAATGTGAAATTGGATCCTTGGAGCAAAAGATACTTACCTTATCATTTTGATACAGGAACTATTGTCCGGCGTCATCGGATTCCACTTCCACCTCCTAATGAAGATCAGTTTTATACTGTAGATTATTTCAACATCAATACAGAAGTAATCTTTTATGCCCGAAGGTATAAGATTGTAGATTGTGATCAATTCACAAAACATTTTTTGAGGAAGCTGGGAGTCAGATTAAATCCTCCAGCATATCATCCAGAAGATCCATACACCAGAGACCGGCAAAAGGTAAGGCAAGACAGTGATGGTGAAAATCTAATTTTACAAACAAAAAAGCCTCTGTGAATGCATATGCAAAGTATATTACATAAGAACATTTCCCCTGCAGCAAATTAAAAATGTGTCCACATAACTATTTTAATATATGTTAATTAAATTTGGAATTAGTACAAAAAAAATAAAGCAGAAAAGAAAATACCCATTTGGTATACTTTGACTCACTTTCAAAAGCAATAGCACATAATATAGTTCCAGACAGGTCAATTTTCCTGTTGATGTGCACATCTACTTTGAAGCAGAGGGGAAGCATTTGGGGAATAGCTAGCGTGATAAATTCTTATGATAAAAGCAATATCTGTTGTGTGTATTTGCTTGATAAAACAGTTCTTATCTGTTACTAAAAATTGTAAGAACACAGGAGTAAAATTGTCTTCAATATTTCTGTGCATGTAACTGCATAATATTACATTTAATATCTATATAAAATGAATTACTTCCAGCCCTACATGTGGTGAATCAGATTTATTAGAGACAAAGTATAAAGAACGAGATTGTCTCTAATAAATCTGATTCACCACATGTAGGGCTGAAAGTAACTCTTTTAATATAGATATTAACTGTAATACTGTGCTAGCTGTTCCCCAGATGCCTCCCCTCTGCTGCAAAGTAGCAAGAATTCCTCATGGTTGTTTCCCACATAAGAGCTCAAATGGGGAGAATCCAATAGATGACTGGGGAACTTCTCAAATAGCAAACAACAGGGGCAGGATCAGATGATCCAAGTGATGTGGGCCCTCAGCAATAAACTTTAACTTCCTTTTCAGGGTCTGGTTGAATTGTTAAACCAGACCATCCATTGGCGGATGATAGACAGACATATATAGAGTCTTTCATTTTAGTAGATCACACTTCAGTAGCCAAGATGTAAAGTTGGTGCCTTGATCAGTAAGCCTCCCCTTAGGTACTCCTTACCCTGCAAAGATGTTTAGCAGTTCTGCTGTAATAATCTTTGCATTGAGGGCATGCAGTGGGATTGCCTCAAGATAGTGGATGGCGTAATCAACTCTAACTAAATACATGTTTGCATCCAGCTGCACTTTTTTCTAAAGGCCCTATGAGTTCCATCCTGAGTCTTTCAAATGGGATGCTTACTATGGGGAGTCAGACCAGAGGGGCTTTTGTCACTCCTTTAGGTCCTACTTGTTGGCATTTGGGGCCGGAGCCTTTAACTTCTTCGTGAATTCTGAATCCAAAAAAGTGATCCAGAATCTTGACAGGGTCTTCTCACAATTGAGGTAACCCGCAGAGAGGGTATTGTGAGCCAGTCGCATAAACCAGGGGTATTGCTCTGCTTGTTGCGAGTCTGTCACCTCCCTGTTTACCACTGGCAGTTGGTCGTAAATGGGGCCTTACCAAATGTATGGGTAATTTTGGTCTATTTCACGGTCATAGGTTTTTAAAAATCCTAAATTTCATGATTTCAGATATTTAAATCTGAAATTTAATGGTGTTATAACTAAGGCTACGTTTTAGTCATGGGTATTTTTAGTAAAAGTCACAGACAGTAAACAAAAATTCATGGCCCATGACCTGTCCATGACTTTTACTAAAAATACCAGTGAATAAAATTGGGGGTGGGGGGCGGACTGCCCGGAGGCCCTGCGGGTGCTGGGGGAGGGCAGCCCGGCTGCTTCAGAGGGTGTGGGGGGGGGCATGCGGCCCAGGACCCCTGCTTGTGTGTGTGTGTGTGTGTGGGGGGGGTGGCAGTGTGCATGCTGGGACCCCTGCTGGTGCTGGGGGGAAGGTTTGGCGAAACCAGCAGGCTCCCTACCTGGCTCTGCACCTCCCCCAGTCAGCAGTAGCAGAGTTTGGGTATGGGAGGGGACAGGGGGTTGGGGCACGGGATGGGGTGAGGCATGCTCTGGGCGGCGCTTACCTGGGGGGTTCCCCGGAAGCAGCGACATCCCCCTCGCTCAGCTGCTGGGTGGAGGTGTGGCCAGGCAGCTCTGTGTGCCTCTGCCTGCAGGCACCGCCCCCGCAGCTCCCATTGCTGGTCTGTGTGTCTGTGTCTGAGCTGCCCCTGAGCCAGGGGCACCGGCCGCTACAGAAGTCACGTAGATCACGGAAAGTCATGGAATCCATGACCTCCATGACAAACTTGCAGCCTTAGTTGTAATTGTAGGGGTCCTGACCCAAAAGGAAGTTTTGGGAGGGTTGCAAGGATATTGTAGGGGACTTGCAGTATTGCCACCCTTCCTTCTGCGTTGCTGCTGGTAGTTGCACTGCCCTCAGAGCTAGGTGGCCGGAGCTCGGCGGCTGCTGGCTGGGAACCCAGCTATGAAGGGAGCACTGCCACCAGCAGCAGCACAAAAGTAAGGATGGCATGGTATGGTATTGCCACCCTTACTTTTGTGCCGCTGCCTGCAGAGCTGGGTGCCTGGCCAACAGCCACCGCTCTCTGGCCACCCAGCTCTGAAGGCAGCGCAGAAGTAAGGTGGCAATACTGCAACCTCCCCCACAATAACCTTGTGATCTCCCCATAACCTCCTTTTGGATTGGGACCCCCAGTTTGAGAAACGCTGGTCTTTTCTGTGAAATCTGTATAGTATAGGGTAAAAGCACACAAAAGACCAGATTTCACTGGGAAGACCAGATTTCATGGTCCATGACCTGTTTTTCACGGCCGTGAATTTGGTAGGGCCCTAGAAAGAAACCTTCCCTCTGATTCTTGATGACGTCAAGTCCCTCTAGTTAGGATGTCCCCTTCCTGTTAGGGGGACCAAGATCACTTTGTTGTTTGGTGGCCCTTCTCACTAGGATGGATCCCCCATCTCCAAGGTCCTGCTCCTCACCTATACCTGCCAGCTTTGCAGAGCTTGAGATCCCATCTCCCAAGGCACTCTCAATTAATCTCTCTGGGGCAGGTTTAGACTCCCTCAGTACCTCAGAGAAATGCTCCCAATCCCACCCCCAGATAATGGGGCAGGCTAGTGTCGAGGCCAGCCCCACTACAAGGAACTTCGTGTTTTCCCCTATAGATAACTGCACATGTACATTAGGATAGGGTTTAACGTCTTTGAGAATATACTGTGGAAAGATAGACTTCCTGGATGCCTCAGGGTTTGAGACCGAGTTGTCCTGGACCAGGTTCTGCCCACACTGGGAATCCATCAGACCCATCATCTCTGTACTGTTTATCCAAACAGACCATTACTTTAGCTGGGGCTTGCTTTGGCCACAGCTTTCTGCCTTCCACAGCTGTCCACAACCACACTCCATATCGTGGCACTTGTGATACCAATGACCTGGGTGCCCACATGAAAAGCAAACTCCCACTGCTGGCTGAGTGGGCACTGGCCCCAAGCCTAACGTCTGAGGTGGCCTTTCCTTATGTGGCTTGTCAGCTCCCATCCCCTGGCTTTCCTGCAGAGGAGTCCATGGGGCTCCCAGCGACCTTCGTTGAGCTGGGGCCCGAGATGCTGTGGTTTCCCAACAGGGACAGCCTGGAGCCCCTTAGAGGCTGGTGCTCCTGAGACCACACTGCCTGACCGCCAGTACCCCTGGTGAGTTGCGGGGCTCCCTTGGCGTCAGGCAGGTTCTTGTGTGATGCTACCAGAGCCACTTCAGCAGCTAGATCATATTCCATCAGCCAGACAGCATCGGCTAGGGACTCTGGCTGGTATTTGAGCACCTAGTGTCTACCCCGAGCTGGAAGCATGTGGGCAAACTGCTCCACCCATGATGAGCTCAGCCAACTCAACTCCTGTCCAAATCTCTGGCTTTAAACACCTTCAGCATAGGTCTCAATTTCTGGGCAACCACGCAGGATCAGGATCCCTGGGGGTATTTCTCCCCATGGAACCTCTGTCAGATGGTCTCCTCCATGATGTCAGGGTAGTCCAGTACAGCTGCTTTCACTTAGAATCATAGAATATCAGGGTTGGAAGGGACCTTAGGAGGTCATCTAGTCCAACCCCCTGCTCAAAGCAGGACCAATCCCCGATTTTTGCCCCAGATCCCTAAATGGCCCCCTCAAGGATTGAACTCACAACCCTGGGTTTAGCAGGCTAATGCTCAAACCACTGAGCTATCTCTCTTCTCCCCCCTCCCAGCACGTAGTCTTGGGCACACACTGTGTCCAGCCCCTGGTATGTAGCCTATGCTGGTCCTGCCGAGTCAGGTGACTACTGGGCTGCTGTTGCTACACACTCAAACGTTGTCAGGAAAGCCTCTGGGTCCATCCTCAGGTCTCATCTTAGTGAGTTTCACTGACAGGTGAGGCCCATGGGCCTGGAGGGGAAACCCCTGGGAGACCCTGAGCTGCATCAGGCCCTTAACTGTTGGACCAGCCTTTGCTCCTGTTCCTGCTGTTGTGCTTCTAGGGCCCGGGCAAGAGGCAGTGGGTTCAAACTACAGCACAGCAGATTTAGATTAAATCTCAGGACAAATTTCCTAGCTGTCAGAACAGTAGGCCAATGGAACAGGCCGCCTAGGGAAGCTGTGGAAGCCCCTTCACTGGAGGTTTTCAAAAGGAGTCTGGATAGCGGTGGCCATCTGTCTTGAATGGTTTAGACACAACAAATCCTGCATCTTGGCAGGAGGTTAGACTAGATGACCCTTGTGCTCCCTTCTAACTCTGATTCTATGGTCCAAGCACAACACTCATTCATTTGGGCACTTTTCTATGTCATCATTAATCCTTACCCGCTCTACTTATTAAAACTATATGTTACATGAAACAAATTTTTACATCCCCAAGGACCCAGTCGCACCCTTGCCTGGCACCCACTCTGGCTCATAAGCTTCCAGTTTCATGTGCACATGCACACATCCCACCAAGTCTCCCTCCCTGTCAGTTCCTAAACACTGTATAGATTTTTGTTTTCTGCAGGGTTTGGGATCCGTCTCCCCACAAATCAGGGCAGAGCAGTGGGAGTAGCAACAAGAGATTTTTCCCTGGTCACTTTCTTGAGGGCCATGTCTCCTTTTCTTCCTCATCAGTATGGAGGAGAAGAGGCATTGTGCTTTTTTTCTGACCTGCCCCCAGTGGGAGTTGTGGTCAGGGGTTTGCAGACAGTTGTCAGGGGTCCAGACTCCAGCCAGCATCCATAGAAGCAGCAATTAGTACAGACCCCACATGTCTGTCTCTCCCTTCATGTTGTTGAGGCTCCTCTGTGACAGTGACATGCAGTGACAATGGGATTTAACACCACATAAAGAAACATGGAGCAACCTGCACATCTTGGAAGCTATGTCAGGCTGTCTGCAGTCTCAGGCAGACATCTGTGCATTAGTTGTCCTTTGTTGATGTTTTCAAGCTTTTTACCGTAACTACAAGGGCTAGAAACTTCCTTTATATTTTTCTCAAAGGAAAACCGAAATGTTGAACTTAGGCCCAATACCTGGAGTCATGGGATATCTCTTTGTCTTAATCTGACCCTGTCAAATACACCTGTGTGAAAACACACCCAGGATGTATTTCCTAATGCTGATGAGCTCTTAGTTGATAATGGGTGTCTTTGCTGGATATCTTTTGGCTTTTATTGCTAAAGGTCAATCCTATTTCTTTTAAGACAATGCAAAGTAAACTCACTCAAATGGGGAGAGAGAGAGAAGAATATTAAAGACAAGAAAATGAAACTTCTCTCTTGGTATTTGCAGTTCAGCTACTGGAAAATCATATACACAGCTGTAGTGCAAATTCCAACTGGTTTTGTGGCTCTTATTTTTCTGTTACTAGTCAGTGGAAGACATCTTTTATTTTACTATGATTGGGCTGCTCAGGACCACTTTGAACAAGGTGAAGCCTCTCTTGGTTAGCTAAACAAGGCTGTAAATAAGCAGATGGCAAAAAGAGAAAGATATGAAAGAAGCAGGAGGAATAAGGTGGGGGTGGAAAATGCTACACAAGGTGCAGTAGGAACGTTAGATTTACATCTCAGGAGTTGCTCAGACACAGCCATGGAAAAAGTAATGTTGCCTAGTTCCCTCCTCTTGTTTTGTCTGGTCACAGCACCTTGGAGGTTTAGGGAAAGGAATGCCAAATTGTGTGGCGGTAAATCCCTGCATTCCAGCGTTGTGGGGATGGTGGTGGCTATGAAAGAGCTGGTGCTGGTTGGTTGTGACATGGATGTGCAAAGCTTAGGGTCACGTTCTAGAAAGTTTTCAAGTTCCCTTTAAGGAGAAGAAAATATCCAAAAGTTGTCCCATCTAAATGCCGTAAAGGTCAAAGGATGCATCCACATATAAACCATCAAAAATTTGTCTTGATTCATCAAGTTTAGTCTGTTTGTAAAACAATTATGTAAGCTCCCCAGAAGCCTTGAGAACTCCAAATCAACAGTTTTTTAATTTCAAACACCTTGGTTTACATCATCTCTTTGACTGCATCCTGTGCTTTTTTTCAGCAACAATTTTACATATTTTTTTGCCAGTTAAAATGACCATTCTGCCATCTTTCATCCTCTTTGGACAGTGCAAGTTCTCAATTAAGGAAAGCATCTGTATTCAGGACAGCATTAAGCATGTGTTTAAAGTTAAACCTATATAAATGCTGTCCTAAATTGGGGCCTAAAATTTTAACCCAGGGTAAGATTCAATGCAACACTTCTCCATCCTGGAACTTCCTATGACTTGAAACTGCTGCTGTTCAGATCTTGTACTAAACGGGATATATTTTCGTTTTGAAGCATATGTGTAATTCCTATTTATACAAATGAGTGCATACCAAGAAGAGAATATACCCCATTCAATAAGTGTAAACCACATAGATCACTTTGTAGCTTAAGGTTTCATATAACCAAATCATTATCTGTTAAATCCTGTTAATTTTTTTTTAGTTTAACCTTTCTTCCACAATAGTTAATTACTAATATAAAATATCTTCAAAGAAATCAAAGAGGGTGATATTTATCATGAAATGTAGCCATAGAGGTAATCCGTTGAAACTTGTGTGGCACAGGTTATTAATATCTTATCATTAAAAACTTGACAATTTTCTGATCGGAAGGACTGTTTATAGCAGGAGAAATAAGGATTTAAAAGTCCTAAAAATAATTGATCTTTTCAAAAATATACTGAGAGTATCCTCTTTTTTTCAAATAGTGCTTTGGCTGTGTTGTGTTTGATTTATTGTAGATAAATTACATAATCTGAAACCCTTATAACTAATCTGAGAACATGTCTTTACCCTGGTTTTTTTTCTGCACTTGAGAACACGTCATTTTAAAAAAGGTCTCTTTCATTTCTCCTTGATCTTCAGATTGCGGATAGTATGAAGCCCTTGCGCCCTTATGAGCGTTTTGACACTCTCAGACAGTTTCTTGAGTACGATGGACACGTTTTACGTTTTTACTGTATGTGGGATGATACAGAATCCACGTTTGGGGACCCACGAGAACTTATTCTGCACTATTTTTTGGCTGATGATACTATTGAAATAAAAGAAGTGATACCAGTAAACTCAGGTCGGGATGCTGTTCCACTTTTCCTCAATAGGAAGAAGCTACCAAAGGTGAAGAATAAAAAATAAAGCATATTTTAAGTTATTTTGCCAACTAAAAGCTTAAATGCTTATTTTGAAGTTCCTGTATTAGGAGTATAATGATAATTACAGTATATTATCAAAATGACCGAGAATGACCACAATTATGGGATTTTTTTTCTTGCCTACGTATTTGATCACACAATAGGTACAAAAATTATAAAAAATAATTAGGCTTGGGCATGCTGTACTTAAATCAAGAAGAGAGAAAATTCAGATGGGCGAACTAATAGGTTTGTATTCTACAATTTCCTTTTCCTTATAATTTTATACCAATGGAGAAGTTTAAATTTAATACCCCAGCACACCAGTGTAAATCAGTGTAAGTCCATTGAAATCAATGGAGTTACACCATCATAAAACTGATGTGCATTCAGAATTGGGCCATGATTTTTCCTAAGTCCTTAGAAAAAGTCCAGTTTCAAGATTCAGCAATGTAAATTGTTGCTAGCAGCTACAGTATCAATGCTTTAACTTGAATTCTTAGAGTAGGGCCTAATCCAGAGCCAATTGAAGTCAATGGGAGTCATTGGACTGACTTCAATGGATATTAGATCAGGCCCTAGAGAGGGTCTACTAATTAGTTTAGTCCTCCATAAGTTACTTACCATTTTAGAGTTTAAACACAATGAGCGTGAATCACCTTTGTGTCATTCCATGTTTATACTGGTGATAAACTTGCACCACTATAAGTCTGGAGTAATGCAGTGATGAATTATTTCCCCCCTCCTTTGCTTTTAATATTTGTTATAATATTTAATTCTGTAAGCCATAGGTGTTTACAGGCCAATTTAAAAAACAAACTGATCCCTGCCTTGAAGAGCCAACAGTCTGGGACCCTGATCTTGCAATGAACTCTGATTTAGCAGACCCACTACTCACTGAAGGATTGGGATTCAAGGGTCTACTTCTCTCTGAAGTCAATGGAAGTTAGTTAGAGAAATGGCAGCAAAGGATTATCCAAAATGGGAATGGTATACAGGAGGGACTCGGGTTACATTAAAAGATAATGAGATCTTTTTTAGTTATGTGCACATCTAGTTGATTCTTCATTTAAAAATGTTTTGTATATTTTTTGGTTATAACTAGAATAAATTACTAGTATAAATCTAAAACTTACTATAGGAACATTCATCACAATAGAATAGGCTGATTAGCTCTTTTCTATATTTGTGCAGCACCCAGCACCATGGAGCCCCAATCCCTTTTGCAGCTTTTACATGCTACAATAATATAATAACTACCAGCAATAATAATAGTCCTCAGGGAAGAATTTTATAGGTATGCAATATTTTAGTTGTGCTAACATTTGCTTTCTAGTTGCTTCAGAGAAAGAGACACTGTGCCCTTGGATGCACAATAGGACTCTGAATGTATAGTTTAAACAGCAGAGTGGCTTTGGAGGTCAGTAACATAAGCTGACCCCTCATTATGGCCACTCCTCACCCCTCATTATGGTCACTAAAAATGTTCACACAAAAACAGCCTCATAAAAATTGTCTCATGCAACCACTGGTTCTGTTTGGTAACTGAAGTCTCTGTTTTTTGCTTTATTAGATGCAGTTCTTAAGCGTCTGTTCTCTTTCCTTGCAGTATGCTCCAGCAGGGCTGTATCAGCCTGGTGCAATCACAGATCGCACAGTTCTCAATGTGTTTGGAGGCTTAGTAGGAAACAAAGGCCGTTACATTCTGGACAATCGCAAGGTCAGATATTTTTGAATACCTCAGGCCATTTAATGTAATGACAGTTGTTTTATAATTTCTAACATCCTGCTTATCTAAAACAAAGAAGTTTATTTGTAAGAATGGTGGTGTCACTGTAGAACTGCTTAAATGAGCAGTGTTGAAATTTAATATGCAGTGATTGTGAAAATGTTTAGAAAAAGCTTTGAATGGGAGTAAAAACATCTAAAATATGAAATATGGATTTTTTTTTTGTTAAAGATCAAATATTTGTGTAAAATTTCAAGTGTGGTTTTTTTTTTTTTTAGAAAATTCCATTTTATTCTAAGATTCATAGAGGTTCTTCTTAAATCTTTTTTTTTTTATTAGACAGGAACTGTGCATCAGGAATTTTACAAAGACTCTGACCTGACAATAGGGGCAGTGATCAATGTTTGGGGAAGGAGGGTAAAAATCTGTGACTGTGATGAATTTACTAAAGAATATTATGTGACAAAGTATGGAATCAGTAAGTAGTTATATTTATCCTTTTCTGTGCCCGCTTTTAAACTTTGAATTTTTAAAAGGTTATTCTCTATTAAAAGAAACCCTTTTATTTATTTTTTTAATTAGAAACCCGGAGCAATATGTAATTTGCTTTAAGTAGCTAACAGCAAAATAGTAGTTTTGCAGGGGTCCCAGTGGAGTTGTTATAGAGTCAAGGCCAGAAAGGACCACTTGTCTGACCTCCTGCACATCACAGACCACTAAACACCACCCAACCACATCCAGACCAAGCCCAACAACCAGAATTAGACCAAAGTGTTACAGTCTTCAGGAAACTGAACTATTGTGTACCAAAGTCATGAACAGGACTGAGGTGCACCGATGCAGTGGCAGGGAATTGATTTAGTAAGATATACCCAGATGATCCTAGCAAGTGACCTGTGATTCATGGTGCAGAAGAAGGCAAAAAATGCCCAATGTCTGTGCCCATTTGACTTGTGGGAATATTGCTTCCCATCCTTGGATATGGTGGCCAGTTAGACCCTGAGCATTTGAGTGAGACCCACCAGAAGCCCCTGAAGTGTGAGATTTTAGGATCATGAGGCATGAACTGTAAGAGATGTCCAGAGGTGACTAGCCCAGTCCTCTCTCAGTGCAGGCAACCCTGTCATACAATCCTACTTCGTAAATTGTCTTAAAGCTAATTGGGTTGTTTGCGCCCACAATTCCTGTTGGGAGGCTGTTCCAGATCCTCACCCCTCTGATGGTTAGAAACCTTCTTCAAATTTCCCGCCTAAATTTATTCATGGTCAATTTATATCCATTTATTTTTGTGCCGACATTGTCCCATAGCTTGAATATCTCTTCACCCTCCCTGTATTTAGAGAGAACAATCATATCCCCTCCCAGCCTTCCTTTTGCTAATCTAAACAAGCCAAGCTCTTTTAGCCTCGTCTTGTAAGGTAGGGTCTCCATTCCCCTCAGCATTCTAGTAACCCTTTTCTACACTTGTGCCAGTTTGAATTCATCTTTCTTGAACATGGATCATCTATCATGATCTATTTAAGACCAACCCAGATTTGCATGTTGTGCCCTTGACTGTTTTTATTTCGAAACCAGAACAATAAAATGATCCTACATAAAGGATGTTGATTCTTCCACCTCCCTATTCCGATATCCCTACCTTCAGTCAAAGTATGTAGAAGAATGTACATCTGAACATGTGTGTACACTGGTTTTGTATTCTTCCTATCACACTGCATTTTGTAAAGATGTCAGCTGATCTATTTTCTGAAAACTAACTGAGTTTAGGTGTTTGTCACCCTCGAGATGATTCGGTGCATCCTCACAACAATTGTGTTTTTTTGCACAATGATCCTGGCAAATCTACACTTAATGCTCTCTACTATACAGAACCTGTGCAGTCTGGAACATCACAGCAGCTATCCCATAGTGCCTCAAGAATTGCAAACTGTAGCATTGAATTTTGGAAAACAATCAGGGTTTGTCTCCAAGATGGGAAAACATTCTGGGAGTATGGGATTTAGTTTAGCAATCCCAGAATTCCCCAGTCAGAGTCAGAGCTGTTTTTAGTATGGGTGTTTCCTTGGAAGAGCAGTTTATCCTACCATCAGTTTAGTTATCCAGTGAATAGATACTAATGAGTATATGGACTGCTCAAAAGTGGTGAGAAAAGTGCTCCTACAGCCCTTTTCTGACATGTGAAACAAGATATCTGGGTGGACCTGTTTGTGACCCAGACTCATGACCAGATGGAACACACAGTTTGGACCAAAGTCCAATTAACTTCTTGGTGGAATGAGGTACTGTAGTGCTGTAGAATGACAGCAGTGAATGGCTGAAAAACATCAGAAGGAGGAAGGCCACCTTTTTATTTCTCTGGAGCTATTACAGTAGAAGCCTTTATTGAAGCTAACTACACATATTGAATACTGCTTCTTGTCTCCCTTGTTGGCATTAGAAGAAAACAGTTGGAACAATAATGCCTGGCTTATTTGCATCAGTAAACAAGATCCTATCAGAACATGTTGTTAAAATTAAGAATGGCCATACTGTGATTACTGGAATGGTGAATTGAGCTTCCGTAATTGGGGTGGGGTGGTAAATGGAACACACACAACCATTATCTGCCCACCAAGTAATACAGCTAAGTATTATGGCTGAAAAGGTTGTTTCTCTAGTGTAATAGTGGCTGGTTGACTGCTGGTACTAGTTTATTGATATTAACTTCAGCTAGTTGGGCAAGTTTATGAGAGGGCAGAATGGCACACTGTTTCCCACACACACATCAGAAAAATAAATAGTGTGTAATAGGGCTGTAAGATCTATGATTCTATGTAGAAATGCAGGCATCTTGATGTGACCCACCTTGTTAGCAGGGGTTAGAACCTTGCATAAAGCTGCTAAGTTCTGCTGACTTACTGTGACATGTGTTAACCCCCTGGATACTCTATCAGGATATAAAAAGGCATGACCTTTTAGTCAGAGGGGACTAGGGGTAGAGAAGGAGGTCCTGTGGGTAACTCTTGGAACAGGTAGGGTTGGGGGAGACAGCTCAAGGTTGGGATTTATGTTTTGTTGTTTGTGAGTTACCCTCTTCCTGAATCTATAGGTATATTTGTCCTCCATGGAGCTTGTGCACACTTTATTTGGAGCGGGCAGAAATACCATGTACTTTCTGTGGGCTTGATCGTGCAATGTGCTCAGCACTCTGTCCCTGATCCAGCAAAACACTTAAGCAGATGCATAGTTTTAACTTGTCTTCAGTAGGACTGTGCCCTTGGCAAAGGTTAAGCACTTGCTTAAGTGCTTTGTTAAATTGGGACCAGAGTGCTCAGCACCTTGCAGGACCGAGCTCACTGTTGCTGTTGTGATTTCGAGTTACTCATCTTACCCCTTGCTGTTCTTTGTACAAGCATTTATTTGTCTTTTATGGCTTTAGCAGGAGTTGTATGCTGATAGAATTGCCTTTTAGGAGGACGAGGAGATTTCTCTTGAAGTGCAGTGGTTATGATAATCAATATGTTTCCAATGTTTCTGCTTGTTTTTCTCTGCATAATATTTGTGAAAGCAAAGGGAAATTTTTCAAAGGACAGCAGCTTTGTAAATGATAGCTCATGCCCTTCAGCGGGAAGCCTGACATTATTATGGATGAATGCAACACTGGTCTGAGTGCAAGGGAATGACACCTTAATGTGAGATATATTCTGCCTAAATTTTGCTAATGCAGCTTCATAGAAAGAGAAGGATGATCTGAATGCAGCAATGGCCGCGTATACATTATAAACAATGCATGCCCAAATGAAATGGGAAATATACTCATGAGTATGTCTCTGAGGAGAACTATAATTATGCTTTTTACTTACTGTCTTATCACAGCACAGAAGTAGAGTAAGAAGTGTCCTTTCTTAAATAATATGTAAATAATTAATAATAGAAAAGTATGTGGAGGGGGAAGAGGGATTTCTTGAGAGCCAAAATAAGTAGTGTCACATTTTTGGCTGCATTGCCAACCATGTGACAAATAGGTGCCCTTGTAATATTCCTTTTGGAAGGCAGGAGAAAAGGAGGTGTTGCCTCCTTGTTTTACGTGGTAGGCGAACTGTGAAGCAGGATCCCATTTCACTAAAATAAAGTTGGAAACTAGGGGAGGCCTCTTCTATACCTGTGGGTTGTTGGCAAATGCATGAACCAAGCATTATGTCCAGCGCTAGTCATCTGGTTTCAGTCCAAGGGAATTGCAAGTACCCCTTCACTGGTACTTTTAAAACTCCATTGAAATTGGAAGCAAAATATGAAATCTCAAATTTGAAAGCTGATTTCTTGCTAGCCATAATGGTTTTGCTATGCCACCGAACTGGTCCTTATCACCATTTTCGTTACTGAGAAGACTACATAATATTCAAGTTGTTTTTATTCTTAAGGGGGAGTGGATGGCTCTGGGGATTAGTAATGGGATATACAGTTTTTTGCCTTTATTTTGCTGGTTCAGATCTTGTTCAGATATTGTTTCATGATTGAAAGTGGTTAGAATCTAGTGACTGTTTGGTGTGTTATGTGAAATGAATTTGATGGTGTCAGTGGGCAGGTGTTCTGATCACATAAACCAGCACCGGTTGGATTTCTTGAATTGCCCTGGAGACTGAACTGCTCTCTCATGCATAGAGTATGTCTTCACTACACAGATAACCCAGGCTCTTACCTGGGTTTTAGCCCGAGTTCCCTAATATCCAGATAGAAAATCCTCTGACTCAGGTCTGAGGGTGCTTTAAGCTCAGGCTAGCTTACATTGCTCAGCTGGAGGTATGGGTGAGAGCCCACTTTCACTTAAGCTAGAATCCACCCACTTTGCGGGGAAGATGTAGACAAAATCACTAATGTTCTGGTAGTCCTCCGATGCCCTTCCCACAGTCCTTCCAGACAGACAAGTTCTCCCTCAACTGACTGGGAATGAATCCTACAGCAAAGGAGTATGAGATATACCTCCCTCCCATCCCCCCCCAGACACGCATGGCCGAAGGCAGAAACAGTGATGACACATTAAGTAGGGTAGGACGTTGCAGTGGGGACACTCACACTTGGGCACCTAACCCGGGTGCTCAGATCCAGATGCCAATCATGCAGGTTAACTGTGGAATGAAGACATACCCATAGAGATGATCCTTCAGTTTTAGGATTGAGGTGCATTGATGCAGCAGTGTGGAGAAAACTGCCAGTGCCTATGGTGTACTTGTCCTGTCCATGAATAGGATTTCATTACATAAGGCTTTCAATACCACAGTAAATCAACATTAAAATGTTGGCAGGAATGGTAGAAGGTCATCGTAGTAGGGGGCGACCAACGAGGAGATGGATAGATGTACAGCAGATCACTGAGAGATCCACTGCTATGGATTGAGAAGGCTGCTGAAAATACTGCTATGATATCACTAGTATTCAGACTTGAATAAATAGACTTCACTTACTTTATGTTCTCCATTGGTCCCTGATGATTTGCAAGATGTTTTTTATGAAGAACATATAAGAACATTGGGTTACTCTGCAGATTATTACAGCAAGCGACATATTTACAAATGTTCAAAAATACTTCTGCTAAACTGTTTTGTTACAGACTTTCAGGACTTTAATAGAGATAAAATATGAGTTCAGGGATAACAAATCATTAAACTGTTAGGAATTGGTTCTGAGGGTCAAAGTTAAAGACCACACATGAATATTGCATAATTACACAGAGCCCAATCTAAACTGGCTTTATGTAATGGGACCTGGGAAGACAAAAAATGGACATCTAAATACTACAGCAATTGAATGCTATGGTATTTTGTTGATATCATGACTTATTAGTGCTATATTAAGCATAGTTGATTACAGGTATGACTGACACATTAAAACAAATGTACAAGTGCTAAGTACCAAAAGAGTAAAACTAAATTGAGTAATTGAGATTTCTTGTCTACTAGACATACACTAGGTGGCACTGTTGTAGTGCAAGAAAGATCTTAATCAGTGTTGTATTTGTTATGTAAATCCCACAAATTAAAGCTACTGTAGTAGAGAATAATCAACATTATAAATCCGATAGTTCTTTTTCAAATAGAGAATACATGTGTGATCACCTTGTAATTCAACATACAAACTCATGTAGGAGTTTTCCCCCCCTTCTCAGTATGCAGAGGCTTATGTACACAGTGTTTGTTTTTTAACTAGAGTCTCACATGTAACTCCTCACACACTACACTGAAATTGTCTAGAGGGTCAGTATTGCCAGAAATAATGTATAGAAAATAATGTTTTGTCATGTGTTTACTTATATGATGCTACTCTGTTACAGTGATGGCTTTTGGTGTAAAATTTGAAAATTTCCTAGCAGAAGACTTCTTTTTATGTATTGATTTAGGATTTGAGCCCCCCCCCCCCAGACTAGTTGCGCTATATCATGGAAAGGGCATGTGTAACTTCTGAGTGAAATACATTGGCTGCTTTGTTTTTATAGAAACTCCTCTTGACTGGTACAAGAGGAGGCGTTAGCTTTTCCATTAAGAATTTATTCTCAACAGGATATGTTGTAATAGAAGTAACTGCTGAAGGAAAGATGGAGAAAGGTGCTTCTTGTGTTTAGAACTTAGGCGAAATTCTGACATCTGAATTCTTGCTGTACTTTTCAACAACAAACTTGTGTTGGATAAATCTGAATTTAAAAGAGTAGATTGCTATGGTCTTCTTATATTAGCATGTTCTAAATCACCGGTTCTCAAACTCCATTGCGCTGCGACCCCATTCTGACAACAAAAATTACTACATAACCCCAGGATGGGGGGACTGAAGCCTGAGCCTGCCAAAGCCAAAGTCTGAGTCCCACTGCCCTGGCAAGGGGCCTGTAACCTGATCTCCATTGCCCAGGGCTGAAGCCCAAGCATGAGCCCCACCACCAAGGGCTGAAGCCCTCTGGCTTTGGCTTTGGCCCCAGCAAGTCTAATGCCAGCCCTGGTGACTCCATTAAAATGGGGTCATGACCCAATTTGGGGCCCCGACATAGTTTGAGAACCCCTAGTTTAAATAGATATTATGTAGACTGAAAAAGCACTTCAGGAAAAGTTTGAATTGGCCCAAATTTCACCCTTTTCCTCTACATGTGCCGAAATCAAACCTACTGTACAGTAATGTTGGGGATGTTTCAGATAAAAATTCATTATTCATTCAATCCGTTTTTCTTCCTATAGAACTATATGTAAATTTCACCATTTTCACTGGATACGTTTGTTTTGGTGATGAAAAGGGAAAAAATGGTGAATTAAATCTCTCCCACTCCAGGTAGAAGAGACAAGGCTTGGGAAGAAAAAAAACCCATTCTTGTTTGTGGCCATTGTTGTACACTGCCTTTCTGAGGCCCTCAGTTCTTTCATGGACCGTGGATGTGGTGACATCCTTCTGGCTGGTGATTTGCCTAGTGCATTGTCCTTTTGTTTTCCAACATCTATCAGTGTTGCTTCCACATTAATAAACTTTATTGACAGGGAAAATAATCATCAAAACTGTATCTATCTAGGTTCTTATGTTGGCTGTAAGCCTCAATAGCTGTTGCAAGTTGTAATACTGGGAAATGCACAGGTTCAAGGGAGCAACTATGGCACACTAGAACATCAGCTGACACTGGGGCAGCAGGATTTTCGCTAGATATAGGGATCAGGGTGGACCTTATAACAGCTTGTTGAGTTGACAGGCATATGTGAAGATAGGACAAATTGGTTATTGGTCATGTTCATATGGAGAAAGGGATCATAGTTGTGGAATAGTGCTGATGAGTGAGTCTGGAGCTAAGGCAATATTTAAGAGTAGGGTAAGGGAAGGACTATAAAAGTAAAGCTTCAGAAAGTTTGGATGTATTTGGGATAGGACTGAATTTATCGGCAACTTGCCAAGACTGACATAAACATTTGAGTTCTTCCAATACAAACATAGAAATTGACAAAAAGCAGAGAAAAATATCACAAGCAAGGCATTTAAATTGTGGAATGATCCCAAGGGATAAGAGTTGAAAAGTGGTTTTAAATATTTGGTTCTTCTGTTTAGGAATAATATTTCCCTTACTATTGACTGATTTCTGCCAAATATTACAGGGCATGGGCCAAATCCTGGCCCCATCGAGATTATGATAACAGTTTTGCCATTGATTTCAATAAGGCCCGCATTTCACCCTATAAATAGTGAAGCAAGTATGATTTAAAGAGAGAGGTTCTGGTCTGTTATATGGATATATTAATAAACATCTATACTGAACATGCAATATCTTTAATAAAATAGCATGATCTGAAAAAAAATCTTTGTCTTATTTTCTTATAGAGGATTTTACTCCAATTCCATTCAAGGCTCCACCTCCTCCAGAAATAGAAAAGAAGTTTCCACCATACACTGGATTTGGCTCTGAAGAGGATTCTCTATGCTCCTGCATGAGCCTTCTTCCCCAACCTCCCCAGAAAGATTTCAAGAAATTCATGGAGAAAGACAGGTATTTCAATGAAAGATAGTCCTAATCAATATTTTTAATTCCTGGTTGCATGGGAGAGGGGTGTTAAGTGAAATGTCAAGGTTACCTGACTTAAGTTTCCAGGTGTATTAGGACTTGGTTAGCAACATTGCATTCGGCATTTCTGTGAACTAGGCAAATACTGTCTTCTGTGAAGTTCGGGTTTAATCCGATTCCCATTAAAATAAATACAAAGACTCTGTTGACTTCATTTGGCAGTGGATCAGACTCTGAGTGTATGTCTACACTTGGAGCTAGGGTGTGATTCCCAACTCAAGTAGACATACTTGCACTAGCTCTCATTGAGCTATCATACTAAAAAAAAGTAATGTAGCTGTGGTAGAACATGCAGTGGTGAGAGGTGGTTAGGGCTAGCTGCCCCAACTATGACTCAACCAGACCCCATGGATACATACTCTGGGTGGCTAGCCTGTACTGCTGCTGCCGCTCCTGGTGTTACCATTGCTCCACTACTATTTGTAGCATGCTAGCTGGATGAGAGTGTGAGTGTATCTACTTGAGCTGGCAATCACACCCCTGGCTCCAAGTGTAGACAACTAAAAAGAATTTCAGAAGATCCACAAATATGATAAACCCCCATTTGTTTCTCTTGAGATTTCCTGACAGTTCCTTTCTTTGTTGGCTGGTTTTCATGCACAGTTGTACTATAGCAATATGAAAACATTCGCACCTTTTATTTCCATTGTGGGTTATATAGACTGTGCCATGATTTATGAATCCTGAATAAAAAGCAAAGCTGCATTGCAGATCTGACATCCATTAACCCATGTGTAGAGCCTTCTGAAAAGGAGAATGCTATTAGAAGACTTAGTAACATTTTACTAATTTATATAACCACGGCACATTTTAAAATAGTAACATCTAAATCAATAGATTTACTATTGTTGAATTCATGAGGTTTCCACATTAAAAAAAAAAATAGCCACGTGGAAAAAGAATCTGATTGGCCAAATTTCCTGGAGAGGGTCCTGACATGTATTTTGATTTGTATTTAGGTTTGAAAATGAATACATGTAAAAAATGTTTTTTCCCCCAATTAAATTTCTGGAAATAAACTTTGAGCCTGATTTGCAATTGAGATTGAATACAAATGCAATCAGAATCTGTAATCAGAACCAATTGTGCCCTGAAAAATAATTCCTTTCTATCTGGCTGACCCTGCTTGGCTTTGTTAACCCCAGCTGAAAATTATTTTTGAAAAAATAGGGAACTTCATTCCATTTCCTGCCCAAACCAAGAATAACACAGTTTATTTCACAAAATGCATCTCCAAGTGATGAAAAGTTTCATCATACTATGTACTGAATTTCTTTCCACTTCTTCTGCCCTCATAGAAAAGGCCTCGAAAGTAACCTGCTACGCTTTCTTGCAAAATTTATTACTGATAATCCCATTGACAAGGATCGGCAGTTCATTATTTCTTATTTTCTGAGTGATGACACAATTTCAGTGTTTGAGACCCCAGAGCGAAATACAGGTAAGAGATAATAATCCGTTGTAAGCAATTCCAAGGGTTCTGCTGCTTTGATTAAAATGTAGTGAGCATTAAACCCTATGGCCGAACTCAGTCCTAGTGGAAGCCTGCTCAAATCCTTTTGAATTCAGTCAGATCTACATCTGCTTCTTTCAGGCTTGCTAGAGGTCTACTGTTTTACCTTAATAGTAGTTTGCTGTGCTAATTTATAATCTGTAATGCTTAGAATGAAACCATTTGTTGTAAGACAGCACTTCACAACATTTAGTTATTGGCTCCTAAAGATGGTGGCACGTATTCTATTTGCAGATCTTACCATGGGGAGCTTGCTTTTGTTATAGGTAACGTATAGAAACTGTATTGTTGTCATTGATGGTAAATAGGGATAAACCCATAGAAAACGTAACACATTGGAAATCATTCAGTAAGTTCTATGTTTTGCAGGATCAATATTATTATGCTAGCTATATGTTTTCCATTATATAAAGGCATGGTATAAAAACAAAATCATTGTAATTATTTTAATATATGTAACAATATCTTAACCAATACACAGTTTATTGGCATTTGAAGGGTACATTTGGTCTTATGCCAGTAGCTGTCCTAGTGACCTGCTAGAGTGACATTGATTTGAATTCCAGGAGACAGCTCATCCAGCCTTTCTAGTGATGAACGGTCTGTGCTTCAAGTTCTTGTCCATATGTATTTCACTGTTGGTGAGCATGCATCCAATACAATTAAGTCCAGATATTTTGGGCCAGCAATGTTCTTTGAGGACCATGCCTGCGCCCTGAGTATTTCTGTGCCTCTGAGGGTCAAAAGGGCAGGGCGACCCTACCCTTCATTTCCTTCTCCCTTCCTCTGGGTATGGGTTGGAACTTGCAGTGTCCAAGCTTCTTTGCTCATTATGTGGCCTATTCTTTGTCATGTACATAGTTCTGAATAGAGGGGTACTTAGCAGTTAGTTAGTTAATAGTGTTATTGTTACAGATTTTGGGTAGTAATTCCTTTCTTCCTTTTAGAAAGAAATTCACATTTTTGTTTTCCTGTGAGTTAGCTCTGGTACTGAGATCAGTCATTATGGCTGAGCAGAAATCTCCAGGCTTCAAAAATTCCTCTTCCTGCAAGGCTATAATGCCTTTTAATGGTGGGCCCACTAGATGCTTGCTGTATCTGGGTGAAGTGCACGTAACAGAATCACGTATCATCTGTAAATCATTTTCTTTGAGAACCCAAAGAGCGAGGGAGTCTCCTCTGAAAATATTCTCTCTGGAGAGGTCAGTGCGTCCCTTTTCAAACCCCGAGACACCTGGAGCAGCAGTTTCTTAACAGTCATCATCTAAAAATGCTCTGGCTGCCTCCTTAACTCCTGGAGTCAAAGTGGAAGGAGAAGCAGCCAAACTAGGGAATTCTGCACTGGGGGTGGGGTAAAATGGGGCCTCATGGGGCGATCTCTCACCCTTGCATCTTCTTGAACCCTGTACTATGCAGGGGAGACTTCCCCCTACTCTGGAGGCACTAGGACCCAGGTGGTGCCTCCCCTCTTCCCTTGTCATGTGGCCTAGCTGGCCAGTGTCTCCAGCTGGCTGGAGCAGAAATGGCCAGAACAGGGACCTCTGGACATTCAGAGAATTTTCTACTGTTTTAACTGGAATTTCTCTACTCTGTGTTTGATTGACTGTTTCAACACACTCCTCTCCCTCCCTCCCTTTCTTTTCACATCAGCTTCACTCCACACCTGTCCCTCTTACCCAGTCTCCTTCATGCCCTGCCCTTCAGTGTCCCCTCTCCCCTTCCCTTTTCTTTCTATTTAACCAATCCCTTCCTAAGTAAATCTACACCCTAACACCCCCACACAAAAAAATTAAAAACTTGTGGAATTAGTTTAATGTTAGCTGCCATCACACTTTTCACTCTGCCATTGTTAGCGACTCCTTCCCCAACCCTTGGGGAAGGAGTTGAGTTTTATTATCCTAGACATAGAAGCTCAAAGAGGGATAGAATTCTCTGGTATCCCCTCCCTTGGCCACCTGTGTCTTGTGCTTAACAATAGCTTTCTCTGTATTGGGCTCTGGGAGGAAATCATCAGGCTAGAAGGCCAGTGTCTGCCTCCCAATCCAGGATTAGATCCCCTTCTTCGCCTCAACCAACCCAATCTGCTCCACTCCAGCTGAACACACATTAATGGTTCCAGTGAGGAATCCCAAGCAGAGAACATCCTAACCCAGTTTCAAATGTCCTCATCATCCCTGCATGAGATTGTAGTCCCCGAGTCATCTACCTCAACCCCAGAGGGATATAAGAAAGTCCCAGGACTTGTTATGCAGAATAGCTGACCTGCTGAAGATTCCAGCTGAAGCAGTACAGGAAAAGTCGCAGAGGCTTCCAGACATCCTACACAAGTCCATTCTTGGGTCTCTTGCAGTGCCCATCAAAGATGGAGTTCTAGAGTCAGCTAAATTGCTCTGGGGTATCAGCATCAAAGAGCTCAGATCATCATCTCCACGTAGTGTCTTCCCAGGGTATTGAGCAATTGTATACACACTGGCTGGCATCATGGATGGTTCTTGTGGTGAATGAGAGATCACATGGAAGGCAACACAAAGCAACATCAAAAGACAAGGAACCCAAAAATATTAGGTTTATTTGGATGGGGAAAATTACTCCACATCAAGCCTCCAAATGAGAATCGTTAACTACCAAGCCTGGTTGGCAAAATAAAATTATCTGAAGTGGGATTACATGGCTAAATTTGCAGACAGGCTTCTTTAAGACAGTAGGGAAGAATTTAAATTGCTCATTGGTGAGGTTGTGCTATGCATATCGCTCCAAGCAGCCCGTGATGCTGCAGGTATAGCTTCTAGATCTATGGTGACCTCATTTCTATAAGGGATCCTCATGTCTCCATCAGGGTGGATAAAAATCAATGATTTTTTTTTAATTTAAATTGGATTTTTTTGATCAAATGCTTTTTGAGGAAAAAACCTATCTAAAGATAGTTTTAATTAAGATACGTTATAGCTCAAAGATATTTCATCATTGAATAGGGATTATAAATTCTAATTCTTTAGTATGAGACAATATATTCATGTAATGTTTAAGAAAAGTTTTGTAAATGAGTTCCAATAGTTCATGGATTAGGGACCCAATTTTATGGGGTTCCAGGCGCTTCTGTATAGATTATTTAGGTTAATCGTTTTTCTACCCAATGGGACTCAGTGCTCAGTCTAGAAGATACCATCAGAGATGCTTAGTTTTGCAGTTCTCAAACTGTGGATTTGTGTCTCCAGAGATAACATGCTTGCTAACAGCAAAAATGTTTTAAAATAAATAAATAATATATAGAGGTGAGAAATAACAGACCTCAACCCTATTGTCCCTCTGCAAATTTGTGTACACAGTGTCAATCCCTTACCTCTCTCTAGAAGTGCAAAGTCTCAAAAAGTTCAATGAAGATTTTTGGAGGCGGAATAGATCTGGACAAGGAGAAAAAGTATGAAGATAAATGTGAGAAGGGAGGGACAGGCTGTAGAAACAAAAATGAAACTGTTTGAGCAGCATATTCCAGAAGTCTTGAGGTCTTTCTGAGTGTACCTTCGTTGATTTGAGATCTATCATACCATTCTCTCACTAGAAGGGAAAACCTATAATGGCAGCAGGCCATAAAAGAGACCCAGTTTGGGACTATTTTAATGAAGTTCCTCTACCTGTGGGTAAGACAGGCATGCATGCAAAATGCAAACAGTACAACAAAGAAATGCAAGATCTGGTTGCTCGAATGAAACAACATCATGAGAAGTGTTCCTTCTCAGGAGGAAGCTGAGTTGAAGATGATGAAAGGAACATGTCTGAACATGCAGGATCTTCAGGTTGGTAAACTTTTTTATTTCATACTTCTTTCTTAAGGACTGCGTATCTTCTGTCTGGGCTATTCTTGAATTCTTATGTTTGAACAAAAAATATAGTTGTTACTCTATGGTACTATCATTTTAGATGCAGTTGTGATTAAAAAATAAATAGCTGAAATAGGCAGATCTTCCTTGTACAATTTCACCTTTAAAGTAGAACTGCGTGTCAGTGAATGCAATGAGTAATACAAATGAGCAGTATGGTAATGTAATAATAATTAAATAACTGCATTGACTTATTTTGTTTAGGAGAATCCATCCTCAACATATAGGATTCCAAAGACTATCCACCTTCAAGATCACCATCATTTTCTATAGTTTCAGAGTTATCTGCCAATGATAGTGTTTCAGTCACATCATGTATGTCACATAGCCACAGTAGCAAAAGAAAAAAAAAATCGCCATCATCCAGAAACAACCATAGATAAATTTGTGATAAGAACCAGCAGATTACAAAAAGAGGTAATTGAGGAAAAAATTGCCCGGTTTGTTTATGCAACAAACTCTCCTTTCCGTATGACTGAGAACCCACACTTCATTAACATGGTATAGTCATTAAGACCAGAATACAGTCCACCAACAGAGCAGATGTCGCAGGCACATTGCTGGATAAAGTGTATGAAAGAGAAATTGAGCAGTGTGCAAAAGGCCTAGAGGGTAAAATTGTTAACCTGAGTCTTGATGGGTGGAGCAGTGTCCACAATGATCCTGTTGTATGTGCTTGTGTGACAATAGAAGAAGGGAATGTCTTCCTTACCGAAACAATTGATACATCAGGAAATGCACACACAGCAGAATGCTTACAAGAAGTAGCAGTAAAAGCTATAACAAACTGTGAAAACAAATTCAAATGTCTAGTATGCAGCTTGGTCACAGACAATACTGCAAATGTATCCAAGATGAGAAGAAATTATTTAGAAGAGTGTGAAGAGAGAGAGTCCCAACCTAATAACATGTTGTTGCAGTGCTCACTTGATGCACCTCCTAGCCAAAGACTTCAGTGTTCCAGAAATAAAGGCTCATGTTGTTGAAATTACAAAATACTTCCGTAACAACCACTTTGCGGCAGCTGCTCTGAAAAAAGTGGGAGGAATCAAGTTAACTCACACAAGACGTGCGCTGGAACTCAGTAGTGGACTGTTTTGAGCACTATATCAAGAACTGGCCTAAGCTGATGACAGTTTGTGAACAAAATTGTGAAAAAATAGATGGCACTGTCACAGCCAAAGTTCTCAACATTGGGCTTAAGAGAAATGTTGAACACATGCTGAGTACCCTGAAACCTATTTCTGTAGCCTTGAACAAAATGTAGGGAAATAGCTGTTTTATTGCTGACACTGTTGAAATTTGGAAGGAACTGAGTGAGATCTTAAAAAGAGAAATATGCAATGACAGACTTAAATTATAAGCATTAAAAAAACAAATGGGACAAGCACGATCTCCAGCTCATTTTCTTGTAAATATTCTCAATACTCGGTACCAGGGTGAAACCTTAACTGTTGAAGAAGAGGAGTTGGCTATGACGTGGACATCCAGCAGTCATCCCTCCATAATGCCAACTATAATAAACTTCAGAGCTAAGGGTGAACCATTCAAGAAATATATGTTTGCTGATGCTGTTTTAAAGAAAGTCACACCAATGAACTGGTGGAAGTCACTTAAGCACTTGGATTCAGAGACTGTTGAAGTGATAATCTCACTTTTAACAGCAGTAGTTTCTTCTGCCGGTGTAGGAAGAATATTTTCTTCCTTTGGACTAATTCAGTCCAAATTGAGAAATCGTTTGGGACCTGAAAAAGCAGGAAAGCTTGTTTTTCTTTTCCAGATTATGAACAAACAGGAAAATGAAGGTGAAGATGACTGCATTAGCTGCAGAAGCTAATATTTTAAGTTTCTCATGTTGACCCTGGCTGACGCAGTCGATTTAATTTTTTTTTTAAATATTTCATTAACTATTTTAGTTACAAACAATTTTAACAAAAACAAACCTGATTTTAAAAAACTTGAATGTTTAACTAAATTAAAAAATTCATATGCTTGTTTTGTTAAAATATTTTATGTTTGCTGTTGAAGAAAAAAATCCAGAATACATAACATCATTGTTGTTTTAGTTAAATAAAACAATTTAAATATTTGTCCGGTGATGTTCTCTTCCTAATACAACATGGCAAGAAAATCCTCCAAATATTAATGATTAACCTGTTGAATAATCTTCCTGACTAGTGATTTAAATCAAATTGATTTAAATCAAATCCACCCTGGTCTCCGCTCTTTAGGGATCTCTAAAGAAATTCAAATAACAATTGAGGATCTCCCATTCAAGGGATGTGAACTCCTCAGTGCTAAAGCAGATGAGGCCTTACGCTCTCTGAAGGACTGACATACCACACTGAGATCCTTAGCGGTTCTATACTCCTGCACCTTTGCATTTATCCTGAGTGTTCTCAGGATGTTCAGGCAAGATGCTGCCAGGATGATCATAGCTTCAGCATGGCTAAGACAATTCTGGTACTTACACCTAAAGAATCTCTCCATCCAACCTCCAATACAATTGCCTCTCCAGCCAGATGTAATATCTCAGGCAGTATCAGTTTCTCCATCTGGATCCACGTTTCCTGCACCTTATGGCATGGGAGCTGGCTAGCTGACCTGAGTGGAATGATCCCATTAATCTGAAGTACAAAACATCCTAATCCTCAGTAGAAAAGATTCTACAAGGCATACTTATGCTGCTAAATGGAAGAGATTCATAATCTGGGTTCAGCATCAGTTATCACCATCCCTGAAACAGATTCCAGACATACTGGACTACCTTCTATCTTTAAAGAACTCTGGACTATCAGTGGGTTCCCGGAGGGTTCACCTAGCAGCCATCTCAGTTTTCCACTATCACTTCAGTGATATTTTACATTTTCACACTCTATGGTAGCTAAGTTTATATATCCCCCAGTCAGAGAACCTCCCCCTCCTTGGGAACTATAAATATTGGACTGATTGGGGCTAATGGGCCCACCTTTCGAGTCAATGGCCATATGGTCTCTCTTTCCACTTTTTATTAAAACAGCTTTTCTGTGGCAGCAACACTGGCCTGAAGGGTTGAGGAGATACAAGCACTTGATGGCAAGCCCCCCCATAAAGACGGTGTCAGTAAGACCACACCCTAATTTTTTACTGAAAGTGGTTTCTGTCTTTCCCTTAAGTCAGGTCATCCCTCTACCTGTCTCCCACCCCTTCACATTCAAATAAAGGTGAGGTGAAATGACACACCGTACAGAAGTTCTTAAGAGCTTTCTCCTTCTATGTAGATAGGACTAAGCCATTCAGGGTATCTCCAAGATTATTGATGTTTTATGCAGACAGGGTTAAAGGACAAGCCCTTTCAACACAGACTTTCTAACTGGATCTCTGCTTGTATCAAGTGATGTGCTGAATTAGCAAACATACTCTCATAGGTGGGTCTAACATCTCAGTCTACCAGAGCACAAACAACCTCTGTTGCTTCTTTGATGATATGTTCCCATACTTGGAGATACTAGAGTAGCTACTTTGGGCTCAATACACATATTCACCCAGCATTACTCCATAGTGGAAGCATCAAGATCTGATGCTAATTTTGGTAGGACTGTCCTACAATCACTGGTTAGGTAGACTCCTAGCACTCACCTCCCGTAACCTAGGTCATTGCTTGTTAGTTACCAACAGTGAAATGTTTATGGACAAGCTCTTAAAGAAGAAGAAATGGCTACTTGTACCTTACAGTAACTGTGGTTCTTCAAGATGTGTTGTCCATATATGTTCCACGACCTGCCACCGCCCCCTTTGCCCTCGAAGTAGAGGTGAAAATTCAGTGTAGAAAAGAGCTCCACCTGTGTTCCATAGCTTCTAGCTTTCACACTACTGTTCCATACTACGTATTAGATCCATAACTAGTTATAATGGAACTGTCTATAGAAACAGTTGCTTCCATATATATCAACAGAGAGAGGATGCTGGTACAAAGCCCACAGTGTGGAACAATATATCAGTGTCTTAGATTTTGCTTATTTTAGATGGTATGCAATGCATAAAGCATACACAAACCCTTTATCCATATTGATGCTTCCAGTTGCTGCTGCTGTTTTTTATTCCTTATTTTATTATGAAACATTTGTGTATAGTGTTACAGGCATGCATAGCAATTCACATAGCAAATAAAGACATGATGTCCACCTCAGTCAGCTAAATTGACATGAGAAGACACTGTAAAAAGAACAACAAGCAAGGGAAATGGAGGGCTGCAGGGAAGAAGAAATACACAAAATAAAGTTAAGGGTTTGTTTGGGTACTACATTCCCTATTGTAGTAGTTCCTCGGTGGTCTCTTGTTTTGTTAATTACCTTTAAAAATTGTTTAAATGGAATTTGCGGATTGTTGTTTGAGAGAGTGTGAAAAGCAGTGGGTTTTGAGAAGATATATAATAAGGGAGATTGCTTGGCCTACCAGACCAGTGAGGCCATTTTAGGCTCGGAGGCCGGCACTCAGGAGAGCACAGGCTCTTGTGCGAGAAGGGAACAAAAGGGGATCAGTCATTGGCAGAGAGAGAGAGAGAGTCAGCATAAAGATAGTAGCTCAAATCGAGTGGATGAGGATACCCAGGCATAAAGTGCAGAGGATGAAGAGGAGAGGGGCCAAAGACAGAATTTGGACGTAGAGAGGGGGTAAGGAGGGGGTGGCGCCTCAGAGGAGATACTGGAGGGAGCACTCCAAATCAAGTATCTGAAAGTCAAATAAAAGTACATGAGTTCAGAAAGGCGAAGTAGAAGAGAGTTAAGAAGGATGATATGGTCAAAAGTGTTGAAGAAAGATTAACCGGGGTGAGCCTGGAGAGTTCAAGGAGGATGAGACTGAAGAAGAGAGATTTGGACGTGGCCAAGAAAAGCTAATTGGAGACTGACTCAGTGAGAGGAGTCTCTGTGGAACAGAGGAGTGAAAGGAAGTACAAGCAATGGGAGCAGCTAGGATGTGAAAGGGGTTAGGGAGACAGGGTAGCAGTTGGAAAGGTGGGAGAAACTAAGGAAAATTTACTTTTCAAGATGCAGAGAAGTAGGTATGTTTGAAGGCCAGGAAAAAGGAGCTAGCTGAGAGAATCAAGATTAAGAATGAGAGAGGAGGGGTGGTGGAGGTCACAGTTGGGAGAGGGTAAGGGCAAAGGGACAGGCACTGGAGGAGGAAAGTGGGAGGGACACTGGCATAGGGAGCAAGATGGGACTGGAATGGGTCTAAGTAGGGGGAAAATAATGATGACTTCCGACCAGTTGAGAGTGAGGCAGTAACAGTAAATTGTTTTTTTTTTAAATGAAAGCCTTATCATCCCCTCTTTTACTCAGATTCAAAATGCTTATTATTCCTATTTTAATTTTAGAAATTGATGTTAATAGGCAAGTTAAACTATTTGGAGTTGCAAAACTAACATGAAAACCTTTAAAGTTGTTCTAATTTTTCTCAGTACAGCATCCTGAAAATCACAGGGGGAGAAGCAACTTGTTGTTAATATTTTGCAAATTACATTAGAAATTAAAATTTTGGGACATTTTGAAGCTTCTGTTGAAAAGGGGGGGGGGGGGGGAATCTGAAAACTATGGCTCCCCATACAGGAGACTATAACCCATTTTTCACCTTGTGTCAATACTAATCTAACGGCTGTACAAACACCTGCAAGGACTCATCTGATCTCAGTGGAAGACGTTTTTGTTGGTGTTTATTCTGAGTCTGCTTCTTGTAGATTTCCATTGAAATTGCTCATCTGATCTCAAGCTAAGGTCCTTAATCTAATGTTGTTCCTTATTGTTGTTTTCATTTTTCTTTGCACTACTGGAAAAGCACTACTGTTAAACATTAAAAAAAAATCAGAAAAAATACATGAAGGTAAATTTCTAATATAAACACACAGAATGAGGGAAGTGCAGTCAGGGCTGAAATTCCAATCTCATCGTGGCCAGTTGTGCTTACGTATTGCATACATCTTCTAAAAGTGTATGATCTAAAATATCATATGTGCTGTAATACCTAGGTGAAAAGGAATGTGTTAAGTTCAGAGTTCCATCCTTAATTTTGAATTTTCTTGCTTTTGTTGGGTGTAAGCTAGACCCTGATCATTACCTTAATGTATTTTTTCTATCACTTTTATGATGTTAGTAAAGCAATTAAGTAAGATATCTGATCCAAACTCTTGTTTAATATGTAGTTGGGTTTCACATTCACTTACAGTTTTGACTATAAATGGCATTTTATTACACTGTCCATCAGCCTTTTATTGGACTTACATCACTACAGAATATGTAAGACATCATAAAAAGTTACAAAAGTATGCTTTTTGGCTTTTGGTTTGAAAGGTTAGATATAAACAGGAAATGAAGCCCAGGCACTACAGAATTGGCATAGTGCACATTTAACATAGTAACATATCTTGATAAAACATAACACTTGACAAACTGTTTTCTAGAACTTGGTAAATGTGATGCAGATTTGCTGGGCATTGCAAAACTAGAGTAAATCAATTCAAAAGACAGCCTATTCCTTCTAGTATTTTACATGCTGGTCACTTTAGCTTTACAAACTATGGTACCCATTCTGCCCTACTTGCACTTGTACTTGGCACTTGAATGTCATTTTACATTTTAAAATCTCCCTATAGTATAAGTCACACAGTGCCCTTCAACCATGTGCTCGATTCCCATGATGTGAATAAAATAATTATATATGAAAACAAAATTACCATGGGGACATCAAATTTGCAAAGGAAAACCGATCAGAATTAAGTTGCATTGGAAGAGCTATCTGGGAAAGCTAGAGCTACTTTAGTCCTATGTTTTTCACATTCATAAGCTCTTAAAAAGAAGTTGAAATAATGGTAAACCAAACATTCAGTATATATGACTAGGCCTTTCTCCTTATCCAAAGTTGTATTTGGCTTTAGCAGTTCCAGTGCAATTGCTTATGTTGTATCCCTCCTAAGGATCCCAGTGCTGGTGTCTGGGTTGTGGAAACCACGAGAAGAGGCAAACTTCTGTCACATTTTCATGAAAAGAGGAAGGTGTTTGGCAGGCATTAAAAGGAGCACGTCATGTAATGTGCACAGTGTAATTGTTGCTGTGGGCACTGATATAGATGGCCCTTTTTAGGAGTGAGTGAGAGAGAGAGGGAGTATGGAGATGAAACTTGAAGATGCAAACTAATATCTAAAAACAAAATAGCGAAGTACAGCTAATTATTTACAATTCTGTTCCTCCAGGGATACTTGGTGGGAAGTTCCTGGAAAGAAGTCGTATTAAGAAGCCTGGGCAGGAGCTCTTTAAGAGTGAGATATCTGACTACTTCAAAGCTCAGGATCTGTTTGTTGGAGCCAAAGTTTGTTTCCATGGTCACAACTTTCTTTTGGTGGATGCTGACGAGTATGCTTTCAACTATATGGAGAAGCATGCAGATGAGGTGAATTTTTGCTACTTTATTTTGCCTATCAGGACTATGCATTGAGTATCTTATCTATATAATTTTCTCAGAACCAAGTTTACCATGTTCCTTCACACTAAAATATGTGCTGAACTATCATTTATCTTAACAATTTGATCATTTCACTGCCCCCCCTCTTTGTGTATATCTATATGTATGTAATCTCTGATCATTTGCTTTGTCACAAATATCACACATTCCCTTCACAGCTGGGGATTCAAGCTCTCAGTTGCATTGAATGTCATGATCTGCTGACACTGGCATTGTTTTCAGAAAGAAAAGCAATAATTATCAGAGGCAGGGGAAAAACTGATGATACATACTTTTACTGTGCCAGTTAATTTATACATGGTCCTGGTAATAGAGTTGACGCTAACCAAAACCACAAGGGTATCTCATAGTTGTTCTGGCTGCATCTTCCAACAGCAGTTGTCACATGAGGCACTAGCAGAAACAATAACTTGGAGGAGAAAAAAACAAGCTGCTAAAAAGAATTGCAGAGTATTATGGCTGGACTACTGGGCTGGGTATGTTGTGCAGAAGCATATACTTATGGAGATTCTGATGAAATAACTATAACTGCAGGTGTACGTATTTGGGAAGTCTTTTCTCTGAAGTGTTGAAAACATTATTCTGAAATTATTTTAAAATGCATTTGAAGAATATGTGAAGTCAGGAACTCCTGAGCTTTAACCCCTGCTCTGCCATACTCACCTTGAGCAACTTGCTTAGGGTCAGATTGTGCCCTGAGGCACAGTTCTGTACAAAGTATAAGTTGCATTGCTCGTGGTGGCGCACCAGAAGGAAATGTGTCTCCGCTTGTCTACACTGGCAGCGTTAAAGCACTGCCGCGGCGAGAGCTAGTGCTCTCTCCCAACGCTCTAAAAAACCCACCTCTACTAGGGGTGTAGCTACCAGTGCTGGGAGCGTGGCTGGTGCACTGTCTCTACTGGCACGTTACAACGCTGAAACTTGCAGTGCTCAGGGTGGTGGTGTGTTTTTTACCACCCCTGAGCGAGAAAGTTGTAGCGCTGTAAAGTGCCATTGTAGACAAGCCCTCAGACACACATCATTTCTCCAAAGCTGCCCTTTCCCACAGTGGCAGGTGGGGAAGGGCAAAGAATACACTGAATCAGTCCTTAACAAGAAAGGGGATTGCCCTCCAGCCTTGTGTTCTGCCATCTTGTGTGTGTGTGTGGGGGGGAAGCGGTGTCACTCTAGTCAGGTTTTTACTTATTCCCTGCCCACCTGGTGTGGTGGCAGAGCCTGGTGTGGTGGCACGTGCCTGAAATCCCAGCTGCTTGGGAGGCTGCGGTTGGTGGATTGCTCAGGAGTTCTAGGCTGTTGTGCGCTATGTCAGTCGGGTGTCTGGTGCTACTGACAGCTTGGCCAGCGGGTAGTTGGAGGACTGGCTAGAACAACGTGTCTGATGTGTTGTGATCGGCGCCCTCTCTGTGAGGGCTGATGGACTGATCAGTGACAGTGACATGTCAGCAAAATGAAAATAAGAAAGAAAAACTTGTAGCACCTTAGAGACTAACAAATTTTTATAGGGGGGAGGGATAGCTCAGTGGTTTGAGCATTGGCCTGCTAAACCCAGGGTTGTGAGTTCAATCCTTGAGGGGGCCATTTAGGGATCTGGGGCAAAAATTGGAGATTGGTCCTGCTTTGAGCAGGGGGTTGGACTAGATGACCTCCTAAGGTCCCTTCCAACCCTGATATTCTATGATTCTATGATCACTGAAAGGGAAGGGAGGCAAGAAGCACCTATTCAAGGACTCTGTTGTGCCGAAGTCCCAGATCCCAGGGGCAGGTAGGTCTAACACTGTTTCTTGTGGGAGGGTGGAAATTCTTATTCCACTACCTAGTCATGGTAGAGTAGACACAATCTAGCCCTTAATGCCTTTGGGCCCCATGCACTACTCATTTGAGTGAGACAAACAGGTTTTCAGCCTCTGTTTCTTTGTAAAATAAGGATACTAACATTGTCTAACTCACTCGGTGAAGTAAGGATTATTTGTTTGTAGAGTGTTTGTTGATATAAAGTGTTTTAACTGTTATGTATTAATAAAAAAATAAAGCTATATACACCTCTTATTCCCTGCAATTTGTTTGTACTCCTAGTATCATAACCAAACTATGCTCCAAAATATACAGTGCACCATTAAACTACAAATGTTCTTTGGAGCTGCTGTTTGCATTTGATTAATCCCTACGCAAATAAATGAGATCCTAGTTTTTCAGACTAAGTGAATGTATATATCAGCATTACAATCTGCAGAATGTGAACAAGAAACATTGAGAAAACAGTCCTTTAAAAATGAGTTTTGAAAACTATTATTCTTGCAGATAAGATTTTAAAACAGATGGTGAGAATAAGCGTTACTGTTGTATTGATGCCTAGGTGATTTATGCATGGTATTTGAATACTTAATATTAGGATTAAGTATACTCATTCGTCACAGTGGTCCAGGGAGAGTACTTCAGGCACCATCTTCAGGTGGAGTCATGTACTTCACTTACCTGAGTAAATGTAAGGAGCTCCAATAAAAGTTGGAGATAAACAGATGAAAAATAAATACATTCCAGAGGGGGAGAGTTTTAAGATTATTCTTAATCCTTTTATTTATAAATTCAATATTTCTTTAACCTTTAATTCTCTGTTTCCTTCCTTTGTCTTGATCACTTTCCTCATCAGTATCTGTTTTTAGAGCTGGTCAAAAAAGTTCCGACTGACCATTTCTCCATTACAAAATAGAAACTTTCTGCAGAAATATGTTGATTTTTGATGCAATTTTGTTTAGATTTTTTTAAAGGCATTTTGATAAAGTTCCATTTCTGTGTTTTTGGAACAGAGCATTTTGATTTTAATTTTGAAATTTATTTTATTTTTATTTTATAAAAAATAAAAAGATCTAAAAAGTCATACTCAAAGGAAACATTTTGATTGATTCAAAATTTCCCACAAAATGATATTTTTGAAAATTTTGGAATTGTTGGGTTTTGTTTCGATTTGGAATGAAAACAAAGTTAGAAACTGAGGAATTTCCCACAAATTAGAAATTCCAGTTTCCACACAGCTCTACCTATTTTAGCCAAGTTGAAGAGACTAGATCAAAGCACATTAAGGAATTGTTAATGTGTGTCAACAAGCTACACACAGATAGCCAGCCAGCCTGCCACACACTAATGCACTAGTGCAGGGTAGATTCACACTCCAGCTTGCTCCAAAGTAAGTGTTCATGTAGAAAAGCCCTAAGTGACAAAGTGTGCAGGGCCTGTGTAGCAGGTAGGTTACTTCGAACTGGTGATTATTAATTACATTGACTAAGGCCCCTTTGCGCTGCTCAGGCAATATTATTAGGGCCTTAAGGTACACCTGCTTTTAGGGCCCTTAACACAACCAGAGTGATGTGAAGAGGCCTAAGAAACGCTGGGCCTGACGCTCTGTTATGCTAAGTGTAACTGGGAGTCAGGCCCTGTTGTATCCTTGGGGCAGCAGGTTTAGGAAGAAATCATTTGAGACACAGAGAGCTGTGAGCGATGGAAGCAACCATTTATTTTCACACACTGAACTGACCAAACCAGCCAAAACTGGCTGGGCTATCTCCTAATTATCTAACTCAGTTGCCATAGCAACAACAAGGTGCTATTACCACGACAACCAAATACACAACAGGCCCAACATCTCTTATGGTTAGATCCTTAATTGCCAGCCTTATCTAATTTCAATATTTGCTACTCAAAATAATATCGTGTATTGAATGGGAGAAAACAGTTTTCAGCTTATTTGATTATACTGTACTGTCCTGCAGCAGAGCATGTCTAACTTCAAAAAAATAAAAATCAAAGTTTTTTATTTTTATTGATTACACACTTTTAAGAGTAGCAAGTAAATTATGTACAGGATTTTAACATAGCAAAGCTGAATACTGGATTTGACGCTTAAGTGCTCAAGTCTAATTGGAATAGCCTAATCGGGAAGAATGCCACTTGTTGAAATAAATGTTCATCTTAAATTCTGGGAAAAATTGGTTCCTTAATAATACAATCTGTGCTGAACTTAGTGTGAATGACAAGTTTATATGACTGAGCATATACATTGGAACTGCAGTGAGCTGCTCACCAAAGCAAAGGATGAAAAGATTTATTTTAAATTGATCATATGTATTAAACGAGGATTAAGTGGGATGCAGCAGTGGACAGTGAGGGCAAAGATAATTTTTAAATTTGTGCTTTAAAATGTACCTTGACCTGCTTTGATGTGGCATTGAAGCAAGACTGGGCATCGTTTTCAGTAATTGAAATGTAAGGTTTCTGAAGGTATAACAGATAAGTATATTTATTGAGCTTTTAACATTTTCAGTAAAAAGCAAATTTTCTCAGCAGTCGGCTTTTTCTCAAACTCACATAGAAAATGCTGTGATATGTACTGCACATTTGAGATGAGACAATGAGGATGATAATGCTTAGCAATTATACGGTGCCTTACATCTCCATAACACTGTGCATACATTAACTAAGTAATGCCTTTCTGAGTGTAATATATATTTTCTATCCTCCCCCCTCCATTAAGTTCCCAATGGCCAATATCAACCTCATCCTGAACAAACTAAAGGCTATAGGAGAACCTAGTTCCAGAGAGATCAAGCAGATTTTTGCAGCCACTGACCCTCAACACACCAAGGTGATTGAATATAACCCTTTCAGGTAAGAACGAGGGATACTCAGTTTTAACTCAGGATGTTTTTCAAGAAATGTACAGAGCATTGCTGTTTCTTGGAGCTCTTTGCACAGTTGTGTATTAAGTGTTAAGTGATAGATGACTTGTATTTGATTTCCACTAGTTTTAGGACTTTGTGTGAAATGCATTTCAAAGGAAGGTTTTCAGGTGAAATTTAAAGAAAAGGAAGCAATTCTGGCTTAGAACGCGAGAATTTTTTGAATAGCTTGGACAGCACAAATGAATATGGCTATTCTCTGTGGAGTTAGCAGTGTGGCCACAGGAGAATAAGATCAGAACTGCATAGGCAGGGGAGTAGGTGAATGTATGGGCAGACAGGTAGGGTCAGCCAAGTCAGCTGGAAGTTCTGTAAATCAGGAAAGCAATTTTGAGTTGAATTCAGAGATGGATAGGAAACAATAACAGAAAATGGGGTTAATTGAGTCCTGATTCTTTCAGCAAGATGATAGCCTGGTCACTTAATCCAGACCCCTTGAAGTATAGGAAACAAACTAGGAAGATCTTAAAAGAGGGGAATTTAGTAGTTCACTCTGGCAGTGATTAAAGCAGGGGTCTCAAACTTGCGGCCCGGGGGCCACATGAGGCCCGCGAGGTTATTTTGTGCGGCCCGCGAACTCCCCGCGGCCCCCTGCCCCCCCCCCCGGCGTTTACCTAGAGCAGCTCCAGCCCGGCGCGCACTGGGGGCAGGGCCTGTCTGCCCGCCCTGCCCCCGCATCTGTGTGTTTCTCTGGCCGCTCCTCCAGGTACCTCCCCCGAAGCTTCCATTGGCCATGGTTCCCCATTCCCAGCCAATGGGAGCTGCTGGGGGTGGTGCCTGGAAGCAATGATTGATGTGGGGGCGGGGCAGGGCAGGCAGGGAGCCCGCCCTGCCCCCAGTGCACGCGCTGGCCGGAGCTGCTCTAGGTAAATGCAGGGGGCAGGGGAGCTGTGGGCTGTCCCGCCCCCTCCTGCAGCCAAACCCCTGCCCTGAGCTGCCCCGCACCATGCCCTGAGCCCCCTGCTGCACCCTACACCCCAACTCCCTGCCCTGAGCCCCCACCACACCCCTCCTGCACCGCCGGAGATGGGGGGCAAAATTGGGGTGGGGATTTCGGGGAAGGGGTGGGAATGGGGGCAGAGAAGGGGTGGGAAGAGGCGGGGCAGGGGCGGGGCCTCGTGGAAGGGGTGGAGTGGGGGCGGGGCCGAGGGTGGCGTGGGGGAGGTGTCAGTAATGCGGCCCTCGGGCCTGTGTACTAGTCCTCATGTGGCCCTCGTGGTCATTTGAGTTTGAGACCCCTAGATTAAAGCATGAATAAGTATTTGACCAGAGGCTGGGTTAATGGAAGTCTGGATTCTGGCAATGATCCATAGGTGGTAATGAACAAATTTATACGCAAGTTATATATATAGAAGGGGAAATTAAATTCAGGATCAAGGCCGGCTTCAAGATTTCTGGCTTTGGGGGTAAAGGAGGGGTCTGAGCTAATGAGAGTGGTAGTAAAGTCAAAGCTGTAGGACAGAGAAGATTGTTTTACTTAGGACTTCAGTTTTTGAAACTTTGAGGAGTAGTATATGATGATATAATCAGGAGCTTCAGAGGTAAGTTGGGTGGGTAAATGGGAAATAAAGAGATGTACCATGGGATGTCATCCATATAGAAATGTTAGCTCAGATAGAAACTACTGATGAAATATATTCGAAGATATATAGGTGAGAAGAAAAGGGCCAAAGACAGGTCTTTATAACACTTCATAGTAGAAGTATCAATGAAAGAAAGAAAGAAAGAAAGAAAACCCATCTTCAATAATGAAAACTGAGTATCTAGAGAGGCAAGATTCATACCAGGAGAAGTCAGTGCCACTGTCATCTTCTTTTTGCTCGAGGTACTCAAGGATCAGTGTTAGAAGTTTTATTGAGATAAACTAGGTGCCAGTCCATGATCAAAGTGAAGATATTAGACCATTAAATGCATTGAGATGGTTAGTCTTACTACTACAGTAAGAAAGGGCAAAAAACCAAGTGGATGATGTATATGTTGAAAACCCTTACTATTTGAGTAAGTAGTTTATTGCACATGCCCAGTAATCTGTTAAAAAACTAAATAACTTGATCATTAAATATTTACTTTGGTCCAAATTCTGCACTAATTATCTGAAATATTTTGTTGTTCTCTGCCATGCATTGATAATGTGTCAAAAAGTCTCTAGTACTTGTACTACCACATTGGAGGGGCAGACTGTAGAAGAAGTGACTGCACTTACGTCTAGTGGGAAAAGGTTTTTATTTTAGGAGGTGTAGCTTTTGTTACATGTAAGCTTACTGTGTATTCTTTGAAGCCCGAATTCTGCGCAGGTGTGAACAGCCTGAGTGCTAAGCCGTGTGCAGGGCAGTGTGAGAGGAGCGTGGAATGAGCTGCATTCTCTCCCCCAAGGCTGTGGTGCCACTCTGTGGTCCACTCTTTAAGCAGTGAGACTTCAATAGCCTCCTCCACGAATGTGAGAGGAGAGGAGGATTCACAAAGCATTAGATCTTCTAGCCTCATCTCTCACATGGATCACCACAGGCCTACCTCTTCATACCTCATGTGTGCTGAGGTGCAGAGGGCTCCTGTGGGAATGAGCTGGACCTGATAAGGTGTGCCCATCACCTGCAACTGCTGGCCTTCTGAACCCCCTTGTGGAGTGGAGTCCCACCAATTCTGAAAGGGGAGTATCCACAGATTTGAACTATTTTACAATATATGCTTTACTATAGAACTGCCTGGAAATATTTCCACCATTCGGGGGAGGATGGGGGCGGGGGGGGTGGGGGGTGGATATTTTTATGCCAAAGCAAACAGAAAACCTCTCTGCTTCTATAAAATGTCAATTTTGTTTGATGGAACATATGTTTTTTATTTTATTTTTCTCTCATATGTTACTATTGCTTTTAATCTTTCACAGCATTTCACAATTAGAGGCCTTTACAAAATGCATATTTTTAGTACATGCACACACCTATATGACAGCCTGAAGCTGTAAGGGACACTTAAGTTTATGCTCCACTACTACCGTCTTCCTGGCTTGTCTTAAAATGAGACAAGAATTTCACTATGCTCTGAAGTTTACAGTTCAAATATACTCCCGTCAGCTTAGTTCAGGGATGGGCAACCTTTCAGAAGTGGTGTGCTGATTCTTCATTTATTCACTCTAATTTAAGGTTTTGCGTGCCAATAATACATTTTAACTTTTTTAGAAGGTCTCCTTCTAGAAGTCTATAATATATAACTAAACTATTGTTGTGTATAAAGTAAATAAGGTTTTTAAAATGTTTAAGAAGCTTCATTTAAAATTAAATTAAAATGCAGAGCGCCCCCCACCCCCCGGACTGGTGGCCAGGACCCGGGCAGTGTGAATGCCACTGAAAATCAGCTTGCATGCCGCCTCCGGCACGTGCCATAGATTGCCTACCCCTGGCCTAGTTAATGAGTCAAAGTAGCTTTCTCCATAATGCACAGATCCTCTCTTGTGTAATTTTTCTCAAGTTAGATATGATGCAGTGAAGCAGAATTATAATTATAGCATTTATTTATTCTTTTTACAAACCCCCAAATCATACAGCATAGAAAACAGGAAATAAATACGTTGAATATACAGAAAGGATCTGCAGAGGTATTGTTCATGCTATTGAGAAGCTTTGTTAGAGAGCAAAGACCAGTCTGGAAACTTAAACACCCTGTCTTAGTCCTGTCCTGACCTCTGGTTTTCAGACGGTGATGTGCAGGGCCATTCACTGTGAGAGACAAAGCAGAATCACATGGGTTTAATGAAGATGCTACTCTTTCATCCATCTTGTGAAATATTTTTCTTGAGCAGTTAATTATAATTTCTTCTCTGACGCTCCTAATCTCAGATTGCAATTTGCTTCATTCTTATAGAATAAAATAATTAAAAGAAAAGAAAACTAAGTTACAGGAAAATTCATGAGACAAGGTGGGTGAGGTAACATCTTTTATTGGACCAACTTCTGCTTGGTGGAGAGACACAGAGCTCTGTGTGGCTCAAAAGCTTGTCCCTCTCACCAATAGAAGTTGATCTAATAAAAGATGCTACTTCACCTACCTTGTGTCTCTACTTTCCTGGGACCCACACAACTACAACTATACTGCATAGGGAAGATTCATGTTACTTGACATGGTTTCCTGGCAGGAGAAGTCAATACAATTCTGAATTGGAATTTTGGGTCTTCAGCACTCTTCAGATCATAGTAACCCTAGGAAGTCCCTTAAATCCCAAAAGAGAAAATAATTTCATCTGAGGAAATCTTTGGTGCTTTGATTGTCATTATCTGAGTTGAGAAAACATATGGAAGGACTTATTTAGATCCTAATTCTGCAAAGACTTAAGCGTGGATGTAAAGTTGTGCATGTGAATAGACCCACTGAAGTCAATGTGACTACTCATATGTATAAGGTTATACATATGCTTAAATCATTGAAGGATCCGGGTCTTAGTTGTAAGCTGCCTGAGGTGCGGATAGTCTTCTACGGTGGTAGTATAGAGCCCAGCACAAAGGACTTCAATTTTGATTGGGGCCTCTGAGCCTTACTGTAAAACACATAATAACAAAGGAAAGGACCAAGCTTTGGTATAGTGTTGTGTTTCATGGTGGGCACTCAATTCAAATGCAAATGCTCAGTTTGCCTGTGTCCGGAAATAAGATTTATCTGGAGCTCTGTACATCTTGTCCTCTCCTGATATTCATCTCCAGTCAGTGTAAATAAAGGGTCTTTCTGTGTTACTTAGTACAAATCCAGCTCACAGTGAACCAGCTGAATCAAAGCAGAGTACATTGTGTTCAGTATCCTTCAGTGAATAGCTCTGAGAATTTAGACTTTATAGGCCCTAGATTGACACTTTTATTTGGGCAGGGCTCCCCAAAAAGCAAATCATGTAAAAGAAACAGATGAAAAAAATCATTAAATTTGTGGCAGAGTTGTGTGTGTGGGAGGGGGACAGTATGTATTTGTGCTATGAATTAATTGTTGACTATTAAGGACTACATTATCAGAGAATTGTGCAAGGTTTAGCCATGCACCATGCTCCTGACATCTCTCTGCCCAGCTCCTTGTTTTTTCATCCCTCTGCCAATCAGAGCTTCTGGGGTGGGGCCAGCTTTCACAGCACTTCCTCTGTGCTGGGGAGTGGAACTTCACACCTCTGCCCCATTTGCGTGCCTAGCTCTATCACTCTGTCCTTTTGGCAGTATCCTCGCCTGTTTCCCTATTTTATGTATTTTCTGTGTACGTGACATAAGTGCAGTTGCATTGCTAGCTCTTAGTTCTACAAATATCTGATCAAGTAGGGTGGAAGGTAGTTTATAATTGATAAGATGAAATAAGATCATGTACAGTAGTTGGACATAAACAGTGATACAATAAATACTGTCTTCAGTATGACTCCAATAGGACATTGCTGTGGAAAGGTACTTCAAAGATTACAAAAATTTGTATAGCACCAGCATTGTGCTAGGTATTTTACAGACTGGTAGGAAGAAATGGTCTCTTCCCCAAAGAGTTAAAATTTAGGTAATTTCTAAAATAGTTTCTTGAGTAGTGTTGAGTTCATGTTAAACTATATGGACTTAATGTCAGCATCACAAGTTGAGTATAGTACATCACCTAATTTCACAGAACTCTTAATTACATTAAATACTCTGCTTTAAATTGACTGTTTTGATTTTTTTTTCTATTTAATTTATTTTTCTTGCTAACAGAAATTTGATGGTGAATATCACTGGTGGAAAATTGTCAGAACATGAAATTATGACTATTGGACGTTATTACAGCGTGCAAAATGAGTTTGAAATGGACATCAACTTCCTTCTTGCAGTGGCTCAAGAACAGCTAAAGAAAAATAGCTTTGAGAATTTCGGACAACTGTCTGCTGCCTTTGTATACAATGACCGTGAAAAGTAAGGTTTCTGTATTTAATGCAAGCTAATAATTGACTCCTTTTTTTTTTTTTTTTTTTTTTTTTAGCTGGTTTACGAGTTGATAAAACTCTATTTGGAGACCCAGGTTCTCTCTCTCTCTCTCTTGCCTAGCATATTGTATGAATACATTCAAAGGATTTGGTTTCTGGTAGGAGCCTCTTGAGGATGGATGAGAACTAGACTGCTTCTCTGTCCTCTTTTTTCTTTCTGATTTGCTGATGGAGTCTCCATCATTTCAAATGTATTGAGTAGCCTGTGAAATAGTTATGTTCCTGGTCCTGTCACCATAGAAAAACATTTTTTTTAATCTAGGAGGAAAAATAGACATTTACGAAAAAATAAAAAGTCTGGGATTTTTACTTAATTCAAAATAATCACTTACATAAATTGTTTGTCCTTCTGATTTTATGGGATCATAGATTTAGAATTAGAAATCTGTAAATGTATACCTTCTGCCTGTAGTATACATGTGTCTTAAATACTTCAGGGGAAGAGGGCTATGTGAGTAAAGTGTTGATGTTTTTCCTATTATGCAAAAGTGAAGTTTTGTGAAATATGATTTTCATTTTTACCCTTAGATTTTCAACATGTTTTATATTATTTTCTTATTCACAAATACATGCATTTGAAATATACATTTTGTTGTTAAACCTGTGAAGATAGACAACATGAAGGACATTTTTTCACTTCATTTTATATTTGTGCAGATGTGGGTTGCTGCCCCAAGAGAAATGCAGGACTATATGCAAGTCCTTCAGGTTGCCATTGGCTGATGATCTCCTGCGAGCTTTACTGACCATGTAAGTCATAGCCAGATCAAATGCTGTGTGTGAGTACAAGTCACTTGCACTGTAATGTAATGTATGTTTAATGGCAGATAAGTATTTAACATAAATTGCAGAAATATTTCATAAGAATTTCAGCAGTTCACACAATTGTGTATGTGCTATGGTGCTGATTCTTTCCATACGCCACTTTGAGTCTTCATACTGGTAAATATTTGCAATTAACAAGGAAGAGAATTGCAGCATTTTCGTCATTTTTGGTTGGCAGAAAAAAATCACCTAGGCTATGTATGTACACTATGATTGAATAAGCTTACAGGAATTAACCACTAATGTTTATTGTCTGGGATAAATGGGTGAAGAATTCCCATTTATACATTCACTTTCTCTGTGTATTGGTTTGTGGAAAAAACATAGTATCTCAAGAAGCTACACTGTATATGATCTGAGAAAGATGCCATGATGAATAATGTGGAAAAGTTCATGAATCAAATAGATGGTATTACTGTAGATCAGGCATCGGCAACCTTCGGCACGCAGCTCGCCAGGGTAAGCCCCCGGTTTGTTTACTTTCCGCGTCCGCCGGTTCGGCTGATTGCGGCTCCCACTGGCCATGGTTCCCGGACAATGGGGCCTGCGGGAAGCGGCGTGGGCTGGGGGATGTGCTGGCCACCGCTTCCCGCAGCCCCCATTGGCCGGGGATGGCGAACCGCGGCCAGTGGGAGCCGCGATCGGCCCAGCAAGTAAACAAACTGGCCCGGTCCCCAGGGGCCTTACCCTGGCGAGCCGCATGCCGAAGGTTGCCGATGCCTGCGGTAGATACAACAGTTCTTCTTTGTTACTCCTATATTACTTTTGTTGTTCTTACCTGAAAGATATATATTAAATTTTTTAGAAAAGGGAGAGAAAATATTGGCAAAAACAGAATTTACATAATAGTTTCAGTATTTTTTCTTGGTGTGTGTAATTTGGTTGTACATATATTCTTTGAGGTAAAATCCTTGATCAGCTACACTGGTCAGGACAAGAACAGAAAAGCACAAATGTTCAGTGCCCTTGTGTCAAGACTCTAGAGGGCAGAGTTCACAATAAAAACAGGTTTACCAGTTGGTGATCTGAATACTCATCACAGATTGCTAGGCCTCCACAAAATCATAGAAATGTCAGACTGGAAGGGACCTTGAGAAGTCATCAAGTCCAACCCCCTGCTCTGAAGCAGGGCTAAGCCAACTGGCCAACAGTCTAATTTATGAGTTTTAGAATATGGTCTTTGGTCTCTTCTTTTCCCCTACTAGAAATCATTTAAAAATTATTTTGAGGATATGGAGACCACTTAATATCATGTCAAAAGCAGAAGGAGGTCTTATTTCTTGTCAGGAATACATGTTTTCATGCATGCAGGCTTCTAGCTTTTAGCAGAAGTTCATTATATGCTTCAGGGATTTACCATTGAATGACAGGATTCTCTACAAACAGGAAGGTGAGGGAAAGTTTGATCACCTTTAAATCCTTAATGCCCAAGTCTAGCCCTCCACACTTCACCAAGCTCACAGGACACTGCTTGGGGGAGAAACCTTTTACAGTCACTCTTTACCTGCAAGTCTGCCTTAAGAGACCTAAGGCACCATTGTTTTTAAGTCCAGTTTGTCTATGGACCAAAAGCATTCAGAGGAGTTCCCTGTGGTAGCCAGATGGTTGATTTCTACAAATTGCTGGCCATTCATCACTTCTGACAGTTGGGTCACAAGCATTAGTCAAAAGATGTATAAAATTCATTTTTTTAGAACTCCCACAAAGCTGTCCAGCACAAAAAGTTCATCGGGACAATTGGCAGTTAGAGTTAGAATTCTCCTAGTCTCAAAGGCTGTGATTTGAATAGATGCAACTAGAGGAGGAACGAAGTGGAGTTTTCCTTTATTTACTATCTAACACCGAAGAAGAATTGGAAGAACTGATACATCATAGGCTTCAAAAATAAATGTGTCTTGTTGGGTATTAGGGAAAGCTTTTGAAAGTTGACAGCCTCTCTTATAAGGGTGAATTGGAGTCAGCTTAAAAATGAATAAATCCACCAAACCCCTTTCATTTAAAATTATTATTAAAATAATATACAAGCTTAGAGGACAAGTAGGATACTTAATATCTATTGTATCAGAGGGTGTAGCCGTGTTAGTCTGGATATGTAGAAGCGACAAAGAGTTCTGTGGCACCTTATAGACTAACAGACGTATTAGAGCATAAGCTTTCGTGGGTGAATACCCACTTCTTCCGATGCATCGGAAGATGTGGGTATTCACCCACGAAAGCTTATGCTCCAATACGTCTGTTAGTCTATAAGGTGCCACAGAACTCTTTGTCGCTTCTTAATATCTATTGGAAGATCATTTCATTCTACAAGTTGCTTTATATGATAAAGGACTGTGAGTAATTTTAGTGATAAGATAAAAATTCATTTCATTGAAAGATCTCAGTGTATACAGTTAGTCCTTACATTACAGATAAGAGGAAAGTATTTAAATTCTTAAACAAAGGCTTGTGCAGTTGGTACCACTTAAGTAAGGATTTGTTTTTAATAGTGATTTTTGTTTATTTGGGGTTTGTGGTCAGGAAGATGTTTCCTGTAGTGGATTTGATTGGAATTTAATTTCCATTTTATTGGGAGGCCCCAAACTCTACCTTGTAGGTAATAGGGGTGGTTGAAGGATATCTTGACCCTCCATCCCCCCCATTTCTCATGAAGATTGAAAAGCATTGCTGCTGATAAGCCAGTTTCGCTTCTGGAAAGTCCACTGTTTAATCTAAAGCAGTGCCGCTTATCACTGATGTCTCTTCACCTGTTTTTATGGATGAGGAATAATTTGATTTTTGTTTCCATGGGTATTTCTAATGAACATTTCTGAATTTATTAAATGTATTAAGGAGGAAAATGAGGCAAATCCCAGAACAATGCGTTAGTTGGGGGGTATATCTCCTACAGCTTGCAGTTTTTTTCTGAGGTTAAGCGATAAATAACTTGTTACTTTTTAAATAGAAAATTAAAAGTTAATACCCATAAATATCTATTATTTAACATTTGTATACAATGTCTCAGGTGTCCATGGCACTTATCAGAGTAAGGATTTAGGCCACATTGAAGTAAATAGGAGTTTTTCTATTGGCTTCAGTGAGCCCAAGATTTCACCCGTGGTTTCTGTCCCAAGAAGCATCCAATCTAAGCAAGTGAAGAGAGAATCCTGGCCAATAATGTGAAGTTACAGTGCATTGAAAGTACTAAGGCAATTCTTAGTGTCTCACTGGTATAAATATATTTTTTTAAATTACAGAGAAGGTGCAGATTTTTTTACCATGATGTATTAAGTATGCAGAGGCTTCTTATTTTTTTCTACCAGTAAAATGCAACATTTATGATAGCATTTCTTTAAGTTTATTCAAACGTACAAGGAACAATGAGCTTGTTTAATACACAAGCACAATTAAAATGCTTGGAAAAATAAAATTTTGCATTTTGAAATAGTTGGTATTTTCTTTTGATCCTATTTTTATTTATTCACTGTGCACCTAACAATGCACTAATAGACAATTAAAACAGACTTACAAACTAGAGACATGGTGAATGAGGAAAGATAAAATGGAGTAAAGGAAGCAGGTAGAGGGAATGTACGACAAAGGTTTCAGATATAAGATCATGAGTTAGTTCATCCGTACTGCACACATCTTGTGGCTTTAAAAATTTTTTTTTGTAAATGTTATGCTAAATAATTGCTATGGACACATCTGGGTGGTTTCTCTCAGCCCTGCTGCTGAGAGGTGGTTGTGGTGGGCTTCTGGGGCAGATGGAGGCTTGGCAGCTGTGACTCAGGAAAGCTTGTGGGGGCACCTGTCAGGCTGGGGAGGGCTGGAGCGGGTGTGCCTCTGGAACCTAATATCCCAAGTGGTTGCTCCTTGTGCCAGGAGGCCCACTCACTGTAACTCCAAAATTTACTGTAATTCCTATATGGAATGCAGTGATGAACAAGACAGTAGAAGAGTGCATGCATCAAAGACGAACTTTATGCAAACTAGATGCATTTTGAGTAGAGCTGTGGAAAATGCAGCAACTTGAGTTTGCACTGTTTGCTGGATGTTTTTTAGTTCCATTGTATAGCCCCCAAGTTTCCACGTGTGTATGAGCCAACACACAACGAAACTATTACATTTTGCTTCAATTTTAATTTGAACAATGCAAAACGGTTAATTTGTTTTTACATGGTACCACCCCGAGGGTCACACATTCCTCTGAGCACCCCGCCTCCCCTGGCTTAACAGAAAGAGGGAGAACACCTACAGGCATCTTTGATCCTCAGAAGGGCCAGAGCAATGAGATTTGGGCCAGAATAATTCTGTCCCTAGAACTTCCTTCCCACATCAGGCCAGGACCTCTCTGCTTTTTTGCTCTCTCTTGGTGTGTGTGCCCTGGTGACTTTTACCCAGCAACCTACCCTCAAAACTCTGTATATTTTGGGGGTGCTATGCTCCCTCCAGTAGGGTAGGCATAATTCCCCATCCACAACAAAAAAGATCTTGAGGCAGACAGCAGGACTCAAAAGGCTCCCCTGGTCATCCTGCTATACTCTCTCTCCAGCTCAATGTGTTTGGCACCTTAGACACACCTGTCTCTACTGTGGTCTTAAGGAACTCGCAGGTACCAATATTTAGAACTTAACCTTTTACAAACATTTTTTTGGTTTTTCAGTACCCTGTGACAGACAGGTAGTGCAGTATACATTTGTTAGGTACATGCTAATCAATATATTTACCACAGGTTTGCCACCAACATTACTTAGCTCATACTGACCAGCTGTACAAACCAGCTTGTGTTAGTCCTTTAATCTTTTCCTGTAACCAACTTAAACACTTATTCATATCCAGAATATACAGAAACTATCAAACAAACTGAAGTAGCAGCACAGCATACTCGACAAATATTCTGTTAAGTCAAAGTGACATAGTACTTTCTACAGCTATCAGATTAGCATTTTAATAAAGTGTTTTTCAAAACAAAGGAACGTAAGCTCTGTAAATATTGCTATCTAGAAAAAGAAAACTTGGGTTGCAACTTTCCTGGCTGGGAAAAAAAACACATTTGTAAACAGGTTGGGTCACTCAGCACTAGATTCTTATAAATTGATAAAGCAGGCTTCTATACATTGGGGTAATCCAAGGTAAGCACATTTTGCAGAGGCCACAAAGAAGAGCGATCTGTCTTCTGCCAAAGGAAAAAAAATTGTTCTCCAAGTATTGTGGGGAGGAATGATTGTTAAACCATATTCTAACCTCAAATGCGTTGATGACCTTCTAGAGCTAAACTAAAGGGGGACAAGGTGTTACGTGATCTTAGTTGTCTCCTTTTGGAAGAGGCAAATCTAACTTCCTTTATTACTGAAGATCATTATAGTATCTACTCATATTAACTCTGATCATTCAAATGTAGGGCATCTCTTTCAAGTCCATCTAGTACCTTTGACTCCAAACTCATAACTCAAAAATAGGGCATCTCCTTATTCAAATTCACTTGTGCAGGTGCAGTCCATGGGAGTCAAGGGCTTTGTATCCACCCACTATATACCAGTATGAATCTGGAATATTTTCAAGCCACTTTTACATAGCTGCCTAAATATGGATTTAGGAGCCTAATTTTCAGCATCCAGGCTTGAAATTTTTCACTCTAGTTAAGGGTATTCATTCATAGACAGCATTCCTAGCTTATCAGGGTGCTGTCACAATTAGATCAAAGGACTTTGGCCCCAATCCAATGCTTGTGGAAGTCAATGGTAGTCACTGGACTGCACCTATACAGTCTTAGATGAAAGTGGTCCAGTATAGGTTTAAGTAATTACATTCTTTCACTTTTCCTGTATAAAAAAACTGCTCGGTTAACTTGTACAACTCTGAGTCTGTGCTGTGGATTATATCTCGACTTTCCACAAACCAGCAAAAGGCCAACCTATATACTGAGATCATACAGCTTCAAAGGTTCTAATTAATGAAGTTTTAGGATGTCAACATAATGTAGTACTCTAACTTTTTCTTCAGAGAGTTGAAAGCAATACTGCAGGTTGGTAATAAAAACAAATCACATGTCATAAGGCTTATGACATTCAATACGTGTGCACCATAGATCATATTGAGGGTAGGTCTATACTTACGCGTCCCGTCGGAGGCGCGCGATCGATGTTCTGGGTTCGATTTATCGCGTCTTGTCAAGACGCGATAAATTGAACCAGGAAGTGCTCCGTCGTCGACGCTGGTACTCCAGCTCGACGAACGGAGTAGGCGGAGTCGACGGGGGAGCCTGCGCGCCGCGTGTGGATCCCGGGTAAGTGCTTTTTCATTCGAACTAAGGTACTTCGACTTCAGCTACGTTATTCACGTAGCTGAAGTTGCGTACCTTAGTTTGATAGGGGGGGGTAGTGTAGATCTAGCCTAAGATATATGTGCAATCAAAGGTTAATGCCAGTCAACTTTTATGGCACATGCTTGCTTCTTAATCAAAAAGTAGGAAGTATTTGTCCTGCTCTACTCAGCACTGGTGATCACAAAATGGGTGCCCAGAGCATTTTGGATGGGTGCTTATTTTTATGAAAGGATTATAAATCAAAGTAGCAAAATAAACCAGATCAGCTGTATTCTCTTGTGTCTATAGCACCAGCAGGTTCTCTTCTAAACATAAAGACAGGATTTTACAGGGTGCGTCCAAGAACATTTTCACTCCTTATCCCAAAACTATAAGGCTGCCTCTGATCATAACATTCATATATTGAAGAAAAATTGGTTAATAGTAATGTTTAAAAAAAATGAAATGAGTTGAACTCTAATACACTTTAAAGACAATGAACAGTTCTATGTGACAGACAATAATGAAGAGTAAAGTTTTATATGAAGTGTAATATATAGTACAATAGAGATACATATTCTGCAGAGTCTTTTCCTTGGTCTGTTGTCCATTGTCTATATTTTTTAAATTAATTATCAAAAATGCAATTTGTTGTGTGATGTAAAATATGGCAAAATATATTAAAATATGTAACAATTGAATCAAAATACATATAAATATTCTGCTTTTAGGTTTGAAGATGGCAAGGAACAAGTAGATTATAAGAAGTTTGTCAATGGGCTGAATTGGAGAGAGAATCCAGTTCCGACTTTCCAGACAATAAAGGTTCCTATAAAGGTAAAGTTAAGACGTTTAAAACAAAAAAGCAGAGCACAAAACCCGAAAGCCCCTTTCATGCTGCCGCTGCTGTCATTCAGTCAAAACATATTAACATCATTGATTTATCCAACAAAGAATATCTGGGACTCGATCTTTATGGATCTTGTCTGGATGTTTTGAGCAGTCTGTGTCTGTTGTGAGGGATTGGGCAAAGCAGAGGAACCAGTGTAAGGCAGGGGAACTCTGTAACTCTTTTGTGCACAGTGGATGCCACATCTCTAATGGATTTCTAGGGAAATATAGGAAGGAAAATGGCTGTGCTCTCTTGCAAACAAGGGCATGACTATCAGGTGCTCACACTTTCTATTACACAAGCCTTCTGTTCAGAAGTCACAATTATCAGGAAAGTCTACAAATGCCACTGACACTGCAAAATGTAACTACAATTTTCTATAACTCTGTGGAAACTCGCACAGAATACACCACTTCCTTGGTAGGTAGTGGGAGTAGCATGGAGAAATCACCTAATATGTCTCTGTCAGCCTAGTCCTTAGAGTAAATAAAAATGTCATTTCAGCAAACGGCAAAGATTAATCTGACCTAGCTGTATTGTGCTGGTGTGAGAATAGAATGGTTTAAAATAGAATTGTGCATAATCTAATCACATTGATTTTTTAAAAATGTCATAGCAAAGAAATCCAAAGCATCTCAGCGCACATATAACATGGCTTTTCTGACCCAGCCCTTGACTGCTGATACTGAATGTGTTTCATTTCGAATCCTCTGCTTCTGCTGGTTTAGAAGCACAGGGTTCACTGCATTTTAAATTCAGCAGCTGCATATTTTCACCAGTGATCTACAAGTGCTGCATTTTCATCCTGACAACATAGTGGCTTCGCTACTTGCTCACTCTTCTGGAGCCTATAAAACTGTCTACGAGGACTAGTGAGGGCACAGTGCTGCTCAGTTGCTAAGCTTTCCTTGGCGTCATTTTCTTGGATTCCTTAATTTGGAAACATTTTCTTGTATGCATCTAAACAAGATCCTGTACATGTTTTTACAACATCCACATTGTACCGGATGTGTTTCAGATTTAAAACGTGTGTGCTCCAGGTTTTGATGAGGGCCCTTTTCAAACAGGGAGTTCGGAATTCTACTCAATGATATAACTCTGTGATTATGTTGCGATAGCATCCAGTGATGCGTGTCAGGATTAGGGCACTGTTGTACTAGGTGTTGTGCAAACAGAGGTAGATGCAGTTTCTGACCCAAAGCACTTACAAAACTAAGAGGATGAGCACCAGATGAAGGGGATGGTGGTGAAAGAGGCAGAAAAATATACACATACGTTGGCTTGTTATGTATTTCATATTTTTCTCCTAGCTGTCTGTATTGGCTGCCTGCCTAACTGCCTCAGACTAGCCATTGAGCATGGACTGAGGTCTTGTAGGTGGTGTGCCCAAAGTGGATCTTGAATAGGGGGTGGAGGACCTGAGTGGTAGTGAGGAGAGGCCATGTGCTCAGTTTGTAGTTGTAATAAGCCAATCAGTGGCTGTGATCACGGCTTGCCACTTTGCCTCACTGTTATCAGACGACAGTGTTTTGTAGGCGTCATGGCAGAGGTGATTTGAGGGAGGATTGGTTTTTATGGATTTTGGCAGGGAATTTTTTCAGTGTACATGAGACAGCAAGGGAGAAAAGACAAAGGCACTTGTGAACCAAGAAGTCAGTCAGGGTTGGTATCTTTAGTGGAACAAAGGCTGTGATCAATATAATAAAATATCAGGGATAATTTGGGCTGGGTTACACTGTAAAGGTCAGGAAAAGACATTTGTGTTTCCAGTGGAGCCAGTGGAGGGGCTTACAGAAAGTGAGCTGACAGAGCTACAGACTAGGAAGACCATCTTAGTGGCAGCACAGTGAACGGACTTGAGGGGAGCAAGGTTGCAGACAAGGTCAAGAAGATGGAAGTTGTTGGTTATATTCTTATTTTATTATTTGCATTACCGTAGTGCCTTAGAGTCTCAGTCCTGGACCAGGACCCCATTGTGCTAGGCACTTTGCAAACACAGAACAACAACAACAAAAAAACAATCTGCCCCACGCCCACAGAGGTGTATTCAGTTATCCGCTAGATAGGAGAATCACTTCTGCATTAATTGTTTAAAAAAAAAAAGCTGTAAATCACATAACATACTGAGATATCCTGAACTATAGTACATTAACAAACAAGTTAGTAAATTATGTCCAAATTGGCTGTGGTGGCATTATTTTTTCAATTTATTATTTTGTTGGTTAACTGTAATATATAATGAATTTATTTTAGATGAGTACATTTTAATGAAAAGATGAGTAACAAAATAAGAAAGAGAAGATACCAAAGGGACTGTAAATCCTTTTATTGATTCTTTGACTTTCTCAGCTGAATCTTTATCCGAGCTGTGATTTCATATGCACTACAGTAATTTTGTCTAGGTGTAAGATGATTATATTTGACAAACAGAAATTTCAGTTTGTATTCTTACTCAGTAATTTAGTCCTGAGGTTTTGATCTTCTGACTTACGTTTCTTCTTTGTTTTGTCTACTAGTTTGAAAGCAGACTATTCCTACAAAATGTCTTGTTCTCTTAGCTGACCTACATATCTTTGAAGTATAGTTGTCTAACTGAACAAAACAGTACACTAGTCTTTAATTTAAAAAAAAAATTGTGCAGAAGTGGAGATGATGGGATATTTTTAATTAAAATTTCAGCAACGTTGATCAAAATCGATAATACCATATTCTTTAGGAGGATATGCTTTACAAATTTGTTTTTTTCACAGGTGATTTGCATGTAGAAATGAAATAACTTGCTTAACATTATTTTGTGACATTTCTAGTTATTTTTGTTTTCAAAATGGAGTTCTAAGTTTGTCCTCTTGTTTATCACTTTCAGTATGAAGATGACTGGAGTGGGCAGCCACCATCCCTTCCAGTGAAAAGGATCAAATATTTACCCCTAATAGAGGATGTTTTTGGCACCAAAGAATAATCTGGTCTGTGCAGGTCACTTCTTTTGAATTACTGTTGCAACTTCATCAAGCGTATCTGGACAGATACTGTAAACTTTCCTTAAAAAATAAAAGAATCACAGATATAGATTTTATTGAATTTAAATTTCTTACTCCAATGTAGAAATATAGTTCATGTATTTTTGTAATTCTTTCAAAATGCAAAGTACTGTACTGTAAGTACATGAGCACAATTAAAAATATCCTTTAAACCGATCTTCATGTTTGGTTATATGTAGAATGCACAAATATTCAGAAATCTTACAGTGAGAATCAAATGTAGCAAAGTGTGACTGACCCTAAACCATTCTCATCTGCAAACAAACAAAAAATTATCACTGACAACATTGTCAGACTATATCAGCACAATAATTTAATATTCTCTTCAATTTTTTTTCATGCTGCTTAGTTTTATATTCATAGAATCATAGAATCATAGAATCTCAGGGTTGGAAGGGACCTCAGGAGGTCATCTAGTCCAACCCCCTGCTCAAAGCAGGACCAACCCCAACTAGATCATCCCAGCCAGGGCTTTGTCAAGCCTGACCTTAAAAACCTCTAAGGAAGGAGATTCCACCACCTCCCTAGGTAACCCATTCCAGTGCTTCACCACCGGGATATTCATGTATCCCTGCTGAATCTTAAGTGTTGTTTATGTCAAAGCCAGTTAGTTTATGGAGGGGTTCTAGCACAGCATAACATTTCCTGATATCAGAGATAATTACAGCCTACCAATATAGAAGTAAATATCTTGCAAGTGTAACACAGAAACTCTGAGCTCTTGATTTTTGCTTTACATACATCCTAAATCAATAGATGTCAAAACTTATTTGGGGAATCTGAGTGAAATGAATTGGTGGTTTTAGTCCAGTCTTAGTGAACGGCTGTCCTCAGTGTAAAACAGCACTTTCCCAGCTGAAATGAATTGATACCCTGCTCATCGTTCACGATTGTGATGATTAAGTGGAGTTCCTGTCAGTACTTTGCACGTATATAGCACTGTGCAAGTTCAAAGCCAGGTTTAGACATGACTTCCTTCATTATCACTACACCCCTGTGAGCTGGTAAGTATTATTCCAGTTTAAGAAGGGTGGGGAAGCTGAGGCAGAGACATGGAGGGACTTGCCCGAGGCACTAGTGAGTCAGTAGAAGAAGCAGGATTAGAACTCAGAAGGTCCCGACTCTCAGCTCTGCACTAGTATTTTCTGGTTACTTTTGTGAAACTATCAAATTCTTTGACTGAGGATCACAGGTTTTTATCTCAAATTGCAATTCAAGGAGAAGGACAAGTGCTTAATTTAGAAAGGCAAATACTGAGCTTATTTTATTATTCTGTATTACAAACAACTTTAATAGCTTATTTAAATCAGATTTGTTTTGTGGTCATGCATTTTAAACACAGATTAGACTCCATAATGTCATAGATTCCAAGGCCAAAAGGGGCCATTGTGATCATCTAGTCCTACAGGCCACAGAGCTTCCCAGAATTAATTCCTGTTTGAACTAAAGCATCTTTTACAGAAAAAACATCCCATTTTGATTTAAAAATGGTCACTGATGGAAAATCCACCACAACTCTTAGTAATTTGTTCCAAAGGTTAATTACCCTCATCATTAAAAACGTGTGCCTTATTTCCAGTCTGAATTTGTCTAACTTCAGCGTCCCGGGATTGGATCTTGTTATACCTTTTATCTGATAGATTGAAGAGCCTTCTATTACCACATTTTTGTTCCCTATGTAGGTACTTATAAACTGTGATCAAGTCACTCCTTAAGCTATTTTAGACTTGAAAATGCCTTCTCACATGTCTGACAAGATCTCTGTTTAGATAAGTAACAAGACTTGTTTTTCTTGGAAAGAAAGGTTGAGAACTACCATCTTTCTGTCTTTTGACTATTTTGTAATGCGGTTCTGTGTATTTTTAGTAATACTCACTGAATTTTCTCCCCACTTCTGTCTGTGCCTTCTTTTCTTTCTCATGCACTAGGCAACATGGATAGCCACAGAAAAATCTACTAGGAATGGTGCATAGCAGGTTCATGTAAGGATTTTCATTTCTTGCCACCATGTTCACAATGTGCCTGGCAAAGTTGTGTGAAACTACATAGTACAAATAATTTTCACCAGATCTTCTGTTCACAAGTGGCAATGAAAAGGCCCTAGCCAATCATCAGTCAGCCTTATTGTTTGTATAATGTAACATAAGGCATACAACCCCCCTGACTATTTCAACCCCTTAATCCTGCCACCAGCTTCCTCTCTCTCTTCACATTGCTAATGAGATGCCTGAATGAAGACCATATCATAAGATTATGTTTCCAGATGGCATAAGGCCACAACTTTAAAGCACTTATCACATAAAGTGGGAGGCAGTCCTTGCCATTGATCTTAACGAACAGTCTCTGGAGAAGAGTCTCCCTCATATCCTAAATATATCTTCTGTCCACAGACATCCCAGCTTTGCATGACAGTAGCTAAGAGATGCACACTGAGGTACAACCTCACCCCACTATGCTGACTGGAGCTTGTAAAGTACCCAGTGTTGACTTACTAGCTCAACCCAATACCTGAGAATGTGTCGGGGGGCCACAGTGGGGCAGCATCAGAAGCCAAGACAGGGTCAGAGTCAGGAGCCAAACCCAGGGCCAGGGTGAAGTCGGTAGCCATGCCAAGGATTAAGCCAGAGTCAGAATTCACACTGAGGGTCAGCCAGAGTCAGTCACTGGAATTAAGGTGAGGAAGCAGGAGCAAGGAGCAGAACCAGCTGAAGAGGTAGGAACTAAGACCAAGGTATGGTAACAGGGACAAGGGTCAGGGACTTGGTGTCAAGAGTCTGGTCAGCAGCAGACCTGGCAACTAGTTGCTCAGACAAAGGGTCAGACAGGAACGGGAAACTTTATGCTTGGTGGTGTCCAATCAGCAGTCTGCTGCTAGTCTCCTGACCCAGCTGAGTTAGTGAGAATAGTCTGTGGAAGTGAGGTGTTAGCTGCACTTCCCTCATGTAAGCTCGTGGCACAGAGACTAAGTCTCTTGCTTGGCATGGCCCCCTTTTCCCACCCCTGGCCTGGGTTCAAGAGCTGCAGAATGGGAATTCTACATATTTCTCAAAAAAGCTGCTTCAGCCAAACAACTTGTCATATGACAGCAAGGACTACCTGCCACCAGGTGCAGCTAATGCATTGCTAAGCTGCTGTCTCCCACAACATCTTCAATCCATATCTGTCTGTCTGCACTAAAGATGTCTGATACAGTCACCATGTATAACAGACGCAGGCATCCATAAACAGTGTCATCATGAACCAGCATCAACTTACCATGAACATGAGTAATGTTCCTCATCTTATAATATTTTCCCATGCCCGGCTCAGTACACCATCTCTCCTGGACAGCAGTGCCAACTGTACAACCCTCACGTACATCCAGATCAGTGCCACTGACTCCCTGTGCAATTCACTGTCCTTCATGCCCTTCAAGTCATTTTTGCCCAGATGAGTGAAGATAGTGTTGAGCTCACTCTTCCTCATTATTACATCAGGTGTCAGTCGCAGGAGCTGATTCCATCTCATGCCAAGGAGGCCCCCCCACAGCACCAAAACAAACTGATAGACCCTCTCTTTTAGCTCAAAGGGCAATTCAGTATCCCCAGGTACAAACTTCCCATGGAGGATCTACAAAGATCTTAATACCATGATGTTTGAAGCTTCAGAAGGTTCAGTCACTCAACAATAATAGGAGAGAAACGTCCCTATTCACCAATAGCAACTTGCCAGCTTATTTCTGGTTAAACACCATCAGATGCTCCCACGGTTCCTGATAAGGAATTACAGAGCCATTATAAAAACTTTTCTCATCTGGGTGATCCAGCAGTTGGGAGAATAAAACTAGTATCTTGACAGTAAGGAAGAGAGGAAGAAATTCCATGCAGGTATAGCATATTAAGATTATATATTATATAGGCTGTTACTGCGTACAGCTGGATGGTCTGAAACATCTGGAAGGTTTTGTTTTGTTTTGGTATGTGTTATCAATAAATAAATTGGCTGTCCTCAACTGCCCTTCAGCTGAGCCATCTGTCCACTTCCTCTCCCCCTTCTTAGCTAATAGTCTTACATTGAGAATTAGCCATAGTAAAAAGTGGAGAAGCCAGTTCAGAGTCAGACGCTTCTCAGGACCATGGTGTAAGCCAATGGCAAGCAACTTGGTAGAAATACCCTTTAACAGTACAAGTTCATAGTGTTAACTACGGTAGTTTAGAAAATTTCCTCATTGAAAGGGAAAACTGTTAGAAGAATGACGTTGTCTTGAAGGTTCTATGGTACAAACTTTCCACTTGCATGTATTAGCGGAAACTCAGGGCTCTCAGTATGGTCACCATGATCCATAGCTCACTGAAGACAATAGAAATACACCCATTGTTTTCAGTGAGCTTTGAATCATATTCCAGCTGTAGTATCCATAGATAAAATTCTTGCTCTTTTGAAGCCAACAGAAAAGCTCACATTGACTTCGGTGAAGTCAGGTTTTCTTCTTATCTGTGTTGCGCTTCTAGACCCCAGTTCATCAAAACATTTAAGCATGACCTTAAGCCCATCTCTATTTAGCAAAGCAATTTAAGCATGTTTTAAAAATCTCATTGAACTCAATGCAGCAGACACACATGCTTAAATGCTTTGCTGAACCGGGATGGACTGCTGAATCGGGGCCCTGATGAATTTAGTCACTGTAATAAAAATACATTATATTAGAAGATAGGCTAGAAAGGAGGTATTATAGCAATGTGAGCGTGCCTGCGTGTGTTTGTTTCTGCACTCATGTGCATGTGCTATATGTCATAAGTTATTACTGTATTTTTTTCATAGTATAAGCCAACAATTAGCAATTAAATTCCCATTATGGGATCATGTTGGTAATTGTGATAAATTGAAACTATGTAACTGCTTTAAACTGTTCTCTTAACTAACCCAAATACTGTAATACTTCTATAATTTAGAGATAATATCCCCCATTAGTACTGTTTATGACTCAATAAACAGCTCCCACAAGTTAATAAATGCCAAAGCTGTAAACACCAAGACTATTAATGCAGTAGAATTTCTGTGCCTCCCTCTTTTGTTGGTGGTCTAGATACAGCAAAGGGAAATGCTATCTCAGGAAAAACATTTATTCTGGCTATATAAATATAAATGAATTGTCTTAAAACCCATCTGGAAAGCTCCCATCCTCCCTATGTCCCAGGTGGTCTGGCAACAGTGATGAATTCTAAATTTGTCTGCAGGCAATAGAAAAATCTTTCTTTTTAAATAAAAGAAAGAGGCTTAGTTTTAAAAGCTCTGATGACGTCTTCACCTCCTCTTTCTCCTCTGTAGAAAGTGGGAACAAAAATCCCCCTCCACTGCGATTATTCAAGTATGCTCATTCAAAAAAACAACAACAACCCACGACCAGTAGTGTCTGGATTTTTACATCTCTTTAACCGTTTTGCTGCCAGCATTCTTCCATTTTGATGGACAGATGGATTCGATGAAAGAGAGTCTGTGGGCGTCAATGGGGCCTGAAGGTTAACACGGGCAAAGTAGGAACTCCTTTGGATTCAAAGCGAAGGGAGTGATTAATGAAGTCATTTGCAAACAACACCAACCCTTTGCTTTATCTAAAAAACAAACGCATTGAAATATGTTTTGCAAGATGCCAAGACTCCATTTCATTAAGTAATCAGTTGTTCAATGAGCCAACCGTACCAGGGGAGTTTTTTGCTGAAGTACATTAATTTTGTGTATATGTTTGAATTCATCAAAATAGCTGGATGTTTTGGCCTCTGCAGCTGAGTTAATCCATTTCTGTATGAAAAGCCAGAGTGCATGCAATGGATCAATTTCTCTCCATCCCCACTCTCCCACATACATCTTGTCCTCTTATGTAACCCCTGTTTCTATTTAATTTTCCCCCCATCATTTCATAGCTTCTATTTTGTCAATTTTTGTGAGCGTCTGTTTCAGAACAGGCTCATGTCTCATGGCTATTGAGATTCATGCTTTTGACCTCTGTGCTATTGCATTTAAGACCTTTACGCCTATGGGGTGGGGTTGGCATTGAAGGCTTCCAAAGAGCTAGTTATCATGCAAACAGAACCTCCACAAATATCACCATCAAATATTTTTCTGTGCAAGTGCAATTAGCAGGAAGCAAATGTATTCTCTGTTGGCTTTAGATCTGTTTTAATCTAACTATCCTTTTTATTTTGCTCTTGGGTTATGTTTCAGGAATAATTGTAGCTAACAGTGGTGTAATCCCTAAGCAAACATGCAAATGCATTTCAACACTTTCCATATGGCACACTCACTACTATTTTATGGCCACTCAGCAGATCCAGAAATGCACCCATTGATTCCCTGTAGGAAAGCACAAAATGAAGAAAAGAAAACCCACTGAGGCAAAATCAGTTTTTCTGATTAGAAAAACAAGAAACCCAGCACCCTAGCGGATCAGAGGGCTTTGTCTGAAGAGGCAATCCTAATGGTCATTAAGTCAGTGGCAGTTTTATTATTGATTTCAGTGTGAACAGGATCTGACCTTAATTCAGCATAAATGGGTCTTATTTTGCTGCCTCCCTTAACTCTCAGCACCATACACTGTACGTGATATAAAAATGGATTGTGACTCCAATGAAAGCCAGAGATCACAACTGACAGAGGGTTCTTAAGTAACTTTAGAAAAACTATCCTGGGATATTAAAAGCAATAATTCCTAGCCATCAGAGAACATTCCTAAAGCGCTCTGCATATGTAGTGGTGAGTGGCACAGTGCATCACGCACACCACCCTAAGAAAAGTCTGTAAATTGGTCTGTAAAAGCCTATTATACCCGCAGGTCTGCAATAAAAGCACTGAAGTACAGGGAACTGGTAAAGTGACAGACAAATGTTTATAAAGACCTCCAGTGGGAGCAGAACTGAGGACTAGAATCAGTTCATTATTTTGAAATATTCCTTAATTTAAGCAGGCAGGCATGATGCTACATGAGTTACAGAGAAGAAGAATGCTGGAATCCTCAGGGTTATGCGTTTTAACAAAATATATACATTTAGGCCCTGCTCCAAGCTCGTTGAAGTCATTGAAAAGATTCCTGTTGACATAGCCTGCTATGGATCAAGCCCTTCGCGCACATTGGTAATCATTCAGTTGAGGTTTAAAATTAGGATTGCGGTGACCTCAGTGCCCTATTCTTTAAGTCATTGAACCCTTTTTGGGAAGCCCAGAAAGCCCTCAACTGCCATTGGTTTCTTGGAGGGAGAGGTCCATGCTTTTCTGTATTTCTTTTCCTTCCTTTATCAATAAGCACGTCTGCATGAAAACGTGTGAGGGGGTGCATCCTCTCTTGTAAAGCAGGGTTACAAATCAAAAGCAATTGTGTCTTTTACCTTCTGGATTATCAGTAAAATGGTATTATGATATTTTTGGAATACTTACTCTCATCTGGAAAGCCTCCTGGGTAAGCTTTTCCCTGCTAGTGGGGGACATAGAGCTCTACATGGATTTATAGTGTCGATGTTAATGTCACACATGTTGGAAGGCAGAGTCGAGCCTTCAGCATGTAGCTGTCAAGTGAATGATACCCTCTTCTTGAGGGTCTTGTTGGTGAATTCCATTTTGTTTTTATGTCATGTTTCTATCATGGGGTGACTGGACCCTTTAAGGAAAACAGGTTCATCTTCCCTGTGATGGACAACTGATAATATCAGGAAGGGCAGCTAAGGGGGTGAGGAGGGAGAGCCCAAAGAGGCTACAGAATGAAGATGTTGCAGATATGGAAAGTTCTTCAGGTCCTCCCTGTGAAGAAGGAGGAGGGGGTTGTCTTGAGTGGAGTGGCTTGGGCAGGGATCCCAGTATGTGCTGGTGAAAAGGGACTGCAGGAAGTCCTTAGCCTCTGGCAGGGCATAGAACGTGAAAGGAAGGAGCTCTAAACATTAAGCAGAAAGCTATGGTGTGTGGACTAAGAAAAGTAACCTGTGGACTGGTGGGGTCCTGGCTTAATGCCTTGAACAAAAGGGGAATGACTCCCACCTATTGAATAACTGTCTATACTACAAGCTTTTGGTGAAGACTATGTAAAAGCCTATACGAAGCATTGGAGCTTTGTTTATTTATCTTTTTGTTTTGTTCCAAGAAACGGCGATAGCCTGAGGAAAAGGCATCAAACTGGACTTGAGACTTGGTGTTGGTTCTTCCGGTTTGGTGTGACAGGACAAACCTGTGGGAAGAGGAGAACCTAAGGGTATGTCTTCACCGGATCGGGGGGGGGGGGTTTGTAGCGATCGATCTTTCGGGGATCGATTTTTCGCGTCTAGTGTAGATGCAATAAATCGATCCCTGATCTCTCTGCTGTTGACTCCAGTAATCCACCCCAGCGAGAGGCAGAAGCAGAGTGGTCAGGGGAGCGGCGGCAGTCGACATTGTGGCGTCCTCACGGCGAGGGAAGTCGAGCGAGGTACGTCGACTTCAGCTACGTTGTTCACGTAGCTGAAGATGCGTACCTTACATTGACCCCCGCCCCTAGTGTAGACCTCGCCTAAGGGAGGATTCACTTGCATCATTGTGACCGGCCTGAAGTAGGCACTCCAGGATGGTGAGCTGGTGATAGTTGTATTGGTTAAACATTTAGAATTACTCTGTCATCTGTTGTCAAAAGGCTTTCACATGCTATGTTGTTACATTCACAGCCTAAGTTAGGGTACAATATAGAATTTCTTTTTATTTAATATTGCTGTTGCTCACATCAACTCTTTAACTGGTTCCACATTTGCTGCACTCAGTTGGTATCACTTAGGGATAGCAAGCAGGCTGCCGTCATTCTGGAAGCCGACTTTGTATTTTCATAACCAAAGCATGAAAACCAAACTTAAACTGTCTACAGTTTACAGCACAATGTACAATGTAAGTCATTCTTGGACCTACCTTTTATGATGATGCATTTATTTTTGTAGCCCTGATAATAAGTTGAATACTACACCAACTCAAACGGATTTACATTTAAACATTGTAGCATCTAATCCTTGTGTATCGCAGAACATTCTGTACAGTATAGTTGTTTAAAAGTGCCTTAGTGTTGCAACAGTGAGATTTCAAAAAAGGAAAGTTGCCAGACATTAACGAAGTGAAATACAGGGGCTTAAAATACATTACAGTCCAACACTGAAGACAGGATCCCACTTGTTCACAATGAGTTTCATTAGACAATAGGCCAGATTTCACCAAGGACTTTGCCTGATTTCACAGCAAGGACATCACCAGTTAAAACACTAGTTAATGCAGGTCAGGCATACATATGTAGCTATAGTTCTCATTTATAATTTAATTTATCACATCTGGGAAATGGTGTAAATGAAGGGGGGAGTAAATGTCTCCCCACCCCAAGATTTTTGCACTTGTGCAAAGTTCCATATGTCGCAGAGCTGGGGTTGTAGGGTGGGGTGTGGCCTGACCAATTTGAAGCAGTCGTCCCGTAGTAAATCAGTATGGCTGCTGCTGGAGTGGTCTTGAAGTATCACTCTGGCTATGTGGTCGCAAAGCCACTGAAATTTGACCCAGCCACCCCTCCATACAGACGTAGTGGTATCTGGGCGAAATTTCAGTGAGCGACATTGAGATCTGGCACATGGGGTCACAACGCCACTCAAATTTGGCCCGGCTGCCCCACCCTCCGGACAGAGGGTGGGCTGGGCCAAATGATGGTGTGACTTGATGCAGGGGGAGTTGTGCCCAAACAGCGGAGTGCAGGGGAGTCTGCCAAGAGCTTGACACCCTGGTGGTACCAGCTCATGCACGGTGTGAGCAAGAGACGGGAAAGCTCCCTGGCTGAGGGAGATCTAGGGTCCCTGCGGGAGGACAGGGATGAGCGGGGGGAGAGAACAAGGTCCCTGCTGGGGGGCCTGGAAAAGAATTTGCCCCCAAGAAATATCTGAATTGGCACCACTGCACCTGGGATTCCCCCGTTATAGGGTAAGAGTATTTTCTAGTGAGTGAGATGCGGCAGCTGAGAGAACTGCAAAGCAATGATGAACAGTCCTGGAAACCAAACCACAAATGAAACTTTGCCTAAGCGGTATCTGTGGCGATTCCTGTTAAAGCCCCAATTCTGCAAGACATAGAAGCACGTGCCTAACTTAAAGCACAAGACTGGTTGTGCTGATTTCAATGTTATTGCTCTGGTGCTTAAAGTTAGGCATGTGCTTAAGTACCTTGATGGAATAAGGCCTTTAGTGTTAGCACTAATTCAAATTTTTTGCATTTCATATTTTTTTAATCAAAAACATTTTTACACGTGTTTATTGACTTATTTGTCTACCTGTCTTGTCTAGTCTAGTCTAGTCTCTCTCTCTCTCTCTCTCTCTCTATTGTATATCAGGCCAAATTTTAAAAAGGGTCTGAATCTAGCTACCAATTTTGTGACTGTAGATAATTAAAATTGTGGACAGTTATATTTAAGAAACAAAAACTAAGCCAAAGAAAGGCCACTGTCATTCCAAAAAAAAAAAAGAGCCCACTCAAGGAGTTATAACTGCATAATTATAGCATTATAATTATACAAGTATAGTAATGCCAGTACATTTCCCTATGTAGACAAATTCTTAATTGTGGGCTCAAACCACAGCATTTACTGCAGATGTCTAACTACGTGATAACTTCTGCAGATTTAGTCCAAATACTGTCATTTGCATCCACTAAGTTTTGCCCACAAGAGATTGCAAAAGCAAAATTCTGAGTGCAAAATTAGAGACTGTTTAAATGTCCAATTAGAAATGCAAAGACCTAACTTAATGGAAACATTAAGGGAGCAAAGGAAATGTAGGAAATGCAACTTCTAAATGTTTTAGGTGAATTGAATTTGGTTCACTTGATATAAGAAGTTATGCTTTCAACAGCAAAGTGAGTAATCAAAACTTTAACCCGTCCACATGCATACTTGTAGTCATTTTGATTACTAATTACATCTCAGATTTAAACCATATTTTTTCAAACATAGCAAGTTGAGTATTTTTCATTGAGAACTATGGATGTACCATGCTGATAACTAAATACAATAAAATTGTCTAACTCTAAATAAACAAAATGTTCCCCTTGAACTAAAAAAAACATAACCAAAAACAAAACCGAGATAATGTTGATACTGGGAAATGTGCATTTTTTCCCTCCTGGATAATTCAAAAACAGCTGTAGGGGTTTTGTTCAAACTTCCCTCCAAAAGTTCATATATAGGCTGAGACAAAAGTTTTGCTCCAAAGAAGACATATTTACATAAAGCTGTAAGTGGGAGAAGACGGGTTTATAAGGAAAATTATATTTTGCTGCTACCTTACCTAGATATCTTGCAATTTATGGTAATTTTTCTAACATTTGTTTGTCGTTAAGGAGAGCAGCCCTGATTTAGTGGAATCTGTGTTCTGCTGGGGAATAAACAAAATTCTCATTGACTACTCAGGATTTCCCAGTGTCCTGAAAGCTTCACGAGACAACAGGCTGGGTATATCTACATTGCCACTGGGACTGTGTTTCCCAATGTGGATAGATAGATATGTGCTAGATCTGCATGAGCTATCATATAGCCAGGGCTTGCGTGGGTGGCAGCTTGGGCTAACAACCAGAGCATGTACCCTGGGGTCTGGCCTGGGTGGGTTTACAATCAGGAGGCTAGCCCGAATTGCCCCCCACACTACCCCTGCCTCCACTGCTATTTTAGTGCAGACATAGCCCTAGAGTTAAAAGTTGCCTAACATTTTCCTCTTTAAAGAATTGCTCTTAGTTTCTGAATGCCTTTGGGGGACAAAAGTCCCCCACAACATAGTTAATGTAACTTTTTTTCTCAATACTGGATGAAGGTGCTGCTTATAGTGGCTTATAACTTTGTCAACTTCAATGGTTTGGGCTAAAATTCTCCACGCTAGATATCTGCTTCTGCCTGAATAATTTGGGAAAATGTCAGTGAAAAATGGTGAAGCCATTTCTGAGAATGCAGTAAGGAAAATAGGGATGGTTAAAATCTCCCTCCCCCACCTCCAGTCATGTCTTCAAAGAACTCTAATATCTCCAGGGGTTAAAGCAGAGACTTGAAATGAGACTGGGGGAGTAGTCCTGGCTCAGAGAGAGGCATTTTCTTGTCACCATAAAAATCCACTGTCATTTGGCCAAGTTCTGAGCCTCTGAAAAAGGCCATTTGTGATTGTCCAGAGCTTGTTAGAGACATGATGCTACCTTACCGGAACATTCCATCAGCACTAACCATGCTCCTGCTCCAGAGCTTCCTATGTGCCATTGTAACCCATGCACCTCCTGGGTGTGGTGCTCTGTCCTCTAGTGGCACCAAGACCACTTCGAGATTAATGAGTCTGCTACAGCCTTAGCAAACAGCTATGGGGCTTTTCGCTCATACAGTAGAGACTCATGCATTTAGCTCCAGAGGTCCCAGGTTCAATTCTGCCTGCCAACAACCAGGGTCTGTCGGTGTTACACCATCAGCACTGAGTTTGCTTCTAGCCCGCCATTAAAATGCCTACTTGGTAAGCACAAAGCTAGAGTGCTAAATAAAGTGAATTATGGTGAATGATTGCTGCTGTTCCCACCACTACTTTTCTCCTCTGGCAGAATGAAATGGGTACTGGCTTTGGAGTGAGAGGCAATCCTGAGTTCTAAGTTCAGCTCTTCCACTTATTGCTGTTAATAAAGAGGACGTTATATTAGATTACAAGAACATAAGAACATAAGAGTGGCCATACTGGGTCAGACCAAAGGTCCATCTATCCCAGTAGCCTCTCTTCTGACAGTGGCCATCAAGAATATTAAGCATGCAAAGTTAAGCATTCAAAAGTTAGGAAATACCAAAATTAAGGTTGTCCATGCAATGTTAATTTGGCTAGTCTTTAACTAAATGATTATGTAGTATTTGTTCTAGAGGGCCCCTGCCTCATTCAGGGCTTGACTCTCCACTCCTTAAAGTCAATGGCAAAGCTCCCATTCACTTTAATGGTGCAGCTTCAAAGCTTCAGTGGACAAGATGGACAGTGAATGAGGCAGAAGATTGCGCAAAGAAAAAGACTGTTATGTGTTAAAGACTCTGGACTGGAACCTAGGACAGCTGAGATCTTCTAATCCTGGCACTGCGACAGACTCCCATATGATGTTGGGCAAGACTTTCATATTGCATATGCATGCAAAAGGGGGTCAAATTAAGTTGTTTTTGTATGTAATTAGTGACATAACTATTCCAAGAGCATTAAGGAAAACAAGAACAGGAGAAACTCTTGCTACCCTTGAGAAGATTTGTGTGGTCTCTAACAAAAGTAGATCTTCACATTAGCACTAGCCCTATCTTTCTTGAAGGGTACTTAGAAGAGACCTAGGGCCTTTTGTACTTTGTCGATCTGCTGCTTACAACTTGCTTTGCATTCGCTTGACCTTTTTTATTATATAATACAACCCTGAAGAAAGAAAAGCAAGCCTGAATCCTGTGATTTATAGCTGGATATTTAGTTATTCTATCCGGGAGCAAGACCTAGTCCAAGAAACAAAATTATATTGTGTGCCCAGAACAAAAGACACACACTTAAGCACTAAATGTGTTTTTCTTGGAGCTCTCTCCCCACTGGCTTTAATTGGAAAACTGACCGTTTTCTCACCCCGTGGGTGTTTCCAAGCTCGCGTGCTTTTACTTTTAAATTTCTCTCTTGGAAAGTTATTCCCACTTTTATTCAGTGGAGCTAAAACACTGTCCCTGCTGCTCCGTGCCTAGTGAGAACCACACTGCTTCCATTTATGCTGAATAAAGAAACACCTCTTCAATAAATTAAGACAGAACTATGTGATGCGGGAGCATCTGGTGTTCCCTGTTCTGATTTATTTCTGCAGCAACACACACAACCCCAAGTGATAAATGATTCAAGGTAGATGGGCCCTTGGAGAGTAGGGCCATGATGAATAGTCAGCAGTTGGCATCCTACATAACACTGTCTCCCTGTGGGCTCCCTAGGGAGGCAATAGGGAAAAAGAAGGGGTAAAGGCTTTGAAGGAAACTGCTGGATGGAATGTCTTCCTTTGAGTGAAAGATTACTTTGATTTTTAACGCCTTATTTCAGTAATGAGAAATTGGTTGAGTAATCAATTTGTGATAAATATGAATATTAAGCTCACTTTCACCTGCAGGCTAGTCTGAGATGGGATGGCAACAAAGCAGAAAACGGACACATTTTTCACTAAAAAGGCTGGTAGCTTCCTTATGGGATATCTCTGTTATCAGACCAATGTTCTGTGGTTTCCAAGATGTGAACATTTACAATATGTCCTTCCCCAGAACATAAAATACAGAATATGCTTTATTTGCCATAAGAAAGTCAAAAGTCCTGTTGAAGTATTTTAAGAATTGATGTTTGATGACATTGGGAGCACAGCTCAGAAAGGGCAAAGGGCAAATGTGAACACAGCCCCTCAATTATTCTGGCTACTTAGGATTTGTCACTGCTTGTATATTTGATGCCCAACAAATGAATGGCAAAATATAGTGGCGACAAGCCACTCAAATGTAAGTTCTTTAATTGATTCTGAAGCTTGTAGTGATGGTGAAGATCTTGCACTTAGTGAATCTGATAGTTATATTCATTACTGTTGGCATCCCACTTCTGGGTATGGAGCATAGGTCCATCAATAGTTATAAGCCAGGACTGGCAGGGATGCAACCCCATGTGCTGAGTGAACCTAGCCTCTGTTTGCCAGAAGCTGGGAGTGGATAGCAGGGGATGGATCACTCGCTGATTACCTGTTCTGTTCATTCCCTCTGCAGCACCTGCCACTGGCCACTGTCGGAAAACAGGATACTGGGTTTGGGGAACATTGGTCTGACCCAGGATGGCTGTTCTTATGTATTGAATTCTTAGTGCGATCACGACATATAATCTTGCATTGTACATCTTCAAGTATGAAACAACTTGGGAGGAGGTGGGAAGTAAAAGATGCAAGATGTAGGATATGTGATGGATGTATGCTTTGAAATAGTAGTTTCACTGAGGGCTTAGAATGTCACAAAGTTTGCTGTAAATCAAACAAATTGTTGCAGCAGTTTTTTCTAAGTCTGCATCTACAGTGAAATTTTTTAACAGCAGCCTGTGAGGCGATTATTCCTATATCCTGCATACAGAAGTGTGGGAGCTAAAATGAGACCTGCATCTCCAGAAGTGACAAACTAGGGCCAAGATGGATGCCCAAAGTTAGGCTCCTGAGTCTGTCCTTCTGCACCCAAATATAAATAACCTGATTTTGAAAAGTCCTCATGCAGGTGTTTTAATTTTTATTATAAATGGCTCAAGAAGCCACTTTTGGCCACTTGAGTTTGTTTTGAAAATAATGGTGGAGATAGCAAAACTCCATGGGTGAAATGGGACTGGCTGACTGCAGGGACTGGGAATAGCATATGGTACCTGTCACCTCTATGTCACTGCTTCAGATCAAGCCCAGATCAGGATGACTTAAAGTTGTCGCAAGGTGATGGCTGTTCAATTGGCTATATGAAATGGTCTCAACCTGGTTCCTGGGATATTCTCAGCAGCGAGGCCAAGGACTGGATGAATCATCAAATTATCTTCTTTGAACTATGTTCTTTGCCTTAGAGGTAAGTCTGCCAGGACTGCTTTATGGTATATTCATAGATTGGAAGGTGTCATTATGGTCATCGAGTCTGACCACCTTCATATCACAGGCCATAGAACCTCAGCCAGTCATAGGAGAACTTTGCCTGGTGGTTATTATGGCAGGCAGTGGGGAGAAGATGGCATAGCAGTTGTACCTGCTCTGATGATGGAGGACTTCAGTGTTAAGGATGCCAAGCTAACATTTTCACTACTGCAGTACATTTTAGCCCTATGCCACCCTCCCACCTGGTATTTACAAACATCTAATTTCAGCTAAATCTCATGCTGAGCCATATAAATATCAGCTTTATTGTATGGTGGGATTCAAACATTTGGTCTTTTTAATTGAATTTTATTCTCCCTCTTGATAAGAACAGTGGTTTATTATTGCCATTTCCACTCCTGACGGGCTTCATTTCCCTGTGTGATTCCCAGTCAGACCTCTAGTTTATTTAATCTCCTGCCCTGCTGGGATCAGTTTAATATATCAAAAATCGACCTGATTTGAATCTGTTTTGCAAATCATCTGTGGCATACTTTTAAAATGGTTATATGTCTATAACGACTTCTTCCTTGCCTTCCCCCACCCCCAATAATGGCAAGATTTATTGAATCTGAAAGTCCAACAATGACCTTGGCTCTCACTCACTAAATCTGAACCTCTTGGGTCTACAAATCTTTGTGCATGGTTCAATTCATAGATGTAAACATCTGCTTATCATACAATATTTAGGTTGCAGGTGTATTCTACTAGTAAAATAAACGCATGAATTCACAACCATGTAGGCTGCAGAACATTAGACAGATGTTAAAGAGAACACAATGGTATCATCGGTGAGAAAACAGTTAAGATGTCTAGATGAACACATGCCACTGGCAAAGCTGATGTGTCCAGGTGGGAGGGGGGTATTGTGGGATGAACAGTACCAAGAAACAAAAGCAGCATAGCATTATCCCAAAGCCCCAGATTATGCATCTCACTGCGTGGAGATTGATTGCTCATTGAGTGATACACAAACAATTTAAATGAAAAATGCCATGCCCTCCTCCTCATACATCCTGAATTTGGTTTGGAAAACTGTTGTATGTGTGATGAATATTTACTACCACCATATGAAGGTCAATAAGACGCACAAGCTTAAGATGACTCCAGTTATTTACTTACATGCTGAGAAATACAGCATGTGAGATGAACTGATCACCCAGACTCAGAAAAGAGTTATTGCTCAGCGAAATGTGTGAGACGAGGCAGTAAGGAAGAAATCAGCCAATGAAGGAGCTCAGGAGGAAGGCATTCCTGAGTGATTGGCAGATTCAACTACGGCGTCTCTACTTGGACTGGTGAATGACTGAAAATGAGAGCTGGTTGGTGGGCTGTGCATTTCTAGGGTGATGTATTTCCTGTTTGGGGGATGAGAAAGCAGCCAGAGGCTCTAAACGAGGAAGTCAGAATGATATGGATTTTTGATATCAGTTACCATGTGCGATTTGAACTCCACATAGAAAGGAATGGGTTTATGGAACAGAGTAGTAGGAAGATGACACTTCAGGAGTTTAAGTGTCAGCAAATTAAGAAATATACTGTGATGAATGTGCTGCAGTGGCAAAGAGAGGGTATTCAGTTACCGTGGTGATGGGCACAATATAAGAACCTAAATAGACAGTGAGAGAGATATTACAATCCATGCATGAGGAAGGCGGCTGGAGAATCCTACCCCACAGCATAATTAATGTGCTACAGACTACAGTCTGTGACTGAAAAAGAAAAATGGAAGGAATGAAAAGCAGCTGGTACCTTTACTGGGATGCACAAAGAGGGACATGACCGAAGAAGAATAGCCAGAGTTAGTTAGGACTCACCAGGAAATATAAGGCAGCACAAAAGCAGCATGAGGTAATAAGCCAGAGGAGTTAACAGGAGCAAGAGAGCACTTACAATAAAACTAGGAAAGAAAAATCCAAGAGGTATAGCAATTTCATGACTAAATGAGGCAAGAGATTAAATGAATGGCTCTAACATGGCAGAGATTTTGAACTCCTTTTGAAAACCTACACTGTAGAAGAAAAATAAAGGAAACGTGTTTGGATAATTAGGCCCCAATTCAGCATGGTACTTAAGCACCTCACATGTGTGAGTAGTCTCATTGAGGTCACGTGCTGACTTGAGTTCTTAGACAGTAACAAAGACACAAAAGAGTGGAAGGATGGTCTTGTGGACTGGGATTTGGGGAGCTGGTTTCAATTCCTGGCTCTGCTACATATATATTTTGTGACCTTGGGCAACTCCCTTAATTTCTCTGTTTCTTGATTCTCCATCTGTAAAATGGTGATAATACTTCCTGTCTTCCACCTCTATTCTGTTTTGTCTATTTAGATAGTCCATGCGCTAAGGGTTTACAATCTCTTACTATGTGCAGTGCATAGCACAATGGGACATTGTTCTCAGCTGGGGCCTCTAACCACTACCAGAGTACATATAACAATAGTAAAAATAGCTGTTGATAAAAAGAGGGCAAAAGAATACTTGGAAAATGTGAACATATTCTGATATCTAGGTACCTTGCATCTTACGGTGTTGAGGGAATTAGATAATTATTGTTCAAAGCCACCAACCATTATTTTTTAAGAAGCCTAGAGAACCGGAGAGGTGCTAGAGGGGTAAGGAAGAGCAGTGATGACACTGATGTTCCAAAAAAGGAAAGGAGTGTGACACTGACAAATATTGTCAAACTGCAATCTCTGATGAAATAATGAAACAAGTATTGAAAAACACCATACCACTCCATCTCTATCCACAGAGGATCATGGTATCCTGGACAATAAACAGCCTAGGTTATTATATAACAGGCCAGATATCTGCTGTTTCTAGCTTCTACTGTAGTAAATATCGCCAGACAAACAATGCATTTTTCAATGAGAATTATGAAATTAGGCCCTAATCCTACAAGCATTTATGCACGCGTGTTTGCAGGGTTGGGTTATATCTGATGAAAGAAGTCAATGTCTTATAGCTGTACCTCAGACAAGGATTTGTCACTGTTAAAACTAGGTGAAAATTTTTGCCTGAAACTTTTTTTGGTGAAAAATGCAGATTTAGTGATGCCAAAATGTTTTGTGATTTCGTTTCACCTTCACCCCCAAATTGTTCATGTTGAAAACAAAGAAAGAAGCAAACAAAATTCTGAAAAAGTCCAAATGTTTTTCTGATATTTTCAAAACAAATTTTTTTGATTATTTGATTCAAAATGACTTTTTGTTTCAAAATTGCCTTAATATTTTTTAAATAAACAACATTAAATGTTCTAAATCGAAACAAAATATTTTGTTTTGGGTCAAACTAAATGAAACAATTCACCAAAAATTTCGAAAAATTCATTTTCAGTTTAACCAAAAATATTTTTTTCTCAATTTTTCAGAATTGCCATTGAACCAAAAAAAAGAGAAAAAGGGGGAAAAAAATCATGTTATTCCCAGTTCCATTGCATTCAATAATTTGCACTTCACATGTGGGAAAATTAGTATCAGTCTATCTAACCACATCATAAAAGACTGCCTCTCTGACACTGATCAGCAGGGGAATTTTTGCAACAGTGCCCAGATTTTAACATCTGGGGAGTGATGGCAAGATCTTTGGCCTTGTCTACATTAGAAAGTTGTATTACTTTAGCTATTCCAGTATAGCTAAAGCAGTACACTTCCTCCAGTGTGAACATAGTTGTATCAGTATAAAGGTGCTTTATACTGGTATAGCTATTTCTGTACAGGAAGGGTAATAAATTATACCGGAATAAATCACCTTTACTCTGGTATAACTATGCCCATACTAGGAGCTGAACCAGTATAACTCTATTGGTAACCTCCCCCCCCCCCCCCCCCCACACCTAATTGAAATAGTTATACTGGTACAACTTTCAAATGGAGACCAGGCCTTAGTGATGGGGTTTTGGCATTGGAATTTGCTTCCCCTGTTGGTCTGACAGATGCCTTGTTTGTTGACTTCCATGTTGTGGTTTAATGTCCATTGCCTGTGGGTGTGATGTGTGGTTTCCACTGAAGGAGGGAAAGGTATTTGAGGTTGATGGTCAGTAAGCTGTGCATCTTGGTTTTAAATGAATGCATATCTCCTTAGAGAATCTCCAGTAAGATAATTTTCTCAGTGTAAAATTAAATGCTGAACAAATAAAATAAAGTATTTTAAAAATTGAATGGTGCAATGCCAGTGCCATTGCACTGCTGGTGAGAGACGGACACATAGGGACGTCCTGGAGATTGCTCTCCTGGTGAGACTGGTGACCCAACTTGCCCAGTTAGACTTCAGCTGGAGCACGTGTCATTAGTAATAAGTGATGCTCCAGGCAGAGTTGTAGGAAGCAGAGTTTTATTAAATACACTGAGAGGTTTGTGTTACATGCTATTTCCCTCTGCAACTGACCCTCTTGCTCCAGTTCCACTCATCATACTACCGGGTTCTTTAATTTGCCCTAGCTCTACCCTTGCTCATTAAATAATTGAAAGTGTCTTCACAGTGCCTGAGACGCTGTCCTGTAAAGATCTACTACTGCTGTGAAGCCTCCTACAGGAATGTGCTCATTGCTTATGGATGCCCCTCAGTGCTCTGCTGGAGCTGTTAGGACCGCCCAGTTAGACCCAACAGCTCTTGGTTTAACACCCCCCCACCCACCCGCCCCGCACTGCACTGCCGGAGTGTGCACATGTTCACGGGGTAGTTGTGACACCAGCATAGCTGCCCCCCAATCATTCATTTGGGAGGGCAATTCTGGTCAGTGGAACAGCTGTGTATGCTGCAAAGCTTCTGGATGTGTAACAGGCCACGGCTTCACTCCTGTCGTCCTGCAGAAACTGCCCAGGCTCCGCTAGTTGTGCATTCACAGGGCCATTTATTTTGAGTTCCCTCCACCAATACCATGACAGTCTCCAGGCAACAGTCTATTTACAATGTCTTCTGTGCTTTTGGTCCTCTCATCAGGAGCTGAGGACTAACAGAGGTGTCCCTTCCCAGACGACTCTGTGTGAGTGGGCTCAGCCAACCTTTTCCCTTTATTTCTTTTTCTCTCTCTCTCCCCCAACCAGCACTTTCTTGCTGTGACTCTTTACCAGATATGGGCTGTTGGGCTAATTGGCTCTTTATCCCACCCAACCCACTGGTCTGATTGTCTAATTACCTCAGTCAGTTTTCTCTGCGGAACTAGTTGGCATCTAAGTGATCAGAGTGCAGGCTCATCTGTCCACTCCATGCACTCTGTGTCACAATGTGCATGTTATTTTACTTGAATTTTATTTTCATATTTGTCTGCATGGGGCAGTGTCCATATGGTAGAGCTCTCTCGCTCTCCTCAATTAATTTGTCTCCAGTATTTTGGAGGAAAGGCTACTGCATTCTCAGACCAGTTCACAGGTTGGGAAAGAATGGGGGAGTCTAATTTATATAATTGGATGCACCTGAAACAAGGGGCGTGAGAGTTTATGGCTTTACTTCTTTTGTAACATCCATTAACTTCCATAGTCGCTTCTCCCTCTCCCTCCAGGTTAGCCACCCCCAGCTATGATTTAGCATGAGGCCTGAACATCCTCACTTATTTTATCCATAAAAGAAGAAAATTGGGAATTTGTTCAGATTGCCAGGAATCTGGAATTTGTTGATGAATGGACATTTGGCTGAACACTGTGAATTCCCAGCTAATTGAAAGCAGATAACAAAAGTAATGCATCCACCTCGAAAAACATTACTTTCCTAATAAATAATTGAAAATGGCCATTTTCTGACATATGAACTAGGAAAAAAACCCTAAATAAATTCAGGACTAATTCCTGTCATATATATTATACTGTACTTAACAGTTGTAGTACATGAGAAGATTAAAAGCCATCAATCTTTTTGCAGCATAGCCTAGACACCACTGCAAATCCAGAAAGGCAAGGAGCTGTAGTGGTGTCTGGCTTCAAAGATCCTCAGTCTGCACTTACTGTATCTATGCAAAGTAATGTAGGCTTAAGGGGAAAATACTAGTTTAATAACATGAGTTGTAAATGAAGAATATAAATGGGTCTGAAGAAAAACACTGATCCAAATAGTGTGAATTTTTTGTGCTTGGAATTTGAGGACACACTAGGTCCTGACCTTAGCATCTGGTTCCTCCTGTCTTTATAGTGGGCCAAAATAAAACTCCAGATCTGAGCTCCACCGAAGGTTAGAGTTTTCAGAACTGAGTTTTGTGGTATGGGCCTATCTCTAATGAAACATTTTGGGCAAATTAATTCACTCTTAGAGCCAAGCAAAATGTTCACAATGAGATTTGAAACCTGACCATTTTTTACTCTGTTTAAACCTCAAACTTGGCCATGTTCACTGGAAGGGTTGTCAGTCCCGCTTAATTTCTGACCAAGTTTTGAATGAATTTGGAGCAAATTGTGATTTTGAGTAAACACCATGGGAGACTTGGTAGTTTCACACAGTTTTAATAAGAAAACAGAAAATACTTGGCCATTTTGGATGAGTTAGGATTTAAGCTTTTGGACTTGTTCAACCTCAGAGAAATTAATGGGTTGAAAAGCCATGTGAACTGCAATGGAACAGTCACTGCAAACTGAAACTCTGCAAATGAAAGCTGAGAGATTGCATTCAGATATGTTCCCAATCAGTTCTGTATCCATTAAACTAGAAGAGGTATAATCCATGTCTTCATAAAATCATCTTGCAAGAAATATACACAGGGTCACCAAAGGGAACTGAACAGTGAGAAGAGCCTTGATGAAAGGCTTGTAATGTGTGTCCCCTTCACTGTTAAACTCACATCAATGCATAAAATCCATAACTGCCACTAGAGCTGAGGAATTGAGATGTGCTCAAAGTAGAGGTGAAATAAATGAATGGATGAAGATTTAATAATGATCGAAAAGATATAGCACAGACATATATTGCATATTTGCATTAATCCTTCCTAGCAGTGTCAGTCTAGACCATGCAAACTAATGATAACGTGGGAATGTTACAGTGTCCTTTGTATGCACAGATGTCCTGTTGAGCTTCTTGGATTGAGAGGCAAAGTTGTGACTTATGTGAGAAACAAATGGCTAAAATGGTACTTTGTCCCTGGTTATCTCTTTCATAGATTTTAAGGTCATCAGGCACCATTGTGATAATCTAGTCTGACCTCCTGTATAACACAGGCTATAGGACTTCCCTAAATTAATTCCTGTTTCAAGTCCAATAGCTATGGTTAATCAAGGATATCTTCTAAAGAAACATCCAATCTTGATTTTAAAATTTCCAGTGATGGAGAATCCACCACAATCCTTGGTAAATTGTTGCAATAGTTAATTACCCTCCCTGTTCAAAAATTCTTCCTTATTTCTAGTCTGAATTTGTCTAGTTTCAACTTCAAGACACTGGATCTTGTTATACCTTTTGTCTGATAGATCGAAGAGCCCTCTATTACCAACATTTTGTTTCCCATGTAGGTATTTATGGACTGTGATCAAGTCGCTCCTTAACATTCTCTTTGATACAGAGCTTCTTGAGTCTATCACTATAGGGCATGTTTTCAAATCTTTTAATCATTCTTGTGGCTCTTCTCTGATTTCCCTCTCCAATTTCTCAACATCCTTCTTGAACTGTGGACACGAGAACTGGAGACAGTATTTCAGCAACGGCCACACCAGTGCCAAATCGAACGCTACTATAACCTTCCTACTCTTACTCAATATTCCCATTTATGAATCCATGAATCTCATTAGCCTTTTAAATCACAGCATTGTACCCAGAGCTCATGTTCAGCTGATTATCCACCATGATCCCCAAATCTTTTTCAGAGTCCCTGCTTTCCAAGAAAGAGTCCCCTATCCTGTAAGCGTGGCCTGCATTCTTTGTCCCTAAATGCATGACCTAACATTTGGTCATATTGAAATGGATATTGTTGGTTTGAGCCGAGCTTACCAAGTGATCCAGTTTGCTTTTTATCAGTGACCTGTCCTCTTCATTATTTATCACTCCCCCAATTTTTGTGTCACCTGCAAACATTATCAGTCATGATTTTATGTTTTCTACCAGATCGTTAATAAAAATAGCTTAGGGCCAAGAAACAATCCCTGTGGGATCTCACTAGATGCAAACCACTTGATGATTCCCCATTTACAATGACATTTTGAGACATAGACACACAAGGTGGGTGAGGTAATATCTTTATTGGATCAACTTCTGGTGGTGAGAGAGACAAGCTTTTGAGCTACACAGAGATCTTCCTTAACTCAGGGAAAGGTACTCAGAGTGTCAGAGCTAATACAAGGTTGAACAGATAGTATAGCAAAAGTAGTTAGCACATATTCTAAGGGACTATTCAAGGTGCTTGTTTCTCTCACCAACAGAAGTTGGTCCAATAAAAGATATAACATCACCCACCTTGTCCCTGTAATATCCTGGGACCGACTCAGCTACACCAACACTGCATACATTTTGAGACCTATCAGTTAGCTAGCTTTTAATCCATTTAGTATGTGCCATGTTGATTTTGTATCATTGTAGTTTCTTGATCAAAATGGCCTGTGGTACCAAGTCAAATGCCTGACATAAGTCTACCAGTACTTCTCTCAACACTAGTACCTTTATTAACCAAATGTGTAATCCCATAGAAAGAGGATATCAAGTTAGTTTGACAAGATCTACTTTCCATAAGCCCATGTTGATTGGCATGAATTATATTAACCTCTGTATCAGCTGTTCCATTATTTTATCCAGGGTCTGTGTCAGCCTGACAGACCTATAATTATTTGGGTTGTTCTATCTACCCTTTTAAAATATTGGCACAACATTAGCTTTCTTCTAGTCCTTTGGCACTTCCCCAGTTTTCCTACACATTAAAACAGGTGCACAAGAAATTGGCCATCCTGAACTCTAGTGTTATTTGGTGGTCTGTAGCAGACACCCACTAATGCCCCATCCTATGCTGTGTCTGTTAGAACATTGGTCTGTAAACATTCAAGACCATTTGCTTCCACGTTGCCAGTGACTTGGAAAGAGGGAATGACATTTTTGACACACACTGGCACTCTCCCACTTTTTTGCCCACTTGATTATTTCTAAATAGGGTGTAACCAGTGATTTAACATTCCAAACATGCAAATCTTCCCACCAGGTTTCAGTAATTCCAACTAGGTCAAATTTATTTTTGTAAATGGGCAATTCCAATTCCTCTTATTTGTTACCCAGGCTCCTACCATTGGTGTATAGGCAATTAAAGAATTTCTTCTCTTTGTGTCCCTTGGTGCCTTGATTAATTTTGTTCTTGACATCTTGATTTATTGCTAAGTAAGTGAATGCTCATTTGTCCCATCCTTTTACTCCACTCCACCTCTTTTTTTTTTTTTTTTTTTTTTTTTTTTAGTTTAACACCCTCCTGACTAGTCTAGTCAGCCTGTCCCTAGAATATTGGTTTCCCCTACTGAGATGGAGGTCACGTTGTATACAGAACCCTCTCTCCATAGAAGGTTGCCAGTGTTCCACAATCTGTGGATTATTACATTTGACATTTTAAATAGTCAGTGGTAATGCTGCCAATAAAACAAAACATCTCTTTGCTTTCCATATTATAAATCAATTCATTAGCAAATTACTATAATACAGTGATCTTTGTTTTACCACTTATAAAAATCAGCCCATAATATAAACCAAACCAAATGATAAACATAGACATTTACAAGTAAAACTAAGATACAACACCCTCTCCCTCAAAAGGCATTAAGGTCACGAGTCTTAACACAGCCATATGGAAATGAAGTGCTTTGAAAATGTATGATAAAATAGCCAAACATAAAGACATTCCTACTTCTTTGGATGTCTAATTCAATGCATTTGATTTATTGTGCTTGCCTGGCTGGTTTTCATGAGCATTTAATAGAAATATTTCCAGTGAAGTTCAGATTCTTACGCCAAGATGGTGGTGCAATGCTTATATCCTTGTTGATATTTATTTCTATACAAAAAAGTGAATTATATTACCCTCCATATCAGCTGCTCCATTATTGTACCCAGCATCTGTGTCGGACTGCTTTACCCGTTTCTTTATATTACCAAGTTTGAGAGAGATACTAAACCTCTGGCAGCTATTCCCCTCAAGCTGTACTGATTGACTGGAATGTTCTTCAGCCCTGTGCACTATACACTAACAATGAGATCATTGAGAGAACCGGCCTACAGTCTATTCAGACTATGCTGGATGCTCACAGGCTTCACTGGCTGGGACATGTGGAGCATTTGCCTGAAGATTGTCTGCTGAAGGCTGTGCTCTGTGGCCAACTCAAGGACTGCCAGTGACGCAGGGGAAGGCCAAAGCTCCGATACAGCGACAAGATCAAGCAAGGTCTCAAGAAATTCAGCATTCCTGCTGACAACTGGGAGAATCCTGCCCACAACTGCTCAGTCTGGAGGAGTCAGGTCAAGGCTGATGCAATCATCACGGAGAGCCATCAGAGAGTCCAGGCTGAGGCCCGCAGGTGAGGTAGGAAGCAGAGCGTGCTCCAACCTCCATACGGCGAGTGGACCTGTAGTCACCGTGAGAAGGTTTGCTGCTGACACATTGGGCTCTTTCCCCACACTACTGTCAAGCACCATTGACTGACTGACTTCATCATGTTTCCTTTCATCTGTCACTATGTTGGATGGGGAAAGACAAAAAAGTGCAGAAGAAATAAGTTAACTGAAAACTACATATCGATCTAATGGGTGAAGAGGGTGCTCTGTTCACAGTCTGTTAACAGTGCTCATTCTGTCTGCCCAAAGCCCCAACCCCAACTGACATGTTTATTAGGAGATAATTACAAGACCATGCTGTACCACTCATTTTTAAACAGACATCTCAATTGGAGCTAATAGTGAGTGCCAACTGAGAACGGTGGCTTGATATAGTTTCTGTGTTGGAATTTTTTTCAACCAATCAGATCACAGCTTTCATCCACACCATTTGTACACTACACATATACTTGTTTGTCCAATTATAGAGTGGAATTCATCAGTATTTTTCTTATCCATAATGTGCCATCAAAACTCTGCTGATTGCCAGGATCCTGATTCAGTTGCCTTGCAGAAGTGTATTCATACTGGGCCCAATCTTCAGTCCTTTGAAATCAGTAGTGAAACTCCCTTTCCATAACCAAAACCAGGACCAGGCTCATAATGTGCCCTTCTAGTGCCCATTTCCCCGTAGGCATGCTCAGCTCACTCAAAGGTTTGCATAAGAAGAGAACATTGAAAATCAGATTGACAGAAGTGCAAGAGGAATTTAGCAGGTGCTAAGCCCTGGCTCAGGCAGCACGCTTGGTGTATTAACTCTTGTTGTTCCATTTTTTAGGTGGAGCCGGTTGTGTGTGCAGTCTTCCAGGGGCTACCCATAAGACTAATGGCCTGATTCTGATCTCACTAATACCATTGTAAAACTGGTGTAAACTGTTAAATTCCATGGTCTTCCTCCTAATTTACACCAGTGTCAGTGAGCTTAGGATCAGGCTATGAGGAGGACTGGGTGCTGCTCCCTCCACAGTCTGTTAACACTGCTCATGCTGTCTGCCAAAAGGCGATTGTGAGAGAGTGAAAGGAAATGCTCCAACCCCTACTTGCCTAGGGAATGAAGGACTGAAGAAGACACACAAACTTGAACCCTCATGTGTGGCCATTAGGCTATTCTGGTTTCACATAATCTTACTGTTTAGGGACCCATCCTTATTCATGTTGATGGCACTACTCACAGAGTATGGTGCTACTCATTTTAATGAGACTGCTAATGGAATAATGTCCTATTTGAGGTGGCAGAATGTAGCCCTAACCAGGCATATTTCAGAAAGAGCGCAAGGTTGCTTTACCTGTTTCTTTATATTACCAAGTTTGAGAGAGATACTAAAACTCTGGCAGCTATTGCCCTCAAGCTGTCCTGATTGAACGGAATGTTCTTCAGCCATTTGGGAAACTGTTATTCTGAAATTAAAACATTTATTACTTTGGCTTTGGCATTCTGGTTAGGGCCCTCCCTGAAAATCTGCTCTATTATCACAGCTGGGTTTAGCGTCCCTTAAATGTTGCTGATACATGAAGTGTTAGATGGGTCTTTTGTAAAGCACATTCTCTTACTAAAACACATTTAAAGGGCCTTGTAAACCCTGGAGATTAACCCCAACATTTATAGAGAATTTGAGGATACTAATTCTTGCATACTTGTCATTCCAGAGCATGGTCTGGTGGTGAACAGCCCTTTTCTTCACGAGAGCGTGTGCATCAGCAGGATCTGTCCATGCTCTGATGTCTTAGGGGAGTGAAATGAGATGGTGGGAGGGTGAGGAACATAGGAATTGCCTTTCTGGGTTGAACCAGTGGTCCATTTAGTCCAGTATCCTGTCTCTGACAGTGGCCAGGACCAGATGCTTTAAAGAAAGGAGCAAGTAGCCCCATAATGAACAGTTATGGAATAATCTTCCATATGGTAAATTTCTGGTTAAAACCTGTCAGAGGTTGGCTTATGCCCAGAAGCAAGAGGGGTTTTATTCTTTCAAAAGAATGTAAAAATATTATTTAATGTAATTGTGGATGTTCTTATCCATGCATATTCATATCTCGTCTTTACTCCCAATCCTACTGTACTTGGCCTCAGTGATATCTGGTGGCAATGAGTTCCACATACCCTCAGCTTCCTCATCAACTAAACATCTATTACCTCACTGGCTCAATTGCCAGTTTTTTCTCTCCAGGATTAGTAGATTGTATCATCTGTTAGAATACTTTTGTTCATACCTCAGAGAAATATAAGTCTTGGCCAATGCACTTTGTAGGTCTCTGCAGAGTCAGTCCTGCCAATTTTCAGAAGAGCTGTGAGAAACGCCTCTTGGGGCAGCACTTCATTGGTAAAGGGCAGATACACTAATTAAAATGCCCAACAGACATACACAAAACTCCCCCACTCTTCACCGTACACAGCAGAACCTTCCATCACCTCACATCACCCTCTCTATCACGCATACACCTCAATCTCCTCCACTACACAGTTACATTCTACACTACACAAGCCACAGTTTTCGCTGATTTTTCTTCTTCCAGGTTGCTGGTGCTATTGCTGCCCAGGTCTCCTTTAGCTTCCTCCATGTGATGTTCCTCACTGCTGTGCCTTTCTTTCCTCAGGTGCCAGGTGATGGCTTGTGCTGCTCCTCACGGCCCACTCTGAGCCTCTTCTCTGTCAGTGGTTACCAGTCCGGGGATGTCTTTTTCGGTTTTCTTCTCACTCTCCTGTAAGTCTGGGTGCAGCAACAGCACCAGCTACTCCAGACCTCCCTGTGGCTCAGGTTGTGCTGTGCTGCTCGTGGCCTTCACTGTCCTGTCCATGCTCACATTCCTGCCTCCTGGCTGTCCTTCAGAATCTGCACACAGCGCGTGACCTGTGTGGGGCACCAAAAGCAGGACTGGCTCTGGTTCTATGACTTAAGCTATTAGTTACTTGGTCAAGCTTTTGGGGAAAAACTTACAACTTCTGAGAGCACCTTTTAATTTTTTCCACAGCTAAGATGTATATGTCATCTTCCTCCCGCTCCTTCTAGATGCAGTAAGTCATGTCAAGATCACGGTAGTGGGGAATGAAGTAGATGTCTCACAGTGGTATCTACTATGTGAACGGCTGAAAGGCCATTTATTTACATGAAAAGCCAGCTAAACCTTCTGTCCTGAGCTGACCTGGCAAGGCACTGTGGCCCAGTGGGATCTCTCTGTTATATCTGGCTCCTGCTTCCTGGCTCCTCAGGTCTGCAAGCAACAGGGAGTCAGGAAGAATCATGGTGCAGAGATGCTGAATGAGAGGGGATGCTAATAACACTTTGCTGACCTGAACTAGACAATTTCGGTTGTAAGCGGTGCTGTTGTGCCTGGTACGGGGAAACAGGCACAGAGGGTTGTGCTTTGCCAAGCTGCAGTGATCCCTGGTAGAAGGGGATGAAAAAGGCAGGAAAATGATGGACTGTCTGGAATCTGCAAGGAGCCTTAGCCTGATCCTTGTTGTCTAGAGCATGAAATCTTGATCTAGCCTAGAGAAACTCAGCCGCAGAGACATGAGAAACAGTACAGACAGCTTCTGGCTCCTTCTGTGGCTACAGAAGGTCCTCTGCCTTTCTCACAATGCCTCTGTTTCCTCTTCTAGGGAAAGGGGGATCAAGGGCTACCAGCCCTCTGCACTTCCTGCGACCAGCATGCCACTGTGGAGGCAAAGGAAGAGAGGTAATGGTGTCCCCAAAGCTATAGCACCCTATCATGCCTGTCTGAAAATAAGTTTTCCTGTGGGCAATTGGACTTATTTCTGAAAATGGAAGGGTATCTTACCAACTGGCCTAATTCCACCAGGCTGTTGGCAGTGGGTTATGGTCTTCTCAGTTCTTTCAGGAGTGTAGAGGAGGAAAGTACAAACCAAAAACAGTTGACGCTGAATAATTTAATTATTTAATGTGTAACAACTACAGGATTGGACTATAATTCTGGGTATATGACCTACAGGAAAAGACAAAGGCAAGACTCATAGTACTTTTTTCTTATATGCTGGGTAATTGGTCCATAGATCCTTTTTGGTCACGTAGATACTTAATAGAACTGAGATAATTTGCAACAAAGAATTAATCTGATACATTTCACCTCCATTTCTGCTTTTAAATTGTCCTCAAATAGATCATGATGGTTTTGAATTTATTCATTAATCAAAATTATTTGCTGGATAACTTCTTTAAAATAATTTAATCTCGGAGCATTATGGCATTGCATATGGGGCTCCTCCTTAGTGGGAGAACAGGAAAACCTGTCAGTACATTGAGTCACTTCATGCCTGTCTTGGAATGGCTGATTGTTTTAATGACACAACCATCCATTCTATTTGCTTATCGCTAGGGCTGACCTTTTACTTGTTATTCCTACTGTACAGTGGTGGCCACCACAGCTGTTTGCATTTGCAGTGGTTGTGCCGAATGTTACAAAGTGCCATGGCAAAGGGACAGGTTGGTCTTGGGGAATGTCAAAACAATAGCAAGGCGTGGATAAAATACACTGTAGTCTGACCAGAGGAGGACTGGCAGATGGGTGACATTTCATTAAACTGAATGGAGAAGCTTTCAAAAATAAGGGAATACGTTTGCAGGACTGGGGCATTAGAGCTGTGCAAAGTGGGTGTAAAAAGCTGCCATTCTGATATGGCAATTTTTGCACTAACTCTGCACAGGTATAACTGACTGACTGAGATGACAGACAGCGGAGACCTGGGCTCTCAGCATCCAGGGAAAATAACGAGGCTTCTAAATTGAATCAGAATAATAAAATAAGTCACATCGGGTTGATAAGGACAATATTTTCCAGCTGAAATCTTCACCCACCACCACTAAGAAGGGGAAAAGCACTCACTGTCCATATTTAAGGTCTGGCTTATTTCCCCCTTGTCGAAAAAATAAAAGGTAGCCATAACTGGCTATAAAAAGTATCTGAAGCCAAAAGGAATCAGTAGCTCCCAGCAACACAAAAGATGAAGTAACAAAATGCTGTTGAGTTTGGCTTGGTTGATTTTAATGTAGTTACTGGAAAATATGTGACCAGGGTAGCTCACTGGTAGTGCAGGTGGCTCATCATAATGTCATGGGAGACATTGGATTTTAGAGAACGATAGGCTCTCTCGCTTCTACGGTTGGCCACTCAGCCTCCTGGGAAGCATGAGGGAATGCAGCACCCACTCACAGGTTACTGGTATAGGGATTTATGCTGCCCTCAGTGTGGTACTGGGGCTCTTTTCAGATAAGTGAAGCAGAACAGTCATGGAAATCATCTCAGCTGATTAAACCCCAAATGATATTTTCCTGTTTGGATGAATATTAGACAACAAAGGAGGACACGGATCATGAGAAAACAGTGAGCCACCCAGAATGAGAAAAGTACTCTGATTTCTCTCTTTGATTGTGTCAGGTTCCTCCAAACTTCAATGTATACAATTAGCAGCCTAATTTTAAGCCATATTGTGGGAAGCCTTCAAACATATCATACTTTAGCTGTAGTTTCCCACCCATTTTCCTGCCATGTTTGACACTTGTTTTTAAGCAAGCACAACTCTTCCCCTTGGGTACTCTTCCAATGAAACGTTAATGTGCAGTTCTGCCCCGAAAAGTGACTGCTCCCTGCGTTCGTTCAAAGTCATGCCGGCTGACGTTAGAGACAAATATAGGTTTTTACCACTTTTTCCTCCTGTTAACTCTGAAGTGCCAGCTCAGCTCTGTGAGAGTGAGCTGGAGTCTATTCTGGTTTGTACATCATCCAAATAATTGTTAACAAAATTCCATTTGCAGAACCAGCTGTGCAACCCCATTGAAGATGATGGCTTTCCACAGGTGTAAGTGAGAGCACCATTTGGCTTATAGACTCTTGTACTGTTGATGATGACTAAGCCAGAAAGAAGCCAGCTTGATTTTCAAGTAAAGTTGCGTAGGAGGCAGTTAGGAAATACACACAGGGTGAAATCTGGGTACTACTAAAGTCAGTGGGAGATTTGCCATTGATGCTAATGGAACCAGGATTTCACCCACCTTCTTTTATATATAAACCAAACAAATTATGGGCCTGATCCAACTTCCAATGATTTTATTGGGAATTGGATTGGGCCCTTGATCTGTGAGACTATAAACACAGAACCCTACTGTGCCACTTCCCGAGAGCCACTTTTCAGAGTGGAATCACACTTACATCATGTCCATGGCAAAATTATCAAGACACAAATCCTGGATTCTTACTTCACTGTAGGATCAAATTGAAAGAGGAACTGGATTATGAAAGAACAAATTCTAGTGCTACTTACAACATCTAAAGCAATAGCAAAGGGAATGGAAATTGTTTGTATGCTGTGCATATACATTTTTAAAAGTTTGCAAGAGAATAGAAATCTTCCATGAAAACAAAAATTTGTGAAAAGGTAAGCAGAAAAAAGTTATATATAACCATTGCACACCCATTTTAAACCAGTCCTTTACTCTCCCTAAATCCAGTCTGTGTTACATGAGATGTGACTGGAATATCTGACACACACAACTGCAAATATTTCTCATGTGATAATCACCATTTGTTTCATATGGTAATATTTTTCTGCACCATTAGCTGTGAGTAACAGTGAATTAGTTGAATAAGAATCTACACTGAATAGAGACAGGCTTTGAAGAATTAGAAATAAATATACAAGGAGCCTGACAAATCTCTCTTAGGATGCATATGCCATAGATACCATTCTCCTTTAGGGTGATGCTAGCCAGCAACACTTTACAATTGTATACATTTAACCTTTCACCCCCATGTTCTTTTTTTACCACATACAAAATGTACTGCTGCACATGATATACGGCCCTGAGAGGTTAATAGGTTAATTGAAGAACAATCATAGTTCCTATCTCTTTTAACCACCCCCTTCCACAAAAGCCCTTCTGCTGCCCTCTTTCCTAAAGCATAGTATCTGACTTTGCTTGTAAGATATGGCTTTCGATGTGGCATGTTTTACAGTTCTCAGGACTAAAAGGCCCAGTTGGTTTCCTCACTCCTCTTTGGGGCACTAAGCTAGTGTGCGTGCGAAAGGGACAGTGGGGGGTGCTGCGGAAGGGTGTGGAGCTGCTCTGACCAAACATCTGTGTTCCGTGGCATTCTGACTATAGGGCAGGCGGGCAGAAAGCCCCAGGAAACACTGGGGAACATACCCTGCATTGCATGCCTTTCAGCTGCATTTGAAAAAAGCAGGCTTAGCTCCTATCAGTGCCTGCTGCCTGCTGCTAGCAGGTGTGCAGGGAGTGGGCATCAAAACCTGGCCAGGCCTTCAATCTGAAGTGATAGCCTCTCCATCCCCCACATTGTCAGGTATAGGTAACAGCTCCACAGCCTAGGCAAATGCCTGGTTCCTGTGGGGCTCTACTGTGAGTGGGAAAGGAAGAAGCTCCCTATACTACTCTTCTCTCCAACCCCTCACCTGTAAGGCGCTTTGATGAGATGACTGGAGATGTAGTGAAATGGTGACATCACAACAACCAAGAGAGTGACAGCTGAGGGACTGAGAAGGGAAGGGATGCCTAGTTAGAATATTTAAAATTCTTTGGGTTGTATTTTCTGCTGGTATAAATGGGTGCTACTCCATGAATTTATACTTTTCACCCTTTGACACCGGCGGAGAATTTAGCTTTTTGTTTTTAGTTAACATATATTGAACTTCAATGATTACTTAATGTTTTGGACAAAAGTAGTTATTGTAAAAGAGCCAAATCTTGCACCCTTTCCAATAAGGTATTAGAGTTCAGAAAAAACATCCCTATTCCCTAAGACTATGAGGATCTTCCAACAAAGCCGAGGAAGACCAGATCTAACATTTTGATATTTCTAAGGTAAGAAATAAGCAGAAAAAAATCTTCAAACTCTTTCTGACCTTCTTTATACATCAGAAGTTAAAGGGGATAAAAGCCCAATTTAAAAAATAATCCTTTGCAGTTCACCTTGAATTTAGTCATAACTGTATTTCAGTCAGGACCTAGAGAAGAAGAAAAAAAAAAAGAACGCACCAAGTCCTAAGGCCTCAGAAATCAAATGGATTTTCCCATCAGCTTGAGGCTGTGTGCCAGATTTTATTTAGCAGTTAAGTATATGTTCTGCTTGCACTACATTCAATAGGCTAATCAACACTGAATACAGACAGGATTTGAAGAACTAGAAATAAAAACACAGGGAGCCTTTTGAATCTTGCCAAGGTAGTTACCATGATATGTTAGTTACCCGCACCCATTGTGTTATGACTTGATTCACTCACAAGATCTTAGTATCAAGATGAAATTCCAGGAGTCAAGTGTACTTACAGGTTTGCATGTCTTCAGAATTATGGTGCAATGAATTAGAATAGAATAGACCGGCCAACAACCGCTAGCTTTCGTGAATTACTGTATCTAGAGGACCTATAGGGCACAAACAAGTCTGGAGAGCCCAAGTTAACAAATGCTTGAATGTTACTATTGACTAGCATTAAGTATTTTCAATGATAGGAAATGCTAAATAAACTTACACCTATGACTATGCCTTTATATGAAATGTGATATGCAAAGGAATGTTACCAAACAGTTCTGGGATTTGAATGAAAATTAATCAATTGGTTATTAAAAATGTATAATGCATATTGTTTTACACAATACATATTTTATTATATAATGCATATTGTACTGTAATATTTTATATATATATATATATAAGAGCTGTGGTAGAAGGAGAAGGAAAAGATGACCTAATAGGATGTTTTTAGCTGCAATTTATATTATTCTTTGATTAAAAACTAATGGCCTGACTTACAGTTTTCACAAAGATATCTGTGACACCATTTGATTTAAGCCTTTTCCACAGCCATGTAATATGGAGACAGAGGGATACCTACACTGGAGGATTAATGTATCTGTCAGCTTCATATTTCCTTTTGGTACATCAGTACATTGCACAAGCCCAGACCCTCAGCTGGTGTCCATCAATGCAGCTCCACTGACTTCAATGGAATGACTCCGGTATACACTGAGGATCTGCCCCAGTGTGTTTTCTCTGTGCAGCATTAAATGAAGCACGAGAGCTGCATAATACCACAACAAAACAAGCGCACAAAAACGAGAGCAAGGAACAGTTGTTACATAATCCTGAATATGAAATCCACCACTTGAGTGCAGAGATGTTGCCAGGAATGTAAAAGGAATTCTGCTGCACCCCAAAGGGAGTTTTATATAGCACCTTAATCAACTGGGATGAAAGGACTTTATTAGAAACAGCATCTGTGTTAATTGAGACTCCTGAGATGTTTGGCTAACCTTACTGATCTATATCATCCGTGTTTGCTTTTGCTCAATCCAGGGTGTATCCATCCACAATGCTTTCTGTTTAGTGGTTCTGTCCTGTGGTAGTAGTACCTACACACAGTGGAACAGGATTCCGAGAATGCTAATCAAATCTTTGGCTTGGTCTGAAATGGTGGACAGCTATAAGAAACAAACACATAAGATGGGAGGTAGAATAAACAGATATTGTGCAATATCACATACCTCTTTTCTGTTTTGAAAAATCCTGGTAATATTTTTTATTTGGGCCTCATCTGCAGGGGATGTCTTGTTCCCGAGGAAGAAAAAAGTGGAGGGTATTTCAGTTAATTGAGGATAGTTTTGCTACTTATGAGTAGAAACCTTTTAAAGGGATCCAAAGAGATGCACAACCCCAGAATTGTGTACTAGTGGTAATATATGATGCTTTACATAGCTTAAAAGTGCAGATGATCTATGCGGCCAGTCATTTCCTTTGATGGGAATGACATGTTCGTCCAAGGTTGGTCACATCTTTGGCCATACAGATTTACAGCAGAACCCTGGTGGCTTCTAGGAAAAACTGTGAGCTTGGCTGCACATGAAACACTACAGTGGCACAGCTGCAGTAGCACTTCAATGTAGACACTACCTACTTCGATGGGAGAGGTTCTTCGTTCCGCATAGGTAATCCACCTCCCCGAGAGCTGGTAGCTAGTTTGATGGAAGAATTTTTCCATTGACCTAGCACTGTCTACACCAGGGGTTGGGTCAGCTTTTTTCACACCCGTGAGTGACGTACTTGGATCGACCTAACTTTTTAGTGTAGACCAGAAGGTCTGCACTTGCCTCAGGCTATAGCAATATCTGAGTGAGATTCTAGAATAAAGAATAGAGCTGCTCAGAACATGGCAATGAAAGCAACATTTTGATGTGAATCAGAAACAAAACAAATGCCATTTCTTTTCCATTTTCAGACCAACTGTTCTGAGCGCCTTCTGAAGCTCAGTCCTTCTACATTATTATTTCTATGACGGTAGCATCTAGACACCCCACTTTGGGATCAGAGGTCCATTGTACGAGGCAAATATAATGAAAAGATAGTTCTTGCCCCCAAAATCTTACAGTCTAAACAAGACAAGAGACGACAGGAGACATTGAACAGATGCAGAGAGCACATGGTATCGGTAAGACGGTTATGATTATAGCAGGGGTAGGCAACCTATGGCACGGGTGCCAAAGGCGGCACGCGAGCTGATTTTCAATGGCACTCACACTACCTGGGTCCTGGCCACCGGTCTGGGGGGCTCTGCATTTTAATTTAATTTTAAGTTAAACGTCTTAAACATTTTAAAAACCTTATTTACTTTACATACAACAATAGTTCAGTTATATATTAAAACTTCTAGAAAGAGACCTTCTAAACACGTTAAAATGTATTACTGGCACGCGAAACCTTAAATCAGAGTGAATAAATGAAGACTCAGCACACCACTTCTGAAAGGTTGCCGACCCCTGGATTAGAGTAATCAGCTGCAGTCCCAGTTATATTAAGTTCCTACTATCCCATCGTAAAATAGAACTTTAGTTCATGGTATGTAGCTGTAGTGCTTGCCTGAAGTCTGGAGACTGGATAAGGAAGACAGATATTCTCACAATATGACATAGGAAAACTGTTTACCCTTTCATGGATACCTTTTATGCAAAATAAGGTCCTAATCCTGGACCCTTGTGCCTGCACACTACCACACTGAAATCAATCAGGCTCCATAGTCTGCCTGCATGAAGCTCTTTGTAGGATCAGGACCTTAAGTGAGGACTCAGAAATGGCTGAAATATTGAACTTTTGAAACTCTGTCTTCCTCCAGAATAACAGAGAAAAGCAATGTAGCTATTTAGGCAGTGTGAAAGACTTTACGAAATAGCAACTGATAAAGTGAGCAGAAAGGAAATAACTTTAAATTTTTGAACATGTACAATATGGCCAGTGCAGATACTATACATCCTAGATTAACAGAAGTAGCAAGCAAATTCATTGTGTGGCTGAAAATTATTTTTGCAAAGTCATGGAGAACTGGGGAAGTAATGGACGGCTGGAGCTCAGCAGAAGTAATACCAATCTTCGGAAAAAAAAGAAAAGAGGGAAGTGTGATCCTGGCAATTACCATAATATAAATTGAATTTCTATCCCAGTAAATTAATGGATCAAACATTAACAGAAAAAAATAATTTAAAATCTAGAGAATAATAGTATCGTGAACAATAAGGATCATGGGTTTATAAAGAACATACCTTAACAGACTAATTTGATTACAGAGTTAATATGGTCACAGTTCCCTCCCTGCTTGCTCCCAGAGAGAGGTAATCAGCTCCCGCCCTTTATGAGTAGCAGACTACTTGTCCCTCTCCACCAGCTCAGCTGTGCTGGTTGGTACTCTGAGGGGCAGAATCAAGTCTCTGTCTTATCTGTGCGCCTATGCTCTCTGCACCTGAATGGGGGATGTAATGGTCCTCCCGAACCTGTTGTGCCCCCTCTGCGTGGTGAACTTAGAAAGCCACATTGGGGAAGTGTAGAGAATGTGTCTTAGTCTCTCTCACACTCTTATAAAGCTATATAATAAACCCAGGCCATCGTCTTTGCTCTAAAAGAGTGGACAAAGGGAATTCAACAAATATAAAGTATTTGGATTTCAATTTTAAAATTGCATAAAATCTCACTCTCAAAATTAATTCACATCTGTCTGGATATGTGCACTATCCTGTCAACTGGAAACTTGCTCAAGGACAATAAACAATACATAATGAATAAGTACAGGATCCTTTCTTGTGGGCAGACCTCAGGCAACTGTGTGTTCCTAAACCGGACTATGTTTCCCTTCAACACACAGCAAATAGGCTCTCTTAGAAAGGAGGACTGCTACTGAATCTTATTTTTTCTTCCTCTCCTGCACCCCCAGATTCATGGGGCATCCACCAGTTTCTGCCATTTATTTCGGTCTTGTGTTTGGCTGTTCAGACATTGAGTGTCATGTTGATGGATTTGGTCTCTTTCTCTATTGTTCTACATAAAGTTTCTCTAGGTTTTCTCTTTCCAGGTGGTGTCCATATTACCACTTGCCACAGAAGTCATGTTGGCAGCAACCTTAAAGCGTATCCTAAATATATTCTTCTTCATCTTCTTACTATATTTAATATTTCAGATTGGTTTGCTCTACTTAGAATTTCGGATGTTTCAAGAAACTCTTTCCAATGGACTCTGAAGATCTTCCAAAGATTCCACTTACTTTGGAATGAGTTGATCTTCTTACCAATTTCTGTTGTAGTTTTCCATTACTTTGCTCCATAAATAAGAATAGACATGATGCTTGGTTAAAAATTCATATTTTTATGTCAGGGCCAATCATGCTGCTTTTTATATTAATTGCTTGACATCTAGCATGGTGTCACCATTGTCGCACATCTCACTCCCTAGACAGGTAAAATGATTGACTTCTATTAATGTTTCTCTGTCCACGCTAATGGTTACGTTTGGGCTATTGATAGCCATATATTTTGTCTTCCTCTTGTTGATGAACAAGCCAGAATATTGCTACAGAATATTGGAGTCAAGTTCCACTACGTAAATCTGAGTGCTGAATTTTTCTAATTAGGGCTGGATCAGACAGGATAAAGTGTAATGCTTTGAAATTGGAATAATTTCCATGCTGATCAGTCAAACTGCAGGAGAATGCTATACTCTGTCGAAAAATGTCACAGGGACTTGACTCTCCTAAAATGTTTATGCAATATCCTTCCCTTCACCACTGGTGAAATTAGCCTGGTTCACTTGAAACTCATTTTTGAATTTGAGAGGGTATAATTTACTTGATGTTATCCTGATTCCCTCACCTTCCCAATCCATCTCTACTTGCACTCACCCACCTTACTGTATTTTCATGTGCTACATCTAAATAACTGCTCTTTTAAAAGACAAACATATGTTATAATAATAATAAAACACCACATTACTCCCAAAGGCATTCAAACTCATTAACACTCATATGGATCTATGCAAACTCATTTTATATCATTTTATGCATCCGACGAAGTGGGTATTCACCCATGAAAGCTTATGCTCTAGGACATCTGTTAGTCTATAAGGTGCAACAGGACTCTTTGTCGCTTCATTTTATACCTGTAATTTGATTTCCAAAAATGCTAAATTCTTACCTGTGCTCTGGGACTTACCCACAGGTAAAGTTTTTCTGTATGAATTGGACCATTGCTGCACTTACCATAGTCCGTAATACAAAGTGCAACAGAAACATTTTTTTCTCAGGGCTATATGCTAAAAATATACAGTCCTGACCTAATGCCCCTAGTTCTACACAATGACACAACTGATAAACTAATATTAGGTCACAGAATAAATATCGACTATTGGTTGTGCCCATTTCTATGGTAATTTGACATTTTATTCTATCGATTACTTTTTTAAAATGGTGATTAAATGACATTGTAATGTAATGGGAATTTGATGCTTCTGAAATTTGCTGCATTGGCAGTACTTAAAATTGATTTCTCTGGTTTTCTTAAGAGAAAGTAGAGTATAGACATCTATGGTGCAAGGCTCTCTGCATAGGTGTCTGTCATAAATTATTTGTTCAGCATTAATAAAGAAAAATGATCATTTCCCTTCTCAGTCCATTAATGCCTGTATTTATTTAGCCCCAAATCACTGTTATTGCCAGGTAACATTTGTTATTTTTGTTGAGGCATACCATTGTCAGTTCATAGCTATAGGAAAGGTAAGTGTTCGATAGACAATCACAGAGGGGCTAGTGGTCATTGGAGATAGAACGTTCCCTCAGAAGAGTGAGTTTTCAGTAGCTTTTTATGTGCAGTGAAGGAGGGTGCTTTTCACCCATTAATGGGAAGGTTGTTCTAGGGGCAGGCCTGTTTCAGCATGACAGAAGTTGTGAAATTATGAGGGGGTGAAAATGATGAAGGTGAGAGGTTGGGGCAGGCATGTCAAAGCAGGAAAAGGCATAAGATGAGATAAGGGCCAAGTCTAACCTGATTTTTAATATCTGTGGCAATAATGCTGTGGTCACTTCCCTTAACACTATCCAGCTGAACGTTCAGTGAAGAACATTTTTATAGCTTCTCATCTATGTTTCCTTTCTTAACAGTTATGCCTTGTTATGCCACCCTCAGAGACGGAAGCATTCCTTTTCTGCAAGTATGTTTCCTAAAGGTATGTGTAGATTCAGATTAAGTCGTCATTGCACCCTACCTTTCCTAGATTATACATGTTCAGTTCCCTCAGGCTCTTATTGTTCATCTTACATTCTAATCACCGTATCATTTTGAGCAACCCTTCTTTGTAATTTCTCAACATTTTCTATATCCTTATTAAACTGTACGGACCAGAACTGTGTATGGTATTGCCTGTGCTGTTGCACAAGAGCGATATAGAGTGGTACTATTATAATGTCTATCTGTATTCAAATAGCATTGTTTGCAATGGCATTGTACTGCACATTGATACACTGATGGCTATCTTCTATCACACCCCCGTCTGTCTTGAACTTACTGCATGAGGGCATTTGTAGGGCAGAATTGAAAAAAGTCCAGCATTGTCAGCTCATTAAAGAGAGAAACTGTGTCTTTAGTGAATTTTAGTATTCACCTGGGGCATGCTCATCTTCTCTGTGGGTCTCTATCAGCACCCCAAAGGGTTAAATCTCTCATTGTCTGGTTCTGGCCCATACTTCTTGGTCTACTCTCTCTCAGAGAAGCAGCCTTTAACCATTCTCTGTGTTTAGAGACTCAAAAGCTGGATCACTGCCCACAGCTTTTTGTTAGAAACCGGAATCTTTTCTCCTTTCTGAAAGCATCAGTAGAAGAGCAGCAAGTGTGCCTTGCCTGACAATGTACCAGCTGGATGGTAGTGTATCTGCTGTTCAGAAATGTTTCTGGTCTGGTGACTTGCTGCTTATCTGGGGAAAGCACTCAAGATCCAAGATATGACATTTTTTATTGGAGTCCAAGCAGATACAAATCTTTTACTAGTGGCTCATTAAGTAAAATGTGTTCTTAACTAAGAAGTGATTTCTCACAGATCTACTGACATGGGATACAGAGTTTGAGAGCATGTAACCTATCTCCAAGTGGTTTGTATATCTAAAAACAGCCCTTTTGATTGTGATTTATAAACCTATGCACTTTCTGGGCCAAATTCTCTGCTGGCATAATTCTATTATCTACCATAGACCTAGTCAAGTTCAAAATAGCTGTAAGCTTGCAAGCGAGTGCAACACCTAACTGGTTAGTCAGACCACTTGCCCCCCTGGAGATTAGGCACAAGGGTGGGGGGAGGACACACTGGGCCAACAGAGAATTTGGCCGTCTCTGTCCACCCCTTTTCCCCCATTCTCCACAGGGGAAAGTGAAAATGAGTCCTTCAAGCTTACAGATTTGCTTTGGACTTGGCAGGTCTGGTATTGGCATACGGACAGGTTAGAGGCAGGCATGCCTATGCAAACATTAATACAGATGCAAATTCAGATTACTTTTTCTTTTTTTGCTTCATAGAAGCTCATTCCTAAGAGTAACTGAAGCACCACATTCTCCATACATTTCAATCAATCTACTGCAATCAAGACTGTGTGGATGCAAAAATGTCACCTACCTGAAGGGAATGTGCCCCCAAATACTGATTATTATTATCTTATTGTGTTCCTTATATAATGTCAAGATGTGTCTGATGCTTTCAGTATAGATTATAGACCTTATTCACCACTGCATTACTCCAGCTTTCACCCAATGGATCTCTACTAAAATCAACACCATGGCGAATCAGTATTTGGTGCAGCTCCAATACGTTAATGATTCACATATCCAGATTTGCCAACATTGGTTTTTTTTATGGACAGGCCTGTGGACCCTTCTATGAAAACTGAAGTGTTCTTGGCTAAGCCACTTAGAAAACTGAGATCTGTTGACAAAAAATAGGCAATTGACTTGTTTTCCGATCCCTTATGTGCAAGGGAATTGTTGAGAGCTGGTATTTCACTGACCACAATACTAAATCATGGGGGCAGTGAGGATTGTTGCTATTTGCTATTCCTCCATTCTTCCACAGTCGGAATAGGCACTTTTTTAATTACAGGTCATGAGCCACCGAAAGCACCAGCGCAGGGGAGTTCAGAGGCCTCATCGTCACACTGTGCATGGAGTTGGCAGGGAGAGCAGCCACGGCTGGCAAGCTCCTTCCCTTCCTGTGCAGGCAGGAAGGCAAGTGTAGGGAATGGGTGGAATTTTGGTTCTGTCCCCATCTGCACCAGCTGGCACTGCTTAGCCAGCAGGAGCAGGGCAGACTGCAGTGTCAGGCAAAGGGCTGGGCCAGGTTCTTCCCCCTGGAGCAAGGGCTGGAAGCAGGGACCAGATTGTGAATCTGGTCCCTGTTCTGCTCTGGGAGGGGTGTAACTAATTTTTATTTGCAAGGTGCCCATCCATCCCTATAAGATTAAATCACACTTGCCTTTTCTACAGAACATAACACTGTTTATCCACAGCTGCTCAGTTTGACACTGGGCCTCGTAGCAAAGCTCATGTGTGGCTGAGTTTTTCAGCTACAGGCTAAGATGCGCTGTCATGGTATGAAGGGTATATACACAAAGGGTGTGAAGTACAGTATTCCAAATGCATTACTGTATTGGTATTTTTTGTGTCCGGGCAAACCTCATTGACTACAGTAACTCCTCGCTTAACGTTGTAGTTATGTTCCTGAAAAGTGCGACTTTAAGCGAAACGATGTTAAACGAATCCAATTTCCCCATAATTAATTCAATAGGGGGGGGGGTTAGGTTCCAGGGAAATTTTTTTCACCAGACAAAAAACTTTATATACACACCCACACAGACAGTATACGTTTTAAACAAACAATTTACACAGCAATGATGATTGTGAAGCTTGGTTGAGGTGGTGAAGTCAGAGGGTGGAATATTTGCCAGGCAATGCCTTGCTGCTAAATGATGAACTAGCACTCGGCTGAGCCCTCAAGGGTTAACACATTGTTGTTAATGTAGCCTCACACTCTAGAAGGCAGCACGAATGAAGGGAGGGAAGACAGCATGGCAGACAGAGACACACACCGTGTGTGTGTGAGAGAGAGATGCACATTGCCCCTTTAAGTACTATGACCCCACTCTAAGTACACTGCCTTTTTAAGTAGATCAGCAAGTTGAGACACAAGCTGCTACCAGCAAGCTCCCTCTGCCCTGAGCCCTTGTTGTGCCCCTCCACGCTCTATGGAGATATGCAGTAAGGGAGGGGCAGGGGGGTGGGGGACACCCTGACATTAGCCTCGTCTCCCCTCCCCCCCACACAGCAAGCAGGAGGCTCCTGGGAGTAGCTCCAAGGCAGAGGGCAGGAGCAGCACATGGCAGTGGGGGGGAGGGACACCTGAACTGCCCGGCAATTGATAGCCTGCTGGGTGGCTGCTGCACAGGGAACTTAGAGGAGCTGATAGGGGGGCTGCCAGTCCACCCTGGTTCCAAGCCCCCACCAGTTAGCTCCAATGGGCTGCTTTTCCTGCAAGCAGTGGACAAAGCACGAAGCTGCCAAACAATGTTATAAGGGAGCATTGCGCAACTTGAAACGAGCATGTTCCCTAATTGATCAGCAATGAAACCACAAAACAATGTTAACCGGGACGACTTTAAGTGAGGAGTTACTGTACATGGCTTCCATAACTCTGTGCAACTGAGCAGCTGGCTGACATCTTTCAGGAACCAAAATCCAGGAACTAAACTTCGTGTGTGCATGTGTGTGCACATGCATAGAACCGGGTGTCGGGTCTTTGGCCTCACAGCTTCATTTGACATGCTGCATTTTTCCTTCTTTACACTCATCCTCCACCCCCTCTAGGGAGCATCTCCTGAGGGCTCCCTGCCCAGCAGTGGTGCCAAAACAATGTCTTTCAGCTGAAAGGAGGAACCATTTCGAGCACAGCTTCCTACTAACGTGGTTAGGAGATGCCAACATGGTAGTGGACAAAGGTCTCTCCACCCCACCCACCTTGCAGAGAGGGTAACCTTTGCCATGTTCAAACCCTCATGGCATCAGAAGTAAAAATGATGGGCTACCATCAACTGAACATTATTACACACTCTATGCCTGCCGTAGTGAGAAGTGCAAATGAACCCCTGATTTGCACCAGGCCATCTAGGACTTACTTGAAAGGACAGCACTTGTTCTCATTTCTTTAAGAGCAACCAAAGAAAACGTCAGTGCGTTAAGTTTCTTGGCACAGTTAAGCTGTGGCTAGTGCTCCTGGGCCTCCCTGGCAGCAGAGGAGATCTGTGCTGTAGGCCTGATGGGGGAGATACTTCCAGTGATCAGGCTCTGAGGTGTGGATGAGTCCGTGGATTACAGAATATCCACAGTGGCTTTGCAAACGTCCTAGAGCGTTGATTACTGAATGTTGTGGAGTTTCTGTTTGTGTGCCCCTTCCCTTCCCGAAGCTCCCCTACGACAAAGTGTATTCCTTTATAATCCAGTGACTGAGAGGTGATTGCTGACACGCAGACAGAGGATGTTATGCTTGAATCTGCTATTTAAAATCCCATTTAGTTAATTGTTGCTGTAAACAAGGAATGCATCTGTTAGTTAATGAGACCCCAGGGTAAGACAATAAAACACTGTATCAGCCATCATACACAACTAACCAATCTGCCCTGGCTCATTCAGTCACCTCCACCCACTGCTGACTTGTCGTTTATTTTCCTTTTGTCCAGCATTTGTATCTGCCCAGGGAGGGGCTGCACTCATCTTTCCTGTAGCATCTGGACAAACTGGAGAAGTGGTCTAAAGTAAATAGGATGAAATTCAATAAGGACAAATGCAAAGTACTCCACTTAGGGAGGAACAATCAGTTGTACACATAGGCGCCGACTTCGTGGGTGCTCCGGGGCTGGAGCACCCACGGAAAAAAATTGGTGGGTGCTCTGCACCCACCGGCAGCTCCCCGCCATCCCCGGAGCTCGCGCCCAACTTACCGGAGCACCGGGCGATGTTCCGGGGCCCCGCCCCCGACGCCGGCGATGTTGTGGTGGCGTCGGGGGTGGGGCCCCGTGACGTCACCGGCGTCGGGGGGGGCGTGACGTCACCGGCGTGGGGGCGGGGCCCCGTGACGTCACCGGCGTCGGGGGGGCGGGGCCCCGTGACGTCACCGGCGTCGGGGGGGGGCCCGTGACGTCACCGGCGTCGGGGGGGCGGGGCCCCGTGACGTCACCGGCGTCGGGGGCGGGGCCCGGCGTCAGCACCCACCGACGCTGACGGAAGTCAGTGTCGCTGGTTGTACACACACCAAATGGGAAATGACTGCCTAGGAAAGAGTACTGCGGAAAGGGATCTGGGGGGTCACAGTGGATCACAAGCTATGAGTCAACAGTGTAAAACTGTTGCAAAAAAAGCGAACATAATTCAGGGATGTATTAGCAGGAGTATTGTAAGCAAGACACAAGAAGTAATTTTTCCGCTCTACTCCACGCTGATTAGGCCTCAACTGGAGTATTGTGTCCAGTTCTGGGTGCCACATTTCAGGAAAGATGTGGGCAAATTGCAGAAAGTCCAGAGAAGAGCAACAAAAATAATTAAAGGTCTAGAAAACGTGACCTATGGGGAAGGCTGAAAAAATTGGGTTTGTTTAGTCTGGAGAAGAGAAGACTGAGAGGGGACATGATACCAGTTTTCAAGTGCATAAAAGGTTGTTACAAGGAAGAAGGTGAAAAATTGTTCTTAACCTCTGAGGATAGGACAAGAAGCAATGGACTAACATTGCAGTGAGGGTGGTTTAGGCTGGACATTAGGAAAAACTTCCTAACTGTCAGAGTGGTTAAGCACTGGAATAAATTGCCTAGGGAGGTTGTGGAATCTCCATCATTGGGGTTTTTTAAGAGCAGGTTAGACAAACACCTGTCAGGGATGGTTTAGATAATACTTAGTCCTGCCATGAGTGCAAGGGACCAGACTAGATGACCTCTCAAGGGCCCTTCCAGTTCTATGATTCTATGATGAATGGAACTAGAGAAAGAGAGTCAGGTTCCAGGAGGGATCTACTGTGGTGTGGAACCAGAGGGCTCAAGTGTGCAGAGGCCTGACTGCCTGCTCTGAAACTCTGTTACCTGAGCATATGATATTGGCCACTCAGCATGCCTAGTAAAGAGCTTTTTCCAACAGCTCTGCCTGTCACATCACTTGTTGCTTATGAATAGTCTTGGAAGGACTGGATTTTTGTTAGCATTTGATTCAAGAATATTTATCCTAATTTACAGTTAGACAATATTTGACATGTGGTGTTGACAATTGGTGCTTTAATGGTTATAAAGCTTTAACTTTTTAAATCTCCGCCGATGCTGTCATTAAATAATTATTGTCTGACCAACCTCCCAGGATTTTGTACAACCATGAAAATTGAAGTGGATAAAAATAGAGAAAAAATGCTTAAAAACAAACATCAATATCTGTCAAAATGATAAAAATAATATTTTTCCAATTTTATGAAACTCTTCTGCTTATGCACAGAAGATGCTCCTGTACATTGTATGCCTCGATTCTAATATGCCTGGCTCCTGCGATCTCTAGTTCAGCTGTAGACTAATAGGTTGCTTTCCTGTGTCTTGTCCTTGGTACTCATAGAATGTGTTCCTCATCTCCACAGCTTTACTACCCATCCTGTTGTGCCAAGGTTTCTGGCAATCTAATGGGAACATGATACAGGCAGTTGCGTGTTCCTTGCAGCTCTTAGGTTTGCACCTTTTTGCTGTGCCGGCCGCTGCCTTACCAGGTGGGCCAAAGTCTTTACGTTCAAACATCTTTGAACCAGGGCCGGCTCTACCTTTTTTGCCACTCCAAGCGGCGAAGCAAAAAAAACACCCCTGCCGCAGCAGTGCTGCTGAAGCAAAGAAAATTAAAAAGCTGCCGCAGAAGTGCCACCAAAGGAAAAAAAAAGCCGGAGTGCCGCCCCTTCAAATTTGCTACCCCAGGCACCTGCTTCCTTAGCTGGTGCCTAGAGCCGGGCCTGCTTTAAACCCCTCTGCACCATTTTAGATCCTGGTGCAGAGGGCTCCTCTAATTTCCCAGGAATACAATAGAAAAATAGTATGAAAGACCAAATATATTTTAAAATAGACCATAAGGGGCATAAAGCAGGAACAGTGTACATTCCTAATTCGTGCCAAGGGAGGGAGAATGTAATGGAGTATTTCATAATCTGCCTACAGCTGATTTTTCCCTTGTCTACAGCTAAATTTTCTGAGTGCTGCAGTGAAGCTCTGTGCAGTTGTCATGCTGGTGACTCTTCAGTGTATACAGAAGATGCATAACAACACTCCTATGTAGTATTCAGGCACCTTGCCTATCTTTACTTACAACATGGTGTAATGTGCACCTTACTAGACACTTATGCAGCATATATGGTCAAGGTGAATAAAGAGCCAACCTTTGGTAGTGCTACAGCCAATTCCCATCAGGTATGATCACATATAGATTGTAATAGTACTGATGTTCTTTTTCTTACTTGGTTACCATCATCTTACTTAGCGCATTTAGTATTGCACCACTCGCTTTCTTAGAAATGTGCTATTTCTGTCTCATTTGTCTTGCATTTTACAACATGAGACTTAATAGAGAGGTAATAATAGTAAGGAATAGTAATTCTCTCTCTCCCCCGTCTTTGTTCCTGCATCCCAGCTCTGGGAGTTCCCTCTAAAAAAGCCATCTGGTACTGGTTGGCTGGCTAGCAAATCCAAAATCAAACACCTGTATGCCAGATGTAAACAGCTGTCAGTGTATCACTCATGATCTAGCCACAGTACAAGGTTTCAGTGTAGTAGCCATGTTAGTCGGTGTCAGCAAAACGAAAATAAGAAAGAAAAACTTGTAGCACCTTAGAGACTAACAAATTTATTTCAGCATAAGCTTTCGTGGGTTAGTACCCACTTCATCGGATGCATGGAATGAAACATACAGTAGACAGATATTTATACAGTACAAGCTACATGTTGGTGGTTCTGCTTAGGATAGGGATGGTTAAGAATGGGCCCATTCAAGAGACAAAGTCAACTGCACAATTAAGTGTATTTTCTACACCTCGTCTTTCCTGTTTATTGTAGGAAGGAAGCGTGTATGTGATTGGGTGATAGGAGCTGGGTGTTGTTAACCTGGCCCCAGTTCATTAAAGCACTTAAGCATATGCTTAACTTAAACACATGTTTAAATGGTTTCTTGAGGAGGGATGCTCTCCTGACTAAGGGCCCCTGTTACTTGTCTTTAATAATACTAGTGGGTAGCCTGCCAGGTTGGATATTTCAAACATGCCCAAGCACTTATGTTTATCCATTCATGTATAATATTACATACTATGAGAGTTTTTGATAGGGAATTAGGATAATAAGCTGCAATTTGCAGGCACCACAGGTTTTGTAAGGGCGTTGCCTTAATGCAATATTACCTGTGTAGGCTCTTCTGTCTGTAGATTGGTACCTTTTGCCTTTAACACATCTCAAAGTATAACAAACCAAATCTGCCTTTGTTTATCCTTATAGATTAGCTGACTTTTTGATGTTTGTTTCCCTTAACATTTTGCATATTCAGAATATTGTGGATTCATATCATAAGTTTTGGTGGTGGTGTTTTGTTTTTATTTTTAACCTGCAACTTCTTGTCCTGTTCAAAGGGCACTGCATGGAATGCCATTTCCAATAGTCTGTGTTTACATGTCTTTTCTTGATTTAATCAACAACCCCCGACCCTTTACTGACAATCCAACAAATATATTGAATTTCAATATGGATCATGGTTTTTTTTATATAATTCTCACATTCCACTAGACAGTTTACAGTTAGACAATACTGCTATCATTGCTTTCTATTTGTATTTTCAGCAAGCTACTAAATAGTTTAAGCTAAATCAGATCACCCTGGTCTCTCTGTAGTAGTCTTATTATAAGCCCCCAAGGCTTGGCTCAGGTTTGATGTTAAATCTAGGTTATAATAAAAACAACCTGTGCTTTAAAAAAAAATTAAAGTGTGACATACATGACAAATAAGAGCAAATATATTATAGGAATTTTGAGTTAAAAGAAAGCTGCAAAGATGTTTTCATGCAGGTAATGTATAGTCCAATCAGTTTGCTGCAATGCATTCATAGCCACAGGGAGCAGGATAAAAATGTAAATGAATAAATAGAAGTAAATAGTAATCTGTTGCTTTTGCAAGCGAAACTTGGGTGTATCTCAGAAACAGTTGAGGAGTGAAATGTCTTTGAGTAGATTTTTTTTGTTTTCTTCCAGTAAAGTTACAGCTGAGTATTATGGGTCAGATTCCTTAAAAGGGTGGATCTAATTGTTGTCTTTTAATTTTTTAAACAAATAAATGGCATCTATAATTGTATTCCTGTTAAAATGTGAGAATAAACAAAATCATAAATAGTTCCAAGAATAATGGCTAAATGTCTATTTTATCCATCAAATGTAACTACACATGGGCCCCCTTTAAATCAGTTGCTCACTTGAAGTAGTCTTCTTATATTGACTGAGAATATTTTGAGTCTCTTGCTTAAAACAGGAGATTACCTAATAACTGAAGTCTCTTGTACATGTGTATATTCCACACCATATTTCCAATACGTTGCTATGGTTTTGCTTATGGTGACAAGTCCTAGGAAGGGGTGGATTGGCTGGTGTCTGGTGTCTCTTGGTGCTGTCTAATTCAAATATCACTTACTTAATCTTCAAATGTCAAAAGAAAATGTCAAGCTGGGCTGGTAATGGCAATTTGACATTGGATGCTTGCGAATTAGGGATTCAATAAATAAAATTCTGTGTTTTTCCCCCCTGCAAAACAGTTCGTTCTCAGAATCCCAGGAACAAGATGAAACATTCTGAGGTTGGCCGAAGGCATTCTCACAGCAAATTTCAAACTTGAATGGAACGAAATCGGAAATCTGAGAAAAGTGGACAAATGAAATATATTAGCTTGGAATTTTGTCTCCTGAAGAAATCTGGATTTGGATAATGTAATTTACAAGAAAAGTCAGAGAAACAGAAGATGACATTTAAGCACATTTAGTGCCTGGACAATTTCCTAACATGCAAAAATGACTCTGATTTCAGATGAAATCTGCTGCATCAACTCTGGAGCCCAGCACCAGAAAAAATAAACAACGGTAGGTAGGTTGGGCTTCCCAGCAGAAAGGACTAAAAAAAGCAATATCTACTGGAAAAAGCAATTGACTTGGCATGGTTGAGTAATCTCCATTAATGGTTACTGACACTGTGCTTTAATCTAATTTAGAAGTGTCTATTGTATTGTTCTGTGTGCAAATACCACAGCATGCAGTAAGGGAGGGAAAGGAAAGTTAGCCTCTCTTTCTATTTGATCTAGGGGGCAGCTTGAATGGAAAAAGAAGTGATGTGGTTGAACACACAGACCAAGTTTTTCAAAAATAGATGTCCAAAATTAGTCTCCTGAGTCCATATTTAGATAACTAAATAAGTAACCTAATTTTCAGAAGCCCTGAGAGACTTACTATCTTTCACTGAGGTGACTGGGAGCTACTGAATGCTCAGCACCTCTGATCAATGGGGTGTTTGGACCTCCATTGGAAGGGCTGGTCACTGAAGTCATTCCATTGGAAATGTTAAAACATGAAGTAATTCCATTTACTCACCTTTTCCTGGATGGCAGGAAGAGTAATCATTTGAACAGGCCATACAAATCACATCACAAGTGGGATTAATTTTTAAAAATGCATTCTTTTCAGTTCGTGGATCTGGACGTCAGAATCGCAGTCACTATTTTGTTGATAACAGTCCTGATGAACGGCCTGGGGGAGAGCAGTTGAAACTGTTTTTTTACTGGTATGTTCAATCATGGGGGAGAGAGTAGTTGGCTGACACACCTGGTTAACAGTGCCAAATTTTCATCAACTTGTACAGGTCTAATATTGTGGGGCCCTGGCCAGATTTTTCAGCATGATGGCTGGATCAGTCCTGAGGAGACTTTGTTTTGCTTGTATGAAGCAGAGGAGAGCAGATAACTCTGGTGAGATTTTAAATTAGATTCACAAGCTGTTGCCATGTCTCATACTACTACTACTACTACTACAGCAGATCTGGAACCAAGCATAGGCCTGTTTTTGGAGACAGGACTTCATTTCATAAGCCCAGATATAAAAACACAGAATATGCAGCACAGAACAGGAATGAAGAGAAGCCCAGAAAATACAGACTGCTATTATCTCTGCAGTTACTAAGATTGCCTCTGAGGTTCTTTACAGCAAAACCCCACCTCATAGAGAACGGCATGGTGTCTGCACCAGTCTGAACCAAACAGGTACTGCTGGGCAGCATTGAAGGACCCTCCCCTCTCGTGCACTGCACACCAAGACAAGTTACAGCAGGAACAGCACAAAGTTTGGAAGAGCATGCAGGACATAAGGTGTTGCAGTGGAGCCCGAATGTTATGAGTTGTCCCCAACTAAATCCTAGTATAACAGCTGCTCCTTTCATTGTGAAGAGAAGTTGAAAACTCCTAGTGATTCAGATTTGGGGAGGAAGTGAGAAAAGTGCTCTAAACCTACAGGACGATCCATGTTCTAGACTGGCAGCTCGTCTTGCTTGTGCAGAGACCTGCAGGGAGTTAGGAGGTCTGAGGTCAGATTTTCCCGAGAGGAGGATTTAGCCTTCGGGGCAAATCCTGTTTGCACTCCCCACAGCAGGTGTAGAGGATCCTGACAGCAGCAGACCATCTGACTGCAGCAAAGTTGAGCTGAGGTCAGCAATGCCTGCACTCAAGTTAAAAAGCTGCTATAGCAGAGTTGCTCAGACGCTGAGAGCAATGGCTATCCTGCTCACTACCATCACCTCTCCACTGCAGCCTATGCAAGGCCCAGAGACAGAGGATGCTGAGCTCATAACATTTGGCTTCCCCTTCCCCAGCATCAGCCACTGCTTTTCCTGCTTCCTATTTACCCTGGCCTCTGCCTGTCTTAACATTGTTGAAGGAAAACAGGTTTTATTTTTTAGAACTTATTACTAATTGAGTGGCAACTGTAACTGAGGAGTTAGAGAGAGAGAGACTGTTATGAGCTGTGCACATTAATGAGCACTGCAGCTTGCTTTCTGATGTTTCTGATGTTTCTCCTGCCTGTTCTCTTGTGTTTGGAGAGATTGTGTTGGTTGTGTTTGAAGACCTGGGTCTTTTGTACATGAGCAAATTGCTAGCTTTATTTGCTTTATTTTTCACTCTTTGATTTCTAGGCTTAGGTGGACCTTCTAGCTGTTTGTCAGAGTTTGGAATCTTTCTTTTCCTACCATTTTAACTGTCACCCTCCTGGCTTGTCAACCTCAACAAGTCCTTGTCTTTTGAGCTTTAGAAATGAAGGCACTCCCAAGGTCCTGGGAGCAACAGTTGTTATGGAAGAAGTAATTTCTCCTTATTAAATCCCCTTCATAACTGAGATTTTTTTTATGCTTCCTATGAAAATATTCTCTGATTCCATTCCTGTGATACTCTGATTGGCTCTTTTTTCTTTTAGAAACTATCTACATAAAGAAAACTTCAAATGATCTTTACAACATCAAAGCTGGTGGCGCTACTGCCCACCAGCCCTTGTTGATGGATTACTTTTTGATTCAGAAATTCATAGGTTTGAAGGCCAGAAGGGACTAGTCTGACCTCCAGTATATCCCAAAATAATTCCTAGAGAACATCTTTTTAAAAAACAGCCAATCTTGATTTAAAAATTGTCTTTGATGGAGAATCTACCATGTCCTTTGGTAAGTTGTTCCAATGGTTAATTACTCTCACCATTAACAATTTACACCTTATTTCCAGTCTGAATTTGTCTAATTCCAATTTCCAACCATTTCTCTGCTAGATTGAAGAGCCCATTATTAAATATTTGTTCACTGTGTAGGTACTTATAGACTGTAACCAAGTTAGTAACCTTCTCTTTAGTAAGATAAACCGATTGAGCTCCTGCAATCCATCACTATACGGCATGTTTTCTAATCCTGTCATTATTCTCGTGGCTCTTCTCTGAACCCTCTCCAGTTTATCAACAACCTTCTTGATCAGTGTGCATCTCCTTGTGCAAGGAATTATGCGTCAACAGATTTATAGTCTCGTACATTGGGCTGTCATAATGCTGGTATCACAAATGACATATATATTTTAGTAAGGTGGCTGCCTTTGCTGGAAATCAGAGTTGGCAATTTTAATTAATGCAGTTGTTTTTAGAGATGTGCTAATGCTCATGCATGGTAAGGCGTTTGAGGCGGCTATGCTTAATGAAAATAGGACAGCTTTTCTTTAATATGTAAACAATTGAAATGGAGATTTGAATTGGATAAGCCTGTAAATATAGAGCCAGATTCTCTGTAAATTGGCCCGTTGAAGTAAATGGAACTGTGCTGATTTGCACCAGCTGAAGATCTGACTTGTAGTTTTGTTATCACAAAACATTAGAGCTGGTCAATCCTTTTTGTATGAACAGTTTTCCATCAGAAAATGCAGTTTTATTGAAATCAAAATGTTTTGCAGGAATGTGCCAATTCAAAGAAATTTTTGATAGGAAAGAGTTGCAATGATTTGGAATTTCTTATTTTGTTTTGGTAATGCTGAAATATTTTGTTTCAATAAGGTAAAATGTTAGTTTTAGCTTTTTGTCATTGTAATTAATTACATTTTGACTTATATATTATATTAAAATATCCTATTTAATGTTTTATATTATAATGTTTCAACATTATTGAAACAAAGCATTTTTCATGGTCCCGAATAGAAACTGTTCACAACATTAACCTCACAGGAATTTTGAAACTGTGGCTTTTTGCTCTTTGGAAAGTACTTTTTTTTTTTTTTTCAAAATATCGGAATGTAACCATGGAACAAAATTCCATTTTCCAACCAGCTGTACAAAACATGTGAAGGAGTTTCCATATCTATTATTAGGATGTCCATGGCTTCTGAACTTTTTAAAGAAGCCTAGAACTTGCTATGATTTCCTCTCAACTCTGCCGTGATAAACCCCATCTTACATGGTAAATCTGTATCGATCTTACCCAGCGAGTATAACTGCTCCTTTCCTTTCATTCTGATTTATTAGGCAAATTTATATTGAAAATACCATCATTCATTGGATCTGTGTATAGACAAAGGGTCAGATTCTCAGCTGGTGTATTTGGCAAAGCTTCACTGACTTCTGTAGCCCCGCCCACAAAGTGTGGCTCAAAACCCCTGACTGGTCCTTGCTCTTTGAAGTGGCTTCTTCCCTCTCCTCACAGGAGTTGGGTCCTGGGTTCGTTTTTTGTGCAGCCTGATGCCTCCTCTCAAGGTGACTCCTCACTGTGCACGAGGGTGCATGAACAATGCTACCACTGCTGGTGAGGAGTATAAAACCCAGTACCCAGGAAACAACAAAGTACATCGGGGGGAGGGATAGCTCAGTGGCTTGAGCATTGGCCTGCTAAACCCAGGGTTGTGAGTTCAATCCTTGAGGGGGCCATTTAGGGATATGGGGCAAAAATTGGGGATTGGTCCTGCTTTGAGCAGGGGGTTGGACTAGATGACCTTCTAAGGTCCCTTCCAATCCTGATATTCTATGATTCTATGATCGACACCAACCCTAGCAAAGAAATGACACGCCCAAAATAACAGCATAACAAAGCGGGGACTTTAGTGGGAGCAGGAAAATAGGGTCTGGGGAAAGAAAGGGTTAGGGTTAACTAATAAATACTAAAACATCAACAAATCAACCAATTCCTCTTCTCCCACCACTCACATCTCTCCCCAACCCCCAGCTCCCTCCCTGCTACCTTCCCAGGTTGATGCTACACTGAGGATGATTCCGGAGACGAATGCTGCAGCACTGTGAATGTTGGCCAGCTTAAACAAAAAAGGGTCCTCTTACAGAGTCTTCACCCTGGGAGGGGCAGGGTCCTCTCCTGTCTCCCTGGTCTGGAGTCCTGTGGAGGTCTCAACTGGCTCTCAGTAGCTGGTGCCAGGCTGGATTTCTGCCACTGTGGACGCTGGTCTCCACAGGGCTGGAACTGCCTGACCCATGCACTAGATCCCACAGCCATTCAAAGTCACCCTTTGTGCGGAGGGGAGTTAATCAGAGACTCGCTGAGCTGTTCTGCTTCCCCCTCAGCTCCCAGAGTCAAAGTTGAAACTAACATTAGTGGCTTTGTCTCTGAGTCAGGCTGTTCCCTGCCACTGAGGGGCTGAGCAGCCCTGGCTCATCACTGGTCCAGCAAACTGCTGGTCCATAACACACCAGGCAGAAACCTTCCCATTAGCCTCAGCAGGGGTTTCATAGACTCATAGACTTTAAGGCCAGAAGGGACCATTGGGATCATCTAGTCTGACCTCCTGCACAATGCAGGCCACAGAATCTCACCCACCCACTCCTGTAATAGGTCCCTAATCTCTGGCTAAGTTACTGAAGTCCTCAAATCATGTGTAAAGACTTCAAGTTACAAAAAATCCACTATTTACACTAGTTTAAACCAGTAAGTGACCCGTGCCCCGTGCTGCAGAGGAATGTAAAAAACCAACAACCTGGGTCTCTGACATGGGGGAAAATTCCTTCCCTACCCCAAATATGATGATCAGTTAGACCCTGAGCGTGTTGGCGAGACTCACCAACCAGACACCTGGGAAAGAATTCGCTGTAGAGAGCCCTCCCCATGTAGGGTCCCTTCACCGGCTGTTGGAGATATTGGTACTAGCAGCCGCAGATGGCCTCATGCCATTATAGGCTGTCTCATCATACCATCCCCTGATAAACTTATCAAGCTCATTCTTGAAGCCAGTTAAGTTTTTGCTCCCACTGCTCCCCTAGGAAGGTTGTTTCACTTCACTGCTCTGATGGTTAGAAACCTTCATCTAATTTCAAGCCTAAACTTGTTGATGACCAGTTTATATTCATTTGTTCTTGTGCCAACATTGGCGCTTAACTTAAATAACTCCTCTCCCTCCCTGGTATTTATCCCTCTGATGTATTTATAGAGAGCGATCATATCTCCCCTCAGCCTTTGTTTTGTTAGGCTAAATAAGCCAAGCTTCTTAAGTCTCCTCTTGTAAGGTAAGTTCTCCATTCCTCTGATCATCCTTCTTTGCACCTGTTCCAGTTTGAATTCATCTTTCTTAAACATGGGAGACTGGAATTGCACACAGTATTCCACATGAGGTCTCACCAGTGCCCTGTACAATGGTACTAACACTTCCCTGTCTCTACTGGAAATACCTCGCCTGATGCATCCGAGGACTGCATTAGCCTTTTTTCACAGTCACATCACATCAGCAGCTCAGAGTTATCCTGTGATCGACCAATACACCCAGGTCTTTCTACTCCTTTGTTGCTTCCAACTGATATGTCCCCAGTTTATAGCAAAAATTCTTGTTGTTAGTCCCTACATGCATGACCTTGCCCTTTGCACAATTACATTTCATCCCATTTCTACTACTCCAGTTTTCAAGGTCATCCAGATATCTTATATGATATTCCATTCCTCCACTGTATTGGCAATACCTCCCATCTTTGTGTCATCCGCAGATTTTATTAGCACACTCCAACTTTTTGTGCCAAGGTCATTAATAAAAATGTTAAATAAGATTGGTCCCAAGACCCATCCCTAGTCCATTCTGCCCAACCCATGACTACAAGCCTGCTGGGAAATGGTCTCAGACGGCTGTGGTAGCCATTATTGTTGTAGTCGGCAGCATAGGGATTCCGCTCAGTCCAGAGTTCCAGGAGCTGGCAAATCCCAAGTGGGGATTACACCTTAATAGAGGTAAACTGATTTATACCAGATGTGTATCTAGTCCTAATTGTTTTCCAGCCTTAAGGCCAAAACCTGCTCACCTTATCCTCGAGTTCCCATTGAATAAGGAGAGCAAAATGTGGCACTTCAAAAACTTTTTTTTTTTATATTCATCAAACTGTTTGTGTCGGATGTGTAACACTTTATTCTAAGCTTTAGCCTGGTGCGAATTTTAAGATCAAGTTATAAACCTTTGAAAAATGTCATTTACTATGAAAATGCTGCTGATCTAATCTCAGACAAGGGGGTATTACATACATTTTCAGATACACTGAACCAGTTTCTCAGCTGAGCCCAAGGAACAATGGGCAAATTTGAGAAGGAGCAGAGGATAACATGTGCTTTTTGCACTCCCTTTGATCTTTGGGCAGGAGCTGTACTAATCCAGTCCAGGGTACAGCACCCACAAGGAACTGTTCCAGTATCCTGGGATCACCAAGCTGCAAGAATGCCCCTGTTCTGCCCCATTTTCCCTGCACATGCCCACTACACCAGAGGCAGGAATGGGGGCCGGTGAAGGAGCTACTATGGTGGCTCAGTGCCACCAGAGGAGTCCCCTGCACTGGGTGAATCCTCCACTGAATAGCTACACTAGCTTTAGGGCAGCGTTTACCTAAGCAGCTGCTCTCTGGGATACTGGAAGTGTATGTATTTAGTTGTCCTTAACTGAACACTTGCAACGGGTTGTTTTCCTATGAGATTTGTGGTGCACCTCACGGAGAGAGGGTTTTAGAGCTAGCTCCAGCACAGTGCTCAGCACCTTGTGTCAGATACTGAGGAGTCCTAATGTTAACTGTCATGGGGGTGGAGGGCCTCTCGAACCTCTAAGGACATGCGCAGCTCCTCACAGGATTGGCCCCTTAGGAAGCCAAAAAGGATGGAAACCACTAATTTCTTAAAGTCACAACACATTGTTGTTGTTTTTTAAAGCAACCATGTGGTCTTGTTTTAAAGTGCTTGCGGTTTTTTTTTGGTTTTTTTTGAAGTTCAAAGATGCCTACATTTATAGCCGCATGGGTCTTTATTCTGGTTCTCTTCCTAAAGCCTGTCTCTGATTTATGGCTGCAGTTTGAGAGGTACTCTGTGTCAGAAAGATATTCTGCCTTTTCTTTGAAAATTGAAAATTTCTCATAAAAATTGGACAAGCTGCCAAAAAAGGTCACTCACTCGAAATGAAACGCAGAGCAGCTTCTACTCAATTCATTGTTCTAGGCTTAAATTATGATGTAGTAATTAAGTTCACATGTTTATTTTGACTGAAGAAATTGAAATACTCCAAAAGAGTTCAATGATTTTCACCTCTACTGCTATGGATAGGTATAAGAGTATCCAGCAGTCACAGAGAAAACAATGGCCCCGATCTTCAGTTAGTGTAAAGTTCCATGATTCTGTTGAAATCAATGGAGCTTTGCCGATTCACAACGTCATCGTCTATAGTCTGAATCACAAAGGGACAGATTTGCAAGCTTGCCATTATGTACAAATATTTGAGCATATTGAGCTCATGTGTGCAAAGGCAAGACGTACACAAATTGAAGCCCTGATCCTGCAAACAGTTATGCATGTGTTTAGTCCATTTGAGCTCAGTGTCCTTCTCCCTGCATAAGATTAATCACTTGCATCAGTTGCATGAGCATCTGCAAGATCGGAACTTTGGGAATTTGCACACATGCATAGCCAATAAGGGGTGAGGGAAAACCTGACTCCATTAAAGTCAATAGGAGTTTTGCCATTGACTTCAGTGGGGCCAGGATTTCACTCACTTTGCCTAACTGGCCATATGTGTGTGTACAAGTACCTGAAGGGCAAAGGCTCAGTGTGTACTCACATGCACAGGTTACACACATATATGCCTAGTGTAATTTTGGAAGTCTGACAATTTAATTTCAATTATTTTTAATAGTCTAAATAATATTCATAAATAAGCCGTAATATCAACTGGCTTAAAGGAGAGGCATTTCCTTTCCTCTAACTATTTTCCATTAAGTACAAGTGTGCACACTTGATATCAACTGACAATAAAGATGTTCCCATTTAATGTCAGTTAAGAATCACTGACTTCCTGCTCCAATAGCACTTCATGTCAATGATTGTAGGCAGTGCAAATGGGCTTTCAATTTTAACCTGAATTGTTTAACTGAGGCTGATTTTAGTTTTCTGTTGAATTGTATGGTTTTGTATGTGCAGCAACCATATGAAACAAAGTCCCGAACGGATCGGAATGGTGATTTTACTTTCTGATACTAATGCCTCCACCATTTTGATTATTTCACAGTAACTTCAGGAAGGCCACACCAGTTGGATAATGGAAGGGGAAATGTGCCATAGTGAGGTTGTAGAAGTCTCAGTCCCCTATTCATAGACATGCAGTACATTTTTCTTTCCCCCATTAAATGAATAACACAACAATAATCAATGTGCTAATCGTAATCATTATATAACAGAAATATTGGCCAACATTTGAAATCTGGGTGCCTAAGATTAGGCTCTTGAATATGGCTTTAGGAACTTAACTTTAGGACCCAAATCTTGAATTTGCAGTTGAAAAGGACTAGGAGCCAGTCAAAGATGCAGAGCACAGGGGTGATGTGCTAGTGGGGTGGTGGCTAGTCCCACGGAGGAGGCAGACTGCTGCATTGAGTTCAAGCTGAAGACACTTGTTTCACCTTCAGCCCCAGATAAAAATGAATTACTGAAGTCCATTCTGGAGGTGATGAGGACATGGATCACTATGGCTAGACCCTTTCTGAGAGGATGGGGCAAATGTCCTAGCATATGAAGGCAGAAAATGACATCTTTATTCATGTATTTTTTGTTCTGATTGTTCAGGCTCAGTGATGAGTCCAGCAGAACCTGACTTTGACAAATGGGGGGCAGATGCCTTTGATGGGAAGGGAAATCAGCAACTTGGCTTGTTTTCCAAGACATTTCCTCCTTCTGATAAGCATGACCTCCATCTTGCCTAAGTTCAGTTTGAGCCAGTAGTTCAACCAGGTGCTGTTCTCTTGTAGGCATTATGACAGCCTGGTGAGGATGATGCTCCATCTGTCTTTATACACCAACACCTAAATCTTCATTTGTATCCTTTGGCCAGCACGTCTCATGCAAGGTGTGAGTAACTGACTCCCTTGTTCCTGTCTGAAACAGCAAATGAAAAGCCTCTTTCTAGAAGTGATGGAGCCTCCTTTTCAAAGGGAATCTCAGTTCGGAGATTAGTGAAAGTGGGTCTGAATGATACGTGAGAAACAGGTGGAGTTTCCAGATATCTGGGAAATGTAATAGGTATTCTTGACTTTTGTAGCAATAGAGGCCTCTGTGCTAAGAAAGTAGTAAGAAGAACAGACCCAACTTCCACACCAGTGTCATCCAGGGCAGTTTTATTCCTTGAATAATAGGAGATGTATAGACAGCTAAATAAATTCTTCAAAACACTTTCTTCTACCAAAGTTTTCAAAAGTAGACCTCTCCCCAAGGAAACTCATAGAAGTTCAATGCATACCTGTGGGCCTGCACAAATAACTGAGGCCTACTTGGGTACACAAAAATGCATGTGCAGTTGGGGATCTAAATATACATGCAAATGTACTGCAGTTCAAATGAGAGTGCAAACTGAATGATACAACTTTTACATGATTATCTAGGTTCCTAACTAGATATTTGCACCTGCCAACATCTGACTTGTATACAGGGTCATAGTAGCGACAAAGAGTCCTGTTTATTTTATTTTCATTTTGCTGACACAGACTAACACGGCTACTACACTTAAACCTAAAGAGTCCTGTGGCACCTTATAGACTAACAGATGTATTGGAGCATAAGCTTTCGTGGGTGAATTCCTACTTCGTCGGATGCAAGCAGTGGAAATGTCATCCGACGAAATGGGTATTCACCCACGAAAGCTTATGCTCCAATACATCTGTTAGTCTATAAGGTGCCACAGGACTCTTTGTCGCTTCTACAGATCCAGACTAACACGGCTACCCCTCTGATACTTGGGCCATAGTAATTGCATGTACAAGTACAGATGTGGAATGTTGTATTTATTTATTTGGATCTATAACAATAATAGAAAAGAGCCCATCCAAGAGCACTGAGTGCTCTGTCATTATTTAGATTTACAAATTAAACAAACCTCAGAACCCTAACCCAATCCACCCTTTATCAATTCAATAACAAACCAGTATTTCATGCCACCACATGTCTTACCCGTCTATATCCTGCCATCTACGAATGCTTGCACCAGTTGTACACATTGTTTTCTGGGCATGCATTTTTTTCTTGGCATAAGTGAATTTCTGCATTTTTAAAAATGGCTCTGTATATCTATCCAGTTCTTGGCCTTTCCACTGATGCAACCAATAAGTGTGTCAATTAACACCAGTGGAGATCTGCTGTGGAGATCTGCTGTTCTCTAACGAAATAAAACACCAACTATATACTGATTCCATATATTCCACCTTGGCAAAAACTTTGAGTCAGTATTGACCTAGGATGGATTTGAATTAGTGATTTAGTGGTGAAAGGCTCCTCAACTGATAACTAGTTATCTGAATCCTTCCATTCTCTGGGCTCTAAAACCTTTGGCTGTAGACTATTCATCAACTGCTAGAGAGAATTGTTTGCCCCTCCGTGTCCTCCACAGTCTGATTTTGATCCTTCCATAATGGTATAACGGTTACAGTCTAATATGATGGTGATCAATCTGACAGCTTTTAAATCCACAGTGGTGTCAAACAGGCATGTCTATCAACACTCTTCAGTATATTCTTTTCTCCACTGCTTCACCCAGTATTGAGTGTGTACGTTTCCATATAACATCAGAAGGAAAACTGTTCAAAATTGTACTTATCAGAGAAAAAAGCAAAGTCATACACCTGCTGATAAGAAAGTTACTTTTTGGTGACAATGCAGTGCTCATCGCACACAGTGAAGAGGAATTTCAGCAACTTTGCAATAGCTTTGTGCTAGTTGGTGATGAATTTGGATTTAACCAGCAGTCTAAAGAAGACAATGATTATGGCACAACGTGTGTTGACTACTCCAGCGATTTCAATAGCTAACCCCATGATAGAAGTTGTGCACAAGTTCTGCTATCTATGGTTAACTGTATTGGATCCCTTATCTCTAGATGACTAGCTTAATTCTCACATCAGAAAGGCAGCTACCAGAAATTCTCACATCAGAAAGGCAGCTACCAGAAATTCTCACATCAGAAAGGCAGCTAAAGTTCGGCTAACTGACCAAGTGTGTGCGTGGGATAACATTGAAAACCAAGATACAGGTCTACCAGATATGCATTTTAAGCATTCTGCTGTATGATGGCAAGACCTGGACTACCTGCAGCAGGCTTGAGAGAAGGCTAAACACCTTCCACATTCCTATCTTGGCTGTATTCTAAATATCAAGTGGGAAATAAAAAGTAAAATTGCCAAGTCTAGTCACTACTCTCAAACACAGATATCTCTGTTGGCTTTGTCATTGGATGGACATTGGACGCATTCAAAAGGATCTCCTGTATGGAGAACTTGCAGATGTTCCACGGCTACTGGGTTGACCTAGACTCAGATTCAGGGGCATTTTCAAGAGAAACTTGAAAACTTTCAATGTCAATACTTCAAGTTGAGAAGATGCAGCTTTGCTAGCTGGAGGGCTGCACTGTGCCAGGGAGTCAAAGAGCCTAAGAGAGGAAAGCAAAGAGAGGAGAGTACAGTAGGCCTCAAGCTAGTAGCACGCAGGTTTCATCCTCTGGCCCTGCACCTTATGCCTGCACTATTTGTGGCAAGGACAGCTGCTTGAGAACTTGACTTTTTAGCCACTTGTGATGCTGCACCGTGACAGAGTAACTGAACTGCTCTGGCTCTTACATCAACGTCTTTCAAGATGAATGGTTGCCATCTGAGCACACCTGGTATTAGTTCTGAGAAATAATTCCATAACTAAAAAGAGATGTTACAGTTGAGAGTGGAAAATTGCCAGAGGAAAGGGTTTTATATGGCAACGTAGGAGACTACTTGACATTAAAAACAAATTGATTTGTCTGTAGAAGTCTGAATGCATACCACAATAAATCTGTGACACAGAAGGTGAAATCCTGGCCCTGTTGATATCAGTGGGGACCAGGATTTCACCCCACTGTATTATAGGCAATTCTGAAATAATGACTTTCTGTAGGTTAATACGAGTTGTTTATTACAAGTACAAGAATATGCCACAGAAGAATGTACTGGAACAGAAAATAAGGCCCTGATCCTGCAAGAAACTCTATGTGGACAGAATCCTTTCAGTCAGTGGGACTCCGTGCGGATGCAGGGTCCACCACCAGAATATTTATTGCAAGATCAGGACTTAAATTGCCAATTTTTTCAGATTGATTTCAATGGACATTAGGCATTTAACCTGCTTAGGTGCTTTTGAAAATCTTACTAACCATCCATCTGCATCTTTAGGTGTCTAAATACCCTTAGAAATATGTCCCCAAGTCCTTGAGGCTTCCTTTTTAATTTGTTTCCTCCTCATTTCCTTTTTGATGTGGTAGGACTAGTCCCAATGATTGATGGTTATGAAGAGCTAGGAATTGTAAACAAATATGGACCATATTTTAAAAAGGGATTCTAATTTTGTGCTACTAATTTTGTCCCTGCAATCACCTAGAAGTGCAATTCTGGGATGGCAAATTATCATATTCTGAGTCCTAACTACATGATTTTCAAGGTCAAGTAGTTAAGTAGATTTCAATATGTTATCATTTGCACCCAGAAATGGATGATAAATTGGAGGTGAAAAATTAGAGGTTGCTTTTAACTATTTGTCCCAATATTTAAATTTCGAATTTTGCATTACTAGGAATTCATAACTGTACTAGGAAACAAACCATCATTCATTTTCAGCAATACTGACACCCCTATTATTATTATTTACTTAACACCATAAGTGTGCATGGCACTTAATAGACAACTATCAGTCAATGTAGATAGGCTCTGCTATAGAATACATGAAGGTTCCATACCAAGATAGCATCAATAAAGAATCTAGGAAAAGTTATTTTTGGTAGTGATTGTGGACATGACATCTGATGTCTCATGAAAGATTTCATTCTTATAATATTTAAATAGTTTCTCATCTTCCATATTGCAATTCCTTTGTGCAAGGAACCAGAGCATGGAAACTTGTACCACTCTTTTTCCATTGGAAAACTGAAGAGACCTGTATTTGTATTATAGATCTGACAACAATAACAAGAACATTTTTGGGTACATTCAGTTTTACAAGTTTATAAGAACTATATTAAATAAAAATGGCAGGTTTAGAAAATGGCGTAGTCTATTCTAGTCAGATTAATTGAGGTACCCGAGCAACACTGTAGTACCAGCACACAAATAAAATGAAAGGTGCTCTAGATAGAGATTCTAGAGTATGTTTTCCATCTTCCCATACTGAGGTGATCAATGCAACTATATTGGTGACAGCTGGGAGGGAGTCACAGAGTTTGTTCACACATGTTAAATGTCAAGAAGGCACCTGAGAGAAATGATGGGCTGATGTAGAGAAAGGAACAAATAAGAAACAAAAAGCTGGCTGAAATTCAAATTCTGAGGATATAAAGCTAAAGTCGTTTGTTGTTTAACCTCCAGCCAAATCTGACTCCAAGGAAAATCAAGCCAAATACTGTTTATTGTTGCCATGATGCTTACTCATATATCAACCATCCCCCTTTTAGATTATTCTATTTTTAAGGCATAATTTCCATCTGTTGTTTGATCTTCTACCACATAAGACATTTAGCTAATAACAACATCCATCAAATCCCAACTTTACTTTAGTGTTTAAACACTATCGACTCAGGACTCCATCCATCTTATCGTCATTGATTCTGATCAAGTACATCTTGTGAATGGCTAGGTGTGCTCCGGAACCCCAGCTAAGGTTATCAATTTATTTTTAATTAGTAAGAGGGCTTTGTTGTTACTTGTGCATTGTTGTACTTCTGTAATGTCATAGGACTAATAATGGGAACCTAACATTCTGTGACAATGGAATGAAACATATATTGTACCATAGGGGAAGGCAAGACAATGATTTCACAACTACTGAAATGAGTGTAACTAGACAAATTTATGATGCATTTATTATTTGTGTCATTTTTCAGTAGTTTAGATCTGTCTTCAGTCTCTCAGGGAATGAATGGTTATGTTTGCATGTCTCAGACAGAGTGCCTAAACAAAATGGATTGAAGAATCACCACTTAATAAAGGTTACACTCTTCAGAAGAGGGTGAATAATGGAAAATAAAAAAAAATATGAGAATATTTGTTTGCAATTTTAAATAAATTCACTTTGGCAGTGCTTATGTCCTTTATGCAAGCATCTGAGGGCAAATTTCAGAATTGCGGGGAAGATTATTTGCAGAAACTGAATTTTAGATTGGTACACACATGTATTTATGTTGGAAATACTTGCCTGCTCATTCAATCAGAGAACTGAAAAAACAGCATGTGACTTATCTGGCCAATTGCAGTAAAAACACACAGCTTGAATTTAGAATATCTGGAGTCAGTCCATACAGTAAAAAAAAATTCCCCAAAAAATGTTTTTGTCCAAAAGAAAAAAAAGGATAATGAATAAATCCAAGGAAATTCAATTTTCTTGTGGATGTTTTCCACACACAAACAGAGGCATAAATTGTCAAATTATTTATTGCAAATTATTTCCTCAGCTCTAATTATCTTACATCTCATGCTCATTGTATGATCTTAGATACTGTACATTTATTTAGGAGGGAAGTAAATTCAGGACATTTACTTCACTCCCTTTTATGCCACAACAAGATAGCTCTTGAACTTAAATGAAAAAAGTGCATTTACTTCTCTTTCCTGGCTCTCCAATAAGAAGTCCCCGAAGAGGCGAGCTTGGCTGGTGGTGTTTAGTGATTTCTCAGATAACAAGAGCTTCACATTTCTGTGGAATTCCCATTTGCCAGTGAGCTGCTGCTGCCGCTCGCCTGATTGATATATGACTGCAATGGCACTTTTCCATTTGACATTCTCTCTCCCTCTCTCGCTCCCTCTCTCTCGCTCAAACAACAGCCCTAACTTTTGTGTGTTGCAAATATAAAAGGCAAGCCATGTGACAGAGGGACAGAAGAACAAAAGCATTTGGAAGTAACAGGACCTCTCTTTCGCTCTCAGAAGAGTGTGAGGGAAGGAAGGAGCGGCATATTTTCCAAAGGTAAGCACACAAATAAGCGCTTACTCGTATTTTGGGTATTACATGTACTTAAACTGAGGATTTAATTTATTTATCTGACAAATACATGTTCTCCGAATAACATGTTTAAAATAAAGTGTGTTTATTTAAAAAATGACTTCAATTCTACTACCTACATCATCTTATTATTATTTCCTTAATTACACGTCTGTCTGAGGATGCCTATGTGAAATCTCTGGGAAGAAAAACAAGCAGTGCACTGTGGTTTTGGATAAAATGATCAAATACATTTCTTTTTGTCACTTTGCATTGATTCTCATTTGTATGAATTTGGGAGGAAGGGAGGCACTTGATTCTGCCCTGAATTCATAGAAAGAACTATAGTATCTCCAGGACTGTCTTTGTCCCATTACAATAGAGCTCCATGGACACAGGCAAGCCTTCTAGTTTAAAATTGAATTGTTTACTTTGATTACTACTTATATATGCTGCTCTCTTGCCAGTCATCTGCTGGAGTGCTTAGAATAATTTGAAACAATAGGCAATATTTATTTCTAGCTTTGTGTGTCATGCTTTGCAGGGGCACTTTTAATTTGCACATTATTATTTAACCAAACTTCTGAGAAGCTTTGCCATGGATTGCATAGCGCTGGTTATGGATTAGGATGGATTTAATGTACGTATTTGATTGGCTAAAAGCGACGAGGAAATCCACAGTGTTTGTCTTGGCTGTAGCACTGAGGGGTATATTTAGTAGTCAGTTTACCCCTTCAGCACAACAAATAATGCAGTGTGGATTTGCGTTCAGTAGCTCCAACTGTAGGATGCTCAGGCAGGGCACTGCTTTCAGCGACAATCTACAAGACCTCAAAACGCCTGCCAGGAGGTATAAAGGATCTTTCAGTACCCTGAAATCATTGTTTTGCAGGGTAAAATTTCTCTTTAAGAAGAGCGTCACTGTAAGAGGCATGAACATAACTGTTTTCTATGTGCTCGGGACAAAAGAAGACTATGGCTGGGAATTGAATAATATATCACAGTACAGTATAACTGGTGTCCATTGTAATGGATAAAGTCCAATTAGAACTTGATTAAAGAAAAAAGTCCCAGGTAGCTGCTGAGATTCAGGTGAGTGCAAGAATCCTGGGAAGGTTGAAATCAGTGGATTAAATAGCAATAATCACACTAACAAGGGTGGACAGTTGAAAATGCGGAATCCCATTTTCACTTTAATTATATTAATGACATTTCCAGGTCTGTAAGAAAAGGCATAATAGTACATCCCTACTGTACTTACCTCATTGGGGGTGTTGAGAAGGTTAATTTGTTAATATCTGTACTGCTTTTTAAAAATGCAAAGTGTCATATGACTGCCAAGTATTATTAGCAATTTGTAGTAACTTCCAATGCAACCTGTCATAATTGGTGCTTGCAAGGGACAGTGTGTACTGGAACTAAAGAGCACATTTAAAGTGATAAATTAAAACAACAGTAAGTACAAATTCACTTCATACCAGTGCTGCATCATGTAATGATTTCCTAATGGAAGCAACCTAGATGCCTGTTAGGGTCACTACATGTGGGTATAACAGATACTGTTCTGTTATTTGTCCTTATTTATAAGAACAACTTGTTTTTGTGGGATCTATTTTTTTTCATTACTAGTAATACTTGCTTTTGCCCAGATTGTGAGAGCCCCTGACTCATGCTAATGAGCAGCTATGCACATGAATAGCTCCATGGACTTCAATGAAACTACTTTTGTGAGTAACTGCTTACCATCTTGAATCAGAGATTCACAATCTTGCCCATATGATATATAAATTGACATTCTCTTGCTGGTCTAATGAAATCTTACTTCCAGGATAAATATCTTATTGAGTATCTTTCAGATAAAACATAAAGGGGATTAAATAGATTTTGTTGCTACAAGTTTACATAATGAAAATGGAATTTTATTATTATGACGCCAATTAACTTTGGATGTCAGCCAGCTACTGTGCCACTCTTTTATGAGATCATTATTCAGATCATCGCCTGCCAGTGCTGCTTCTTAGAATTCATTTTTTTCACACACGCCTCATTTTTAAACAGATGCATGTATGTAAATTACCCTTGCTTGGATAGCATAGCAATATCACCATTAACTATAGCCAGCACTGTTTACTGTTAATAGTAGTAGTTTTCCATTCAGCCATCTAAGCATGGGTAGTCTGCACAGTAGCAGTCTGTCTAACCCAGATAGGTTCAGATGTGCCATAGGGGGTCAATGAAATCGCCAGTTTATCCTTGCCTTCTACTTTGATTGGTGGGATTGCAACACCATTCCTTTAGATGGGAGTGGTGTGAGGCACGCTCAATGACTCATTCAACAAGAAGTGCTCATGTAGTCAACTCCATTCATTGTATCACCCGAGGTCTGACCACATCACCTCTCTGACTTATCTGCTCTGAAAAGAATGAGGAAGTGAGAAGCTCGAGGTTGTTCCTGAACCTGGATGTCTCTGACATAAGCTTGCAGTGCAGTGCTGTTGTTGTCAAGTCATCAGGCCATTTATTTTTACAAACGTTATAGTAGATTTTTTTTAAAATTAGCCTATTTTTCAAATTGAATTGAATTGAAAGTCCCTGTGTCTCTAATGCCTTGCACTTCGGCCATTTTCAGGAGATAATTGGCACTCTTGGTTTTAGTGACATAGGAAAAATCATTCTGGATTGGACCACTGGCCCAGTTTATTGGGTATTCTGTCTTTGACAGTGGCTAGAGCCATCTACTTCAAAGGAAGGTATCAAAAACTCTGTAGTGGGCAGCTTATGTAATAACCAGCCCACAGGAAAAGTTTCTTCCTAACTCCATCAGTTAAAGGTTGGTTTATGCCCTGAAGCATGAGGGTTTGTAATCCTTCCCAAAAGTCTTTTAAAATCTTTATTATTGTAATGCTGGATGCTCACATTAGCTGTATAAATGTCCAGTACTTTCTTGAACCCTTCTTTGTTCTTGGCTTCAGTGATACCTTGGGGACTTGAGTTCCACAGGCTGATTGTATGTTGTGTGTTTCTTTTTAATCAGTTTTAAATTTGCTGCCTTTCAATTTCATAAAATGTCCTCATGTTCTTGGCTCATGCGAGAGTGAATAGTAGTGCCCAATTCAACTTCTCTCTACCTTTTGTTATTTTGTTTACTGTCTGACTTTTCCACTGGATGCTTATTGCACTGTAACTCATGTTAATTCCTGGATAAAAGTTTGGATGCAATCGGATTAGCTCATTCGCATGTCTCTCTGCGGATGACCAGATCGTCCTAATTTCCCACAATTCTGTACACGCATGTCGAGAGGTGCTGTCGCCTGCTCTGACTATGATCAGCTGTTATTTCCTTTTTATATGTGTCAGTGTGGAACATATTAAAATTTCTCAGTGATGGTATGTTTGGAATCCCTCTGATGCCCCATCTCTAACTTAGCAGAACAATAAAAGCAAGGTTGTAGTAAGCCTTTGAGCAGCTGGTAGTCTATATATTCCTTCTTTTTTCACATAATCTAATTCAAATAGAATTCGGGTAGCACTGGCACTACCACTTCTAAACAACATCAGCTCTCATCTTATGTACTGGATTTATACGGTGTGGTATATCCGACTAGATATACCACACCGTATATTGCAGGCAACATAGTCTTTCTTCTGGTATCACACCATTGGTCTGCAGAGTACTTAGACCAGCTGATATAAAGGAAACACAGCTATGAGAAATTCCACAAGATCAATATTATTCTGGTAACTTTTCTTTACATCAGTCATTGTTAAGGTTTCTGTTGCTAAGATTTGCATGAATATTATAACTGAGCTGTAAGCCACTTTAGAGTGGCGATGTAGTGGCAGTGTGGGTTATGCTGCCCTTTAAGACATGTGAGTTTAGGATTGGAGTTAATGCTCCAGCTTTGGTTTGGCAAAGGTTAAACATACCAGGACAGTGATACTTGCATCACTGTCATAGCAGTGGGGCTCAAATTGAGTGGGAACTAGACGGTCCTCTTATTACAATGCATGAATTGTTATCATGAGCCAAATCCTGCAGTTTTTAATCAGTTTTTTATTCACTTGGTCAAATTATTATGGACACCAATGGGAAATTTTCCTGAGTAAGGACTGAGAGTATAAAGGAGTACAGGATTTGGACCCGAACATGTTAGGGAGAGGACAGAAGAAAAGGTGTTTCCGATGGCTGCTAATAACTGAAGCTCTCTCGGAACCTAAAAATAAATAAATAAAATCAGATCTTACTTGACATCTAGCCTAATAAATACCATAGAATCAGAAATCCCCATCTCTTTGTAATGCTCCAGAATATACCGTACACGTGTTCTAATGCCCTCAAGCAGTGCTAGGCCTCAGGGCAACTTTTAACTCCGTCAACAGTATTTTTTCATGATATTATTATTACTGTATATTAATTGTAGAACCATCACACCTAGGATACCTGCTGCTACAGGACCCCATTGTGAGAGGCATTGTACAATCATGTTGAACTGTTAGACTAAAATAGAGGCAATTATAGAAACTAAAGCCAAAGCAAAAGTTTGGATGTGAATATTTTTACTAGGAGGACAGACACTTGTCTGAGTTATTGTGAAGGAGTGTATTCAGTGCAGGGCTACAATTCCCTATTTTAAAAAAATCAATCCTGTGCACTGAGCTTCACCCATAAATGATGCTGTTCATTTCCTCTGTACTAAAAGGTGTGAAAATGTCTTCTTCCCTTTTCTTTTCCTCATTGCGGCAGCTGGATTGCCCTTTACTAAACTGCCCCAAATTCATTCAAAATTAGAATAATGCAAGAATACAAATCTCTATCAAAATTAGCACTTGCCTGAGGCTTTGCCACAAAGCCGACCAGCTCCTGGGCTCTAATGGGAGTTATTGTACGCAAGTCACTAGGGGAATCTATTTAAAGACTCCTGGCAGCATGAAGGGAAAGGGTAAAAATACAACCCCTCTTTTGTCCACCAATGGTTTTCTTTGGGAGTATATTAAAAACCTTTCTACATTTCTGTCTGGCTCTGTCCACTGGCAGTGTGCCAGCCCATATTACCCACTTTTGGTCACCATTTCAAGACTGTAGTCACAAAGGACTGTATCTGTTTCCCACAGCAACTAAAGGATGGGCAATACCCCTGCAAACTTAAAAAGAATGCTACTCGGCTGGTTTCAGAGCTATTCACCTTAGTTTGGCCCACTTCATGCACTAGGCCCCAAGCCTGTAAACACCATACTTTGTCTTTGGTCAGTAGTATTGTTAAACTTAATGGCACAATTCACGTTCAGACAGTTACTTGTATGTGTATTTGCAGCACGAGGCTCTTGTGCTATATTTGCTGCAAATACTGTTCACTTTTCCCTCGCTCCTCTCAGTGTAATATGACAGTGCCACTAATGTTTCTAGTCCACTTGTAGGCACTGGTATTTTGTACTGCAATATTAGAATAGCAGATAAGCCTTGAATCAGAAAATAAAATTTGTGAGGTTTCTTTCAATTATTGTCATAACATTCAACGTTTCTGAATCTTCAGCATTAGAGTCCATCATCTCTTCCCATTTTTAAAGCCCAGCACTCTACGTTTGCTGTTCGGTAGGATGAAAATTATGGCACTGTGTCAGTACTGCTAGAAGATGTATTTCCTTTGCTAGAGGAGAAGCTCCAGAGATTTAAATACCTTCCTTTAGCCCATTTGCCTTTCTCCTGTCTTTATTTGTTCTTTCAAGCTCTTACTTTCTCCGCTCTGGCTTTTCAATTAGTGGTCTTTCCCTTATTGAGCCTCTGTCTTTTTCACTATTCCATTACATTGGTTTTCTGCTGGTGGCACTGAACTCAAACTCAAACTCAGTCAAAATAAGAGGATGGAGACTGAGGCTCTTGGTGTCCCTCACTAGATTCCTAAAGATACTGAGATGGACTTTCAAAAATCACAGTGCTCAAAAGGCTTTAATGTGTCTAACATTTTCATCATTCCAAAGCAGGGGGCTTTAAAAAGTATTTAAAAATGAGTAGCCTCTTTTTCTACAGTTGCTGATACTTAACATGCTGGACCTGATTCTCAGTTACGCTAAGGCCATTTCATACTGCAGGGCGTTAAAATGGAAGTAAATTATTTATACCTAACATACGGCCCCTTTACACGGCTAGAGCATTGTCAGTTGTCAAGTGGCCTTAGTGCAAATGAGAATCAGGCCCACCAACTTCAGTATATTAAAAACAAAGTCATGGTAGGAATGTTGAAAAGCAGACTACAGAGGAAAATGAAATCTGTTTACTAAAACCAGAGCAGGGGTAGTCACAGAGAGCAGAGTGGGCAGAAATCAGCAGATATGACCTTCACATTTGGACAGTCGAAACAAATGTGCATTATTTAAAGCAGTGATACTCAGACTGAGTCTTGCAGGTTGAAAGTGGCTCTTTAATGTCTCCTGCAGCTCTTTGCAGCACATGATATTAAAGCAATGTGATTTAATTATTAACCAATCAGGATGCTTTTACTATGTTATTAACCAATTGTAGTTGATAGATACTTGGTCAGTTATTTTGCTGCGAGAATTATATATATATTTTCTCGCAGCAAAAAATAAAAATTATATATATATATATATATATATATATATATATAGTAATTGAAACATTGAATTCTCACTACTGTGGTTCTTTTGGGTAACGTTGATCACTAATTTGGCTCCTGAACCACTGATGTCTGATAGGTTTAAGTGTAGTAGCCGTGTTAGTCTGTGTCAGCAAAATGAAAATAAGAAAGAAAAACTTGTAGCACCTTAGAGACTAACAAATTTATTTCAGCATAAGCTTTCGTGGGTTAGTACCCACTTCATCGGATGCGTGGAATGAAATTATTCTTCAGACAGATATATATACAGTCAGAGAAACATGATGGTCCAGGTGTATAGACCAATCTTAAGAGGCTAATTAGTTGAGAGGAAACATGACAGCAGGGGAAGAAAAAGCTTTTGAAGTGATAAACAAGATGGTCACACAGGTGTGAATGAAGATCGTTAACTTAAGGGAAATAGATTCAATTAACATAATGGCCGAGCCATTCCTGATGTCTGAGTATCGCTGATTGAAATGTTGTACACAATAGGTAAAATCCTTGCTCCATGCAATAAATGGCAAAACTTCCATTGACTTCAATGAGGCCAGGATTTCAATCAACATTTATCCTGGATTACTATGTGTCAGTGTGGGGCCAGTTTCTCAGATGATGTAAATGAGTATAGGCCTCGTGACATCAGTGAAGAGATGCTGGTTTACAACAGCAAGGATCTGGACCCAAATGTTTAATTAGGTATTTGCACCATTTCAGGTAGGGGGGAAAAAACTATTTCAGTTGTGAATGGAAATCTTTTTTATACCGCGTCAGTTCTATATATTCACGTGTTTCACGCTGCATGTAGCCCAGCTGATTTAAGATGACCTCATTGGGCATTTTAAAATTTGACTACAACACAGGACAGAGGTTTTGAATGCACTGCTAGGATCGCATCCCTGACCATAGAGAGACTGGCAGGGCATAACAATTTCAAATGCAAAAATAAATAAATGGAAAGACAGCACCATCTATTTATAGAACAAAAAGAAACTCTCTGGGTCCATAGAAGTCAATGGGCGTTTTGCCATTAATTTAATGGAGAGCAGTACTGGGCACAATATTTTAAAATATAAATGTATATTCATGCACGCAGACATATGCAATGACTCCCACCTTAAGTGGATAACTACTGAAAGAATAAACCTGGTAAGGGGGAAATTCTGCTGCTGCTGCGCCCTCGTGGTGATGGAAGAGCCAAGTGCGGCAGTACAGCGGTGGGAGTAAGGCTATAGAGATGCTGCACATGGGGACTCTGCAGCCCATCAGAAAGGTGAGTCCCCAGTAGCTGACTGCGGGAGCATACAGGGCAGGTTGGAGTGCAGAGTTGTGGAGGGCCATTTATAAGTCTATCAGCCGCATAGATCCACTAGCCACAAATCCAGTTTATGGGGGCTCAATGGGCTAATTGACTGTAACAGCAACTGTGGAACGGGGTATGGTTATCCCATGCCCTGCTTCTGGATGGGAGGGGAGTCTATCCTCCCAACTTCTGTATAATTTCACTCTCCCTCCAATCCGCAGCCCATTTAATTGTTCTTTGCATGGGAACTGAGAATTTTATCCTAAAAGAATGAATACCTATTTAACTGGCCTCTCTCTCTGAAATAATTATAGCTATATAAACTATATAATTATATAATTTCGACAGCCTACATAGTTCCATTCTCACCCAGATTTGGGGAGTTTATAACTTTCCAAAACTTTAATCTTTTTGATGTAAGCTTTTCCAGGCTTAATAAAGTTGCCCGAAAGTCATTAAAAAAAAAAAAAAAGTCTGACCCAAACTCACTGCAGCATTTCTGAGTACAAGAGCAGTGAAAAATATATTCTTTATATAATAACTAAAATGTTGTGACACTTTTTGTTCTGTACAGCTGTAATGTTGACACGACTCTGAGTAGGGTCTTGTCTTTTGCTGTGTACATAACAAACTCAAAATGAAAGAACCACATGGCATGATGGGATCCAAATAACGGTGTTTACTAAATATACCCAATATGCAAGGCCTCAATATGTATACAAACTGCTGCTCTGGCTGTGTTCTGCCGGCTGCTACAACCTAGAACACACTGAGTGCCACTAGAAGGCCCACAAACTCTTAAAAGGAATACTACCATATTCCTGTAATACTACAAGCAGGGAATTTAAATTTGTCAGGGAACTAGCCTTTATTGAGAAGTGTTTTTGACAGCTCCATTGAAAAACTAGTTTTAATCAGATATTTTTTAGATAGGAGTTCACAGCTTTAGTTTGTTTTTTAAAATATGTACTTCTACATACATCCAAATTAAAATGTAACCGCATCACAAATTCCTATCTGACAACGATGTTATTTCATATAGCTTGTTTCATATGTGCATATAAGGTGAAATTTTGTGCACTGCGCTAAAAGACACAGCACAAAACATAGCTCAGGGTGGTTAAGCTACCCCTTCACCTGCCCACTTTTTCACTCTTTTGATCTTGGGCTGCTGCATGGGTCAGTGGGACCCTGGGAGTAACTTAAAGGTGGTTGAAAAAATTTTGTGTGAAAAAAAATTTCTATTGAAAACTGTGGTTTCAGTGAAACAGAAATTTTCTATGTAAGTGTGTTGATTTTTGACAAAAAAACAAAACAAAACAACCCAACAACAACCCTGATTTTTTTGATCAGGAGAATCGACACATAGAATTCTGTTTTGAGCTGACATTTCAAAAGAAAAAAACCTGTGGATTTGAAATGAAAAATGTCATTTCCATATGTTGAACCATTTTGTTTCCGTGTTTCCAAACGGCAACTGCTCAGAATTTTTCATCTTCTGAATTTTTTTGATATTTTGATTTTCTCATTCTGATTTGGAACAGAAACTAATTTCCAAACATTGAAATGTCCCATGGGACACAAATTCCATTTTTTTAGTGTTAGAAAAATGTGTAATGTAATTACATAGATGTATAAGAACTTATTTGCACATGCAGTTATCATGATTCTACGTACAATCATGGTACCCATTGGTACAAATTTAGCTTTCTACCATGTATATATGCAATAGAACACAATTTTCAAAAAATATAGGCTATGTTTATATCTAAAATCTTTCTTCTGGCTAATTTTTTTTAAATTCTCCCCTCTTGTTCCAGTGGAGCTGTGTCTCCAGGATTTCCTAAAATAGTTGCTCCCCTCTTATCACCTTATTAGAGCTATAGTAATACAAACTGAGAGCTATAGTACTGTTTTGCATGGATACTGTACCCTCCTGGTACAAAGGATGTGTAGACCTCTTCTTCCTGTCCCCTGCCTATCCTGTCCCAGGACAGAAAGGTATGCAGGGGTCCCAAAAAGGTGGGGGGAAGGGAACCGTTCCATGCAGGCTGCTAAATTTGGACACAGGAAGGCCTAGATCTGTGTATAATTATGATTACAGGAGACTTCAGTTACGGGTAAGTGATGTCTCTGTGGACAAGGTGGAGACAGATTCTAAAATATCCTTTTATTAACAGATTTTCTCCTTTCCTGTCTTTCCCCCTTCATTCCAATCTATTCCTTTCCATGACACTGGCTTACAGGAGTCGCATTTTCCTAGTTAGTCTCTGTGTCCTCCAGGCATCTCTTAAGAAACAGGGAGATGGGTCTTCACAAATCAAGTCGGGACTTTGGATCTTAGCCGTATCTATTAACTTCAAATGTCATACCACTCTACATGCAATGCAATGTGAAGACATGGAAGGCAGCTTGTAGGTGGGAAATGTGTTGGGACACGTACAGTGGAAATTGAGGCTGTCTGGGCATATATTTACAGGGGGTGCAAATGGGGGTGTGGGGTTAGAGGTAAATGTATTTGGGTGGAGAGGGAATTTCTGGGTGAGTAATACTAGTTAATTATGTTGAAGAGAGACCTTTCCGAGAACAATATTTTGGCCAGCTCGGTTATGTTAGGTAAGCAGAGGGAGCTAAGGGAAGAGTAAAAGACTGGGTGCCCTATTCTTTGATAAATAATGCTCAGGGATCATCTTAATTACAAACAATGGCACATTCCTATTCTATGCAGGGATCAGCTCAATGTCTTGGATTTCGGTCATATCTTGCTAAATTCTCGGCGAATGTTTCATTGACATCAGCAGGACAGTTCACAAACAAATCTGAGTTCCTAAAGACTTTAGGGTTTTCAAGTTTTTGCTTTGCTTGTACAATTTCTCTTTTTCAATGTCAATTCTCTTCAGCTGAAAAACATTTGCTTGGGAAATATCTCAAGGCAAGGGAAGGAGTTGGTGTCTGTAACATATACAAGTTTACATTAAAGTTATTCTTCCTTTTTTTTATCAGCAAGTGAACATTGCCGTGAAAGCAAAAAAGCATTTTTCCATACATCTAATACAAGAACAGCCCGACTAATATTTTTCACATTTTAGAATTACATTTCTTTGTAGGTAGAAACGTCATGTGTCCAGGTTTAGCCTGAAGAACATTGGCTCCAAACTTGTATAAACTCTGGAACAGCTTTCCACTGCTATGCACTCGCCTTTCTTTACGAAAGTGTAAGAGCAGACTACACACAAACACTGAGTTCTGTAGTTCTGATGCCTTTCAATTTCATTTCATATTGAAATCTTTTTCACAACATCCTTTAAACAAAATAGTCAGCAAAGCAGACAGGCAATAAAAACACACTTTATGTTATCAAACGGGCAACCAGCTCTTTGAGAAATATTTTTTTATCATGTCAGCTATATCTGTTCATAAAGTCCATCTATTTTAATGCTGCTTACCAGCTTCCTTTGCTATCTAAAGTTATGTTAAGTCCAATAATTTACAGTTCCATCAGGTTATATCTGTAGTAAATATAAAATTAAATGGCCAGCTCAAGACTATTAGCTCCGTAACAGGTCTTTCAAGGGATTGTGATGGAGAAGTTTAGGGAAGTGTCATACTTACCTTGTAAGGACATCGCTCCAGACAGTTTTGAGGAGGGTTCTGTGTTCTGTTGTCCAGGGGATTTCTCCCGTTTTCCAACATGGACCAGAAATCCAGATGACCCTGTGGCTATCTGTGTGACTTCATCTGCAGATATGTATTCCCAAAGCATCGCTGGGATGTACTTGGAGGTTATGCAGTTCAATGTATTTTTCAGATCTTGATCCTTAATTAATGGTGGGGAGAGAGAGTGAAACTCAGGAATTGCAACCTGATGAGCAAGCATGTCAAAAATTGTAAACCCTTCTGTCGGTGCATTTGGTGCTCATGAAAGTGAAGGTCTAAGACTACTGACTGGAACCAGATATGTGAGTAGGTGCTCTGCAACCTTCCCTTTTGGGTATGTCTACACTGCAATTAAAAACCGGTGGCTGGCCCATGCCAACTGGCTTGGGATAAGGGGCTGTTTAATTGTGGTGTAGATGCTTGGGCTCAGGCTGGAGCGTGAGCTCTGGGACCCTCCCCTCCTAGAGCCCACAGCAGGGGAGGATCCCAGGGCCTCAGATCCAGCCTGAGCCTGAACATCTACCCCACAATTAAACAGCTCCTTAGCCCAAGCCCTGTGAGCCTGAGTCAGCTGGCATGGGCCTGCCAGGGGTTTTTAATTGCAGTGTAGACATACCCTTAGAGCACACTGCTAATGTACCTCAGCTTTGACCTGCAATATCCCTTCCATTCCAGTCACAGGCCTCTCTTGAATAGAGACTGACAGTTATTCCAAATTGTGTGACGGCTTGTTGATGTGGATGTCTGACCACTAGAGACTGGGATGAGACCACCAAATACATTTTCACATGCTACCTGAGCCAGAATTTCCATCTTTTAATGCAGAAGATAGTCCCTTGAAATATGCCCTTCAGCGTTTTAAGTGAAGGCAGGCTCTTTCATTTGCAAAAATCCTAAATTGTGTTACAAACCATCAGTATTGAGGTGAACCCACTGGAGACATTATAAAGTAAAAAGTGTTGGCAGTATGGCACCTGTGATAATGAAAGTTAATATCATAATTATTAAAATGATAGAGCAGTGCTTAAAATAACAAGGCCTTGACCTTCTCCTTCATAATCTTGTATACTGTACCTACAGTGAAAATTATGTTCACTCAGTGAAAAATATTTTGGCTAACAGAAATCCTTTGAGCCTTATTTATGTCTGTTTTTATCTTGCAGGCTTTCTGGGGGTTCAGGACTGTAATTTATGTTGTTTTTGTTCCAGCCACGTAGAAGATTCTTTGATGGATTACCACCTCAACAAAACTCCAACTTAAAAAGAACAATGACAACCAAGAGACTTAAACCAGGTTTTTCATCATCCTTGAAAGGAACTGAGTCCCAGTATTTAGAGTTTTTTTAATACTCTACCTCCCTCTGCTGTTATTACTGAGAAGTTCTTCAGCAATGGGAAATCATGTACTAGCAGCTTCAATTTCCATGCTCTCCCTTCTTGCAATAATGGGAGACACAGACAGTAAAACGGACAGTTCGTTCATGATTGACTCAGACCCAGGTCGCTGTATGAGGCATCATTATGTTGATTCCATCAGTCATCCATTGTACAAGTGTAACTCAAAGGTAAGTACCTATTTAAAAAATGGTACCAGGACTTTGTTATCAAGAATATTTCTGAAACCAACTAATAATAATTATTCTGATGTGAAATATTAGTACCAAAAAATGTAGAACAGGAAGCTGAATGCTTAGATCAGAAGTTTCGTGCTTTCTCAACAGCATCGTGTGTGAATTTGTGAACAATAGTTATCAGATTCACTTTTAAAAGGAGCAAGATTGAACCTGAGTTGCTTGTACAATGCTCCTATGGTTGGAATCTCAGATCACCTTTCAATTTTCTCCCTCAATGTTTAGGCTTTCTCAGAATGAATATTTGATTCCGATGAAATGAGAAGAAATGGTGATATGTAGACAGGTACCTGAGCCACAAAATTCACATCCAGATCTGAATTGTCCCATGGTGTTGGGACTGTGCCAGGAAACTTCCTTGGGAGACCTCAAAGTGCTTTATCATGGAGGGCAGCATCATTATCCCCATTTTACAGATGGGGAAACTGAGGCACAGAACAATGAAGTGACTTGCCCAAGGTCACCCACCAGGCTGCTGGCAGACCCAGGAATAGAATCCAGGTCTCCTGAGTTCAATTCCAGTGCTCTGACCACAAGCTAACACTGGTCAGGATTTTAATATAGCCCATTATAGGGAGGGGTCTAGCTGTGAAGGTCAAATCATCACAATCCAAACTTCCTATAAACTCTGATCCAGTTTTGGTTTGGGCCAGGATCAGTTAATACGGATCGCATAAAGACATGCACTTTGAGTGGCTATGCTTGAGGTAAAGAATTAAGCTATATAAAAGTAATGAAAAAGATTTTGAAAAACTTTACTCAATTTTTTTTACTATTTAGTTTCTAGTGATTTTTCACCTCTCAATGTTGCTTTTCCACCGAATTTCAGAGAGATCACTACTTTTGGCTTAGGCTGTTTTGCATTTGCTCATGCTTCTATCTTTCATTGGAAATGTCAAGCTTGGAAAACTTTGAGCCAAAGTGTTATATTAGCCTCTGTATATAGTCTACAATAGCTTCTGATCTGAATTATAAGTGAGGCAAGAAGAAAGGCATAGAGTGAGAGAATCATTACTGATCCCTTTCTCCCTGTCCTAATTTCCTTTGAAAGAGTTAGCCTAGTGCACATTCAAACATGTGGTCAATGGTCTGACCATTAGAACTGTGTGAATACCTAATTTTTTTGATTCACTGACTGAACCAAAAAATTTGGGGGAAGGGGAACGGGAATAATTGTGTCAAAAGAAATGTTTCATTGTGTTTTTGAGGCTTTTTAAATCTTTTTTTGAAAAGTAAAATTGCCGTAAAATTCAAAACAAGAAGTCATTTTGAATAAAACAACGGAAACGTCATGTTGAAAATGTCAGTGTTTAATTTTTTTCAGCTGAAACAAGTTAGCGAATTCCACACAAACTCACTAAATGTTTAGATTGACCCAGATCTGCATTTTTGGGCAAAAATTTTGTCCAAAAATTTTCACCCAGCTCTGCTGACCACCCCGCTCTCTGTTGGCTGCTGGAATGGCCCCCTCCGCTCCCCTGATCAACAAAAGAGAGTAATGAATGCCAGCGCTGTGTAGGTGCCCTTCAAGCTCTCCCCTCAGTGAGTTTCCATAAACGCCCACAGTTGCTAATGAATAACAAAGGGTTGCTTTATTATGGCTGCCAGAAATACAAAGTGCAGTTCAAGTTACAAACAAAAGATGATAAACACAATAGGTCTCAACTCAGCTTGTAGGGCAATTCAGCACAGGAGTATAAAGGTGGGGCTCCCCAGGTCTAGCACTGGGGATATTCAGATCAGGCTATCCCTCTCCTGGAGGCAATCACATACTGGCCTGCAGCTCCCCTGGACAGAGTCTAGTCCTTTCATTCAGGCCTGTCCCCGTGTCCCCTATCCATCAGCCACAGCTTCTAGTGGTCCCTCCCAGCCAGGCTGTCAGCCCCTCAGCACCTAAAATGCCCAGCCTTAGCCACAGCTCCTAGGCTGCTGCTCCTGCCTACTGGTCCTACTCACTCGCAGCCTTTAGCTCCCTCCTGAGCCATGCCCCCTCTGGCAGTACTTCCCTTTCCTGTGCTGCAGGGGTTTTGGAGCCCACTGGGGATTAACATAATTGCCAGTAAGGAGCCAGCAGTTTTAATTATATTATTGCTTGGGTGTCTCTCTCTGTTATGCCCTTACCCAAGGGTGTGGGCATATTGGATTGGAATGCATGAGTTTCATAATGTTGCCAACTTTTGCAATTTTATCCTGAGTCTTGCAATATTTGATGTTTTTCTTAATCCCCAACATTGGAGATGAGAGCCTTCATGAAAATCTCCGCCTTCACTTAAAAGCAAAAATTTCTAGTCCTCCAGGTGGCAGACAAAAGCCAGTGTGAAGTGAGTATACTGTAAAGACTCAGAAATCAAAAGGCAAATTAAAAAAAATATTATGATTTTTAAGCCAATGGCATGATTTTGGGGGGGAAGGCAGGCCTGTGACTCATGATTTTTCAATTTTTGAGGTTGGCAATACTGGTTTCAGTCCAAGATCTTGCAAAGTTTATCTGATTTCTCTGATTGTAAATGGAATGTGTTCACTCTAAATCCTTAGGGATACCAGCCCTTTTAATTGGTTATGCATTTGTGGTCATTGGGATGATGTGGTGCTGCTTTCTTCTGGCCTCATTAATAGATTTATTATTTAACTATTAATAGAGTTGTGGGAGAATATTTTGGCACAAAAAGGTTTTCTGATGAAAAATGAGTCTTCAAAAACAGAACTTCTTGTGGAACAATTGGTGACATCTTTGAAATTTTTCATTTTGCAAAAGCTTCCGAGACATCTTAATCTATTTTTTAATCTAAATTTTGTTTTAAATCGTTAAGTTCCATAATAATTTTGAAAATGGGGTTGTTAACCATTTGAATTTAAAAGTTTCTATAAAAATCTTGTGGGAACTTTCACATAAACTGGAAAATGGGTCCATTTCAAACCCTGCAAATTTCTTATGAAACTGTTTTTCAACCCACTCATATAGTTAAGATCTTGTAAATCCAGGACATTGCTACTGTGAGGGAGACTTCTTCAGATTCTATTCTGAAGCTACCGTACACTACTAGCACAATATTAGATTCCCTTATGCAGATTGGCCTCAGAAGCAGTCTTAAAATATGGTATGATAAAATGTTAGTTTGAAATATATAGGTATGGTACGTTCTTTATATATAGTGTAGAAACACTGAGTTTCTGTTGGATTAGCTGTGTGTTTTTGTATGTTTTATTACCCCTTGTTACCCCTTGTACTGTTTCTTTGTAGAACACAGACTGATAATGTATTTCAACCATAGATTTGTGTCCTTTTTTCTGTGATGGGTTTGTTCCACTGCACACCCACTTTTCTACACAGTTCTGCTAATGGGCCTATTTCCTGATCTGTGTTATCCCTGCTACTGCATCATACAATCATCAACATTAGAGATGGAAAATCCCTATTAGGTTTTCTTGTCCATTGTGTGCTAATGAAGGATTATGTCCTAAAATATATCAAGCGCTTTGTTTTCGCCTTCGAGGCTGCCAAGTGAGTCCACTTGGAAGGTGTTTCTGTGACATTTAATATGTCCATTGAATGCAATTCGGCTGATGAAATCCCATTCACTTGTGACCTCAACCGGATGTTGAACACAGGCCTCAGGACTGAGAAGCTAACATAGTAATACACTATATACAGTATGTAGAAGAGACACTAGAAGGTAATTCAACCTGTGACAAAGTTCCTCCTCTACCTCGGTGGGTCCTGCGCTTATTGGCGGATTTTTGCTTGCCTCAGAGATCTTCCCCTCTGGTAGAACCCACAGTCCAGATCAACTCCTCCTGTGTCTGATCAGGACTTGGGAGTTTTGGGGGGAACCAGGGCCCGCCCTCTACTCCGGGTTCCAGCCCAGGGCCCTGTGGATTGCAGCTGTTTAGAGTGCCTCCTGGAACAACTGCACGACAGCTACAACTCCCTGGGCTACTTCCCGATGGACTCCTCCCAACACCTTCTTTATCCTCACCACAGGATCTTCCAGCAGTACGTCCTCTTACTCTCAGCTCCTAGTGCCTCTTGCTCCCAGCTCCTCACACGCAACCTCCTTCCACAGCTCCTAACCTCTCACTGACTAACTGGGAGGCTTTTAACTAGTTCCAGCCAGTCCTTGATTGGCTTCAGGTGTCCCAATCAACCTCCCTGCCTTCTGAAAAGTTCTTAATTGGCCCCAGGTGTCTTGATTAACCTGGAGCAACTGCCATAAGGTATCAGGGATTTGTTTAGCCTGGGGCTAACATATTGGTTCCTTACCACTTTCCTATAGCCCTCTGGCCTTGCCCCGTCACAAACCCTAAAAGACAATGTTCTTCTACTTTGACCTAAAGCAAAGCATTTGTTTCAGCTCATAATGAATTGAATTCCCTGACCAGTCTTAGATTCCATCTTACCTCTGCCTCCAAGACTCATTGGACCCTAAGGCACTGAATTCCCAATGCTTCTTGAATCAGTACCTCCTGAATTACATTACTGTCATAAGGTACTCTTTCTGGATGTGTCAAAAGAGTGCTGCAAGTGACATCTGAGAATAATGAGGCCAGGCTGGATAGAGAACATACTGTAAGAAGAGTTTTTAGGATATGTTTAAGATAATAGTGGTAGTGGAAAAAGATCCCATAAGATTTGCAGTAATTCCAGCTCGATGGCAGGCCAGAAGTACTACATTAGGACACATATTTCAGCATGTCCACTTTCAGGCTCAGCCAGTCACGGGCAATGTGCAAATGAGAAATACTACCACTAATAAAAGCTTGAATACTCAAAAGGATATAGGTTGAGTTAGGGAATAGCTCTAGGCCCCTTTGTAATTATCTCTAAACCTGTTATAAGAACTACTCCCGCTCCTTGCACCCAACCTTCAAAATAGTTGAGTCCTGCTGACTGTAAGTTAGAGTGGGGTTTTTGTTTAGCTGATCCAATCCTAGTACAGAGGGGCAATCATGATCCTCCCCTTCATTCCTGTATTGCATTAGGAAAGCGGTACTGTATTCCCTAGGGAGACCAGACATCTTGTTTTTAAAGGGACAGTCCCATATTTAAGCCCTCCTGCAGGTGTCCTGACTTTTTCTTAAAAACGGGCAAATTGTCCCGTATTTTATGTCTCCCACCCGACATCAGTACTGCTGGCCAGATCCCGGCTCGCCAGCCGCCCGCCTACCAGCAGAGGGTGGGGGGGGGGGTGTCCAGTGGGCAACGATGGGGGTGGAGGTGCAAGGCTGGTGGCGGGGCAAAGATGCAGCGTGAGGAGCTGGCCATTCCCTGTGCTGGTCCATCAGCACAGTACCTCTGTGTGCCGGCTCTCGGCCAGCTGCCCCCGCCCCCATCCCATCTCCGGCCAGCGCTAGCTGCGCGCGCGCTGCTAGCTGTGGTGGCTGGTGAGTGGGAGCAGGCACCAGGCAGCAGCCAGTTACGTGTTGCCTCTGCTGCCCACCCATCAGCCCTTTACGTGCTCCCCCTCTCGCTGTCCTCGCCCTGCTTTGTCCCTTCACCCCCCAGCCCCGCTACTCCTCCATATCCCCCCGGCGGGGTGTATCCCACTCCCAGCACTGTGCGGAGAACCAGCCCCTGGTTGGAGCGCTCAGCTCACCAACAGCCTGGCCGACAGGCTCCTTCCTTCCCTCACTGCCTCTGGCTGGGCCAGCACCCCGGGAAAGCCCAAGACCCTCTGGCCCAGGGCGCTGGCCAGGAGGAGCCAAGCCCTGTGTGTGCCAAAGCCCCGCACAGTGCTAAGCTCTGGAATGGAGGTTGTGGGGAGCAATTTCGAGCCTGTTCACGCCATGAACCTGCTGGCCACATTCTGGTGTGAACCCTGGCAGAAATCTGGGGAGGGGGGCATGTGACTCTGGGTGCCCACCACATGTTGCCTCAGGAAGACACGGCACCAGGTACCAGGAGAGGCGGGTCCGTCCAGGGGCCCCAGCCAGGCATGGACGGCACAGAGTGCCGGACAGGGAGGGTTGGGTTGGTCAATCACTATCCCCCCAGGTGAGAGAGGTGTATAGGAGTGAATGTGAGTCTCCTCTCTCCGTGTGTGTGGGGGGGGCGGGGTAGGTGTGTGTGTCACCCCTCCCCGTGTGAACCCTAAAGCCTTAAAGATAAGAAGGTAAATGGAAAGAATACAGCTACACAGTATTTCTTTTTAACAGGGGCTCAGTCAACTTGATGTTAATTTGAATGTTTGTACTGCATAGTTCTGATTGATTGCCATTGAACTTGCTTGACTACAAGTAATTTTACCTGGTGTCCCACATTCAGCATAGGGAAATATGGTCACCCTAGTACTTCCGGAATAGCACTACAATATGACATGTACATGGTTGTGTAGGGGAGGAGGAGAATTCACACGTGGATATTAGGTTATAAAATACCCATACATTTCTACTATATATACACTTACTCTATTAGTGGGCTACGCCATCATATCATTACTAATTACACTGGTCTACAGTTTCTGAGAAGTCGTCTGCTTCAGAGATAAAATGTGCTATTTAGTATGTATTTTGATGTGCTGAATTCAAATATGACAATTAAAACAACTGATTGGCTACTGTTTCTAAGATATTTAAGTTTTTACATTTTATGTCTATGTATATTGTGTAGATAGTAGAGTTTTAATCATAAATTGTAAACCTAGGTCTTTTCATGTGTTTATGCTTGCTTTACATGATACTATTTCACCTGTCCTGTTTATATAACACTTTAAAAATCAGCGAAGGGGTTATATAAATAAAATGTATTATGAAACAAAAGGCAAAAAACTATTATGTCCATAGTTTAGTCCTATTCAGTGTCTACTCGGCGCTTCTTGGCTTGTCTCTTGTATTCATTAAATGGAGCATCTCTTGTCACTGTCCAGCAATAGTCTGCAAGCATTGATGGGCTCCATTTGCCCTGATAGCGTTTCTCCATTGGTGCAATGTCCTGGTGAAATCGCTCGCCGTGCTCGTCGCTCACTGCTCCGCAGTTCGGTGGAAAAAAATCTAGATGAGAGTGCAAAAAAATGTATCTTTAGTGACATGTTGCAACCAAGGCTTTTGTATGCCTTGAGGAGGTTTTCCACCAGCAACCTGTAGTTGTCTGCCTTGTTGTTTCTGAGAAAATTTATTGCCACTAACTGGAAGGCTTTCCATGCCTTTTTTTCCTTGCCACGCAGTGCATGGTCAAATGCATCATCTCGAAGAAGTTCACGAATCTGAGGACCAACAAAGAAACCTTCTTTTATCTTAGCTTCACTTAACCTTGGAAATTTTCCACGGAGGTACATGAAAGCTGCTTGTGTTTTGTCAATAGCCTTGACAAAGTTCTTTATCAGACCCAGCTTGATGTGTAAGGGTGGTAACAAAATCTTCCTTGATTCAACAAGTGGTGGATGCTGAACACTTTTCCTCCCAGGCTCTAATGACTGTCGGAGTGGCCAATCTTTCTTGATGTAGTGGGAATCTCTTGCACGACTATCCCGTTCGCAGAGAAAACAGCAGTACTTTGTGTATCCAGTCTGCAGGCCAAGCAAGAGAGCAACAACCTTCAAATCGCCACAAAGCTGCCACTGATGTTGGTCATAGTTTATGCACCTCAAAAGTTGTTTCATGTTGTCATAGGTTTCCTTCATATGGACTGCATGACCAACTGGAATTGATGGCAAAACATTGCCATTATGCAGTAAAACAGCTTTAAGACTCGTCTTCGATGAATCAATGAACAGTCTCCACTCATCTGGATCGTGAACGATGTTGAGGGCTGCCATCACACCATCAATGTTGTTGCAGGCTACAAGATCACCTTCCATGAAGAAGAATGGGACAAGATCCTTTTGACAGTCACGGAACATGGAAACCCTAACATCACCTGCCAGGAGATTCCACTGCTGTAGTCTGGAGCCCAAAAGCTCTGCCTTACTCTTGGGTAGTTCCAAATCCCTGACAAGGTCATTCAGTTCACCTTCTGTTGTGAGGTGTGGTTCAGAGGAGGAGGATGGGAGAAAATGTGGGTCCTGTGACATTGATGGTTCAGGACCAGAAGTTTCATCCTCTTCCTCGTCTGACTCAAGTGAGAATGATTCTGGTGTATCAGGAACCGACAGTCCTTCTCCGTGGGGTACTGGGCGTATAGCTGATGGAATGTTTGGATAATGCACAGTCCACTTTTTCTTCTTTGACACATCTTTCCCAACTGGAGGCACCATGCAGAAGTAACAATTGCTGGTATGATCTGTTGGCTTTCTCCAAATCATTGGCACTACAAAAGGCATAGATTTCCTTTTCCTGTTCAACCACTGGCGAAGATTTGTTGCACAAGTGTTGCAGCATATATGTGGGGCCCACCTCTTGTCCTGATCTCCAATTTTGCAGCCAAAAGAAAGGTGATAGGCTTTCTTAACCATAGTGGTTATACTGCACTTTTGTGATGCAAAAGTCACTTCACCACAAACATAGCAAAAGTTATCTGCACTGTTCACACAAGTACGAGGCATCTCTGCTCACTTTGGCTAAACAGAAATGTGTCCCTTTGCAAAATCAAACACTGACAAATAAGAGAGCACGACACTGTATGATTTCTAGAGCTGATATAGGGCAATTTGTTCAGCAGAGTGATGTAAGCTTCGTTATGATTGCATCATCCATGACTTCTAGGAATAACATGATGCAATTCATATCATGTATGACGCAATACCAGCTTCAGATGGCATCATTCATTGTTTTGCCTAAAAAGCAAGTACTGTCCAAACCCAGTCATAGATTTATTCATAGATCCAGTCAAAGATGTTTTTTAGTCATTTCTGGTTTAAATTGAGATCCCTTCCCTTAATAACTCACTTATCCTCTGCCATTCCCAAGTCAAGGGTCGTATATACTGACCCAATAGCATGTCTTGAAAACTAGACCCAATCAACAATTTTAAGCATCATTTTCGTTCTCAGTGACCCAGAATTAGTAAAGTTTGACTACATTTATTTCAGAAGCATTTTGGCTGTAGAGCAGTGAATTATTTAATGGAATAATAATCTCTATTTCACTATAGTATACAATGCAATAAACATCTGCTGCAATTGATTAAATGGCAAAGCAAAGCTTTTAAAGTACGTGCTATTTCCTGCTCATTTGCACACCTTCCAAAATATACTGGTGCTGTTTTGGATTTAAGAGGAGGCAGTTAAGTTACAGGTTAGTCCAAGGGTTTAAAAGGCCGTCTAAATGTGAATTCCAACTACTTTTTTTTCCTACAAAGTTTATGATTCCCATGATGCAGTGCCACTCTTAAAATTTACACTGTAATCTATAAACAGGGGCTATAAGGAAAAAACATAGGCTTCCTAGTGCATGGTAATTTTTAAAACTATCTTTCCATTGATGCCTGAACAAATTTTGCAATGATATGACCTGCAAAGAATGTGATGCTTTGTTTTAAAATCACTATATTTAATGTATTAGGCTAACTAAACAATTACAATGCAGTTTTATTGCAAAAAAATTAAAAAAGGCCCACTGTCTCTTTTTTTTGTGGAAGGCTAGTACTAGTGTCGGCTCTGAATAGATTTCTTGCTGGCACATAAAAAATTCTGCTTTCCATTCCCCAGTTCCATTGTTTTCTGCTGCTTCTGGTGACACCGGCAGGTTTAGGCAGAGAGAGATGAGATTAAAGATTTTTGTTTTTAGGACAGTGGAGCCAAAAATGTATAAACATTCCTGTGCTAAGAACATCATCATTTGCAGGTATTCTTCACCACATGGTAATGTATCCCATGATGGATCGTGTAACATTTCAGTTTAAATGCTTTTCTATTAATCTTTGAAAAATAATTCTTGCAATCAGATAAAAGACACAGTGGCACCATTAAGCATTCTCAGGATTCGGGGGGTGGCGGGGGACAGGGGGACAGAAAATTAAACTTAAAATGTAAATTGGAGTGGGTTCAGAAAAAGAGAAACAAGAATGAAAAAAAATTGGAAAACATGCCTCAGGGTGCTCAATCTATTTAGTACCAAAGAGAATGTTAGGGAGTGATTTTATTGCAATCTATAAATACCTACGTGGGACATTTGATAACGGAAGGCTCTTCAGTCTAGCAGAGAAAGGTATAACACAGTCTGGCTGGAAGTTGGAGCTAGACAAAGTTAGGAATTTTGAGGAAGTTCTATGGTCTGTGTTACATAGGCGGTCAGACTAGATGATCACAATGGTCCCTTCTGGCCTTGGAATCTATGGCTCTGTCTTGGCTAACTAAAGTTTGCTGATCTAGTTTTAACCAAACAATTTAATACTTGTACACAGCAATGATGATTGTGAAGCTTGGTTGAGGTGGTGACGTCAGAGGGTGGGATATTTCCCAGAGAATGCTTTACTGCTAAATGATGAACTAGCCCTCAAGGGTTAACTCATTGTTGTTAATGTAGCCTCACACTCAACAAGGCAGAAGGAATTAAGGGAGGGGAGACAGCATAGCAGACAGAGACACACACCCTGAAAGCATTTCCCCTTTAAGTATGCTGATCACTGTCTTAAGTACACTGCCTTGTTAATTAGATCAGCAAGCTGAGATCCACCTCAGCAGCTGCCTCCTGGACTATGATGTGTTCCCCCTGCTCTATGGAAGATAGGGTAGGCGGGGTGCAGGAGTAGGGGGGAGGGAAACACCTGACAGCCCCCCTACTTCCCCCACCCCCCACACCGCAAGCAGGAGGCTCAGGGAGCAGCTCCAAGGCAGAGGGCAGGAGCAGCACATGGCAGTGCAGGAGGGACAACTGAATTGCCAGCAATTCATAGCTTGCTGGGCAACTGCTGCACAGGGAACTTAGGCTATGTCTACACAGCAATCGATCTTTTGGGGATCGATTTTTCGCGTCTAATCTAGACGCGATAAATCGATCCCAGAACGCGCTCCCCGTCGACTCCGGTAATCCACCCCGACGCGAGGCGGAAGCGGAGTTGACGGGGGAGCGGCAGCCTTCGACACTGCAGTGTCCTCACGGCGAGGTAAGTCTAGCGAGGTACGTCGACTTCAGCTACGTTATTCACGTAGCTGAAGTTGCGTACCTTACATCGACCCCCCACCCCCCGTAGTGTAGACCAGCCCTTAGGGGAGTGGGGAGCTGCTGGGGAAGCAGATGGGGCTGCCGGTCCAACCTAGTTCCAAGCCCCCGCCAGTTAGCTCCATCAGGCTACTCTTCCTGCAAGCAGTGGACAAAGCAGGCGGCTGCCACGAAGGGAGCATTGTGCAACTTTAAACGAGCATGTTCCCTAATTGATCAGCAACGAAACAACGTTAACTGGGACGACATTAAGTGAGGAGTTCCTGTACTGACTATGTCTACATAAACTGTTAACTACTGTGGTTTGAAATAACCCTTAACTCGAGTTAGCTAACATGGTTTTAAAAAGCCCCCCTTTTTTCCTCCTTTAAACAGGGCCTAACAGTTTCTACTCTTCTCCACAGCTGGACAGCAGATTGTTTGGAAGGGAAATAAATGGGTAATCACCATGGATCACCAATTTCCACGTCTATTCACAGTTCATTCAGTGGAAGAAGAGAAAGACCAGTGGGCCTTTAATATTGTTAGGAAAAGTCAGCGATAAGCTTTCAAACCCAGCAAAGAGTTTATATTGATTTATATTTTCATTACATTATATCTTCATTACATGATATTGATTTACCTCTTTAAGGTGATCTTTGCAAAGAAAAGGTCTAGAAACGTACTTTAAAAAATAAGAAAGTTGAGATTCTCCTTTATATTTCTAAGGGATGCACTTCTGGGATTCACAGACCATAAAAGCCAGCTCTGGTGACCACCTGTTTTATTAACTAGAAATGCTAAATATTAGCCAACTAAGAGTCTCAACCTGATTGGTCAGTTATGATTTCAGGGCTTGATTTTCAGAGAGCTCAGGCCAAGGCACAGTTGCAATAATTGTACATACAACTGTATTTGAAACGCAAGCCTTGGCTTTCTGAAAACCAGGCCCCAAATCCCCAATGGATGATGATGTCCAGAACTCAAGGATGCCGATGGTGCTCTCTTCTAAAGGACTGTACATAAAATACAACTTAACGCTGAACAATCTGGACTGGACACAGTCCATTATTACTGTTATGCATCATACTAGATAGTCAAGAGCCACTACCATGTGTTTCCCAGGTAATCCTGAGACACTTAAATTCAATGACATTTGAATGAACTCCATGTCTGTATTCCTTGGCCACACACTTACACAGATGGGGTGTGTGTATGTTTCCTAACCCTTCTCTGTTCTATCTTGCAGATGGTGCTGCTGGCTCGCTGCGAGGGACGCTGCAGTCAGACATCACGCTCTGAGCCGATGGTCTCCTTCAGCACAGTCCTAAAACAACCATTCCGTTCTACCTGCCACTGTTGCCGGCCCCAGACCTCCAAGCTGAAAGCAATGAGGTTGCGCTGCTCAGGTGGCATGAGGCTTACTGCTACCTACCGCTACATCCTGTCCTGCCATTGTGAAGAGTGCAACTCCTAGGGGGACACCAGTTGCAATGAGGAGAGGGGGACTCTGCTCCCAGAAAGCAACCCCAGCCACTGAGAACTCCTCAGCACGCTATTAAAGTATTCCTACTACCAGGGCTCATCAAGCTGGGTTGGATTTGAGAGGTAGAAAATGAAAGACACTGGGACCCTGGATTGTGCTGATTGTGAAAACAAAGACATCCATCTGCTGGTCTGTGCTGAAGACAAAACCCTTGTGACATGAACCCTTTTTCGCCCCGAAAGGATACTTTGGGGGGTATATTTTCAGACTCAGCCTTTCGTCTGCTCTGAATAAGGACTAATGGGAGTTTTATTTTTTTTGCCAGTGAACAATAAAGACACAGAGAGAGAACAACGGGGGTCCATCTGCTGGAGATACTATATTCTACGCCATTTGGAAGCAGGATGGCTCCATTCCTGCATATGACTGCTTATTATGTCATTTTATTCTCGGTCTCTTAGTTATATTGCCCTTCAAAATGAACTGCGTTGATGCTAAGGGATATATGTTACTTGATCTGGCAGACAAGTTCTGGACAATTTTAACTGTGGTTTAGCTAAAATTACAAATAAATAATTGAAAAGTGAACTGGATAGCGAATGAGGCATGGGAATTGTCCATCTCTAGACAGTTCAGATGATTATTTGTAGTGGATTGCATCACAACTTGGTGGCTGAGTGACGTTTAGAAAGAAAAAGGTCATGCAGTTCATTCTCTCTCCTCTAATATCCCAGGGGTGATCATGATAGCCAGACTGCAGCTGTCACAAAATGCACTAATTAAAAACTAGAAACTAAGCACCGGTTTACAATTTTAAAATGGAGCCTCTTAAACAGAATCTCTTCTTGAACTGAGCTGGCCTCAGGAGGAACAGATCCCAGAGCTGCCAGAATAATAACAATATGTAGGAATAATTTTTATCCATAGATCTCAAAGTACTTCATCCAAAGTGAGTAAGTATCACTATCCCTGTTTTAAAGATAAAGAATCTGAGGCACAGGGGAGTTAACTGATCTGCCTACAACAAGGCCATGGCAGAGCCTGAATCCCAGTTGTGTACTAATTAATGGATCATGCTGCTTCTCTGCAAGGGAGGATCCGACCACCAGTTGCCTTCCCCTCTAGGACCACTGTTGTACAAGGAAATAGGCCTAGCCCATCAATTACAAAGGTTGCCTGGCATGCAAACAGAGGTGATGTGCGGGTGGGGTGAGGTGAGGTCACATGGCTCCCCAATTTGCTGCTTGGCTTGTACTGAGCATGCTTACATGGACTGAGCATGCTCAGTAACATCTGCTGAAGCCACTGCCCTGACTGTACCCTCCCACTATCAGAAGGCACGGGTTGTCTCTGCAAAGTTTAAAAAAACGGTGCCCCTAAGCTGCAGATTACTTCATTTGTAGTTAAAGCTGGCCCTAATCTTAAACATTTAGCTTTTGGGAGGGTCAGTTGAACAATAAATACCCATAGCCTTCCAGAACATGGAAACTGTGTAAATGTATTTGGATCTTGGCTCCTTTTAATGGCGAAATACTGAGTAGGACAGTCAACCTGCTACAGAATCTGTTCCCTGCACCCAGATCAACCTAAACAGGTGTTCCATGTGAGATAGTCAAAGCCAAAGAAGTAGCGAGCTCATGGAAGCGTCTTCCATGGCTCATAATGCCAGATTCAGTCCAGCTTCAAATGCGCACTGATACCCACATGGAATATGGCTAAAGTCCAATAGAAGCGACAAAGAGTCCTGTGGCACCTTATAGACTAACAGACGTATTGGAGCATAAGCTTTCGTGGGTGAATACGTGGGATATTTCCACTGCATGCATCTGACGAAGTGGGTATTCACCCACGAAAGCTTATGCTCCAATATGTCTGTTAATCTATAAGGTGCCACAGGACTCTTTGTCGCTTCTACAGATTCAGACTAACATGGCTACACCTCTGATACTAAAGTCCAATATTTACTACAGCAGTAATCTGAATGTCATTGCACAGTGATGAATAGGAGGTGCAGAGGTTGGGGTTGAGAGTGGGTAGACAAGTCCAGAATGCAGCCCATCCCTTGTATGCCATCTAATCCGTCTTGAACAATTGCCATATATAGCAACCAGGCTTTTCACAGTTACATCACAGGGATTCCATTGAGCATGCTCAAGGAGTCCCCAAGGTCTTTCTCTAATGTAAAGAAACAGATTAAGTGGCCTGAAATTGGGAAGGGAGCATTTCCATGGCTTACATATGCATTACTGTGGTTGACCAGGCAGAGCCAATGTCCTTGACCATTACTGCCCCAGGAGTACTATGGGAACTAGAGACAAGTGGCAGACATATACTCAGCTGAATTCTGGAGCAGGATATCACCTGGATCGATCGGACTTCAGCTGTCGTTAAGACTGCGCCGATCACAACACGTCTGCCATTCTTCTCACACTCTTGCCTTTCTTCTCCACGTTCGTCCGAAACGTTTAATGATGTCATCTTCCCATCTTCTTGGAGGCCGGCTGGGGGGTCTTTTCTGTTCTCGCGGGTACCACTCAGCAATGATTGCGGTCCACCTGTTATCCGTGAGCCGTGCTGTGTGGCCCGCCCATCGCATCTTGTTATGTCTGCTTTCCACGACAATATCTTTCACACCACTGCGTTCTCTGATGATTTCATTTGGCATACAATCCAGAAGGAAGATTCCCAAAATAGCTCGTTCCATTGCCCTTTCAGCTACCAACAGCCGTTGCGCTTCTCTCTTCGTCAGTGCCCACGTTTCACTGCCATACAGCATGGCTGGCAGCACTGCTGAATTGAAAATATTTTTACGTGTGGTCTTGTCAATTTTTCCTTTGAGGACGTCCTTGATGGAATTAAACGCACACCATCCTGCCCGAATCCTTCGCGAGAGTTCTCCGTTCAGGTCTTGGCGCATATTAACTTCTTGGCCCAAATATATGTACTCTTCCACTTCTTCGATGTCTTCTCCTGTTACCGTTATTCAGTGCTTTTCGTAAGACGTCTGATCGCATATATTTCGTTTTGCAGCGGTTCATTTTCAGGCCGACCTGACTACTTTTCTTGTCGAGTCTTCGTAGCATGCTCTGCAGTTGGTTGGTGCTTTCGGCAATTAGTACAATGTCGTCTGCAAATCTGAGATGAGATAATCTCTCTCCGTTTATGTTGACACCACTCCTCCAATTGATCTTGTTCATAACCATTTTGAGGCAGGCGGTGAATAGTTTCGGTGAAATTGTATCTCCTTGCTTTACGCCTTTCTCGATTGGGATGCGGAGGGGAGTTTCAAGGAGAGTAATGTCTATTGTACATCCAGTATTCGCTTCCTTCAACAAACTAATGTACTGCGTGTTAATGCCCTGCTCTGCGAGCGCCTTTAATATTGCGTTAAACTCAACGCTATCGAAGGCCTTTTCATAGTCGACAAAAGCAATACACAGCGGGAGTTTGTATTCCCTCGCTCTTTCTAGGAGCTGTCTAAGGGTAAATATATGGTCAATTGTACTGAAATTTCTTCGAAACCCCTGCCTGCTCTCTCGGCTGTTGTTCATCCAGACTCTGCAAAAGTTGATTCGTTATCACCTTTGTGAAGAGCTTGTAGATGTGAGAGAGCAGGCATATAGGGCGGTAGTTCTTAAGATTTTCTCGATCACCCTTCTTGTGCAGCAAGATGGTATTCGACTCCTTCCAGCTTGATGGTATTTTTCCTTCTTCAAGATATCGACTGAATCTTAAAGCGAGGGCCTTCCAAAGTTTTTCGCCTCCTGCATAAATCATTTCTGATGTTATTCCATCTTTGCCTGGAGCTTTTCCCTTCTTCATCTGGTGCAGTGCGCTTTGGACTTCGCTGACGATTATTGGGGGGACGCGTTCTTCTGACTCTTCGAGGGTTGGGAGGGGGACGTTGATTCTTGATTTGAACAGTTCTGTATAGAAGTCCTTGCAGACCTCCTCCATCCCTGCTCTGTCGATTACTGTCTCTCCATCCTTGTTCTTCAATGCTGTTACGCTCAATCTATACTGCGTCAATTCCCGCTTGCATGTCCTGAGGCTCTTGCGTGATTCAGCTGTTTTAAGGAGCTTTTCTTTCCGGAAGTTCTCGAAGTCATCCTTCAGTTTTCGCCGTATAAGCTTGCACAGAATGGAGTACTCGAGGTTGTTATCCGAGCTCCTTTCTATGTTTCTCCGCTTCTCCAACAAGCTTTTCATTTCAATTGAGATTCTTCCCTTCGTCTTCTTCAGTTTTTTAATTTCAGCTGCTTTTATGCAACATCTCAACTTGTCAGCAAAGATACTATAGTCCTCATCACACTTTTCCATCTGGCTCCAGTCAAACCCAGAAATCACTTTTTTCAGCTTTGCTTCATCGAATGTCTTCGGCTGCTGTTTCCTGTTTGCCATCTGTAATGCCTTCTTTTCCACCGCTTCGTCGAAAATCAACTTCGCTCTAAGCAGGCGATGGTCACTGCTGGTGTTGAATGGCTGCACCACAGAGACGTCTTGAACGATGCGCCTTTTATTGACTAAAATATAGTCAATTTCATTCTTACTCTTCGCGTTTGGTGCGATCCATGTCCACCTTCTTGAGATCTTCTTTTTGTACCAGGTGTTTGCCATGTACAGTTCTTTCATTTCTGCCATCGCTACCAGCCTCTCTCCTCTTTCATTCCTTTTGCCGCTGCCGTATCTCCCTATGAACTTTTCACCAGCTTTCCCTCGCCCGACCTTGGAGTTGAAATCTCCCATCGTGACAGTGTAAGTGGACTTTTGCGCCAGAGCTCTTTCAAGCTCTCGGTAGAATTCTTCCACTTCTTCGTCCTCACTTGCACTTGTGGGAGCGTAGGCCTGGATGACCTTGAGGGTAGCTTTTGACTCCATCTGAAGATGCAGCACACCGATACGTGATAATGTTAGCTGGCATGATATGACTTTCGAAGACCAATCTTTATTGACGATAAATCCAACTCCTCCAACATTTCTAGCGCCATCTCCCTTTCCGAGCCTCACAGCACTTCCATCCTTCCAGTTGATTTCCAACTCCTTCTTTCGTCGGGTTTCGCAGACACCGAGAATATCGCATTTTATCCTTTTCTTCTCCTCCATCAGATAGTTTAAAGTTTCCTCCTTTGCCAGTGACCTACAATTGTAAGTACACACAGCGAGGATTGTCCTTTTCCATGTTGGCCTAGCACCTGACATTTTTTAGCAACCTCTTGTCGCTCAATTTCCGCTCCGCCACCGTAGAACGTGCATTTACTCGTGTTGTTTTAGCCGTTAACTTCAAGCCATCCCACTGGCTAGGTGGGCAGGCATGCGTACCTCCTCAAGCTTAGCTAGCCTTCAACCTCTAAGGAGAAGGAAAAGTGCTCTTTCCTCTGAGAGAGCAACCCTCCTCCCTGGATTGGATAGTCCGACACCGTTGTAGCATGGTAAAACCTACCAGGGCATACGCCCCGCTACCATAGCTGTCAGACGGCCAGGGTCACCGGTGCACCACGTTGAGGCGCTGAGGTAGGATTTTGCAGCAGGGAGCAGGATATAATTCAGTAAAAGTAGAAAATGATTGGGGCCAAATGTACACAGACACTTATACATATTAGTGGTAGATAGGCAGGGCCAGCTCTAACTTTTTTGCCGCCCCAGGCAAAAAAACAAAACAAAAAACCCACGCGCCGCCCCACCAAAACAAAAACACCAACCCACCCCCCCAGCGCCCATGGAAACACCCCCCCCCAGTGCCTCTCTCGGCCACAGGAGCGCTGGGGGGAGGGTGGCATGCTCGCCTGTGGCCCCGCTCTCCTGGCCAGAGGAACGCCGCAGGGGAGGGCGACATGCCTGTGCCGCCCAGCCCCAACAGCGCCGCAACATCCCCCCGCCAGTGCCCAGCCGCCCCGCCGAAGTATGTTTAAAAAAAAACAACAACAACCCCTGAGTGCCACCCCAAGCACGTGCTTGGTAGGCTGGTGCCTGGAGCCGGCCCTGTAGATAGGTGGTATAGACTGAGAAGTGTAGCCCCTGTCTGCTGGAGAGTATCTTGCCATTGATGGCCAGTTTGAAATAAGAACTCTTAGAGCTGTGGATGAAGAGTGAATCAAATTGTTATGAGCTATGTAGCTCATAGTCAAATGCCAGGACCATGACTGAAGGACCACAATGAGATCATTGGACGTGATTAATTATTTCATTCTGATGGTGATTCTTTTCATATCTAATGACTGGTTTGAACATGACAGATAGGAGTGTGTACTGAGCATTATCACTTAACTAATAAGTGACCGCCTCCCCCCAGGAACATTTTTGTGTGTCCAAGCTTCGTTATCTAAAACTCTTCATTATCCAAAACAGGATTGTGTCTCTATATTAATTATATAGAAAATTCCCCTGATTATCTGAACCGTTAATAATCTAAAATTATAGTAGTTGCCCTAATACATTTTTAGTTTTGTCTTTGATAACTACATACTATTACCTCAAAATATACAAAGTATCCCTGTACTTAGGACAGAGAATTCTGCATGAGCTGAAGTCATGTTATTTAGTTACCAAAGGTATTGGAAACATTTTAAGGGCAACTGCTGGTATTCAGTGTCTCTCCCTTTCCCCTCATCACATGACATCAAGGGGCAGATCCTTAGCTCCACTGACGTCACTAGAGCTCTGACAATTTACACTGGCTGAGGATCTGCTGCTTGGAGCTTTTACTGTACAGTAGCCAATGTCTCAAGCTAGACAGGATGAATAATACCTAATTGAAAAACTCATTGGTTGTGCTGTTGCTCTCTCTCTCTCTTTGGTAAGGGGCGGGGGGGGGATTTAAGGAAAGACTTTCACACCAGAGCCAACTTAGAAAAAAGAGAATATTTATAGTGAGAGAAAAAATTGGGATATATTTATTCCTGTGTCCCTTTTCCATCACAATGCAAGAGCTATTATTGCGCAATAGGTCTCAGAGAAGATATTTGTGTTTTAACAAAAGCTTTCTCTCACACCCAAGTTTCCTTCCCCTTCTCTTGATCCTATAGTGAAGTCATCTCCTTGTAACCTCAAAATCTGTTGCCAGGCAAATAATTGTGGTGTCAATTCACGTTTTTTTTACTTAATTATAGGGCTAAATAAATATAATAGAGTTGGGACATGAAGGTGCCAACCCTATTTGCAAGTAAGTTGAATTGATAAATAACAAACTCTGAGCCAAATCTTTAAGTTCTTACTCAGTTTTTGCTTAGCTCTTCCTCAGGTAACTCATATTGACTTCAGAAGATAAGGACCGAAGGCCCAGTTTTCATGTAGCGTGGGAATTGTCCAGCCCTAGACAATTGAAATGATTATTAGTAGTGAACTTCATGACAACTCAGTGGCTGAATGATGTTTAGAAAGAAAAAGGTCATGCAGTTCATTCTTCCTCCTCTAACATCCCCAGGGTTTATTACAGCCAGACTGTAGCTGTCACTAAATGAGTGCCTAAAATTTAGCACCTAAATCAGTATTTTGACACCTATATATCCATTTTAGGCAACTAAACAAAATACACAAATCATCAGTTATGTGCACCAATATGGATTCAAGTGCCTCATGTAGAGCAACCATCTCTGAAAACAAAGGACCACAGGATTTGACTCATTGTGCGAGAAAATATGAAAATTAAATGACTTTGTTTCCTTAGCATGAGATTGTACTTGATACATATCTGATATGTTCTGAAGGTTTGACTACACTATAAGTACCTCTATAATAATGTTGTTCCATGAGAACAGAGAGGGTAAGGGACGATTGTCTAGATAATGCTGAGGGGTGGGAGGAGGGGCAAGTTATTTGCAATAGTGTCCTCTCCTCAGTATCTGAATGTGTGTGTCGGTGTGGTTTTTCTTTTTACACTGAGGTTGACCCTTACTGAAGAAGGATCCACCGCACTTGCAGGATGGGCAGCTTCCTCCAAGAATATTCTGTGGTTTGCCCAACAGGTGATGCTCCTACAACCAAAGGCCACCATCACCTCTCCCCGCTTTCCTGTCTCATTCTCCCCTTTCTTCCTTTCTCTTCATCATGTTCCTAATGTGTGGGCCACAAAATCAGACCCCCCCAAAATCTCTTCTGTATCCACATCTCCCATGGTGCAGTACATAGCATCATGCTACCAAACTGTTTTACTTTTTAAAACCATATACTACCACAGCAGCAGTGCTATAGTTCAATTTGAATTGGGTTAATTGCATTAAAATGATTTACTAACGGAGCCCAGACAGAGAAAGACGCAAAGTTGGAGCATGGAAAAGAACTATAGTGAAGAGCTTCATCAGGATTGTTTATGTGTAAGAAGTGCATTATAAGCCAATGTTGTATATCGGAGACCCCATTAGGAAGAAATTGTGACGTGTCAGAATATAAAAACCATAATCTAGCATACGTTGAGTACTATGGCCCCACTTCAATGGGTCTACTCGTGTGCTTAAAGTCACGTGCATGTTTAAGTGCTTTGGCTGGGTCAGTCCCTATATAAATAATAACAATTAACTTAAGAGCTCACTGTTTTCCTGAAAATGTCCACAGGGACATTAATTACGCTTTCCCTTGCCTTGTGAGCATGGAGAACGTTTACAGATAAGAGACCCTGAGCCTGTCTGTCTCTGCTTGGCATAATCAAGTGCTTTTGTCAGCTGTTTGTACAATGCTAAGTACAATAAAGGGGCCTGATATGAAATTCATTGACATTAAGGGGAGTCCATCGTCTTTGATGGGCTTCAGATCAGGTCCTAAATGAGCACATCTTACTAGCCAACATATAACAAATTAAAACATTTTATAATCTCAGAGACATCTGTGCGACAGGGCAACTCTAGCAGATTTGCACTGACACACAGACAGAGATGTATAATTTTCAGTTAAATGTGTTTTTGTAAACGGGCAAGAAGCATAAAAAATAGAAGTTACTTGCAGCAATGGAATATTCCAATCTCTTGCTCTTCTGTGTGTCTTTCTTCAGTGCTGCTTCTGCTTTTTAGTATCTGATTTGGGAAGAAGAGCTATTTAGAATGCTGGTGTGTCCTTTTCTGGGTGGTAAGGTGTATGTCAGTGCCGTTTTCCTATGCTACTGAAGTCAATGGAAGGTTTGCAATGGAGTTTGAGAGGAATGGCATTAGGCCCTAAAGAAGAGAGCTCTTTGTAGCAGGGAATTTGCCCTCCAGCTCTGTGCATGGGTATTTTTCAGAAAATCCAAACATCTTTACAAAGTTCTGAGTACCGGCAGGAGACTGAAACAGATCACCATGAGCATACAGAACTCCTGTATTTATAATGGTGTTTTTCTTACCTTCTTTGACTCATAGATGTTTGAAACACAAAGGTTGAAACAAAAACATGAATGCAGCACAAGTGGTTGACAACTTTACTAGAGAGATTGCACGACTACAGACTCTGAAACAGGTGCCCTTACACATATGCTGTACAGAGTGTTTTAAACTAGCTGCAGGTCAGCTTCTTATACTGCGCAAGTGCAAAAAGGGGTAGTCGGAAATGTGAATAATGAGTCTACCCCTGGTATTCTGTGAGTAATGGGGCAAAATCTTTACATGTGGCTCAAAGAAATGCTGGACAGGTAATAACAGCCTCCAAATTACTTAGCCAGGCATGGTGTTGTACAGATATGGGCCCTTCAGTGATTCGTGCTAGGAGAAAGATGCTTTACATGGATCAGAAGACAGTACTCCAGAGTTCAAGGGTCTTGTTGGTAGAAATAAGCATTCTTGTTGGGGCTTCAGAGAGAAATGCATCTTCCAGAAATACCAATGTTGATAAACAGACCATTTTGGAATATTGTGAGGAATCTAAAAGGGATTTCAAAGCAACACCATCAATCTTTTACCTGTGACAAAAATCAACCCTTCCTTTAGCCAGTTGACCAAAATCAACCAATAACAACATGGCTCATTTAAAAAACAAAACTTAAAAAAAATATAAAACTCCCTGAGTAATTTACTAACCAGGACATCATTTGCTAGGGGATTCAGAGACAGTTACCCCCTGAACTTTCATAGGTCTATTTGCTTCATTATATCTTTCATTTTCCCGCAGCCCCAGCTTTGCAGGGTATAACACAATCACATTGCATGTTCTATATGCTGACACAACTTTGCATCCCACCAGAATTTTTCTGAAATGATGCCCCTGTTTACAAGTATTCTTCTTCTAGGAAGAGTTAAAGAGCTAGTCTATAGATGGATCAGTTTGCCTTTAACCACGAGCGCTACATGGATTTTCAGATTTTTTAATTTTCCATCAGGACTAGGCTCTTTTGTCTGCACTCTACTTTCAAATAGAAAAAGCATCTGAAAACATAAAAGCATCCATTCCTTTATTATGAAATCAATATGTGGTTTTCAATATTGTCCTTTGCAGCTGTGGTAAGATTCTTCAGAACAATCAGCCTCAGTTCACTGTTTTATTTAGAAGCAATTTGGTAACATTAAAAATGAGACTTGATATGTGTAATACGGAATTTTTTAGAGGGTTGCCCATCTCTTTTTTTGAGGCGTCTCTCTGAGCCTCACAACTGCCACTCCGAGCTCGATCAACGTTTCACTTCAGTGACCAGCGGGTGTCACTGTTGAGCAACATGAGGCTCATGGTCTGGGAGCAATACAGCCGCAGGCAGCTCAAACCCTTTCGGTTTAGGGAGCAAGAGGTTAATGTTGATACTCATTTGTAAAATACTTAGATCCAAATAAACACAGTGCGCTAAAGGCTATGGAAAGAGGGATGTTTACATACACCAATAACGTTATTGAATCTATATGCATAACACGTGTACAATACATGTATATACTGCATTGCTTTCTGCCGGATATGTTGCGCAGCTATAACAACATGTGACAATTAAGGAGCTTTTGCAAAAAGAATAATTACACTTTTGTGAGTTATAAATGCTGCATGAGCAAAATGACTTGCCATGACCAAAACCCTTGCCAGATTCGGGCCACGTGGAGTTGGTTTTGTGCATAATACTATCCTGTCAGGAGCATCACTGTTTGGCACTGAGGTTTCAAATATGGGAAAGCTCACATGCTATAAAGTTTGAATTTCACAGTTGCCATAGCAAGATGGCTGCAGCATAATGTACACGTAGCGGGGTGCAGGAGGGCAGGCCTGAGCACGCAGTGACTGAGACGATAGTATTTCTTTCAATAAACCAGTACATGTTTTGTGTGCTCTGTTGACAATTTTTAAAAGTAGAAAACTTGTTTTGTGATTGTTTTTGTGATGGAAGATGTTTGTATGTTAAACCATTATAGATAAAGAAAGGCCTCCAACTATTTTTCAGCTATGTTGTTATTTTAGTTTCTCACCGTCTCCTGTGGCTACACAAGAGCAGCAGCTGCAGTTTTTATTTGGTGGCTCATTGCGTCTGGATTCTGGTCTCACTCATACTGGTTTTACACCGCATAACTTCACTGAATTTAATCCAGGTACTTCTGATGTTTGAGAGGAGACGCAGGCTCTTTGTGTGCCCAGCAGTATAGAAGCCATTCTTCTGATCAATCTAATTTCAGTATGGACCAAATCCAGGCATCCTTGCTCACTGTCACTAGTACCTAACTTATTGAACAGTCTCACTGAAAGCAGGTGAGTTATTCAAGCAGTAAGGCATTACTTATTGTGAGAAAAGGAGTTAGACTTTTACCCTGTAGGAAGTCTCATGTTCCTAGTGGGTACACTTGCAATTTATATTTTTTCTAGTCCCCTTCCTTATAGTCAATCCACAGATATTTTTGTTTTAATAACTTCAGGATGTTTGCATGGTTTATTGCTTCTGTAATAAAATCATTGCGCTGGGCATTTGGAAACTGTGCCTCATCTAAACTCTTGTATGTCACTAAAAAGTGCAGCTCTTTCCCCATTGACTATAACCATAGGAAGGAAAAGATGGCACAAGAGGAGCAGTGATCTCTAATGCCTTTAGTTTATTATTAATTGTTGTGTATTTGGGGACAATGAGAGTGTGTTTTGTGTTCTCTTGAACATGGAGTATGGGACTTGTCCCAAGAAGATTCCTTAATTAACACCAAGGGCTTATCTAGAGAACAGTTCATGTGTGGCAGACTGGGGTATGAATTTACCTTACACTAGTGTGCTGCATACCAACTGCCCATGTGGATGTTTGCTGCCCCACACTAACAGTACCCTAGTGTGCTTTGATCTACTCCCATTTCAAAGCAGGGTAGTTCAAAGTGCACTAGGAAACTTTTAGTGTGGGGCAGCCGGTTCCACATGGATAGTCATCGCATGGTATAAATGTATACCCCAGTCTGTCCTGCACTAACTGTAAACCTAGACAAGCCCTAACTGAATTAACACTAAGGGTTTGGCTACATGGAAGCATTCAGGAAAAGTAATCTGAATTAACTTTCAGAGTGGATTAGTTAAACCACCTTAAATCCCTTTATGGAAGATCCTATTTAGAATTAAAGTGCTCTTAATTCAATTTAGCTTAATACACTTTGGACCCCTGTGTGGACACTCTTATTTAGAATTAAAGTGGCTTTAACTTGGTTTATCTTAGGGTATGTCTACACTGGCAGAGTTACAGTGCCGGCAGTTACAGAGCGCTGAAGGGAAACCGCTGTTGTGTGGTCACACTGTCAGCTGCCTGCGCAATAGTGTGTTCACACTTGTGGCACTTGCAGCAGTATTCAGAGCAGTGCACTCTGGGCAGCTATCCCACAGAGCATCTCTTCCTCTTCTGCTGCTAAGAGTTGTGGGAGGATGGAGGGGGTCGTGGGGCATCCTGGGTCCTGTCCCAATGCCCCGTGATGCATTGCTTTGCATCCCATCAATCCCCGTGCTTCCATCTGCATTTGGAGTCATCTTTCAATGGTTTGAGTACTTTGCGCTCTGCCTCTTCAGTCTGCAGGAATGGATAACACATTGTTGACCAGTATGCTGCTCGCTCTGACTAACATGTCACGAGAGGCAGTGGAGTTATTCCTTAAACTACAAAGGCAAGAGGAGTGCGACATTGATCTTGCCATGTGTAGTAGCTATGACACGAGGTAGCTAGTGGCATTAACAGAGGTGCTGCCCACAGTGGAATGCCACTTTTGGGCTTGGGAAACAAGCACTGAGTGGTGGGATCACATCGTCATGCACGTCTGGGATGACGAGCAGTGGCTGCAGAACTTTTGGATAAGGAAAGCCACATTCATGGGACTGTGTGATGAGCTCACCCCAGCCCTGCGGTGCAAGGACACGAGAATAAGAGCTGCCCTGCCATTGGAGAAGCGCATGGCTCTATGGAAGCTGGCTACTCCAGACAGCTACCAATCACTTGCTAACCAGTTCGGAGTGGGAAAGTCAGCTGGTGGACTCATGTTGATGGAAGTGTGCAGGGCCATTAATCGCATCCTGCTCTGAAAGACCATGACTCTGGGCAACATGTGTGACATTGTGTATGGCTTTGCACAAATTGGCTTCCCTAACTGCGGAGGGGCGACAGATGGCGCGCATATTCCAATTCTGGCGCGCATATTCCAATTCCAATTCTGGCACCAGACCACCTAGCCACCGAGTAGATTAATTGGAAGGGGTATTTCTCTATGGTTCTCCAGGTGCTTGTGGATCACCATGGGTGCTTCACAGACATTGACGCAGGCTGGTCTGGAAAGGTGTATGATGCACGCATCTTTCAGAACACTGGCCTGTTCAGGAAGCTGCAAGCAGGGACTCTCTTCCCTGACCAGAAGCTCACCACAGGGAAAGTCGAAATGCTCATTGTGATCCTGGGAGACCCTGCCTACCCCTTAATGCCGTGGCTTATGAAGCCATACATGGGGCACCTTGACAGCAGCAAGGAGTGGTTTAAAAACAGGCTGAGCAAGTGCAGGATGACTGTGGAGTGTGATTTTGGCCGTTTAAAGGCCTGCTGGCGCTGCCTATATGGGAAGCTGGACCTGGCCGATGACAATATTCCTGTGCTTATACCTGCATGCTGTACGCTCCATAACATTTGTGAAGGGAAGGGTGAAAGCTTCACTCAGAGCTGGACCGTTGAGGCTCAGTGCCTGGAGGCTGAATTTGAACAGCTAGAGACCAGGGCTATTAAATGGGCACAGTGCAGGGCCATAGGGATCAGGGATGCCTTGAGGCAGCAATTTGAAGCTGAAAGCCACTAATATTTGTTGCTATGCTCGGAAGTGTAGTGCTTATAATGCTAGGAGGTGATTGTGATTGGTGCAGACAATGTACTATGAAGGTTTAAGAAAATTGCCTGTTGCTTTGCAGGGCTCTGTTTGCTTTCAATTAATGGAATAAAGATTGCTTTAAAACCAACACAATTCTTTTATTAAAAAACAACAACCAGAGGAGCGAGACAAACAAAAAAACACATCAGCACTGAGGGGGCTGAGGGGGTTCCAGGAGGAGGTGGGGTCCTGAGATGGTTAAAGATTTGTGTATGTCCAGGTATCATATCCAGCCTTCGCCTTTGGAGTACAGTGCAGCGGATACTGTATTTCAGCAGGGCTAAACTGAGGAGGGATGGGTGTTCAGTGCAGTGGGTACTGGGAGTCCGCAGGGCTGGCCTGTGACGGGGCAGGAGTGGAATGCAGCGGGTACAGACTGGAGCCAGGAGGTTGATAAGAGTGTGTTGGTGGTGTCTCGGGGGTTCATGGGAAAGAGTTTTGTGACAGCGACTGCAGGGGAGGGCGGGCACGGAGCTGCTTGGTTTGCTAGTAGCACCTGGAGCGTGTCTGCTTGAAGCTCCATAAAGTTTAAGAGCTGCCACTCTGTGGCTTCATTTTGGAGCGCCGCATTCTCCTTTCGGTCCCTCTTCTCACTGTCCCACCACTCTTTCGATTCTTGTTTTTCGGCCTCAGAGTGCATCATGACATCACGCAGAAAGTCCTCTTCAGTTCTTTGTGGCCACTTTCTAATTCTGCGCAACCGTTCAGCTGGCGATAACAAAGAGGGAGGCTGGGCTCCCAAGGTCATATCTGTGAAGCCAAAATGCAACATTTTACAGAAGCAGTATTGTTTGCAACACACAGACCACTGATTCAGTGATTTAAAACACAGCCACTATTCACAAACCTGTGACTAACTGTCTGACCCCAGGCAAGCACACATGAGCCACAAGACCCCCAAAATGGTGAGAAACCACAGGGGCAGGGGAAATGAGTGTTTCAGGACCATACTGTACACTGGGCACCTGGCTCTTGGGGAGAGCCAGCACTGTAAGGGGGCCTTATAATCATTCCTGTCCCCACATTTTCCACAGGCTGTGTTCATTACGGAAGATATCTCACTGCTGACGGTGAGCAGGGAATCAAGGGAGGGTCTTCTCCAAGACCACGGCTTCCACCCTGGCCCTTATGCGGCTCGCCTGTGTGAAGCAATGGCAGTGAGGCGTGGGAAAGTTACCCTTAATGGGGCAAGAAACAAAGCAGTTCTGCCAAAGAACCTGCGGCAGCAGATTGCCCAGTATGTCCATGAGAGTTTCCTGGCGATCTCTGAGGCAGATTCCCGTTAAATGAGGGAGTCAATCAACACCCTGTTCTGCCGCTCAGACTAGGCATGTGGTTGTACATGCATCATACAGACACAAGCCCGCTTTCTGCAACCCTCCTGCCCCCAACAACTTGCTTCAGCGATTCCCAAAATCAAAGCCACTTACCAGGGGCCTCCTCTTCTGTTTGCGTGTTGCCAAGGTCTGACAGCTGTGACTGGCTAGACTCCTCCAGAGTAGAGAAGAGCTCCTGGCTGCATGCATCTCTGGCCTCCAAGTTGACCTCTGCCTCTGGGTCCCCCTCCCCCACTCCCTCCTTATCCAAAATTTCCTCCTCCTGGCTTGGTCCATTCTCGACTGGCACATGAGCCACCGAAGTATCCACGGTGCAGTGCAGGTGGGGTTGCCACTGAGTATCGTGTCCAGCTCTTTGTAGAACTGGCAGCTCGTGGGCGCAGCACCGGGGCGGCGATTTGCCTCCCGCAGCTTGTGGTAGGTGTTCCGCAGCTCCTTCACTTTGACCCTGCTCTGCAGTGTGTCCTGGTCATGGCCCCTTTCTGTCATGCACCGTGAAATCTGTCCGTATGGATCATAATTCCTATGGCTGCAGCACAGCTGGGACTGGACAGTCTCCTCGCCCCAAATCCTGATGAAGTGCAGCAGCTCGGCATTGCTCCAAGCGGGGGATTGCCTGGTGCGTGGAGCAGGCCTGGCCACCTGGAAAGATGCACAGAGACCACTGCACATGTCACCGAGCAAACAAGAAGGGGACTTTCAAAATTCCCAAGGAATTTAGTGGGTGGGGATGATGGTTGGTCACCTGAGGGTAGGTCAGTAGAGTTCGAACTGATGACCAGAGAGGCAAGAACAGGTATTGTGGGACACCTCCTGGAGGCCAATCGCAGGGTGTCTGTACTGGCACCGCGGCGCTATACCCCCAGTGCAGAAATCTCTATGCCTCTCGTCGGAGTGGTTTTTTTTACAGCACTGCAACTGCGCCATTTCTGCGCACTAAGTGACTTGGCAGTGTGTACACCTTGGGAGTTACACCGCAGAAACCCGCTTTACTGCACAGAAACTTGTCAGTGTGGACAAGGCCTTAATTTACTTCGGAAGTGTATTAAGATAAACTGAGTTAAAGCCACTTCAATTTGCAATGAGTGTTCACACAAGTTTTTTATGAGGTTTGCTAATCCACTTCAAATTCATACTTTTACTTAATTCGGATTAATGTTCCTAAGTGTTCCTGTCTAGATAAGCGCTAAGTGAATTCTGTAAACACCTGTGGTGAGATTTTCAAAGGCTCTCAGGGCTAGATCTTCAAAGGCATTTAGATGCCTAAATCCCATTAAAATTAATGGGACTTAGGTGCCTAATTATCTTTGAGGATCTGGGCTTCTGTGCTATCCCAACTTGCTTCCAGTGAAGTCAAAGAAAAATTCCCACTAACTTTAGTGGGAATGGAATCAGGCCCGCTCTGAGCCTTTGAAAATCCCTCTCTTGGGGTCCAGTCCTGAGATGGGTCTAGTCCAGGGGTGGGCAAATGGCCGCATTCGGCCCATCGGACCTTTTAATCCAGCCCTCAAGCTTCCACCGGGAGCCCCCTCCAAGCCCTCTGAACCCCTCCATCTCACCCTCCTGCACCGAAGCCCCTTATCCCCTACCTCACCCCAGAGTCTGCATTCCCAGCTGGAGCCTCACCCCCTCCATGTGCCCCAGTTCCCTGCCCCAGCTGAGAGCCCCCTCCCACCCGCCGAACCCCTCCATCTGAGCCCGGAGCACCCTCCTGCACCCCAAACCACTCATCCTCAGCCCCACCCCAGAGTTTGCACCTCCAGCTGGAGCCCTCATCCTCCCCATGTGCCCCAATCCCCTTCCCCAGCCGGCCCTCCATACAATTTCCATACCGAGATGTGGCCCTCAGGCCAAAAGGTTTTCCCACCCCTGGTCTAGTCATATTAATAATGGCTATTCAAAGGGGTAGATGTTTGCAGTCCTCAGCATTTTAAGTTAAAAATTCAGTTAACATTAATTTAGGTAAGTTCAGACTTTAGTTTATTCAGTTTTTCTTCCTCTCTGCTTTTCTGCCCCTCCATTCCTACATCAGCGCTATTCAGGTTTTGAGAGAGAGTTGCTAATACTGCACACATCCGGGGGCCTTCACATATAAAACTGTGGCTGAAAATGCAGTTTGGCAAATGCAGGGGTCCTGTAAGATGTTGCCACAAATATATGAGGACTGAAACTTGACTCTAATTTTGCATTAAATCTTTAAGCTAAAATATTAAATATCAATGAATAATGCCAGTGCTGGCTTCGCACATTTAGGGCTGGTCTACACTAAAGCTGTAAGTTGACCTAAGTTACTCTACAGTTACCTAAGTGAAGTTGATGTAATGTAGGTTGACTTACAGTGGTGTCTACACCGCGCTATGTCAATGGGAGATGCTCTCCCGCCAACTTACCTTATGCTTCTCGGGGAGCTGGAGTACAGATGTCGATGGGAGAGCACTCTGCCATCGACTTAGTGGGTCTTCACCAGATATCGCTACATCGATTGCAGCAGTGCTGATTTAGCTGTAAATGTAGACAAGCCGTTAGTTCCCTTTGACGAAATACAGTGAGATTCTCCAGAATGGGTAGGAGAGATTAAATCCCAGTGAACTGCCATCTCTGCATATCATTATTGCAATCATGCTGTTTCTTTGTTTGAGTTTCCCTCGTTTCTTGCCCTCCTGTCCAGTTCTGGGGAAATTGCTACCCAGCCTTCTGCTTATAAAATGTGCAGATGACACCAAGCTGGGAGGAGCTGCAAGCACTTCAGAGAACAGGATTAAAATTCAAAATGATTTTGACAACGTGGAGAATTAGTCTGAAATTGACAAGATGAAATTAAATAAAGACAAGTGCAAAGTAGTCACTTAAGAAGGAAAAAAAATCAAACCCACAGCTACGAAATGGGGAATAACTGGCTAGGCAGTAATTCTGCAGAAAAGGAAAAGGGGGTTGTAGTGGATCATAAATTGAATATGAGGCCAACAATGTAATGCAGTTGCAAAAAAGCTAAAATCGTTTTGGGACGTATTAACAGGACTGTCATTTGTAAGACAAGGGAGGTAATTGTCCCATCCACTCGGCACTGGTGAGAACTCAGCTGGAGTACTTGGTTCAGTTTTGGGTGCCACCCTTTAAGAAAAATGTGAACAAATTGGACAGTGTCCAAGGGAGAGAAACAAAAATGACAGAAAATTTAGAAAACAGTGGGTATATTTTGGCTTGAGAAAAGATGAATCGGAGGGCCCTAATAATAATGTCCAAATACATTAAGGGCTGTTAAAAAGAGGACAGTGATCAATTGTTCTCCCTGACCACTGAAGTTAGGACAAGAAGTTATTGGAGCTTTAGGTTAGATATCAGGAACAGCTTTCTAGTTCTAAGGATAGGTAAGTATTGGAATAGATCACCAAAGGACATTATAGAAGTCCCATCACTGGAGATTTTTAAGAGCAGATTAGACAAACATGTGTCAGGGATGCCATAGGTATGTTTGGTCCTGCCTCAGCACAGGAGGCCATAGGTGCTGGAACTAGGGGTGCTGGGGGCGCGACAGCACCCCCTGGATTGAAGTGGTTTCCATTATATACAATATTTACAGTTTGGTTCAAAGGCTCCCAGCACCCCCACTATACAAATGGTTCCAGCACCCCTGCAGGCGGCTGGACTAAATGATCACTTGAGGTCCCTTCCAGCCCTATATTTCTATGATTCTGTGATTCATTATAACCCTGTCAGTTTCAAGAAAGATACAACAGAAAAAAAGACTTGGAGACCCTCTTAATTTATTCTTGACAATACTTTCAAGCACTGAATGATAATGCTGTAATTCAGACCTTATATTCACAGGTACTATAGAGTTTTGGCTCCTCTGGATAATCTGGCTTCTGCTGAAACATTTACAAAACATTCTCTGTTTTTCCCCTCTTAAGGCTAGGCTTGGATTTTAAATTTTAGTGCAACAGAAAAATATCCTGTTTATTGTCAAATGCTAGTTTCCAGCCATGACTTGAGTAACAGCAGTTTGAAGGAAATGGTTTGCAACCTTTCAACAAGAGGTTAAAAATTTACAGATGGGTTTTAAACTTTAATATTGCTATTGCTTACAGATAAAATAGCTGCATGAATGACAGCCTGACCTTGAGCAGTTCAGAGGTTTTAAAAAAGAAAGCAGTTAGGCAAACACAAAAATCCTTTTGATCTGAGATGCTTTCTGGGATGATGGAGTACAGACATTCCACATCTGCTTATTTCTGTCTGCATGTAGTATGCCCTTCTCCAGGGAATCGGCGCATAATCGCAGCCAGAGACAATGACATTTCCTCCTGTTTGTTCATCCATTTCTGATGAGAACTGAAGAGAACTGGAGTTAAGTATGTGGCCTGTAGGTGGTGCTCCTGTACTCTGGGAATAGCAATGCTTCAGTTCGTGCTGCACACAGCTCACTTTCTTATCCTCTGCATGCAGAGACATCTGAATATAGAACCACTGCCCTTATTTTCACAGTTTGCGTTAACTGGAACACTCCTCAAGTCAAAAACTGAATTATTGTCTCTGTGGAAGGCTGTTTTCATGAGACGTTTGTTCTGAGTTGTAGCATTGACTGTGTGGAGCTTGTGGCATAAATTTGCTGGTGAATTCATCCTGATTAGGCTCTATTGCCCCTAGAGGGTGATACATACTTTGTAGCTTCTATAGGCAGAGCTCAAAGGACATACCCAGGACTCCTTGCATCCATCCATTCCTCCCACAAGCTCCCTGTGTGCCACCCTCCCATTCCCCTCTATTTCAGGGACTCCCTGCAAGCCCCTCACCTTCTCCCTCCCTTGCCAAGGGCTCTGTGTGCTCCCTATTTCCTTCTTCCACTTCATACCAAAGCTGCCCCATACCCACTACCACCCATAGCAGGCTGTCCGTCCCTTCTCCCTCTATGCCAGGGGTTCTATGTGCCCTCCCATTCCCACTTCCCAATGATTTCCCTACACCCCCCCTGAATTTTCCCAACCCCCCCCCCCCCGCCCCAGTTTTGTGAACTAGTTACATTCAGTGTTGCCAATTTAGTGATTGTTTGGGAATTTGAATTTAAATTGAAACATGAATACACACTTTAAAAGCATATAATGTATATGATAAAATATGTGTATCTGAAAATGTATAATAGATTTGAAAAGTATGAACACAGACTAGCTTTCTTATATAGCTTTTGTTTTTTGTGACTGTCAGTGCATTCATTTCGGTGATGTTGGCTAACCTAATAATTTAAAATTATGATTTGTAAGCAAAGTCTAAATGAGCTCTCCCTGACAGCTAGTGATGAGCTGGGAACTCGGGGGAAAGGCTTCAGGACCAGATTGTATTTACATTCACACCTAATCTACCTAGGTATCTAGCAAACAGAGCTGTGTTGCCCAAGTGATAGATTTTGGCTGGGGTTGGGTTACAAATCACTTGAATGCTTGAATGGGGGTAATGAAATGTTGTTGTTTTTATTGTACGAGTAAAGGGCAGTAGAACTGTCCTTAGCCTGTGCTGATTGAGGGCATCAAGAGAGAGGGTGGGGACAGGTGTTTTGCTTTATGGTCTGCCTGAGTCACAAGAACTATTTGACCTGCGCCTCTCCACTGTTTAAAAACAGAGCTGATTAGGCTTCATAGAGAAACTTTTGGTTTGTTAAGTGACCACTAGAGCGGAAATCTCTGATAATCAGGTCTAAGTGCTTAGACCTGCTGTGGGACAGTGTTTCTCTGGAAGAGATGCCCTAGTCTGCACTAGCACCAAGGTTTCCCCCACCCCGAAGATCTGAAATCATTGAGAGTCGGGTAGAACCGCGAGAGACCAACTCACAGAGGTCACAATGGCAGGTGGCAGCAGAAGGTGACAGTGTAGGGTTATTGGGGCAGACCAATAGAGTGAACGGTGGCATGACAAACTACAGTGGCCAGGAGCATTGGACTTAGGGTGACCAGATGTCCTGATTTTATAGGGACAGTCCTGATTTTTGGGTCTCTTTCTTATATAGGCTTCTATTACTCCCCACCCCCTGTCCCGATTTTTCACACTTGCTTTCTGATCACCCTAATTGGACTATGTTTTAGTGACCTTTCTCCAGAAGCTATATTTGTGACTGGGAAAGTTATATAAATATATGTTTCCTAGTAGGCCAAGATTTTAAAAATGCATTATTTGCCAAGATCATTATCTCACATCATCGCTATCTCAAGAGGTCATTATCTTGGGGAGTTTCTGTACTAAACTTTTTTATTATTATAATTTTTTATGTAAGAATGGCTATATTGGGTCAGATCAATGGTCCATCTATCCCAGTATCCTGTCTTCCGACAGTGACTGTTCCAGGTTCTTCAGAGGGAATGAACAGAACAGGGAATCACTGATTGATCCATCCCCTGTCGTCCACTCCCAGCTTCTGGTCAACAGAGGCTAGGGACATTCAGATCATGATGTTGCATCCCTGCCCATCCTGGCTAATAGCCATTGATGGACCAATTTTCCATGAAGTTATCTAGTTCTTTTTTGAACCCTGTTATAATTTTGGCCTTCACAACATCCCTGGCAAAAAGTTCCATGGGTGACTGTGCGTTGTGTGAAGAAATACTTCCTTTAAAACTTTGTTTTAAACTTACTGCCTATTAATTTCATTGGGTGACCCCTGGTTCTTTTGTTAAGTGAAGGGATAAATAACACTTCGTTATTCATTTTCTCCTCATCAATCAAGATTTTATAAGACTCTATCATATCCACTCTTAGTCATCTCTTTTCGAAGCTGAAAAGGCCCAGTCTTCTCTCCTCATATGGAATCTGCTCCATACCCCTAATCATTTTTGTTGCCCTTCTCTGTACCTTTTTCAATTCCAAGATATCTTTTTTGGGATGGCGTGACCAGAACTACACGCAGTATTTAAGATGTGGACATGTCATGGATTTATATTGCAAAAGTGGAGGAGCTTGGTTTGCCACACTGATCAGCTAAGCCAATACTAACAACCTATATGAAAAGGCTGCAAAACACCATGCTTCTGGACTGCATCAACATGCAGAAAGCCTTATAAGCCAGTCACTGTCAAAGCCAATTTTAGAAGAACTTAATGAGGCTGTTAAGAATGCTGGAGACACAACTCAGTTTATGTGAACCAACATGGCTATTGCATCATACTTTCTATTTAAGCAAGAGATACCACACACTACAAACTAGAGGCCTATATTAAGTGCATTGTCACTTGTTAATCCTGAAGTTGGACACTGGTTCCAAACAAGACTGGCAAATGCTCACTATCTTTCTGCAAAAAAACTCAGCTGACTCTCTTGAAACATGTGGTGCAACAGTGAAAGACTCAGGAGTTGAAAAAGTGAAGAATTCTCTCACTATATTCAAAATATGTGCATACATGGCTGACAAATGCACCAATGCAAATAGGCATCAAGTCATTACGTATGTTATCTTGATGTCCATGGTAGGCCAGTAGATGCATTCTAGATGTTCAGTTATAGAAGACACATCAGCTGCATCTGTGACATCTTAGCCCAGGTCTACACTAACCCCCCCTGTCGAACTAAGATACGCAACTTCAGCTACGTTAATAACGTAGCTGAAGTCGAAGTACCTTAGTTCGAACTTACCTGTGGTCCAGACGCGGCGCGCAGGCTCCCCCGTCGACTCCGCCTACTCCACTCGTCGAGCTGGATTACCAGCGTCGACGACGGAGCACTTCCTGGTTCGATTTATCGCGTCTTGACAAGACGCGATAAATCGAACCCAGAACATCGATCCCGCGCCTCCGACGCGACGGGTAAGTATAGACATACCCTTAGAAGAGTTAAATGCTTGTAAACTGAACCCCAAACAGATGGCTGCTTGTGCATTTGATGGAGCTACAAACTTCTCTGGAAGACATAGTGGAGTACAAGCTTTGCTCAGAGAAAAGTGTAACCCTAATTTCTCCTGTACACACTGTAGAGGCCATCTACTCCTAGCACTAGTACAAGCTGCAGAATCTTCAAAAGACATTAAAAAGCCACAAATTTAATGGGTTTTTTATACTCTTTTTTTCAGCAAGAGTCCAAAAGGACTGAACATTTTGGAAACAAATAGAAGATACACTGGGATTGAAGTTCAAATGGGTGCAACCTGGGAAAACCTGCTGGCTTTCTCATGAGTAATTCTTGGCAGTTGTCTTAAAATTACTGAAACCGTTATTACTGGCTTTAGAAAGTATCCACCAAGATAGGACAGATCTAAGTAGTGACACAGGCGCCGACTTTCTGTGGCGCCGGTGGGAGCTCACGCCCAGCATCGGGGGCGGGGCCCCGCTCCCGACGCCGGGCCCCGCCCCCGACGCCGGGCCCCGCCCCCGACGCCGGGTGACGTTGCGGGGCCCCGCCCCCGACACCGACGCAACGTCGCCCAGCGTCAGGGGCGGGGCCCCGCAACGTCTCCCGGTGCTAAGGTAAGATGGCGGTGGGCCCCGGGGTTGGCGGGGAGCTGGCCGCAGGTCCTGGGGATGTCGGGGAGCTGCCGGTGGGTGCGGAGCACCCACCAATTTTTCCCCATGGGTGCTCCAGCCCCGGAGCACCCACGAAGTGGGCGCCTATGAGTAGTGAGGCTGGTGGACTACTTTTGTTACTAAGTTCAGAGAAGACTATCGCAATTCTCTCTCTTGTAAGTCTACTGTTGAAACCACTTGGGTCATTAAACAATGTAATCCAGGCATCTGCTACAACAGTATTAGATCTTTGTCCAGAAATAGAAGCTATCCTTGGATCAGTCAGAGATATCCATTGAAAATGTACTGGAAGAAGCAAAGACTTCAGTCCAGAAGTTGACTAATGAAGGTACTTATATTGACTCCATAAGTGAAGAGAACAAGAAGTGTTTGTTAAGCCACCTGAAAAAGTACAAAGACTTGATTCTTACAAATCTACAATAGAGATTTCTGGATTCTATTCAACCTCCACGTAGCTTTTACAGACGCCTGTCTTATAAAACACCTACAGTTGAGTGGAGTGAGGCACTACCAGCAATGGGGCTGCTATGTGATCAGGGCAGAATAGAGAATTTTGAACACAGAGTGGAATATCATACGATGAACGAATGAAGATTTAACTTCAACTTCTTTATCATCACTAGTGGTTCGACCCAATCTTTGTGCTATGTTTCCTGCCATGAAAGTAGGAATTAATCTCTTGCTAATCCCAGTCACAACAGCTACAGCTGAACATAATTTTTCCTCATTGAATAGAATTTTGTGTTCTGAAAGAAGTCGCCTTCTGCCTGATCATGGGCATATCATGAAGGACTGGAAGTAACGGACACACAAGAAGACACCAAGGAGTGCAAAATTACAACAAGAAACCAAGACTGATGTACATGTAGTGCTTCATAGTAGGCTTGAGTAGCCAACTTTAATTTTTGTGATGCTTTTAAAACATGAGTTAAATCTAATAAAATGGTCATGAAACATTTTTCAATTTTTACTATAGTGCCATACAGCCCACTTTTGCCCTCATGGTCTCAGCCCTCATCGGCCCTCACCCCCCCCCCTGAATATTTCAACACCCCCCCCCCCATTTCAATTCCTGGGGAAGACACTGCACTTCACACACCCCAAACCAGTGTCTCCCAATCTTCCCCTCAGGAGCTATGTGTTCCCTCCTATTTTCTCCCCTGTATCTGGGATGCCTATTCCCTCCATGCCAGGGTCCTCCATTTTTCTCCTCATGTCAGGAGCTCTGTATGCCCCCCTTTCCCACTTTACCCACCATTTTAAATTCTATTGGGAGGATAAACTCCACTGGGCAGGAAATGCTGTGCAAGGCATGGGGGCGGGGGCAGTGAGGGAACTACAGTATACAAGTAGAAGCTCACTGTTCAAACCCTGGCATGTTGTTGTTATTAAATAAAACAGCCTGTAAAAAAATACCAGTCTAACTCAGCACTGACCTCTTTGAGACTGGAATCTCAATGGGTTTTGAAAAGAATGAAGAATGTTATTGTTATTTTTTATTCCTAGATAGCGCCTATAATGAGAAGTAGCCAAAAGTTGCACTATGGTATTCAAACCTATAGAATGCAACTGTCAATGAGCAAAATCAATAGTGTCCCACCCTCTTATGCCAACTGATTTAAAACAGCCAGTAACAATTCTGCAGTGTCCAGGGAAAAGCTTGAGCATGGTCTGACCCTTGTCATTCTCTGGCTCAGCTGAATAGTCAGGAAGAGCAAGTTTCAAAAGCAGGAGCCTCACACTGAAAATACCGTGCTGCCAGCCATGGACAGTTGAGATCTATGAAATGACGGCAGAGATGCCTCAGCAGATGTCACACAGCATGGCAGGACGCTGGGAAAGAAGCGCATGTAGGGCTTTAGTGACTGTCACTAGCCCCTTGACATGTATCTGAACTGAGCAGCCAATCATGCGAGACACCATTGCACTGAAGTTATTTTCTGGAATACCGCATGTCACGGAGTCACTGGGGCGATGCTCGATGTAAGCAGAGTCAGGATGAGCTCTACCCTGACATCTGGTGGTGAGTTGTGGAAAGGGATGTCAGGGGCTAATCTTGTTTGCATGGACACACCCACCCTGCAAAGCATGATGGACCGCTTGCCCAAATGGTCACCTTGACTGCTGTGGGAGCCCCAGTTTCTCTGTTATTGGGGCAGGAAGACTAAAGTGTTGTTACCCTGATTATGTGAATCAAGGACAGTGGGCTTTTGTTATGAGGAAGGGACTCGCCCTTAGCTAAGCAGCACTTGCTAGGCGAGGGACATGGATTCCAAAACCCAGTGAATTGAGAGAGGTTGGGGACAGGTATTTGTATCTGGTGGCATGGGCCTCTTCTGAGGGTCCTAAAAGTCAATTGCACCTCCTTCTCTCTCTCTCCACTGTGGAATATCAGAGCTAATTTTGAGTTCCTTAGGAGTCTATTCACAGGCTGCTGAGTTGGAATTACTCTGGACTAAGTGTGCAAATGAGCACGAAGGCTCCCCTAACTACAAGCTGAAATTGTTATGAGCTGAAATCACTGAGCACTGTGTTAAGTAGTGGGGGAGCCAGAAGATCTATTGCTGAGCGACTGGCGGAGCGGAGCTGCTGGCGGAGCGGGACAGTTGGTGGGACAGCCGGAGCGGCTTGCAGGCCGGCTGACAGAGCGGAGCTGCTGGCGGAGCGGAGCAGTTGGCGGGACAGCCGGAGCGGCTTGCAGGCCGGCTGACGGAGCGGAGCTGCTGGCAGGACAGCCGGAGCGGCTTGCAGGACGGCTGACGGAGCGGAGCTGCTGGCGGAGCGGAGCAGTTGGCGGGACAGCCGGAGCGGCTTGCAGGACGGCTGACGGAGCGGAGCTGCTGGCGGAGCGGAGCAGTTGGCGGGACAGCCGGAGCGGCTTGCAGGACGGCTGACGGAGTGGAGCTGCTGGCGGCGCGGCTTGCGGGACGGCTGAACGGAGTGACTCGTGGGATGGCTGGCGGAGCAGAGCAGAGCCAAGCGAAGCACCATGAAGGGACGGGGCAGTCAGCTTCGAGCCACGTAAGGTGCCCCTTACCTCTCCCCTCCCCATTTCTACCCAGACTGGAGGGGGTGTAACACTCTGCAGATGAACTTTTGAACTCTGGGTTTGGACTTTTGGGTTGTTGGACTTTTGGGACTTTGGGTGATTTTTGGGGTTGATGGACTCAAGAACCAAAGGGAAAGGACATGGCCAATTTGCTGGGGTGGGTCATTGCTCACAGTTTGGTTTACAAATCCTAGATGTGGTGTTTCCCCAGCAAAAGGCCGCATTGTTTCTCTCTGTCATTAAAAGGTTTTTCTACACTCAGACTCTGTGCTTGCGAGAGGGGAAGTACTGCCTCTTAGAGGCGCCCAGGGGGGGTGATATATATTTGTCCCAGGTCACTGGGTGGGGGCTCGAGCCGGTTTTTTGCATTGTGTTATTGGAATGGAACCCCTAGATACGGAACCCGGCCCTTGTTGCTGCCGACTCTGACTGGCAGAAGGGTTACATCTGGAACTATGCCCTACAAAACCAGTCAGGACTCTGGGGGAGGATGCCTCCTCTCTTGGAGCATGCTGGCTCCAGGGCAAGAAGCTTACACAGCTTCGACCTTCTTGGCTCTGACCTCAGAGCATTCAGCATCCCCTGCCCCACCGTGCGCTTCCCACAGCGAGTCTGCCTGGGTGGGGCTCCTGGGGAAGCCAGAGGGCCCTGCACCCAAACTCCGCAGTCAGCAGTGACTCTCAGCCAGTCGGTAAAACAGAAGGTTATTAGTTGACAGGAACACAGCGTAGAACAGAACTTGTTAGCAGAGAAATCAGTGATTTTCAGCCAAGTCCATCTTGGGGGGAGGGGAGCCCTCTGGTCCTCCCCCTGTGCCCCAAGCCAGCAGAGACTGACTTGCTTCCAGCTGCCTGGCCCCTGCCCTGCCCGTTGCTCTTCCTCCAGCCTTTGTCTCGCTTTCCGGGCCAGGAGTCACCTGGTTGCATCCCTCTCCAGGGTCTCAGGTTACGAAGGGGCAGCCATAGCATCCAGGCAGGCAGCTGGAGCAGCCCCGCAAAAGTCACACACCCTTATTCCCAGCACCTAGACATTGGTGCAATACACAGGGAAACTGAGGCACACACAGCATTACTGCAAAACAGTAAGACTCACATACAACATAACAAGGGGAAATCCCCACTTCGTCACACTCCACCACAATCTGCTTCCATAGTGGTGACACTTGTCAATGAAGTGATGGTTATAATGCTGTTATAATATAATTAATATAATATATAAATTATCATGCCTTTAAGCTATTGCACTTACTGTAACCTGATATGAAATCTTGTTCTGGGGCAACTGACACTGTGATTGTGACACCTGTCGGTCAAGGAGACTTCTATTCACAACAGCCTTATTTACATAACTGGACAATCCTAGTGGGGAGCAGAGTTCAAATAAGCAATTGGCAGCAAAGATTTACAAAGAACAAATCTCGCTGGACAGATCTGATTGCTTTTTATGATAGAATTAGAAAATTAGTGACAGAAGGCAATGGAACAGATGTAATAGACCCGGTTTGTAGCCAAGAATTTGACAGTGTCTCATGAAATCTGACTTGGGAAAGTAACTCGAAATGGCTTGGAAATGAACGCTGCTTTCTGAACTGATAATAGGTGTAAAGACCAAAGATAAAGAGTTACAATACAGAGCAATGGTAGGTGGGTTTTTTTTTTGGGGGGGGGGGGGGGGGGGAATTAATGGGATGTTTAGCCTGCTCCTGTGTAATATCTCCATGACTGACCTGGAAAAGGGCTGAAGGTTCACAAATGACTGTACACGAGGAGGTTTTGTATACCCCAGTGAGTTCAGAGAAATAATAAAAAGACACCACAGGAGTGCAAAATAATAACAGGGATTTGCAACCACCAGCTGTTTCCATATGGGGGAGGAAGGGGACTGGAAAAGGGCTTTCACTTGAGCACTGCATTGATATTGTAAGTCTTCACTTACAGATGTGGTAGCCTAAAGGAGGAATTATAACAGCATTATGTAGTTCCTAGACACTGTTTACTTTATGCATGGATATTCACAGCTAAATGTCACTTCTGAGGGAGAGAGCTGTCATTTTACAAAATATTGTCCTAGCCCTTTAAAATTCCTCTTGACCTGATGGAAGGAAGTGTATTTTTTTTTCAACAGGAACTCAGCATTGTTCCATGGAGTTTATCCAACAGGGCAGGAAATGTTTTGCAGGGCAGGAGGAATATTAAAGAGCTAAGATGGGACTATATTATATAACTAGAAACATGCTATTAGACCCTACACATTTATTATGACTAAATATAAAATAAAATAAATTAGCAGTCTAATTCAACATTGGGAATGGAGTGAGTTTCCTCTGTTGCAGAAACTCATATGAGCTTCCTGCAAATTAGCCATTACTCACAGAATTTTGGAATGGTACACCACCCACACCTGTAAAGTCAGAGGCATACACAGGAATTTACATTCCACAGCTTTTGGAGGGGCATGTTTTGTGGCCCTGGGACGGAGGAGCTGGCTCTCCCCGCGCGGCCCTAGGCTGGAGGAGTTCTGTGCCCCCGCCGATTATTTGAGTGGGGGTGAGCCCCTGCTTGAACCACCTTTTGCATGCCCCCGTGTAAAGTAAAAGCTTTCTCTGCCATGAGACACCATAAGAAGGGTTTGCTTATTCATATTATTATTTCTTAGACAAACATCAGGGTTAGTTGTGCTCATCTCAGTGCTCCATGGCTCTCAGACTATGAGTTCTATTATTTCCCCATTTTCATATGTAAAATGCATCTTCTTAGGTTATCCAGGATGGATTTTCTTTGCGATGCATTTTGCCTATTCCTTTCCAGAACAGTCACGATTCAATACAGTTTCTACAACATATATATAGGTGAAAGCACACATATCTTTGTGCAATTTAGATGGGATGTTTTATTCACAGAAATATGCATATTGAGTCAAGAATAACATTTTCAAAGGTGCCTAAGGCATTATCTACACTGGGTGTGGCGTGTAGGGTAGGTGTCACTACACACCACAGACTGCCTCAATGCTGTGGTGTGTAGCTAAAAGTGTTAGTGAAAGGCTCTGAGAGCTCCCCACTGCCGGAGCCTTTCCCCACTGCCTCCCCTCTGTCAGAGCCTTTCCCCGCTGCTGGAGTCTTTCCCCGTGGTGGGGAAAGTCTCCAGTCAGGCCCTGTGATGGGGAAAGGCTACAGCAGAAGGGAGCTAAGATGCCCTAATATTCTCGCATGTCTTTACTCTTCTCATCTAAGCCATGCCTCACCACCTACACTGCTATTTATACCCATGCTAGGGTGCGTGTGCGCAGTGCATGTACTCCACACCCCGTCATCAGTGAGTGTGCAGTATAGACACCGAAAGAGTGATTTGGGCGTTGTCACTTTTGAAAATGACCTTAGGCGTCTAAATCTTAAGGGCTTGTCAACACAGTGCCACAGTGTTCTCTATAGGGGCGTTAATTGTATGTGTTGCACTCTAACTGCCCTGTGGAGACCCTGTTGGCATGAACTAAAAGGTACCTCGTTTGCACTGATGTAGTCCCTTTTCAAGCAGGACTACGTTAACATGCGCCAGGTGCCTCCTGGTTTGTGCAAGTAGAGTCTAAACGGGGCAGTTAGAGTGCAACATGTTAGAGCACTCTACAGTTACATCCCTGTAGAGTAACCTGCAGTGCTGTGTAGACAAGCCCTAAGGCGCTTTGGAAATGGTTCCAAAAGATGCTTTGCAAGTTTCTGTATCAGACAGAACCCTCCTCCCAATGGCTTCTATTTTAAACCATTAAGGTAGAACTTCTTTCCTCAGAAAGTCCACACAGACTTCTGAAGGAAGGACCTGGGTTTGTACCCTGGCTCCCTAGCCCGCTTTATCCATAGCTACTTGGTCCCTCTGGACCCCCACACTTCCCCCATACATAAGAGATATCCAAGCCTTTAACCTCACCCTGGCACTGTTCTTATCATCCCACTATTTTCCATATGCCCCAACACAGCTCTAGCTTTGTTGATCTTCTCTCCTATTTGAGAAAGCTCTGGGACCCCCACATCCCTTCCAACACCCCTCCCCCAGCTCCAATTTTTTAAAATCTCCCAAACACAAGTGAATTTATCTATACAACACCCCTGAGAGATAAGGAACTAGTGTTATCACCATTTTATAGAGAGGAGATTGAGGCACAGAGATGAAAGCCAAAGATCCACATCTGAAAGTTCTAATTAAAGTGACTTGCCCACAATCACACAGGAGGGCTGTAGCAAAGCCAAGGATGGAACCCAGTTCTCCTTGCTCCTAGTCCTTTATATTAACCATGTGACTATTCTTTGTTTTCCCCTCATAGTGCCCTCCTCCTAGTTTAAACTCAACTATTTTCAGGGGGATCCTGGACCTTGCTTTTTCTCTGCCTGTGGGCAAAAAAGCATTGTAAGAATATTGATTTTTTAAAAATAGGACATACTTTGAAGAGTTGTAGCTCAGATAAACCTCGATCAAATGGAATAAAATATGCACCACAAATTCTACCCCAATCCCTGAACTGACACACTAATTTCCAAGCCTACCTTCCCACACACATTGATTTTAAAGAGGGTGCAAAATTCACATTTAAATAAAAACCATCCTGCAAACTTAACTGTGGTACATCTGTTGCTGGCCCATAGAAGAGCATGCTTTTTCATGCCATTTTTTCTTATTATTTTCCTTTCCACATTTTCCCCTTAATTTGAGTAAAACTCAGTAATTATACAAATAAGGAGCAATATTAAATAAAGATGTCACAGGAATGTTGGCAAAAAGCTAAATTTCATTTCCTGGCTCCAGTCACCATACACAGGTCAGGGCTACAAAGGTTAATACCCTTTCACATGGGAGGGATCACTGACAGTGTTTATCATTACAGTAAATAATGACAGACTCTGTTGTTACCATATTTTTCCTATTTGCATTAAATCATATTTATTGCTTTCAGCTGCTTTCCCCCAACCTCTAAAAGCATGAATAAAATACAGTGAACACAGCACATTAACCTTGCCATTGGCTTGTGATCTGTCACTGTACATTTAGTATAATGAGATATTACATTAGTGATTATTATTTGTATTGCAGTAGCACCTAGCACCCTCAGTCATGGACCAGGACCCCATTGTGCTAGGCGCTGTACAGACACAGGTCGAAAAGACAGTGTCTGCCCCAAAGAGCTTATAATCATAATATAACATGGCCGAGATCCTCTGCGGTATGTAGGTACCTAAGTCCCATGAGAGTTAGCAGCTTCAATATCTTTGAGGGTCTGGGGTCATATGCATAACACCACATCATGATGGTTTCTTAATCTGTATCACAAGTAGTGCAGGCTGAGCAGCGAAAAGGTCAGATAAACATTCAGACAGAAGGATGCTTTGTTATAGGGTGTGTAGACCATGGCTCAGCTTTGGTGAGGAGAGGGTCAGAGACACCGGTCCTTGAGCAAGGGAGTTACAGGTGTCTTGCCTCACTGCAGGGATTTCAGAGAAACTACTATTGAATGGGCATGAGCCCAGGTGGTGATGATTCCTGTATCAGGAAGCAGGAATCTGTATAAGAAGGGAGATCCAGTAGTGAATCAGTTTCTGATGAAGCTGAGCTAAAAGGATGGTAGAGACATGATAACATTAAAAAGTGCTTCTACAACAGCACTTATTTAACCTTAGGATACTTGCTTTGTAGATACCTTGCACCTTTTGCTTGTTTACTTTGCTAGTAAATGGAGAGTGAGAAGCTGTCTATTGGGTATTATATTTTGGCCACAGGAGGCCTGGTTTGAGCCTGCAGCTGCTGGGTAGTGAGCATGAGCCCTCAGTTTCTGCTGTAGATAGATAGCAGGTTGCCTATCCTATAACATGCTTAATGCATACTCTTTCAGGATCTTTAATCATGTCTTCTAGCACCTGCTCTTACCTGATTTTCCTTCTACCCTCTGACAGATGCTTGACTCTGTTCCAACTGACCTACATTTCCTTCTTCAGGTCTTTGGCTGAGCCCTGCATATTTTTCTAAGGTCTGCAACACCCCCATCACATGCTGAGCAGGCTTAGGAATCTCTGAAGGCTTGACTTAAGGGTTTCCAATTGCCCAAAAGGTTCTTGCTGCAATCAGTAACAATGATAGCACCTTTTTACAACAGGGCCTAAGTAGAACGGTAGGCCATCTGTTTACTACAGTAACATGCAGGAGGGAAAAAATAAGACAGGTAACTGTGTTCCTGAAGAAAGGTACAAAGGTACCTATGCTAATAGCTGAATAAGCACATGGGGGGAAATACTTTGAACCCTCAGAAACAGAATACAAATGTTTTGAGGTTGTAAGGCACAGGCCAGGCCTGTGACTCGTAACCACACAATTCAAAGAAGAGGGAATGCTTGTTCAGTGGAGGATAGATAAATGGAATTACATACAAAATCAGGTTACTTGTTTTCTGGGCGTCTACCTAGTGAAAAAGAGTCTTGGATAAATGAAGCAGTATTATGGAGCATTACCTCCTTCAGCACTGGCCCCCTGGTGGAATTTTGGTCTAAGTACATGTTTACAAAAATATTATAGCTATGAGATTGTGGTTGCATAATCCTCTGAGGAACACAAATACTATCCATGGGGCTTGTCTACATGTACAGCTCTGCACAGGTGTAGCTGTGCCACTGTAGCACTTTAGTGAAAATGCTACGACACCAATGGGAGAGCTTCTCCTGTCGGCATAGTTAATCCACCTCTGCGAGAGGCGGCAGCTATGCCAACAAGAGAAGTGTTTTTACAATTATTAATACGATACTGGGATCTGAAAAAATCATGACAAGGGGTTAGGATGAGATCACAAAGTCACTTTCACTTACAACGTAAGTTAGGATTTGAACCTGCCAACTTTGATATTTATGTAGTTTTCTTTAAAAAGATGCACTAGGCAATGAAATACCTGAAGATGTAATGTACTGAAGATTACTGTGTACTGAGACCTAACTGTTGCACTCCTGTATAAACACTATAGCTTCATGGGCCTGCAATTACAATAGCTTCAGTTTTGATTACAATCTTGGGTGTCTGATTTCACTCAGGTGAGAATTATTGTTGAATAATATTACCAGACAGAACTACTACAACTAGAATTGTGTGGAAAAAATATCTCCCTTTGGGCAGATTTGGGCTGAGATTTACCCTATTGTTGCTTTTTGAAGTAGGGTAAACAATTCACTTAATTCAGGTGGTTGCATCAGTTTCATTATAAGCAATAATCAGTCTGTCAGCAATTATAACATGTGTGCATCTCACCAAGGGAATTTTACTTCAATGGAAGAAGGATTAGACATTGGCAGAGGAACAGAAGTCTTGATTACCTATAACTAAAGTCAAGAGAATATAATAGAAGACTGCCCCAGTCAGAATGAGGAAAAGGAACAGGTGTTTGATAATACAGATGAGATTAATCCACTTTTTACTATTCTGCCAGAAAACAAAATTAAAATACTATGTCTTACAATGAATGCAGATTAAAATAATTTGATAACACAATAAAATAACCAGATCAGGCAATCAAATAATAAAAACTATCATAAAACGTTTTGCAGTGTTCCTTGTAAAATTCTAGTTAATGTTAATTTTTCTTTAACTGTTAGGTAATTCTAAATAGAAAAATCCATTTTATAGCTCTAATGCTATTAATTAGAACATAACTAAATAATACCATTAATTAATAAATACTGTTAGTAATATTACACAATTTTATATAGTTATATGCATAATTACATCTGTGACCCTTTGAAATAAACCCATTAACATGGTGTGAGGGCATGTGGATAAAGATCTGTGGAAAAGACAATGAAAGCAAGCTCCCATTCAGATGTGCTGGTAAGGTCTCATAGTAAGAGGTCCAAGATCAGATCCTCATTAAAATCAGTGGGAGTGAGGCACCTACATATGGTTAAGTGTCTGAGGCACAAATCTTGTGCTGTCTCTCTACTGAGATAAAACTGTCAACTAAAGACAAGCAGTTGTGGTCAGAAAATCCTCTCTCACCTTTAAACATGTCTGATCATACCACAGGGTGGCACTGGCCCATTAAGAGAGCAGAGGCTAGTGCACCTATGACTCATCAGCTCACTCCAAGTGGTCTTAAAAGAGGGCACCTGGGCCCTAGAAGTGAGGGAGCCCTGGTGGCCAGTTAGGGAAAGAGCAGGTGAGAGCTGCCTGAGAGAGACAAGATTTTGGCAGCTGAGTGCTGCCAATGACCAGAGGACTTTGGGAGGTCCCTGCTGGAAGCTGTAGGTGGTTCCCGGGAGAAGGCTGAAGGCAAGAGCGCACCAGGAGCAGTTTGCTGGTCCCCAAGCGTCACCTTCCCCAGCAGAGAGCCAGGACTGGTGCGGGCTGAAGGATCAGAGCAGTAGAGGAAGATGTCTGTTGGCTCTCTGAGCAGGAGACAGAGGGCTGGAAAGGCTAACAGAGAGATGGCTGCTCCCCTGGTGGTGATGCCCTCCCAGCAGAGGAGCTGTAAGGCTTCCTGCTGGGAAGAGGGGGGTTACACTCCAGCTGGAAGGGCTATGGTGGCTGTCCTGGCAATAGGGCAGGAGGGGACTGAAGAACTACCCATGTCTGGAAGAAATTGCTGGAGTGTGGTGTGTGCTATGTCAATTGGCTAGATGAGGTAGGATTTTAAGGACATTACATGTGAGAAATGGACTCTGACTGGGACTCCTGTTATGGATTATTTGAACTATATTATGCTAATAAATTGGCCCCAAGGAGGGTATTAGTGAGTCAAGAACATGTGTGGAATTAGGGGGGACACTGAAGGAGGACCGGAGCCATTACTGGGGTTGCCCCAGGCAGGCCTGTCTTAAGGCAGCCCATAATCAAAACAATCAGCCTAATAAAGAATATTACTCTGAGCCCTAACAATTATGGCATCACATAGAAGGATAATTGTACCATCTACCATGATTCGTTACACAAACACTAATATTAATCCTCATTCCTCCAAACCCTACAAAAGGACATAATATGAACCCATCATGTATCCTTTGGCGCTGCAAACACTCAGGGACATTGTTCTACTCAAAATGATGTTAGTGGGTGTTTAATAAGTACCTACAATGACCATGGTACAGCTGCTTGTTTAGGATGTACTTCATAATAGTGTCTCCGGACACAGTCAGGCAAATGTTGAAGGTGGTATGGTTGCACTGCAGCTGGGAGAGAGCTCTCAGCCTGGTTAGAAAGACTCATGCTGGCAGGGCTTGAGCTAGCACATGAAAAATAGTGGTGTAGATGTTGCAGCTGTGGCAGAGACTCGGGCTAGCTGCCCCAGCTCAAACCCAGGGGGTCAGGTGAGCTTGAGAGCCCAAGCTGCCACCCTAACTGCAACGTCCACACTGCTATTTCTAGTGAGCTAGCTGGAGATGAGCTAGTGAGGCTCCTTCACAGCTGCAGTGTAGACATTATTTTACAAAGATTATTACGTTGCTTCCCATGGGGCCTTACCATCCAATTTTCATTTCAAGAAGCAGAGATGATTCCAATGAATCATGCACAGAGTTGCACACTTGTCCTTGCCAGGATCTTCCCGAATCATATGCTATACTAGCCAGCAAATGGGCTAGCATAACATGATTTATAAACTGTTTCTATGGTTATACGTCAACCCCAGTTTGTTTGCAGCTCAGGAGATCCCTGTATGGGCCACTGACCATTAATACTTGTTAGACGTGGGTATAGACAGGAACATGACGGAAAACACATTCATCATACAACATCAAACAGCTACCACAACAACATTCTACGTCCAGATCAATGTAATATTCTTCCACTAGCTCTCCTGAGGCACCACAGACCCTCGTCTCCCCTACGTCTAGGTCTTCTCTTCCACCTCACTGCGTGGGGTTTTATTGATATCATCTCTCATAACAGTAAGCCAGTAGTTGTTTTTAGACATAGCATGCCACAATATTATTAGGGATTCCAACAGTGATAGGAGAATGGAGTAGCAGGAGATGATACACCAGGACAGCAGGTCACTACATTGCATGATTTTGCCAATTTATCATATTAGATTTACTTTTCTTTACCTACAGTACATTACTTTTACTGGGCAATCAATCCCGAATATATTAGAGGCAAACAATAATTACTGTTCTAATGAGTTCTGGGTATTTGAAATCACTAGACAATATTCAAAAGGCCATTTCTTCCTGCCATGGTCTATAATTTAAATAACTTTGCAGAGCTACTTTTGAGCACAAAACTTCACATACCATAAAGGGGGGGGGGGGGGGGAGGGAGGGAAGCTTCCAAAACATGAAACTGCACAATATAGTTTAAAAAAAAAATACTGTAAAAACTTAGATAAATGCTAAAGCTTATATAGTTGTGAATTCAGAAGACTTGACTGCTCATGTGAAATGTATATAATGGAAATATAGCAAGTGTTACAATATTTCTTTGCTAGAATCCCAGATGGCTCAGATTAGTCACAGGAATGTTTGTTCTACCCTGTAGTACTTAACTACCCATCCAGTTCTGGACTCCTGCAGTTTTTTGCCCAAAAGTAAATGGAAGTCTCTATTCCGGTAAATTCCTCCACTGCATTACACCTGTTGTGACCTAACAAATCAGCTTATCAAAACAGTGATTTCAAAACAACAATTAAGAGCACACAGTCTGAACCTGACAACCAAAATTACACTGCACAGTCTGAGCAGAATTATTGGACTAATCAACGAGCAATGTGACAAAATGGGTCCACTGAATACTCTGTTTTGTAAGAGTAATTTCTGACACATTGGTTGTATGCCTCCCATTGAAGTCCATGAGAGATGTGTTTTATTCCAGTGAACCTCAGACATCTAGCTGAAATCTCACTGTAATGGGAGACTAAAGGGACAACAGCAAAAACACCACACTTAGACAGTGAGGGTCCATAGCGCCGAATGTTTTTGGCACGTTGTACAACTTTATTCAAGGTATGAAAAGCTCCACAGGTTTATTACAGGTCAGGTGCAGCTAGATTAATCATGCATGATCATGTTGTTGTTGCCAGTCCCCTCCTGACAACAAATCCGATCTTCAGGGCTCCACATGCAAGGACTTTGTCTCTGAGGTGGGCTATCTGACCAAAAAGTGCCAGCCAGCGGTGACCGGTCATTTGATTTCAATCTTCTCAAGGCCAGTTCTCAATAATTTATCTGTATTACTAATAAAATCAACCCAATTAATGCCCAGTAGTCACTACTACCAATGCATATGAAATGCCTCCAGTCTTCTTATGTCTTGTTCAAGCAACATTCATATTTCAGATCCATATACGAGGATCAGAAGTACACTGGTTTGATAAATCTGTACTTTTATATATAATTTCATTTTTTTACCCCAGACCCTATGCAGATGCTTCATAGCTGATGCTGCTAAATGATTCTCCTTAGGATGTCTGGCTGGCTGTACCTGTTGGATAGATGAAATCACCCACTACTTTCCACCATTTGTCTGGCAGCACAGATGTCTTCTATCACAACTTTTGTGCCAACATTCTAGATCTTTGTTCTTGCCCAAGAAACCCTTAGCCCAAGGGCAGCTGCCATGTGCTTCTAGTGTGTCTTCAAGGTTGTTGGTGTCATCACTGAAGAGGACAACATCATCAGCATAATGCAGGTCAAGTAAATGAAACTGAACAGATACACCAGTATTTGTGGAAATATGTTCAAGAAGCCAATCCTTTGCAGGGCAGAATAAGACTGGGGGAAGGACACATCCCTACTTCACCCTGGATCTAGTGTAAAACCTGCCAGACCTGTGTCCCCTCCCCTCTCCCCAATTGCACCCATGCCCCTGACATCCTGAATTAATCTTATGAGGGATGTCAGGAACAGAACATACTTTCACTTGAGAGTTATTGGTCAATGTCTGTTTGCAATGGCAACTGGTGCTCTAGCAACACCTAAGTTAAATGTGGTGATTTTTATTGAAGATAGGGAGAAGATCTGATTTAAGATTTGATTATAAATGTAAAGTAAAGTCTGCAATATAATTTTGCAGTAAGCAAGGAGACAGATGGCTGATCCTGTCTAAACTTTAGAAAAATGTTAAGAAAAAACAAACAAAAAAACTTTGCCCGTTAGGGTTATAAAAATAACAAATTGTTTCAAGAAAAACAGGATTTAAAAATTAAGGACAGTAACACGAAGGCAAAATTATATATTTAGAAAGACCAGATCTCATCATAAAGATAAGAACAACAAAAGGTCCTAATGGATTTTGAAATCTTGGTTCTAAATGTTTTAAACTACAGCACAGCTAATAAATAAAAACATGCTTATTTGGTTTAAGATTTTTTTTCAGATGAGGGTTCTCTTTATTAAAGCTCTGTTTAAGGGAGGGTACAAAGAAATGTCCACTAGAAGATTAATTTGTGAATGTATAGGGTAATTAAAGACTTTAAAGAAAGACTAGCGCTTAAAAGGAATGAAAACAGAGTATTCAATGGAAAGAAAAATAAGGAAAATGAATATGGAAAATCTCACTGATAACTGATTAAGAAACCTGAGTATAATTCCAAGGTCCTGACCCCTCTGTGTTTAGTATAGAAATCTTTGGATTAGATTGAGTACATGAGATGGCGTTGTTTTGAATATTTAGAAAATACAGTGTGTAGAATGCAACTATAATGTAGGAAATTGATTCAGGTCCAGCATGAGGCAGAGATTGGCTATTTCTGTGTGTGAGAGCTTAAAATCCTCTAATACTAATACTTAATAACCAATAGCCTAATCATCCTTCTGAGATCAGTGTGTAGCGGGGACCCTGCATGCCAGTGCAGGAATCATTATCAGCATGGTTCCAGAGAGCTGGAGCACACTGAACAGGGGGATGGGAAGTGTGTAGAGAGGCACAGGTCCTCTGATCTCCACCTTATCACTGAGGATCAGCAGGGCTTTGAGGCACAACTGCTTGCTGCTTCTGAGGAGTGAGGGAACAAAAACTCATCTGCTATACAGAAGAATTTGGAAGGTTAATTCATTGAAGAGATCATCCCAGAGTGGTCTTAATAGATTAGTAGATTTTAAAGACAGAAGGGACTATTGTGATCATCTAGTCTGACCTCCTGTACAGCATAGGCCATAGGACTTCCCTGAATTAATTCCTGTTTGAAATGGAGCATGTCTTTTGTAAAAACAACCAATCTCGATTAAAAATGTACAGTGATGGAGAATTGTTCCATCATTAGTTACCCTAGCCATAAAAAATGTGCACCTTATTTTTAGTGTGAATTTGCCTAGCTTCAACTTCCAGCCATTGGAGCTTGTTATATCTTTGTCTATTAGACAAAAGAGCCTCCTATTATCAAATTTCTGTTCTTCATGAGGTATTTATAGATTGTGATCAAATCACCTCTTAATGTTCTCTTTCACACTAAATAGATAGATTCAAGGAATTCAATCACTATAAGGCATGGTTGCCTACAGGGCAGGCTTTAGACTGATTCCCCCGATTCGGGAGAATAGGGCCCCGTGCCTAAGAGGACCCCTCGCCGGCGCCTTTTTAATTTTTACTCACCCGGCAGCGCTCCGAGTCTTCGGAGCACTTTGGCAGTGGGTCCTTCACTTGCTCCGGGTCTTTGGCGGCATTTCAGCGGCGGGTCCTTCAGTGCCGCCGAAGACCTGGAGTGCCACCGGGTGTGTACAAGCGGGTGTTCGAATTGGGTCCCACACTTCCTAAAGCCGTCCCTGGTTGCCTAGCATTTAAATCATCCTTGTGGCTCATCTGTGATCCCTCTCCAATTTGTCAACATCCTTCGTGAATTGTGGACACCAGAACTGGACACTACTCGAGCAACAGTCACACCAGTACCCGCTTCTACTCAATATTCCCATGTTTATTTATCCAAGGACTGCATTGGTCCTTTTGGCCACAGCATCCCAAAGGGAGCTCATGTTCTTGCCTCCGGAGTGCCTCCCTGTGGATTTCTCTGTAAGAGTGGGAAACTGGGCCCAGAGTTTAGTTGCTGGTGCAATTTTTTGTCCTCATGGCTGGCAATGAGAGAGTGAGACATTAGAATAATCATTGCAGAGAAGACAATCTAACATGCTGAGAAGCGGGAAGAATGCCAAAGTGGAAGTGCTTCTGATTCCAGTTCAAGAGAAATAATTTAGCAATGAACTAATAATAGGTGGCAATGGCTTGTCTGAAAAAAGAGCTATCCTTCAAGACATGGATATAAAGTGGAAGATGTGGCTTTGGTCGTTGCTAAGCAGCAGCACCAGTATGATAAAAATGGAAGGTCGCACACTACAAAAGCATTAGATGTGACTGAGGGGTGAAAACTGTTTCTCTGTGGGAACTTTGTGAGGGAGAGGGAGAAGAGGAGTTTATTTTGCTAATTGGATGCAAATGTATTATTTCATCAAAAGCATAGCTCCTCTCCAACACATTTTATTCAGGACAATTTCAGCTTGGTAGGGGTGGCAGGTAGCAATGTCTCTGTCGCTGCTGTTTGTTCTGCATCTTTAAACTTTACTCCTTAAATTCAAGGCTAAGACTGAGATCACCAAGACTCTAGTGCAGGCCTGCACAACTTGTAAAGCGGCGAGGGCCATATTACTCCAAAGAAAACAGCTGAGGGCTGAAACCCCCCGACCCCACGGGAACAACCCTCCCTCCCCAGTGCCGCCCACCCTGCGGAAACAACCCCTCCTTGCAGTTGTAGATAAATCTCTGCAAGGACAATCAACAAACTTGTCAAGTGGGCTGACTAGAGAAGAGCAGACATACTGATGGCCTCGGGGGTTAGAAGCAAGCACCTTCCTTTGGGAACACCCTCTTTGCAGCATTGGGACAATACCCAGCCCAGAGAAAAGCAGCAAAAAGGACCAACGGACACAGTCCCAGATTTTGAATCTGGGAGATTTGCCCGCCTCCAGCCACTGACTCACCACTTGCCTCCTCAACCCCCGCCCCCCAAGTATAAAGCCTCGCCACCACTGCTAGCCCGCTCGGCTTGTCATCCCCCCACCCCCCCCAGCTTGCCTACTTACCCCCGCCGCTGGCCTATTACCTTCTGCCGCTGCCCCCACCCCCTGCCTCTGGCTCACCCTCACTCCCCAGCCTGCCACTGGCCTCTTCACCACCCCACCCACCCGCCGGCCGGCTGTTGTCTTGCCCCACCCCGCCGCTTGCCTACTCACCCCCCGCGGGCCACACAGTGAGCCACGCGGGCCACATGCGGCCCCGGGGGCCATATGTTATGCAGGCCTGCTCTAGTGGGTGGGTGAGAAATGAAAATGGCGTTACATAGCAATGACAGCTTATTTTTAGCCCAGAGAGCTCTCTTCTGGCCATTGCTCACAGAACAAGAACAGAATCTCTAGTTTGAAAAATTAAACATGGCTCTATCTGAAGCTTTTCGACTTCCATTTGGCCTCCTTTCTCCCACTCTGGCTTGTCCATAAACTAGCATTCCCTTCTGGAGCACTCAGTTATTTTAGGCTTTTGTTACTCCTAACATTATCCTTTTTTTTTTTAATCTCCATGTCTCTCCCCACCTGTGGCCCATCACATACAGCACTCCCCAGCTCCCTCTCATATGCCAGAGAGATGAGAAGGTAGGAAGAGCTGCAGGCTGCCAGACAGAGGACCAGCTAGGAAGCCTTCTGAAAGCAGCACTCTCAGTATCTTCCCCAGTTGCCCAGCCATTGCTGCCAACATTTTGGCATTGCTGATTTCTTCCTGGGCCTCCTGTGGCTGCAACCTCCCTCTCTTGATGGGGACACCTCTGTTGGAGTCTCTGCTGGCAGAAGCTGGCATAGATCCTGGGTCAACTGAGCATTTATTTTGAAACTAGTTGAAGGCAAAGGGTGGCAGTGCCAGGAACCTCTGCTGGTGGGTGAAAGCAGGGACCCATGGCAGACAGCACATCTTAGGAAACTTCTCCCAATGTGATTGTGGGGTTACTCTGGAGAGAAATATATGCAAAAGAGATAAAAATAATAGGAACTTGGAAACAGCAGTGACTGTAGCCAGTAAGCAGAAAGGGGGTACACATATATATAGTATCCCTGACAAAGGAAGAACTGAAATCCTAAACCCCAGCAAAGAAAATTATTCTCGCAACACCAAACCAGCCAAGGCCCCATGTACTCCTCTCTGATTACTGGCCACAGCCACCATTGTTTCCAGTTTCCTACTACTTCTATCTCTTTTGCTTAGGTTTTCCTCCAAATTAGCCCCAGAGTCACATTTGGGGAAGTTTCCTGAGATGTGGTATCTGCCATTGGTCCTTGCAGTCACCTACTGCAGAGGGATTCTGGCACTGCCTTATAGATAGCTATATCAAACTGGTGGAAGTTTTAAATAATCAAATTATGGAAATGAGGGGGAAATGAGTCTGCTGATGAAAAACTGAATGATTCAGCATGTAACATTTGCATTTACTTACCAATCCATCCATTTCATGTTGTAGGCTTTCTTGTTGAATCTGGTCTAATGTAACTGGGATCTAACTAATATTAAAAATAGTTTGATTATTATTTGTATTACAGTAGTGCTTATAGACCTCAACTGAGATTTGGGCCCGTTGTTCTGGGCACTCTATAAACACATGAGACAGTCCCTGCCCTCAAGAGCTTGCAGTCAAAATAGACAGATAAATAAAGGGTGAGAGGAGAAACAGCTTTAATAATCTGGGAAGTTTCACACTTGCATTTATTTCATATCGTAGTAACAGGATCCTCATTTTGTTGACTTTTCTACTAACTAATCTGATAAATATGCAAAGATTCTTTGCATATCTTGTGATACAGATCCTTGTATTATTCTTGTATTAAAATTCTGTGTTCTCAAGAGTCATATGATTGCATTCACTCACCACTTAATGCGCTTAATTTTAATCCTGTTGGATTTTTGCATTAAATTAAAAACCAGTCAAATTTAACTGGTATTTGGTTGATGAAATATTCAGTTTTGGCTTATTAGTTCTAGATTATATGTTAAATTTGCATATGCTGGAATAAAATTGTTTAGTATCAGCACCTAGCATCTTTATATAATCGATTCTCTTTTGTTCAAGGACTTGGCAATGAGGTTATATTCATTTTATTGCACAATATTCCCTTGGTGCTGGAATGTGCTTGTCAATTTTTGCTGTGATTGTTTTATTGATCTGACTTTTGAAATTATACATAATATTCATCTATATTTTGTTATACAATAAAGCATCTTTCCTGTAGCACATTTGTCTACCTGAAGCAAAGCTGCTACTGGCAAAACTAGACTCCCTGGGTTTCAGACTATAGAAAGACAGGGATAGTTACTATGCCCTCATAGGAGATTGTCCTGGGACTATTAGTCTTGGTCTGATGATGAAATTTAAGCATAAAAATAATCTGTTGCCTGAAACTGTTAAAATCATAGTATGCAATTGTGTTTCTGGAAGATGGAGTACCTCTAGATGTCCGTGTCTGTCGCTTGCGCTAGCATTCTTTTTAAAAAGTTTCCTTGTGTGTGTGTCATACTAACTATACAGCTTACTGATAAAGGAGAATTTCTTTCTATTGCTATGATTAAAAGCTGTCAATATTTCCACTACATACTGCTTTCTCTAAGGCAGTGGTTTTCAACTTGTGGTCTGCAGACTCCTTGGGATCTGCAAACTATGTCTAAGATGTCCAAAGGAGTCTGCACCTCCATTTGATATTTTGCAGGGGTCTGCAAATGAAAAAAGGTTCAAAAACTACTGCTCAAAGGGATTTATTTCTCAGCAGTGAAAATTTGCTCCTTCTATAGCTGAAACTTGCCCTCTGCATACAATCAACAGGGACTGCACAAGAGACTACCACATAAAAAGCAGGAGCTGAGTGGATGTGTGATTTTTAAATTGCTTGGTTTAAAAACATTTGACTGTTTCCATAACTAGTCAGGCAAGAAATTGAATATTTACACAAATGTGAATGATATTCATGAATCAAGTGACTGAAATCTTCCAATTAGAGCCTCTGAAAATTTGGCCAGTTGTTTGAAATTGACTAGTCAAAATAAATAGCCTACCCACCAACTTTTGAATAGCTAGTCCAGAATGTCAGTTATATCAGTTCAGTATGCTTGTCCAGTGTCTACAGTTATTAAGGCCACACTCATCACCACAATATCACAGTGCCTGGCAAAAACAAACACCTCTCCCCTCCCTGTAAGCCATATTGAAATGTTGAAAGCTCTTAGTTACTCTGTTTTCTGTACCTCCTCTCCATCATCCATGAGCACATTGTGTCCCCTCCCCTTTTTTCTTCTTCCTCTTTCCCACATTTCTCCTTTGACAGCTTGTGTTAGTTGAGTTATTCTGCTCTCTGGTAGGAGGTAGTTACATAGTCATGATCCAGTCTTCAAGAAAGCCATAAATGGTTAGTAACTTGCTCTGAAAATTTGCTGTTTTCCCCTTATGGTGCCACTGCAGCATTTCAAGAACAGTAAATTAGATCAAATTCTTACATGAAATGCTTAGTGTCAATATCTTATAGAAAGATATGGCTACAAAGTGAATCTCTGATAAAAAGCCATATACTATACAATTAACTTTATCTTGTGGTTAGGATATGCTATGAGAATCTATCTAAATCCAAGTGCCAAAAGTTGAATATTCAGTAATTTCTGACATTCAAAAAACTAAAAGCTGGTGAAGGAAAAGTCACAGATTTCTTCTCTTCCCCAGCCTGATGCTCCAGTTTCTGACAAATCTACTTGCATTATCACCCTTGAGAGGCAGCTTGGCCTTCCAGACGTTGACTTCACCCCTAACTACCTCTCCTAGGGTGACCAGACAGCAAATGTGAAAAATCGGGACAGGTGGCGGGGGGTAATAGGAGCCCATATAAAAAAAACACCCAAAAATCAGGACTGTCCCTATGAAATCAGGACATCAGGTCACCCTACTCTCTCCCCTCCCCATCCTATATTCTGACATCCCTTCCCCAAGTTCAAGCAAATGCTGATAACCAGAGTGAAAATAAAAAAATCAAAAGTCATAAAAGACTTTCTCTGTATGGGTATCCTGGATATTATTACTGCAGTGGAAGTGCTATGTACTAACCTCTTGGTTAAAAAGTAACAAATCTATCAGGTGAGCCAAATAAGGGGTCAGTTTGAGAGTGCTGATTGGTCCTGCAGGATAGCTCCATTGGGAGGGGACTTGCAGAAGGGAGAAGTAGAGCTCCGTATGAAAACACAAGTGACACAAGCAATACATTGATAGAATTACAGAACCCCCTCTCCCCAGAAGAGTAACCCTAATAAATGAGCGTACCCCAAAGTAATGGGCAAATCTGGTAACAAAGGTGAGGTGAGGAATAGGAGAACTACACAGGTAAAGGGGAGAAGAGGACAGCAAGATGGTGCACCAGGGAAAGTGAAGACAACCAACCAAAAATGGACAAGTCAGTAGCACAACTTGACTGCTGAGTTAACTAATACAGTTCTTGGGCCCATCAGGGGAGGTATGTGACTTTGTAGGAGGGCTAAGAGAAAACTTGGTTAAGTTTAATTGCAAGGGGAAGGTGATACTTATGCTGTTTGAATTTCTTATATAGAAAATCCAAGGAAAGGGCCAAACCAAAGACAGTCTGCCCATCTATCCACCTTAAGTATTTCTAAGGGACCTTATCATCATGGTATCTGAGTGCTGAAGTATCCAGGAGTCTCTGCTGGGGGCAGGGGTGAAGCAGTGGGGTCTGCGGACGGGCTCTCACCTGCCCTTTGCAACCTGAGCCAGGAACGGGACACGCTAGTTGCATTCTCAGCTCCCCAGCCCCGTCTCGCCTCTGCCCCCCCGCGCTGCCATTGATAGAAATCAATATTCTTATTTTAATGGAGTTAGTTCAGGGGTTGGTTCTTACACTTTTTTTCATAGTCCAAATCACATTTTAACAGTGAGATTGTCATTTGGACACATCCACTCCAGTTTGCCATAGGGCAGATTTTCTCCCCTTCACAACCACATAAAACCCCTATGACAATTGCTTACATGGAGAAATATTACTAGAGAAGTCTCCAATATATTATTTACCTTCTTTAATTGATAAAGCAATTATAAAGAAGAGGTGAGCCACCCAAGGACATCAGCTAGCTTTGTGAGAACTGTCATTCTGGGATATATTAACAGGAGAATCAGATGTCAGACACAGGAGGTAATTGTTCTCCCCTTCTCAGCACTGGTGAAGCCTCACTGGGAGTGATGTGTCCAGTTTTGTCCCCCTCTCTGTGTCTGTCCTTTCCTCTTTATACCCCTTTTCTAGTCTCCTCCATCCCACTCGCTACAACTTTCCTTCTTTTGCCCTGTAAAATATTGGCATCAGATGCTTGTTTTACCTCTCAGAGAAAGATTTGATCAAACTGGAGAGAGACCAGAGGAGACTAACAAAAATGATAAGAGATTTAGTAAATGTGGCCTCTGAGGAAAGGTTGAAAGAACTGGGCATGTGTTTAGTCTAAAAGAAGACTGAGGAGGGATATGATAAGTCTTCAAATATGGAAAAGGGTGTTATAAAGACTACAGTGATTATTTTTTCTCCATGTCCACCAAGGGCAGGACAAGAAGAAGTAATCGGTTGTTTGCAGCAAGGGAGATTTAGGCTGAATATTAGAAAAAAACTGTCTAGCTATAAAGATAATTAAGCTTTGGAATAGGTTACCTAGGGGGGTTTTGTAATCCCCCTCATTGGAGGTTTTTAAGAACATGTTATACACCTGTCAGGGATGGTCTAGTTATACTTAATCATAGTCACAGAGCCATAGTGTTTAGGGCCTCAAGGGATCATTGGATCATCTAGTCTGACCTCCTATATGTCACAGGCCACCAACAGCACCCAGTACCTGCACTATAAACCCAGCAACAGAAATGAGACCAAGTAAATGAGACCCATAGGCAACTAGACTATTATGTGCCACAGGCAAAGTATAAGAGGAACTGAAGTGCACCAATGCCTGAGGCCCCTGAAATAGCAGAAAATTAATTAGGTGAGATATATCCAGATGATCCCAGCCAGGGCCAGCTCCAGGCACCAGCAAAGGAAGCAGGTGCTTGGGGCGGCACATTTGAAGAGGTGGCATTCTGGCCATTCCTGGGGCAGCACATTTCAATGGCCTTTTTTTTTTTTTTTTTTGGCTTCAGCAGCTCCGGCCGCAGCTTTTTTGTTGTTGCTGCTTGAAGCGACAAAAAAGCTAGAGCCGGCCCTGATCCCAGCAAGTAAAGTGGGATCGGGAAGGAATTTTCCTCCAGGTCAGATTTGGCAGTGACCTCAGGAGGCAGGATGGTTTTGCCTTTCTCTGCTGTATGGAGTGTGGGTCACAAAATGGGATTTGCCGGGATTAATCCTGCCTTTGTGTGAGGGCTGGATTAGATGACCTCTTGTAGTCCTTCCCAGCGCTCCATTTCTATGAGTCCATGACAGCAACAAGCTCTTTGGGGCAGGGACTTTCTTTTTGTTCTGTTTGTACAGCCCTTAGCACAATGGGGTCGGGGTCCCTGACTAGGGCTCTTAGGAGAATGACTGCAGTGCCAATAAATAATATTAATAATTAATAATAAATAACAGCCACTCCCTGGATCCCAGTTTGGAGACCACTGAATTACATAAGGTCCCTAGACAACATTAAAGATGTAGGGCCAAATCAACTGAGTTCAGTAGTTACTGCCCATGTAGAGGCATCCTTGGACCAGGGCAGAAGGTGGTAAGGGCCAAGGATTATCACTGATTAGGCTTTATTTGTGGCTAGACTGTAAAGGGACCTGCATGTCCACCCCAGTTACAGCAGATGAGGTGCCCCAGCCAAGGGACAGGACAGCCAGAGTGTTTCAGCCGCTTGACCATAAATCACAACCCCCCCGCTCATTCCCTCTCTTTAGAGGTTAGAGCCCCGCGGCGTGTGGAGGGGGTTGCTGGGAGGTGTGTGTGAAGCAGTGGGCGGGCTCCCACCTGCCCTTCGCAACCTTAGCCGGGGACGGGACACGCCGGCCGCGTCCTCAGCTCCCCAGCGCGCTGCCATTGGCGGGCGCGGCCGGGAGCGCGGGGGCGCTGTCAGACTCCGGCGGGCCGCGAGGGAGACGCGAGCGGCAGCTGCTCCGGGAGCCCCAGCCGAGCCGAGCCCGAGCGCGGGACCCGAGGCGGCGCCATGGGCGAGAAATGCGACGTGCTCGTTGTTGGGGGCGGCATCTCAGGTCAGTGCAGCAGCCCCGCTCCGGACACACCCGGCGGGGGGTCCCAGCCTGCTCCCTCTGCGCGCGGATGCAGCTGGGAGCAGGGCGGATAAACTCGCGCCCGTCTGCCCTGGCTGGGGGGAGGCAGGTGCCGTTTGCAGCAGCCCGGGGCTGGGAGCCGGCTCTCGGCGGGCCGGGGTCAGCCCTGCGGGGAGAGCTGGGGCAGGAAACTCTGCGTCTGTCGGTGGCATTGCGGGGCCGCCTTCGCGCTGGGTGGGGCTGGACATTGCCTCGTTCAGCCGCTCCTCTCCGTAGAGCTGACATTTGTCTGCTGGAGGAGCCGCTGCCCTGCCTTCATCCCCGCGGCTCCCCTCCTGGCCTAGCTCCGCTCCACAAGTGCAAGGGGGGGTTTCAATGCTTGGTAGTAGCCTAGGACACCTTGTTTAATGGCCCACCACATACCTTAGTACACACACGCTCATTACCCAAACTAGTGTACTAGAACTTAGCTCATTATGCATACCATCTAGTGTTTTTCCTGAGCACCCAAACCAGCTACAAGCACTTTCTTCATAGCTCAGCTCTTTCGATGGACCAAAGTGCACTTTGCACAGAAACACACCTGACTGTAGGAACTGCATTTCTGAAACTGGAAAGGCTTATTATTTAGGTAGGCTAGGAAAAAAACAAGAGGGGAAATCTGTCGCCAAATGTTTTCTTGTCACAGGCGCTTGATGCAGCAGTGCATTCTGTCAGCAAACCTAGAATACTTACAGTTTATCATGTATTAGCTCACTAGAGCTGAGTTAATGGGAAAAATACTTTTTGCAAGAATGAATACATGTGTAACAAAGAGTATGCTCACTTTCTTCATGAAAGAAGTATAATTAGAAGATTCACTACCCCTGAAATGTGGCTTGGGTTGAGGGTGAAGCATGGGTGAAGGGAGGGGATTGCTTCTATGTTTGCTCTGTTACTGAATGTCAGTAAATATTGCATTAAAAAGGAAATGGAGCACCCATGGGTGAGAAGATGATGATGTCTAACACGGGGGCTAATCTGGTATTTATGCAGCTTTTTGTCAAGCACACTCTCACTGCAATTGATGTAACCGTAAAATCCTAGCAAAGTCAGCAAGATTGAGAGGTCTGCTTTGCCACAGGTTTCATAATCAAATTGTTTCTTAACACTATTATCAAGTTCTTGTTACATTTTGAATCAAAATAGCACTCTCCTGTGGCAGCACTCTATAGAACTCAATAAAGAATTGAGAGCTGCCCTGAAAACCACATAGCACTTATTTCTACAAGCTGTCTAGGGAGGGTGACCATCAACTACTCTACCTCTACCTTCCCACCCCTTCCAGGACTGCATGCTAGTGGTTCCTCATGGATCTCTAATGTGCTACATACATTTTACTTCAGACAGTACCTAGGTATTTTTCTAAAAGCAGCTGATGGATGCCTCTATTATCATGTTGATTGAAGAGGATTGGAGAGCTGTTGGCATAGTGTAACCATGCTGGTTCTGGCGGGACCCAACTGTGAGTGCCAATTCAGGACAAATTGCTTCAAGCAGGGCAGTTACAGCCCAAGGCTGTTTTTTTTCCACCTGTAAGGCAAACCAAAGCAGCCAAACAGAGAAGACTTCGGTTTTACCCCACTGGCTAACCACAAGTCACACAAGCAATTCCCTTAGACACTCCAGTTTCCCAGTATCACCACCAGTGCCGCTCGTTATGGGGACAAATGGTTATGAAAACCAATACCCCAGTAAAAGAAAAAAGGTTTTCTTGATCCCAAAGGACCAAGTCACAGACTCAGGTCAATATTCAAATCAGATCTTACCCACAAATCACGCTGTTGCCAATCTTTTAGAATCTAAAATCTAAATTCATAAAAGGAAAAAGATATAGATGAGAGCTAGAATTGGTTAAATGGAATCAATTACATACAGTAATGACAACGTTCAGGCTTGTAGCAGTGATGGAATAAACTGCACATTCAAATCAAGTCTCTGGAGTACATCCACAGCTGGGATGGGTCATTCAGCCCATTGTTCAGAGCTTCCGTTTGTATCAAAGTCTCACCAGAGGTATGAAGCAGGATTGAAGACAAGATGGAGGAACTGCAGCAACTTTTTATATTCTCTTGCCATATGGTCTCTACTTTCTTTGTCCCAAAGACAAGCTGTCCATCACATGGCATGGAAAAACCTCAGAGTTCTGTCCATAGGCAGTTCCCTGCATATCTTGCTGAGTCACAAGGTGTATCTGCCGTCTTTCAATGGATCAATTGTATAGCTGATGGTCCTTAATGGGCCATCAAGCAGGCTAGGCAGAGCTGACACCAACTTGTCTGGGGTGTCACCCAGAAGCATAGCACAAGTTTGAAATACAGACAATATAGAGCCAATACTTATAACTTTAAATACAAAAAATGAAACATACATACAGATAGCATAGTCATAATCAGCAAACCATAACCTGGTCTTAGACACCTTATTTGACCCCCTTTATATAAGATTTGGTGCCACTACAGGACCTTGGTTGCAACAATGATCTATACGGTCCCAGTTTGTCAATGACGTCATACATGGATCTTATGGATTAATGAAAAACGAAGTTGAAAGTACAGGTGGACGAACTAGCTCTTATGAAATACAGAGCTGGCTCAAGGCTTCTCTTGTTTTCTGAGTCAGACGCTTCAGGATTGGCAAAGGGGACCCTGTAGTCAACCTCCAGTCAGGGCCGGCTCTGGCTTTTTTGCCACCCCTCTCAGGCCGGGCGCCGGCGGGGAAGGCGGCATGCCTGCGGTCCCGCTCCCCCGGCGGGGGCGTCGGCGGGGAGCGCGGCATGCCCGCCGCCCCACTGCCGGCCGGGGCGATGTCGCGCTCCCCGGCCGGAGCGCCGGTTGGGAGGGCAGCATTCCCGTGGCCCCGCTGCCCCGGCCGGGGCGCCGGCGGGGAGGGCGGCTTACCCAGGGCACTGTGGCCCCGGCCGGGACGATGCTGCTCCCCGCTGCCCCGGCCGGGGCGCCGGTGGAGAGGGCGGCATTCCCGCTGCCCCGGCTGGGGCGATGCCGCGCTCCCCAGCTGCCGGGCACCAGCAGGGAGCGCAGCATCCCCACTGCCGCCCTGGCTGGGGCGCCGGCGGGGAGGGCGGCTTCCCTGCTGCCCGGGCCCGGGGGCCGGCGGGGAGCGCGTATTCCCCGCTGCCCTGGCCGGGGCACTGGCGGGAAGGGCGGCTACCCTGCTGCTCGGGCCGGCGGGGAGCGCCTTCCCCGTTGCCCTGGCCGGGGCGCCGGCGGGGAGGGTGGCTTCCCCAGGGCGCCGTGGCGCCGGTCCCCCTGCCGGGGTGATGCTGCTCCCCGCTGCCCCGGCCGGGGCGCCGGCAGGGAGGGCGGCTTCCTCGCTGCCCCGGCCGGGGACCTGCGGGGAGCGCGTCTTCCCCGTAGCCCCGGCCGGGGTGCTGCCTGGGAGCGGGGCTGGCCCGCGGCTCCGCTGTCCCAGCCGGGACTGGGAGCGGGGCTTTCATGCGGCCCGCTGCCCTAGCTGGGAAGAGTTTTTTTTTTTTTTTCCAAACAAACAAACAAACAAAAAAACACCTCAGTGCCGCCTCCCTCCAGGTGCCGCCCCAAGCACGTGCTTGGTTGGCTGGTGCCTGGAGCCGGCCCTGCCTCCAGTGCCCATACTTTCTAGTAGAGACCTGCTGTGGGGTCCAGCTTGTTTGACAGTTGTTAATAGAGCCCAAGCAATGTTGCACTCACTTTTTGTGCACTCTGGGATGCCTCTGTCAAGGGAAGCCCTGAACATGCAAAATGTAACTGCAGTGGTGCCCAGGAGCCAGCTAAGTGGATGCCATGCTGTACCCTGCAAGGAGTTCTGAACATGAGGAATAAAGCTTTCCTACAGCAGCAGCAGAGTGAAACATACAGCTGAAAGGATATTTATCATTGTTATTAGTATGGGAGTAACTATACTAATGCCTGTGTTAAATCTTCAAGCATGACCTATGTGAACTAGCTTTCTTCAGAAGTCTGAACAGGCTTAGCGTGAGCCGATTGCTCATGCAATTAATAAAATTGCTGTGCTTTCTCCAAACAGCTTGACTTCTTAGTTCTTACTAAATGCTACAACATAGACTATTCCTGCCTTCTTCGTTTGTTTTACTACCCAATCATGCATTTGTTGCACATGCAAAACTCCCATGTTGTCGACGGAAGCTTTACCTACACAAGGAATGCAGGATTTGTAGAATGCAAGTTTTACCTACACAAGGAATTTCAGTATTGCTGTGAGGGAGCGCAAGTCAGACAGCACTAATTTTAAAACTTCTGGGATTTTACCTGTTTGGAGGAGGAAGAGAGGTAGGAGGAGTGAAAGGGAAAGTGAAAATGTGAATGGAAAGCCCTGAAAATGGGCTAAATTATTTTAAGATATTCTAAGCATTTGTCCAGAAAAGCCCCTCAGTAGTCCCATTAAAAGCAATGGGATTGCTAATGTGTTGAAAGTTAAGCCCATGCTTAAATTCTCAAATCAACCAGGAACTTATTCCATAACTAGGAACAAATAAATACATCTGTGCACTTGTTACAAAGCAAATCACAAACATCTAACTTTTTGCGTGACATTTTTATTTCTACTATTTGCTTTTTATATCTTATCCATGTAGGATTTTTTTTAACCATCATATTTAAGGGTGTAATTTACAAATTGGGCTTCTTCCATATGCAGTGTCAGTTTCAGAGACCTTCCTAAGTAGTGTTCAATTAACTTAAAAGTTATCTATTTGTACAGACTACTTTTTATGGCACTTGACACTAGATGCACTAACAAAATGATCCAAAACCAGTTCTGTGATGACTACATTTTATTAATTATTAAAAGTTCCAAATACTTGATATATCTGCAGTTTTCTGTTTGCTGATTTTTGTTAAACTGTCAGCAAAAAGAAATCACTAGTATTTTGTAAACTAAGAATGATTCTGAGACTTTGGCTAATTTTTAAATCATACCTTATTTCACACTGAAAGGCTATTATAGTAAATTTTACTGTAGTTTCCAATCATATCTTCTAAATGAAACAGCTTTCAGTAGCATGTTTTTAGACAGCATCAGTGCTATGGGTCCATTCTGCTTAATGAGTGGAGTCAGAGTTCAGCACAACATAAATAGTTTTTTTAAATATAACTTTGTTTTTTCATTGTTGCCTTGGGAACATTTGTGTGGAATTCCTGTACAGCTTCTATAATAAATTCTGAAAAAACGGTCAAAACCCAGGCAGAGATGAGGTGGTTTATGCTGTTCAAGCAATGGCTTCATTCTTTGCTACCTGCAGACAGAAATAAATAATGGGGGTTACAAGGAATCACTTTGCTTTGTCATTGTAAGGATTAAGTCAGTCCTTCTCCAAAACACTCTACCTTCTCTTGGCCTAATAACGCTAGTCCTGCACTCCAAGAGATGTTAGCAAAATAACACACACACGCATATCCACAAAGAAAGTGGAACCAAGCAAAATATTAAACACCTTCACTCACTCATTTATCTTCAGTTATTTCCTACCAGCCATCCTCCACCTATGAGTTTTCTATCTAGCTTTTAAAATCCTTGGGGGCAGTGACCTTGTATTTGTACTTGTTTGGGAAGCACCTACCACACTTTTGAATGATAAAATAATAGTTATGTCTCCAGGCTCTTGGTGAGAACACTAAGTAGAGTGTCACTTAGGGCCAGTTGCTGTGCGGTTGTGTTGGTTCCATTGGGAAATGGAACAGATCAACTTTAAAGCAAGTCACATTACTGAGTCCAGATTTGTCCCCAATCCAGATTGAATGGGTCATTCCTCCACAAAGGCATTGCCTTCACACTACAGGAATAGCAGCCAAGTCTCTTATTCTTCAGTTTTTTCATGTCTTCTGGTGTAGGGTGACCAGACAGCAAATGTGAAAAATCGGGACAGGGAGTGGGGAGTAATAGGAGCCTATATAAGAAAAAGCCCCCAAAATCAGGACTGTCCCTATAAAATCGGGACATCTGGTCACCCTATTCTGGTGAGACAGGCATCATTAGATCCACTGAGGCAAAATGCTCAGGAAAAGTTTGAACTATCCTTGATTTAGCAGTTACAGAAACCAGCAAAAAAGAAGGCAAAATACAGGTGGAAATGCCTCATTTGCAGTGCTGATCTAGCGGTGTGAGCAAACATACAAAACAGATTCCTTCCAATGATGTTTGTTATTTAGATGCATACAAATGCTTTAAAAGTATGCCTCTCCATAATACTCTAGCCACCCTTGACAAGCAGCTCCATCTGTCGTAGCCTCTTTACATCCAGATTTAGATAGGAGATTCTCAACCTTTAGGAATGGAAAGGATCTATTAGATCTTAGGCCACAACTTTGCCAGTTCCTTATAATTCAGAGCCATCGCAGTCAGTGTCCTCCTAGTAAGGTGAGGAGATTCTAACCCAAGATGCTACTCCCCCAGTTTAATCATTTTTAGGCTCTTTTAGTATAGAAGTTTGTTGAAAAGCAAAGAATAAAATTTAACAGCTGGATGATTCAGCTGCTAACTCGGTAATGAATATCTGCTCTTATCCATATCCTTCAGGGTAGGCTAGATAGACTCACGCTAGCTCTGCCTGTGCTACCACATTACAAAGAACCGCACGGATGTGGTGCCACAGGTGGTGGCTTGGGCTAGCCACCCAAGTCCAGGCCTACCTGACACCCTGGGTCTGAGCTCAGATGACTAGCCTGAGCCACCACCTGTGCCACAACGTCCACACTGCTATTTTTTGTGTGCTAGTTTGAGCGAAACTAGCCTGAGTCTGTCTACTTGAGCTGGGAAGCTCGTTCCCAGCTGGAGCGTGAACATACCCTTAGAGCAGTGTTTCCCAAACTTGGGACGCCGCTTGTTCAGGGAAAGCCCCTGGCGTGCCCGGCCGGTTTGTTTACCTGCCGCGTCTGCAGATTCGGCCGATCGCGGCTCCCACTGGCTGCCGTTCGCTGTGCCCGGCCAATGGGGGCTGCGGGAAGCGGCGGCTAGTTCGTCCCTCGGCCCGGGCTTTCCCTGAACAAGTTTGGGAAACACTGCCTTAGAGGCTAAAGAACCTATTGTTGTGGCTTGTTTGAAGATTTCAGGCCATCTCTTAATGCAATTATTAAGCCAACTAAGAAAGCAGAGGAACAGGAGGCATTAGTCTCTTCCTGTGGGAAGATGTAACAACCAAAATGATATGGCTGTTCATCTTGCAGTTTTTAAGGGGGTTGTAGCAACCAGGCAAGGTACTAACAAACTTCAACAGGTCTTTATTTTAAGGTGGAAACCTCTTTACCAAGCTGCTGCCTCACCCTCGGTAGCTCTCACTCCGCCTCCTCAACTCCCCCGCCCTTCCTGTTTCCTGGCCTTTCAGACTCCCAACAGCCAGTGCTCCTAGTCCTAATAATTACAAGCAGCATCTAAATACCACAAAGGGTCAGATTCTATAGGGTAGAACTTCTGCTGAAGTCACTGGAGTTTCTGTGTATGGAATGACTGAAGAAATGGGCTCTATTTGGGAAGAAACTCTCCTGATTTAAAAATGTATTTGTGAAAGCACCAGGCAGTACATTATATAATGCCATTTGATCCTAACAAAAATTTAGCACAGGATGTGTAAGAAAGCTTAAACTCTTTTGGGGATAGATTTGTCTTTTACTTTAGAATCAGCTGTTTGCTCCTGAAGAGATTCCTAGACAGAAAGATGGAGACAACTATGAGAAAAGCAATGGAGCTCCCACCATACCAGCTGAGAGCCTTAATTTATGTGATACCAGTGGCAATAGCTACTTTACATGGATTTTTGGAAATCTCTTCAGAGTGTAACAGTTTCTCTAAATTTCCCAGTAGTGTTTTCAGAACAGCCTTCCTTTTCCATCTCTTGCTGTTCAGATTGCTTTAACAATGAAATTTAGGTGGTTTCTTGGCTTTAAAAGAGGCTGGGTTAAAAGAGACTATAAATCTTTAAGCTAACATGACAGAAGCATCTTTTCTTTCTCAGCATGAGAAACCTGACATGTCTACTTTGTTTAAACCAAAAACTACTGGAAGAAAAAAAATTCAACCGAAATTTTTGATCTATAATTCTATGTATTTAGAGCATGATGGTACCATGAGACTATCCTCCTCTTTCTCCTAAGACTTGTTTACTGTTTATATGATGCTTGAATGCATTGCGTACTTTCTATAGCTCTCACTATATCTGCAAGCCAATAAAAATGTACTTTATCAAAGCAGGTCAGATGTACTAGTAGTAATATATGATGATGTTCATCCCATTTCTCAGAAGACCTCAGTAGAGGACAACCTGTCACTCTTCAAGGATAAACTGGTGTATGTTGCAGCAGGACTATAGGTGATCTAAGCTTATTTACCTCTTTTGTCCTGGAAAGTAATTTAGACTTTTCTGATATCCCACTTAGTGGTGGGAGGAGAGAGGCGGGACGATGGCATTTTTTTGTCATCATTCAATAGCTTTGATGAGAGCAGTATTAATGTAACTATCTCCAAAGTATAAATTATAAGATATTTATGCCAGATATTTCACTGTTTAAAAATATTAGGGTGGATGAAACAACCTTAAATGTGTGAAGCAGTCCCTGTGAGTGTAGTCCTTCAGAATGTCAATTAGTCCTTCAGAATGCCAATTATGTCTGCTCTTATACCCATTGATCAAGGGAATTTCTAGCATCATTAGATTTAATGGTCCTCTACATCCATATCCCCACTGCTCTCTTTCATCAAAGGTTCTTCCTTTTGTCCTCGGTTGCCTTCATTTTCACTACAAAGTGAAATGAGACTAAATATCTGGAACCTGACATTTGGCCTCTCAATGGTTCCTTGTATATTCATAAATATGATGATAGTAACCAGCAATAAACCGTGTACAGCAAACAGGTCTATTATGTTGTATCAGGATGACTTGGTAATCAATGCACATGTCAAATAGGCAAAATGTCTAGGCCTGTTTCAATCAATGGGCCTGGTAGTGGATTTTGAAAAAGTCTTCCACTATAATTGCAAAAGATAGATGCATCAGCAGGAAAAGCTTTTACATTATCATCATCATGAGAAAGCATTCAGAATATACACCATTATTAGACAAACTGTGTTCATTGACCCTGCACATAGAAATAGAAATTACTTCATTTATGATATATTTGGCATCTAGGTGCTATGGTGATTGGAACTTTTTTTTTTTTTGAAAAAAAGAATAAGGTAGAAGACCTACTCTTTGTATGAAGAATTCACTGGTGCCTGTTTTGGATACACATACTGGAAGAATCCACATCTTTTGTCTATAATGACTGATGCCAGTGTTATGGACTGCAAAAATGCATAAAGGTAGAGAGATTACACATGTGAATTATACAAGAAGGCTTCACATCATCAACCTGTTTAGGCTAAAAGCTATTAATCAGTCTCACTTCACTTTCAAGGGTCAGATAATAGAACATTTTATTAAGAATGGACAACTCATCAGTGGTGTCTAACATTTTATGAAATAGTGGATGAAGCACTATGTGGAATAATCCTTCACTGACAGTGGGATAGATTAGATGACATCATAATTTTAAAATCTCTGTGTTTTTATGCTACTGCGCGGCAGAAAGACCTTGCACTTATCAGGTTTAAAGCACCTTTCTGCATTCTTACGTATGCTTGACTAGCCAAGTCAACATTACTAATCTGATCCAGATTTGCTAACAGAGCAGGATGGATTGATTTAAATCAAAGCCAGTCACCAATTTTAATTGTGATTTAAATAAGTAAGCAGGAAACATTGATATAAACAGTTGATTTTAATGTTGTTTTGCATCTGTACTTTTTAATAATGTTCCTAAAGAAAGGTTCATTCTCTTTGTTTGTTTGGTATAATCATTAAAGCATGTTTATTTGCAACTCAGTTTAGCCTTTACACTATATTTGGCACTTCTTTTTGCTTACATTATATCTATACACATTTATTTAAGGAATTATATTGTCTAATATACATTTTATTCAGAGTCTGAATTTTTACATTTATTACTAAGTTAGAAAATGGTGACGGTTGCATTTCTTATTCATTAGATTTTTTTTAATTACTTTGGATTTTTGTCAAGCTGCATTTGGATGGAAATTGGCATTCAACTAAAAATGGAGAAAAACAGCATTTTAAAGTTGTTTTCTATTACGGTAGTTAAATAAAGCTAGCTTAAATGTGTTGAATCATTGAGAAAAAAGTTTATCACAGTAGATTTTGCATTTAAAACTAACTGATTTATTAAACAAAGGAAATATTAATTGTAGTTGGTGAATTGATTGATTGTTTCTGGTCACCATTGGCCAGATTTTCAGAGGTTTTTGGGTGCCTAAAGATGTAGATGCCTAGTGGGAGTTTTAAAAACACCTAAGCAGGTTAGGTGCCTAATTCTCATTGATTTCAATGGGAGTAACTGATTTTTATCCACATTGAACAGAGGTCATGTGGGTTCAATAAGATCTCTGGTGGGCCATGTGGTCTTTCTATCCAGTTTCTCCTTTTCCTTCATCATAATATCTACTCACCACTACAAAGTTAGTGTCAGTGTACATATAGTTTTTATACCACATACTCAACTTGTTACCCCTTGGGCGACAGTCTCATTCAAATCCAGCCAAGAACTAACCAGTAATATTTATTCACGTGGTTATAAGGACACCGATTGCTAGACGGAGTTTAGTTTTAATATCTTCTGAAAGGACATTTTCCTTACACAGCAAGATAGCTTGCAACATGGTACTTTAATATAATATTAAAGACACAGGGTGAAATCCTTGCCATATTGAAGTCAACAGGAGCTTTGCCATTAGCTTCAATGGAAGAGGATTTCACCCACAGTGTAGAAGCATAAAAATCTGCATCTTTCTAATGACCTACACTATTTTAAATAACACTTTTAACTGAGTCTCTGCTCTACAGTAGGCAACTATGTACAAAAAATGTGTGTGTACACATACACTGAGCATGTGTTGCAAAGCTGGGGAAAGCTAAAACCCACATATTGGGAAAGTTATCAGTCAGCCTTCAGACTATAAAAGAGCAAAGGTAAGCAAGATGCTTTCCAAATTCTAGAGCTGAGTTTTCTTAGAAAGTAGGACTGGGCAGAGGAAAAACTGTCTCAACTTTGTCTCAAAGTTCAGCTCGTTATTTACTTAAGACACAAATTGCAACCTTAATTTTATTTCAGTAGATTTTTCAGACTCTCTGATTCAGCTCTAATTCTGGGCTTTGATATTAAAGGTCTCCATTTGATCAAGTGGTCAGCAAGTTTGGATTCTCAGTAAAACTACCTTTTATTATGGCATGTCTGTGCACAAACATCTTGCATATTTGCAGTATTTGCAGCTAGTCATTAGAAATTCTAATTGTATCAGAGCTGACACTATGCTAAATGTTTTGGGGATTTTTTGGGGGTGTCTCAGAGATAGTCATAGGTAAATAGTAACAAATCTGAATGCCACGTTTCCAGTGAGGTACATGTAAAGGCAACTTACTTTGCCATCTTGGGCACAAATGAGTTGCAACCAGTAGCGTAGCCATGGGGGGAGCAGGGGGAGTGGCCACTCCCCCTGTGAGCAGAAGCGGCGCCTTAAAAAGGAAGCAGCGCTGCTTCTTTTTAAGTGCCGCTTCTTGCACTCACCCGGCGGCGCTCTGGGTCTTCGGCGGCTTTTCGGCAGCTGGTACCACCGAAGACCTGGATCGAGTGAGGACCCACCGCTGAAGTGCCACCGAAGACCTGGAGCGCCGCCGGAGGCACCACCGGGTGAGTACAGGGGGAGCCTGGGGAGGCGCCTTTTTATAGCGCTGCTCCCCCTGTGCTCCGGACCCGCCTACACTACTGGTTGCAACATTGTCCTGTCTCTCTTTCAACTTTCTTTCTCCTCTCTGTTTTCTCTTTTTCTCTTCTCTTAGTTTTTATCAAAACTGCAAAAGTCAAGAGTTCACCAACAGATCCAGTTCTGTGTCTCTGGGAACACTGGTCTCTCTTTAATTTCTGGTTACAGCAAAAGCAACAATAATTCTAGAGACATACTTTTCCCTGTGCGGCTATCAACCCCACTCTTAGCTCCCAGCCACTTAAGCACTGTGGTTCTCTATGATGTCTTCTCTTTGTGTGCAGTTGTAATGCATTACCATGTTGTTATGACAGCTGCAGACACCAACTGCCATATTTTATCTTTATTATTTATTTATTATTTATTTTATATCTGGATTGTAATAAAGTCTAGAGTTCCTAGTCAAGGTAAGGGCTCCATTTTGCCAGGTGCTGTACAAACACATAGTAGAAGGTTCTATGCCACCCGTACTAGGATTGCCAAACAGATCTTGTTAGTTTGATAGTCCCCAAGATACAGCTGGTAAGTGGATAGGATGCAGTCCAAAGAATTGTGGCCAGAAGCTGAGGTGGCTTGTTTGTTGTGCACATATAGAAAAGGAAACCTGAGCACTGCAGGTTCAGACTGCAGTGATGTCTCAGAAGAAATAAGCTGCCAATACTTTTATGGTACAATAAACCATTCAGGAGTTTATTACATGAATAGCTAAGGATGTGTATGCATAATTTCAGCACAAGCTAATGATGGACTTGTCACATCTTCAGGGTAACTGCACCTCTCCCTCACTCCATGATACCCACTTAGGTCTCAAGCCTCCAGCCATCATCACCTCTCTATAGGTAGAGTCCTGTGACTCTCCTTCTAGGGGGATTTACAGCCTCCCTTTTATTCACTGTGATTATCCCAACAGATCTGAGCTAGCTCAGAACTTGCAGTATTGTTCTCTCTCTCAAAGGTTAAGACAGTAGTTTACCAGAGACTAAATATCCTACACGGGGCACAGTACATTTATTTTAGGACAAAAGCATTATGCAGAAAAACATATGATAAAACAATAAAAGGTCTAACCACATGCTAAGCTTACCAGAGGTCCCCCCATGGGATCTTCCTCATGGAAACACTAGTAAATTCAGTCCTTCACGCCTTTCAGCAGGGTTTGCTTCCTCTCCCCTTTGGTCAAAGGGGAATGTCAATTGTTGGATGAAAATGAGGGCCTCTTGGTGAGTTTAAGCTGACACTTTATACCAAAAATCTTTCTTTGATCCCTGCGTCTCTTGAACCAGTCTGAAGTAGCATACGCAATTCATCCCAGGGGCTGGTATTTCTTTGGAGTTGGCTACCTGTCCTATGGTCTGCAGTAATTACCCCTTTCCCCCACTGATTTTAGTTCCTGGAAGGAGCTTGGTAATCTTTCCCAACCAGACAGCATACAACACCTGGCAAACAGAAATACAGATAATATTTACAAAGTTTTTACATTAGTCTCAAAGCTATGCCTGTGTTCGTCATATCTGGCTTAGGATTTGTGAGTGGTTTCATCATAAGGTCAAAGTTTCTTCTTATAAAACTATCAGAGTTTAGTGAAGCTAGGTGGTATTGGTCAAATTCCCATCGTCATGGTTTGGTTCTGTTGCAGTAAAGCTGATAGCTGTAGTTTAATATTTCTATTACTTAAAGATAAGATAGTGGTATTGTCCTTACTGCCAGTTCCACGAGTTGTAAGAATACATTTGTCCTAGTATTTCATCATAGTTTTATAGTAGTTACTGTACTGAACTAACTGAACTTTGATTTTAATGACAAAATTCAATGTTGCGTACAAAACCATTACTCGGTAACGTTACAGAACTTAAAAGTGGGTGTGACAGATGTGAGACATTGGAAGCATGGAAACTTCAAAGACTATTATTTTGAGATGTACCAGACACTAGGGGCACATGCAATATTCATAGACTCTTGTATCAGTAAGCATTATACATGTCTTTGTTTTCCTGGCTCACCAGGTGGGTTTCCTGTGGAATCTGGAATAAATAGGGGGTGACTAATGAAAAGTCCCATTGCCAATTATGCAGCTACCCAGCCTTTGAAGTTTTACCCCTGGGGAAAGGGGCATTGACTGGTTTTACCTGTTTTAAGAGCCTGGGGAACAAAGGCCCAAAAGTATATAAAGTGTCAGCCCCAACTGACTCCAAGATGAGTCTTCATTTGATCGACAAACTGACATGAAACTTTAACCAAGAGGGTCAAACCCTGCTGGAGGGCATTGAAGGACTTCGGAAACTTGCCAGAGTCTCCCTGTGGAAGATGGGTGACACCTGATAGACTTAGCATTTCTGTAGACTGTTTATTAAATTATTGTAATGTTTTTGTCCAAAATATATGCTTTGTGCTTTGTAAAAGCTGGCTGGTCACTGGTAACCCTGTCATAGCCCCTGGGTGTTGGAGGTGAGGGCAGAACTGCAGGCACTGGACTCAGGTCAGACCTCAGTGGGATACGCACAGTGAATTGCACAGGGACTGCAACCCTAAAATTCTGGTATGGAGGGAGAGGAATGCAGGTACCTGCCCATAGAGAGGTGATGTCTGGAGGCCTGAGACCTAAAGGGGCTCCTTTGAGCAGACCATGGAAGGGGCAGAGGTGTAGTTAACCCCAGAACTGTTGACAGTATGTGAAAAACTTCCTTCAATTTTGCTTTGCAAAGAATGTATCCTGGTGCACTCACAAGCACACAGTTAAGCTATTTGTATTGTCAGTGTATGTGCAGTGAGGATGTGCAGTGTGTGCTGATAATGATCTAGCCGTGCTGTTAAACTGATCATACAGTGTATTGTGCTTCCTGTGGTGTAAAGTGGATTTTCATGTGGGATAGACTTGTGCAAAACCGATAAAAAGCCAAATAACACTGAGGCCAATGGGATTGTTACCTGAGTAATGACTGAACGATTTAGACCTTTGTGATTTAAACTGTGAACATTTAGGATTCTTTTAAATAAATTGTCCAAATTTTTGTACTTTAGTGGTCACAGATCACGTTGCCCAAGATTTGAAGCATTTATCTGGGAATTCTGCATGTGGCTCAATGGAGTGTAGCAGATTTAGCCAGGCCCCTTGTAAGTACATTCTAATGTCTAGAAGTTATGGTTGGGATTTTTAAAGGAGCCTAAGGGAGTTAGGACCCAAATCTCATTCACTGGAATTTTGATGCCTTAATCTCTTAGCCCATGTCTAGATTAGGAGTTCTTTACTGGTATAAGAATGCCATTATACAATACCAGCACTGCACTCCTAGTGTGGACGCAGCTATACTGGCAAAGCTGTGCTTTGTAATGGTATAGTAATACTACCCCTCATGAGCGAGACAAGGGACACTGGTAAAAGAAGAGCTTTGCTAATTTAACTGCGTGTGCTCTAGGGGCTTCTGCTGGCACAGCTATATCAGTTGGGGATCACATCTCTTCCCATCCCTGACTACGGGTATGTCTATACTTACCCGTCGCGTCGGAGGCGCGGGATTGATGTTCTGGGTTCGATTTATCGCGTCTTGTCAAGACGCGATAAATCGAACCAGGAAGTGCTCCGTCGTCGACGCTGGTAATCCAGCTCGACGAACGGAGTAGGCGGAGTCGACGGGGGAGCCTGCGCGCCGCGTCTGGACCACAGGTAAGTTCGAACTAAGGTACTTCGACTTCAGCTACGTTATTAACGTAGCTGAAGTTGCGTATCTTAGTTTGATAGGGGGGGCTAATGTAGACCTAGCCTAACATAGCCATGCTTGCAGAAGGCTGCAGTGTAGACATACTGCAAAAATTGTGTTTGCTCAACAAAATTGTATCATGACTGTTTGGCACAGAATGCATTGAAGGGCAGGAAAATAAAAGAAATGGCCTCAATAGTACTTGGTTGTCCAGAACCTGAAATCTAGCTGAGTAACCAGAAAAAGCACTTCTGAAGCAATGAAGGAAGCAAAATGAATCAGTGTAAAGAAACAGACATGTTATCACTGATGAAATAGAGGCAAAGGATGACAAACCACTTCTTCATTATCTAGTTACTATTTGTAACTGGCACACGTGGCTACCCACACCTTTGAGCTTCTCACCTTCAACCTTGGCATGTATAAGGATGTTGCTTCTTAGGGTACGTCTACACTGCAAGTAAAGGTGTGACTGTAGCATGGGTAAGCATACCTGTGTTAGCGTTAATCTAGAAAGCACAGGTAACTGTAGCAGTGAAGACATGGTGGTGCGAGTCAGCAACTTGAGTACATTCCCAAGGTACCCAATGGGCTTGTGTAATGATGCTGGTTCTAGTGGGACCTAACTGAGAGTGCCAGTTCAGGACAAATTGCTTCAAGCAGGGGGGAGGGATAGCTCAGTGGTTTGAGCATTGGCCTGCTAAACCCAGGGTTGTGAGTTCAATCCTTGAGGGGGCCATTTGGGGATCTGGGGCAAGTCCTTTGTTCAAAGCTTCCATTTGTAGAAAGGTTCCTCCAGAGGTAAGAAGCAGGAATGAAGACCAAATGGAGATGAGGCAGCTGCCTTTTATAGTTTCTTCCAGGTGTAAAGACACCTCTTTGTCCTTACTGTGGAAAATCACAGCAAAATGGAGTCGAGTCACATGGGCAAGTCCCTGCATAATTTGCTGAGTCACAGGCGTGTCTGCCTTCTCTCAGTGGGTCCATTGTATCATCGATGGTCCTTAATGGGCCATCAGCAGGCCTGGCAGAGCTGATAGCTTGTCTGTGGTCCCAGAAACACAGCCCCAGTTTGAAATACAGACAGTATAAAGCCATTGAAATACAGACAGTATAAAGCCAATATTCATAACTTCAACTACAAAACTGATACATACATATAAATGGCATAATCATAACCAGCCAAGCATAACCCAGTCTTCGACACCTCATTTGACCCCCTTTATATAAGATTTGGTACCACTATAGGACCTTTGTTGCAACAATGATCTATATGGTCCCAGTTATTGTCAATAACGTCACAGCTTGTATTCAGGCAGATATCCTGTGTTGAAACCCATGCCTCCATGTCTTCACTACCATTGTTTCCCATGCTAGTAAGATTAAAGCTAGCACAAGTATGTCTACCCATTCTAGAATTGCATCTCCACTTGCACTGTAAATGTTCCCATAGAGGCTGCAGTAGAGGCCAGAAGCAAAGGGCTTAAGAAACCTGCAGTGCATTTGACCTCCAACTCTCTTCTTGAGAGATTGGTTGTGATCTAGTAGTTTAAGCTCAGAAATGGGAGACAGCAGTTCCTGATTTTCTAATAATAGCTGGACACTGCTTGCCTCTCTGGCTTTGGGCAACACCTTTACGCTCTCTACCTCAGCCACCCCGTTTGAAAAACAGACATGTGATGGAGTGCTGAGAGATGGAGCTTTGAGCCAGCACTCTGGTCACTTATAGCACCAATTAGGTCCTATCCAGTCCATCCTCTCCCCCGCCCCCGCACCTCGCAGAAAAGGCCTAAGTAATCAGGGGTATGCCTGGTTACTAGGACAGACTGGGGTTAGGAAGTTAAATGGCTAATTATCCCATTAACAGGCAAGTGATTTAAAAAGAACACTGGAAGGAAGGGCTCAAGAAGGAAAAGAAGGAGTGAGAAAGGCTAGGGCAAAGGGAGATCTTTGTACGGAGGGCTCTCTTTCCACTCTTCTCTCTGGCAAAAGGGGATGATGATTGTATGAGACTGTAATAGAATTGCTGCATGGGACTGTAAGAGAGTGGTGTTTGGTAATAACACAAATACACACCAGTGATTACAAACCGGAGGTGTCAGAGCCATTTGTTCAGGGAGACAGGAGTGGCGGGCCCACACCCTGTCACAAAGTATAACTTTGGTGAATATTTTTGTGGCCTGATTCTCCCCTGCCTTTTGCCATGTGTGGTACTTAATACTTGGGCAAAGTGGCTGGAAAAAGCGAACATTCGGATGAGGGAATACTTTGCACAGTATAACAATTCCACAAGGTGCAAGGCAATGAAGTGGAGAATCTGGCCCTGTAGAGGCTCTTGGTATCTCTCCACTATTGTTGGTTGTGAGAATGATTGATTGTTGTTTGATGATTCATGTTATAATTGGGCAAAAAGTTCTGATAAGTTTTAACCAACTCAAGCCCTTCTGCTCATCATACAAATAATGTATTTCTTCCTCTGCTAGACCAGGGCCGGCTCTAGGATTTTTGCCGCCCAAAGCAAAAAAAAATTTGGCCGCCCCCCTCCCCCTGTTTTTTTCTTGCCCCACCCTCGGCCCCGCCTCAACTCCGCCCCTTCCCCAAATCTCCAGCCCCACCTCCTCCCCTGCAGGTGCTACATTTCCCCCACCCCATTGCTTCCTGTGGCCCCCCCACAACCCCCTGCCCTGGCTCACCTCTGCTCTGCTGCCGCCGCTCGGGTTCTCCCCCTCCCTCCCAGGCTCTCAAGCCTTAAGTAACCCACCAGTGATTTTCACAACATATCCCTCATTTTTTGTCTCTGAATGAATCACTTGTTTATTTTAAAGCAACTGGGTGCTGGGTTTTGCAACAAACAAGCAGGGCAATCGATTTCTTCGGACAAGGTCATCCCATAATGTTTCCTCCAGTGTATGGATTGGAATGTCCAGCTTTGAACTTTTTAAACTGATTGAAGAAACCTCATGTGAATTTCTTGTTCATGCCCTTCATTCTTAGCAACGTGCTGTTCACAATATTTAATTTAGGGAAGAGACATCTAGTATCATGGAATCTGAACCAAGAAGTGGTTTCCTCTGGATCCTGAAGTATGTATAGAACATTTCATTAGAACTACCCCACCGAACTCGTAAGACGTAAACAATGATGATCTTGGAGGGACCTTTGAAACAGTCTGCAAGTACTTGTAGCATGTCTGTGGTTCATATAGTGGTACATCATGGGGAACACGTCCATCATGGTGTCTTAATTCAGCTATTCCGGTCCTAGGATGTATTACCTCACATTGTTACATGTGCAGCAGCAGATAGCAGGTTGAACTTATAGAGGTACATGATGTGGCATGATAGTTTCCAGAAATCCACAGGGCAAATTTCAAGCTGTTTGTGGGAGTTCTTCATATGTAAAGTTACTCCCAGGCTCGGATTCTCCCCCTCCACAAGGGGGAGAAGTGGTGCGCAAAACAGCTGTTTCGCGTGCTGCGGCCGCTGGGGTTTTCCCCCTCCCAGGCTTGAGAGCCTCGGAGGGAGGGAGCGAGGGGGAGAAGTGGCGCGTGAATCAGCTGTTTCTCATGCCGTGGCCGCTCGGGTTCTCCCCCTCCCTCCCAGGCTCTTAAGCCTGGGAGGGAGGGGGAGAAGCTGAGCGGTGGCGGCACGCGAAAGCTGAGCGGCAGCGACAGAGGTGAGCTGGGGCGGCCGGGGCACATTTCTAGAAATATGCCGCCCCAAGCACCAGCTTGTTTCGCTGGTGCCTAGAGCCGGCCCTGTGCTAGACAGACTTCTCACATTATGTTGTTTAGCTCCTACCTTGTAATTCAGTTGGGAGAGAGAAAAAAGATGTCTTTGTAACCTCCTGTTTTCCAGCCAGATGCTCTTTATATGCTGTTTAGACCATAGAGATCAAACATTGAACGCGGTCTGTTTAGTCCACTACACACTGTGACAGCTGATCAAACAGCCAGTTCATGCTGTACATTCTGGCTACATAGCTTGCATAGAAACCGTATGTTATGTTTGGTTTGGGTAGGTAGCTGGTTGAAACACATTAAATATTGAAGCAAGATACCTCTTTTGTACACTATTAGTTTATTCTGCTTTACAAAATGAGTCCAGTTTAACTGGTGACTTAATCAGTGGGGGTATGGTACATATAGGATGTAAATGAAGCAGGAAAGGGGTATAAATAGTGTTAGTTTACATCTTTCTGTTAGTTGCTTCTCCTGCTACATCCTATCTATTCCCTTGCTTTTGCACACCAATACCAAATTGGTGCAAACTATGCTGTAAAGAGGTTTGATTCAATCTTTTATCCGGGGGCCCCACCTGAGCTTCGCTGGCTGACAGCTCTGTTTTTGGAATTATCAGTTTTAAGCCACACAGCCCTGTCTCAGCTAGGGAGCAACCCATCCCCATTTCTGCATCAAAACCACATCTCTTCTGAAGCAATCACTGTTTAATTGTGTAAATGCATTCCCCACCCAAAACACCTCCACGTTTTTCCCCATGATACTGTGTGAGAGTGGGAAAAACTCACCAACAAAATGAATCAAACTGTAACTTTATCTACCTTTAAATTCCCCTTTAAAATTAATCTCTGAGGTGATGCCTTCAGAAAACTACCATCTGACAATGACATGGCAGGTGGCAAGCTAGGACTAATGCTAGCACATGCCTGTGGAACTCCTTGGCAAAGGATATTGTGAAGGCGAAGACTATAACAGGGTTCAAAAAAGAACTAGATAAATTAATGGAGGATAGGTCCATCAATGGCTATTAGCCAGGATGGGCAGGGATGGTGTCCCTAGCCTCTGTTTGCCAGAAACTGGGAATGGGTGACAGGGAATGGACCACTTGATGATTACCTGTTCTGTTCATTCCCTCTGGGGCACCTGACATTGGCCACTGTCGGAAGATAGAATACTGGGCTAGGTGGACCTTTGGTCTGACCCAGTATGGCCGTTCTTATGTAATGCTCATTGTGCTAAAATATGCTTGCTTTACTGACACCTCATTTGCCACGTCTCTTCTCTCCACCCTCTCATTTGTTTGTTTCATCCACCTGTTCTGTTCTGATGCAACCTAGATTGTGAGCTCTTAGGAGCAGGGATTGTCTCTCTTTTTTAAATAGATGCTTGTAGGGTGCCTAGCAAAACAGGGTCCTGGTTGCAGTAGTGTAGCCGGGGGGGAGCAGGGGGAGCGGCCGCCCCCCCTGTGAGGAGAAGCGGCGCCTTAAAAAGTGCCGCCTGAGCCCCGCTGCCTGAGCTGGGCTCGGGCGGCGCTTTAAAAGGTCTGCGGGCGGCTCCCCACAGCTGCAAGAGCCGCGGGCCTTTTAAAACGCCGCCCGAGACCGGCTCCGGCAGCAGGGCTCGGGCAGCGCTTTAAACGGCCCGCGGCTCCCCCGAGCGCCGCTGCCAGAGCCGGGCTGGGGGGCGGGGGCGGGCACTTTAAAAGGCTCGCAGCTCCTGCCGCTGTGGGGAGCCGCGGGCCTTTTAAAGCGCCCCCCCCCCCAGCCCTGCTGCCGGAGCCGGGCTCGCGGGGGGGCAACTGGGGGCGCTTTAAAAGGCCTGCGGCTCCTGCCGCTGCGGGGAGCTGCGAGCCTTTTAAAGCGCCCCCCCCTCCAGCCCTGCTGCCGGAGCCAGGCTCGCGGGGGGGCGACTGGGGGCGCTTTAAAAGGCTCGCAGCTCCTGCCGCTGTGGGGAGCCGCGGGCCTTTTAAAGCGCCCCCCCCAGCCCTGCTGCCGGAGCCGGGCTCGCGGGGGGGGCGACTGGGGGCGCTTTAAAAGGCCCGCAGCTCCTTCCGCTGCGGGGAGCTGCCAGCCTTTTAAAGCGCCCCCCCCCCCCTCCAGCCCTGCTGCCAGAGCCGGGCTCGGGCGGGGATTTAAAAGGCCCGCGGCTCCCCGTGGCTGCAAGAGCCGTGGGCCTTTTAAATCCCTGCCGAAGCCCCGCTGCCAGAGCCGGGCTGGGGTGGGGGGGCGCTTTAAAAGGCCCGCGGCTCCTTCAGCCGCGGTGAGCCACGGGCCTTTTAAAGCGCTGCCGGAGCCGCCACCGGAGCCCCGCTGCCAGAACTCCGGCGGCGCTTTAAAGGGCCCGGGGGTTCCGCAGGGGCTAGAGCCCCGGGCCCTTTAAAGCACTGCCGGGTGAGTACAGGGGGAGCGGGGAGGCGCCTTTTTATAGCGCCACCCCCCATGTGCTCCGGACCTGCCTACGCTACTGCCTGGCTGGAGCCCTCAGGCACTACCACCACTACTGCTACTACTACAAATGTATCTTGTTTCCCCAATAGATCCTTGGGGCTCTATTCATGAGAACAAAATAGAGAGCATTCAAACCCAATTGGTGTTGGGTTGTTTTTTTACCCCAGTAGAACCTACAGCTGATTGTGTTTGAAAAAATTGAAAATAAAAATATTCTCCTGAAGCCTTGAAGGCCCAGTTTTAGCAATTGAAAATTTGCATCTGAAAATAGAAAACACAATGGAACCAATAGGAAGCCTTTACTCCACTGTTGAGCACTCCCAGAGTAACTAGATGGTCCAGTTCTGCCCTCAGCTACCACCGCTTTGATTTTGAAGGGAATTGTACCCATGCAACGGGAATGAAACTGCACCCTAAGGCCCTGATCTGCACATGTGTGCACAATTGCATCATGTAGAGACTCACTAAAGTTAATTGAGCTCCACACAGGTGCAGTGAACTGCTTGCATGCCTCAATTTGCAGGATTGGAGCCTAAGATACTATTGCTGTGCTTAAAACTGTCCAGGTTCCATATTATCTAGCAGATACCGTGCTTGGAACAAATTCAGCTGGAATGATTTCAATGGCAGCTCTTATCTTTTTTTTTTCAATACTGCAGTGTGTGCAGTATATGAATTGCATAAAAGTATTGTACTAGGAGAAGGGTCATTGATAACTATGGGCCAGATTCTATAACCCTGCCTCATGTTAAGCAATATTAACTCACAGAAATACTCCCATTGAGTAAATGCACTAGTCTGAAATGTCAGCAAAAAACAAATTATGCTTGCACATCCCAGGCAGAAATTATTTATCCCTGTACAAATATTTTAAACAAACAAGCATATTGACAGTCTATGCACCTTAGAGTTTCTGAAATTGTCACTTCTTGGATACTCTTACGCTGTTACAGAGGGATATTCATTTTAACGGCATTCAAAACTTCATTCAGTGTGTGTACTATAGTGACCAAAAGTATTGCTCTACTTCTACAGAGCTATTTCCTGCAGAGAAGTTTGTCTGCCCTAATATTTTCTCGGGTGACTCTGACTGTAGTATCTAACCGCTAACCTCTAAGGTATTTAAAAAAATGCAGATTTCCTGAAGAATTAAGGCTAACAAACTAGCTAACATGGCCCTCTTTTATTTAATTGAACCATCATATAAAATGGCATGGTGAAAGGACTATCCTCTTCCTGAAAGCATATGTATCATGTATGTGTTAGTTCAATAAATGATATCAGATAGGGCATGGCTTCTCAACCTCATAGTATCCAGGCCATGCTATAGCACTTCACAGAAGTTCTGAACAGCATCCTGGCTGAGACTGTACCTCGGGATTACACTTTTGAACAATACTGTCACCTAGAAATGCAGGAGCAACTTGGATGTTGAAACATCCCCAAGATGCAAGCCTCTCTCATCAGGGGCAAAAGGTGGGACTATCTATTATGTTCTCATTTGCCTTAGCAACATCGCTGTCATCATGTGAACTGATTTTCGGCCAGTTAACTCTCCTCCATCGCTGTTGCTTGCGTACAGATCACAGTGTGTCTACTGAAAATATTATGCACACTTGTAATCTTCTTCGAAAGAGCAAAAAACCTCAACCTTTCAGTAAAGTCAATAAAAATTAAAAAATGCCTGCATAACCCACCTCTCCCATCAAATTGAAACCGGGCCAAGGTTAGGGCTTTAAAAACTAATATATGATGTCTTGCAGGTGATGGTGTCACAAGCCATTATTTCTATGAAAACATTTCTGTGGACTAACAGTGAGCGAGCACAGAGGTAAAGGTGATCAGTGCCAGGTTTAATCTCTCAGATGCTGAGTGGTAATCAGATTGTGTTCATTAGAGCAGTCAGCAACATAAAAACAATGTTATTAAATACCTGTTTCTAGCCCAGTAATGCAATAAGGACGATGTAGGGGATTGCAAAGAAAAACAAAACATGGGAAATTGCTGCTTAGCTGTGAACAAAAGATGTGTGTCCTCTCCACTTCTCTGCCCTAGGGTCTGCTGCTTTCAATATTGTAGTGAGCTGTGCCATATATCATACTGCTGAGACTAAACTTGGAGGGTGTTTTAAAGAAAGTGCTAAAAAGTAGGTCAGGGAGCCAAAAGTGTAACCAGACAGGCTTTGTATTTTAATTTTAGAGTAACGAGGTCTGAACAAAAGCTACCATATTTTCCATTAACAGAGCTAGTTTTTGTAGCCTGTGAAATTGGCACAGAGGGTTGGTTCCCCTGATTCATGGAGCCATGACTGTTTTTCCCACCACCCCCACCTTACCTCTTGGGGTATGTTCTTCTTTCTTTCCCTCTGTGCTCTCCATAGAATATTGAAATTGTCTCAACCAAAAATACATGGATTCTCCTTGGTAGTTCTTCTGAAGTGTTAAGATAGGTGTATTGCGTTTATGCTCTAACTTCAATTTTAATTAAATTAATTTATTCATATTGCATATATTGACTCTGTTGTCTGCTGTTTGCTCCAGACTGAGAAGTAGAGCATCCGAGATTATAGATAATGACTATTGTGGTGAAGAATTGTATGCCTTATTGCAGTTTCTTTCCCCACGTGCCCTCCTCCCTCTCCCCAGCAATGTTGATAACCCCTAATTTTATGGTAAATCTCATATTTGGTGTTTTTTCTTAAAGCTTCAGCTCTTGAAGTCGGTTGATTCTGTGGGAATGTCAGCTTTCATTTGAAAAGAGAAAGTAAATTTCTAGCCCTCTTTACTGTGGAAAATAACTTGAAAATGTGACTGCTACAGTTCAGAAACCACAAGGCAAACAAAAAGAGCCCCCATGTATTATTTTAAAATCTCATGCTTTTAAGTGAGTCTCATGGTTTAGTGAAGCTTGACTTGTGATTTTTTTTTTTTAATACTTGGGGTAGGCAATGCCTCTCTACTTCCCTTCACCATCTCAGTTAATCTCCCTGGATTTAACCAGTAATTGTATGAAGGAGATGCATTCATTATGTCATTTCTCCCCTCTCCCTCCCCCCAGTTTTGTGAAGCTTTCAGTTATATTACTCAAATTCTCTCCTATTCTTGAAAGGATGTGCAGGTCCAGTAGACTGAGTTTGTCATGCCACTTTCTAAGCGTGTTTTGTGGTAAAGGCTCATACTGAGTTTGTTTACTGGCATGGACCGCACCTGAAATTCTGAGCTTGCTCAAAGTTATTTGTTTTTTTTCAGTATTGATTTAATTCTGGCTACTCTGTCAGCAGCCTCCAATGTAAGTGAGAATCTGTTATCTCATATCCTAGCATCTAGTAGATTAGAAATAGTTTTGAGAATGAGGGAAGAACCCCCAGGTAACATGGCAGATGTTTTTTAGTTTCAAGTAGACTGATGTCACTCCTCTCTCCTTCTCCAACAAGTGGCAAAGGTTCTAACATAATTAAACTTGTTTTTCCTTGTGTAGTTATCTGAAAAATCATAACAAAATAAAGAGAAGTGAGATGAAGCGGGTAAAGTTAAACATAATAAAGGAGGCATTACCTGTAGTTTTCCATTTTGTAGTTTAAGAGAATTATGAAATAGAATTCTCACAGGTGTGTTGCCTGAGATTCTAGCGATAATCCTCTGATATTGTAGTTCTTTATAATGACTGGATTAGGCAGCAGATATTCAATTAATTATATTGGTTTTACTTGAAAATATTTCAGTGTGAGGCTTCTCTAGTCTTGGACCCTGGGATATGTCCAGATCAACTATTTTCCTCTCATAACAGAGAGGGGAGAGGGAAAGAGAAAGCCAGACCTCCTCACTTTTTGTTATACAGTGCATTGAACTGTGTTTTATTTGTTTTAAGGTATAGCGAGGTAGATCATGGAGATTAGTTATAGGCTCCTTGGGGTAGCTCAGGGAAGATGTGTCATGTAGGGAGCTGTAATTTTCTTCAATCAGCTTGTTCCCCTGCCCAGAGATCAGCTGTAAATAGAGTAGCTCTGCTGCATGGGTGTTACCATCTTCACCATTAGAACCTACCCTGTGCATCAGTGGAAGTGGTATCTGGGGTGAGCTATTTGAGAGCACTAGCTCCTTTGAGAGGATTGAGAGGGGCGGCAGGGCCAGCTCCAGGCACCAGCGCGAAAAGCGCGTGCCTGGGGCGGCAAGCCGCGGGAGGCGGCCTGACTGCCGCTGAGAGGGTGGCAGTCAGGCGGCCTTCGGCGGCATTTCTGTGGGAGGTCTGCCGGTCCCGCGGTTTCGGCGGCAATTCGGTGACGGGGGCGCTGCGCAGCGGGACCGGCAAAGCACCCGCAGGAATGCCACCGAATCCGCGGGACCTGGGACCGCCTGCAGAAACACCGCTGACGGCAGCCTGAGTGCCGTGCTTGGGGCGGCGAAATGTATAGAGCCGCCCCTGGGGGACGGCAATACTTAGGTCCTAGAAGAATTAAAACTGAGGAATTTGTTGATAATTTTCAAGTTACAGACAATAGAGATCGTTTACCTTAGAAAGGAGGCTGATGAGAGGACATGATACAATAAAGAAAGGTATAAAGTAGATCAGGAACGCTAAATATTAGAGACCAGGGTGAGACCTAATGTGGGGGCCAGATTATCCTACATCTGTCTGTTTGCAAGGTTCTTCCCTGAAGCATCTTGTACTGGCCACGGTCAGAGACAGAATGGTGGATTAGATGAACCGCTGGTCTGATCCAGTCTTGCAGTCCCTGTGTTCCTGTCAGTCCCTGTGTTCCTGTCAATTAACGACCATGAAAATGCTAAAATCTTTAGTAGATAGTCTGAGACAGAAGGGAAAGATGATCTTGTGGCTAAGGTATTGAACCGGAATTTGAGAAATGTGGCTTCAGTTGCCACCTCTGATAGGCACACTTTGCATGGTGAAGGGCAAATCACTTAATCTTTCTTTGCCTTACTTCCCCATCTGTGACATGGGGATAATAATCCTTCATCGTTTTGTTTGTTTAGATTGTAAAGTCTTCAGGGGTGAGCCTGTCTCTATGTATTGCCTAGCACAATGGGGCCCTGATCTTACATTTACCTGGAAGAATTGACTGTTGAGAAAACAACTCTCACATTAAAAACTTGTGGGCATAGACATTACTGGAAGGAATGGAAGGAGATTATCATATTCCTGAAATTCTTGTGATGTTGGAAGAAGAGGAGAACCAAGGGAAGAACTTTGGGGTTGATGTCCCAAACCTCAAAGGTCTGTCCAGTATCAGAGAAGAAGGATGGGCAAGTGGTTAAGGCAGTCGTATGGGACTCTGGAGACGGGTTCAAGTTTCTGCCCTGTGACTGTGAGCTAGTCGTTTAGGCTCTGTGTGCCTCAGTTCCCCATCTTACAGATGGAGATACGAACACTTCCTTACCTCACAAAGGATTTGTGAGGATAAATACATTACAGCTTGTGCCATGCTCAGATAATATGACAATGGGGGCCATCAAAGTGCTTAAAATAGAATCCATGCTCCTCCTCCATGTTGCGGAACTCGCCCATCTTGTGGGCTGCTATGGCAAATGAAATCTTGGTAGCCCAAGAGCTGATGTTGATGGACACAAAGGATCCATGCAGGTGGTCTTGTTTTCCTGTGGATGCCCTGATAATCCCCAGGTTCTGAAGAGATAATCAATCCACTGTTTGGTCTGTGGGGGAAGAATGTGTGCATGTTGACCCCTCTTCAGATTATCTGTCAAAATGTCCCTGGAGGAAGATTTATTTTTTTTTGCTTCCCCCAGGAACCCATTTCCATGGGATTTTCTGCAGAAAGAGGTAAATGAACCTGAAGAGAGATTTTTTTTTTTTAAATGATCCATTTACTCCTTCATAGACAATGGTAGTATTGGAGACTTAGTATGCTGCAGAGTTGTTGTGCTTAGTTTGAGGGGGAAGGAAAGTCATGACTGACCTGTTGTATGCAGCTTTAACAATCCAAGGAACAACAATAGGCTTTTCTCAATACACAGAAACTATATGGAAATGCTGTAAGTATCATTTAGAAAGTACTGGAGGTTCAACTTATCCTGTGTTTTGCAATAAAATTCTCATCAGAATACTAAGGTTTAAAATTGAAAGAGTTTTACAATCCTAATGAAATGTATACTGGCTCTGGATAGAGTTGGGTCAGAGCTCTAAAATTTGGATCCACTTTAGAACACCCCAAATTCCAGCTTGGCTCTGGGGCTTCTTTTTATCTCAGAATACAGAGTGGGGGGCAGTGGAAAAATTTTGATCAGATCTGAGTTTGGATTCTGCACTTGAACAAAGTCTGAGCCTATCTCTATGCTTTAAACAACTGACAAAAGATCACAGCTTTTGTTGTCTCACGTGTCAGTCTTATTTGTCTTAGTTTAAGGCAGCGGATGTTGGTGGGGAAGTTCTATTATTTAAAGGTCTGATCCAGGATGTTCAGCAGGTATACAAACAACAACAAAAAGGAATTAAATAAGCTTGGATTTTATATGAAATAATTGTTATGATTGAAGATACTTTAGTAAAACAGTCCCTTGAATACAAATTACTGTCTGATGGAGAAACAATTTCTATAGCTTGAATTTCACAGTATAAAAGCCCTTAGAAGACAATCTCATCCCAGTATCTTCAAGTGGATGCATTTTGATATCAGGTTGCCATAGTAACTTCTGAAGGCTTGCTGCTTTTGCCTTGTTTAACCTGTTCTAAGCACAACTGTATCCTCACTCTGAGGCTTCAGATAAGACCTGTCCTCTTTGCTTCTTTATTGTTTGTATTAATTTTCTAGGTATTGATCCTCATGGAGGAATCAGAGTTAAGGCTACTGCGCTGCCATGGCAGCACTCAATATGTCTTTGTCATTATGTGAATTGGATGTAGATATAACTCTCTCTCTTCTTTTGAAGTAAGCAGGTCTGTAATGGAAGCTGTACTACATTATTGTCCTCTGAACTGGTGACAAAAGATAGCTGGTGCTTTTTTTCTTTCTTAGGTGAAATCTGCACTGTTCCTTACATAGCAATGACTGTGTGTAGAAATCTCTCTGGAAAAAATACCATTTTGATACAAAATATCCTGCAGAAGAAATCTGAATGATAAGGGCATTAGTCACATTTTTAGACACATTCCTTTATGTTGATCTGTTTGTCTAAACTCTAAAATCTTAGGCAAAGTTAAAGGGACTGCGTTCTGTTTGCAATCCAAGAAAAAATGACAGGTAAACCAGCAGCTGTGCTGAAATGTGTACAGTTCTGAACAGCTAACAAGATTTCACATCACATAAGAGATTTTTTCCTGGACTTTGCTTTCTGGAGTCAATACTTGCTTACTCTGTTCTTAGGAGTTTAAAAAATAACCTCTGAGTCCACACAAAAGGTAGTATTCTGAATTTGGTCCAGAAACAGGTTACCATTTGTATGTTTTTTCCCATTGCAACTTTTACTACATTTTTAAACAGCTTTCTCCCATCCCCCCCAAAATGTAGCTAACAAAATGGTGTCAGTCATCACTATGTTAATTTATTTCTAAATTATATCATTGTCCCCAGCCCTTTGGCTGTACATTTAGGTTCCAAGTTCTCTGGGCAAGGGATTGTCTCTTCATTCAGCATTATCATTATTAATAAAATCTGGGTAATTATATTTACCTTCTTTTGTAAAGTGCTTTGAAATCTATTAATGAAAAGTGATATATGAGAGCTAGGGATAATTATTATTTATTACAGTGGCATCTAGAGGCCCCCATCAAGGATTTGGGTCGTGTTGTGCTAGGTGCTGAACAAACACATGACAAAAAGATGATTCCTGCCCCAAAGAGCTTAGAATCTATGTACGAGATGAGAGACGACAAGGTGGATGCAAGAAGTAGATGGGGAGAGAGCAGAAGGCAACAACAGACAATACTGACAGTATATCAGCATGATAAACAGATCAAGCCCCAATCCTAATTGGAGCCTTTGGGTGCTATTGTAGTATAAATGATTAATAATATCATTAACTCTTGCTTTGGCAGATTTAATAATGGTCTATTATGATGGATGCTGCATTTTTCAGAGCTCCAATCTTTTTGTTTCCAAAAGGATCTTTAGACAGTATAAACAATGAGGAGTCTGGTGGCACCTTAAAGACTAACAGATTTATTTGTGCATAAGCTTTCATGGGTAAAAAAATCACTTCTTCAGATACACTTGTTCAGATGTATCTGAAGAAGTGTTTCTTTACCCACAAAGGCTTATGCCCAAATAAATCTGTTAGTCTTTAAGGGGCCACCAGATTCCTTGTTGTTTTTGTGGATACAGACTAACACGGCTACCCCTCTGTTTTACTGTTTAGTATCAATCTCTGAATGGAAAGTGTTTGATGCTCTGGCAAGTATTTGAACATACTGAATTTTTTTTTCTCAAAATATGCTGTTTTCTCCTTATAGTCTGCTCCTTTTATGGGAAAGGTCAGGTTTAACTGCATTTGGCAGACTCTCATTTGCTCTGTTATGGGGTATAAAGAGCCCATTGTATCAGGGTTATTTGAAAGCTTGCTGTACTCATTGGTATGCTGAAGTGAAAAGCTGAGGTAACCTTCAGAAGCTACTCCACTGTGGCTGGAAGTAAACACTGTTGTGTAACGATAATTCTGAGATCATATATCACACTTTTCATCAGTAGGTCTCAAAGTGCTTTACAAAGGAGCTCAGTATTATTATTGCCATTTTACAGACGAGGAAACTGAGACACAAAGGGGAAGTGACTTGCCCAAGGTTACACCACAGGCCAATGGCTGAGCTGGGAGTAGGGACCCAGGTCTCCAGAGTTCCAGTAGCACTCTTTTGATGTTACTGTGTAAAGGTATTCACTGTTGAGTCCCTGGAGATAGATTAACCACATGTACTGGTTCTCAGTCAGGCCTGCTGGGGAAATCACAATGAGTTGCAGTGGGACTGCAAGTCTAAACCCCTGGTCTGGAGGGGGAGAGATACAGGTCTCCACCTGAGAGAAGTGATGGCTGGGAGCCTGAAACTTTAAATGGGTCCCCTCAAGAAATACCAGGTGGGTGGGAGTCAAAGGTGCAGTTAACCCTGAAAGCTGTAACAGCACCCATGGGAAATTACCAGCTGATAATGGCTGGGCAGGCAGAGGGCCAGGAGAGAGAATGAATTGTCATCAGCTACAGCTACCAACACCACCTATACTTAAAAGTTGCCTGACACTTCTTTTTGGCGGGGGAGTTACCCTGTTAGGGATGTGCCTTTTGCTGCTCCCATGAAAATTTACCCATATTTGGTCAAGTTACGAGCCTCTGAAAAATCTGTTTTTACATGGTGAGTGGAGACTTGTTAAAGTTTGGCAACAAATTCTCTGAAGATTCTGTTTGCACTGAGCATACTTCCCCCTCCCTCACAGCTCCTCCTGTATGCCAGCCGGACTGTGCATATGCCATTGCCACAGAGAGACTGGGCATGCTGCAACCTACGGCTGCAGAGACTGAGTCTGGCTTTCCCTGCAGTTTCTCTTCCTGGCTGCAGGGCACCAAATCTGAGTACAAGGAGCCCATCTCTCCTGTGCTCTCAGTGTTGTCCCTGCTGGTGTCCAGGCAGTAAGGAAGAGAATGAAGAAGTGGTTGTATATAATGCAGAGAGGCAAGGAATGGAACCATGCACTCTTGGTTACTCACCCTCCATTTCCCTCCTCTATTTGCCACACTCACTAGTTCTGTTTAGTTTTTGGTTAAAGTATAAGCTCTTAAGGGCAGGGAACCTGCCTTCTGACGTCTTCTAAACATTAATGGACTCTGAGGGCATGGCTACACTTGCAGATGTATAGTGCCAGGAGTTAAACGAGCCCTCGGAGACTGCATCAGGGAAAGCGCTGCCGTGTGTTCACACCGCACCCACCCCACCCTGCACTCTCCGCGGGGAGCACGGGGAGCCAGGCTCGCGGGAAGCTGGGCCTTCCGCCGGGGAGCCGGGCCCAGCAGCGGGGAGCCGGCAGCGGGGAGCCGGGCCCGGCAGCGGGGAGCCGGGCCCGGCAGCGGGGAGCCGGGCCCGGCAGCGGGGAGCCGGGCCCGGCAGCGGGGAGCCGGGCCCGGCAGCGGGGAGCCGGCAGCGGGGAGCCGGGCCCAGCAGCGGGGAGCCGGCAGCGGGGAGCCGGGCCCAGCAGCGGGGAGCCGGCAGCGGGGAGCCGGGCCCAGCAGCGGGGAGCCGGCAGCGGGGAGCCAGGGCCGGCAGCGGGGAGCCGGCAGCGGGGAGCCGGGGCCGGCAGCGGGGAGCCGGGGCCGGCAGCGGGGAGCCGGGAGCCGGGGCCGGCAGCGGGGAGCCGGGGCCGGCAGCGGGGAGCCGGGAGCCGGGACTGGCAGCGGGGAGCCGGGACTGGCAGCGGGGAGCCGGGACTGGCAGCGGGGAGCCGGGCCTGCCGCCGGGAGCCGGCAGCGGGGAGCCGGGCCTGCCGCCGGGAGCCGGCAGCGGGGAGCCGGGCCTGCCGCCGGCAGCGGGGAGCCGGGCCTGCCGCCGGCAGCGGGGAGCCGGGCCTGCCGCCGGCAGCGGGGAGCCGGGCCTGCCGCCGGGAGCCGGGAGCCGGGCCTGCCGCCGGGAGCCGGGCCTGCCGCCGGGAGCCGGCAGCCGGGAGCCGGGCCTGCCGCCGGGAGCCGGCAGCGGGGAGCCTGGCCTGCCGCCGGCAGCCGGCAGCGGGGAGCCGGGCCTGCCGCCGGGACCGGCAGCGGGGAGCCGGGCCTGCCGCCGGGAGCCGGGCCTGCCGCCGGGAGCCGGGCCTGCCGCCGGGAGCCGGCAGCCGGGAGCCTGGCCTGCCGCCGGGAGCCAGCAGCGGGGAGCCTGGCCTGCCGCCGGCAGCCGGCAGCGGGGAGCCGGGCCTGCCGCCGGGACCGGCAGCGGGGAGCCGGGCCCGCCGCCGGGAGCCGGCAGCGGGGAGCCGGGCCCGCCGCTGCCCGTGGGGAGGCTGTGCGGCCTCGGGGGGCTGAGCCGCAGCTGTGGGGGGCTGGGGTTCGCTGGGGAGGGGGGGAGCTGGCTGCCGCGGGAGGGGGGGGGAACGCAGGCCCTGCATGCACCCACCCCACTCTGCACTCGCCGCACCCTCTACCCGTCTAACTACAAGCAGCAGCACACCTTGCTCCCACCCCTTCACACTCCGTTCCCCTCATGCCCCACTCACCGCACAGTGCCCGCCCGCTGCGCACCAGGATCCAGCACTGCACCCACTCCTCAGCCGGGGGACCCACCTCCTGCCGCCGCCCAATTCAAACTGACCACCGCGTGGGGGCGGGAGGTAGCACTGACACAGGCCCCGCCCCCAGGCCCAGCCACGTCCCTTTCCACACCTCCTAGCCCCGCCTCTCAGGCCCAGAGACCTGAGCGGGAGCCCAGACGGCCAATCCCAGTAGGGGGCCTTCCCCCTTTCGCGGCACAGCTGAGAGGCAGCTGTTGCTGCTAAAAAAAGATCCTTGGCCAGAGGCGCCTGCAGCCAGGGAACCTGGAACGGCGGCAAGGTGAGTTGGGCGGGTGGGTGCGCACGTGGGCTGGCGGGGAGCTGCCAGTGGGTGCTCAGCACCCACCAATTTTTTTCCGTGGGTGCTCCAGCCCCGGAGCACCCACGGAGTCGGCGCCTATGCCTGGGGCTGATTTAATGCGCTCTAACTTGCAAGTGTAGCCAAGGCCTAAAATGCTTTAGCTTGGAAAGGTGGTGGCTTAAAGCAGGCTTGACTGAACCATTCCAAATTAGGACAGGCCTAGTATAAACTTGACTCCGTCCATTTTACGTGGCGGGTTTAAAAAAAAAAAGACAACACTGTCAGAAATTAGAGAAAGAATTAGAGAATAAAATGCTTCGCCCCCCCTGCAGAGAACTGCACATGTATGTGTGTTCCGTTTACAACAAAATGACAGCTAGGGCTGCCTTTCAGAGGGGCTAAGCTCACTCTGCCCCAGCTGAAGCCATTGGGAACTGAAGATGCTTGGCACATGTGAAAATGTGACCACTATCTTGTTTTATATTCACCTTTAGTTGCTTTTGGGGATTTTTTCCCCCCCTTACAAGCTCTTTATTGTCAAAATTCATGACACCTCTTACTAAATGTGTGGGTGTGCTGACTATGGACTATCTAGAAGCAACGCAGGCTACAGAATCCACTGTGCGGAGTTGTTCAGTGTTGTTTCTCATTTGTCCTTTAGGTCTGTCGGCAGCCAAGTTGCTGACTGAGTCAGGGCTGAGTGTTGTGGTGTTGGAAGCCCGTGACAGAGTTGGAGGAAGAACTTTCACTGCAAGGGTAATTATCCCCACAAATAGTATCTAAATTATTGCACTGTTTTTTTGAGCAGAGCCTCCTGCATACTGAAGAACCCCTCATGAGGGTAGAATTCCAGGGCGGTGGCAGGTAGCGAAGTCCTTGACAGTGCAGAACCGGGATGAGAAAAAGTATGGCGTGTCTGTGGCGATACAAAATTTTCCAGGCTATTTGCAGGTTCTGGGGTTATCACACCTCCCCTCCCACCTGTTCCACATGGAAGGAAAAGATTATTATGTATGTAGCAAAAACTCCCCTTGGAGAGATGCTCTGGAGAGGTCTCTAAAGAGGACCAATGCAGAGTTTTCACCTCTGTGGCTTCCTCTTGGAGGTTTTCTCTGGGGCAGGGGTGGGGAATCTAACCTCAAATACTCAATTAACATAAATAGTTTCTCTGGATTACATTGTTTATCTCATGATTGATTGCAAAAGGCTTATCTTTCTTCTTTTGTCTTTTGGGAAACCAGAATAAGCAAGTCCAGTATGTGGACCTTGGAGGAGCATATGTGGGGCCGACACAAAATCGCATCCTGCGGTTGTCTAAGGAGCTAGGAATAGAGACGTATAAAGTGAATGAAGTAGAACATCTTATTCATCATGTCAAGGTAAGGTAGAATTTATGTATAAAACACACCAATGTAGATGGGTGTAGATTGTTGTTAGTTGCTCTTTTTTATTTCTGTGGGGATGTCACAGGTTAGAAGTGCCAGGGTTGGCTTTAGGCTGATTCCCTCGAATCAGGCCCCGCGCCTAAGAGGGCCCCGCATCGTCCATGTCGGTGGCACTTCGGCGGCAGCTCAATTGCTGCCGCTGTCTTCGGCAGCATTTTGGCGGAGGGTCCTTCTTCGAATCAGGCCCCGCACTTCCTAAAGCCGGCCCTGAGAAGTGCTATCTCCTATATTGCCTCTTAAAAAAAAATTGGTAGCAAAGTACTATAAACATGTCCTGCTAATTAACCCATTTATGAAGCTTTAATGTAACAATTTGTGCTTACATATCGTGCCTTCAGTTAAAAGATCTCAAAATGCGTCAAACTCTAAGGTCAATGTTTTTGACAGTGATCACTGACTCCAGGTGACTCTTTTTCTGCTGCACTGCTTGGGCTGCCGGGGGCTTGACTTTCAGAGGTGCTGAACACTCACAGCTGCAGCTGAAGTGAGTAGAAGCTGTGGATGCTCAGCACTCATGCAAACCAGGCCCAAGGTGTCTCAAGTTGGGCACAACTAAGGCAGTGGCCACTTTCGAAAATTTTGGACTAAGAATTAAACTTTACAGGTCAAATATTAGGCCGATTTTACTGATGGGGGAACTAAAATACAGAGTATGTAATGCTCCAATCTCACGAGGTGCCAAGTGCCCTGGGACTTGAGGGTGCTCAGAAGCTTGTGCAACCAGGTCCCAAATGACTTGTCCAAGATCTGAAACCAGATATCTGTGTGGCAGATCTGGTAAAAGCCCAGATTTTCTGAGTCCTTGTCCTATGCTCAGGGCCGGCTCTGGCTTTTTGCCGCCCCAGGCAAAAAAGCCACTGGCCGCCCCTCTCCCCCAGCCGGGAGCGCGGCATGCCCGCCGCCCAGCTGCCCCGTCCGGGGCGCCGGCAGGGAGGGCGGTATGCCCGCGGCCCCGCTGCCCGGAGGAGCGCCGCGGGGAGGGCGGCGGCATGTCTCCGCTCTCCCCCGGCCGGAGGAGCGCTGCGGGGAGGGCAGCGGCATGCCCCGCTCTCCCCCGGCCGGCCGGAGGAGCGCCGTGGGGAGGACGGTATGCCCATGGCCCTGCACCCCCAGCCGGGCGGGGAGGAGCGCCGCCCCCAGCAGCTTGCCGCCCGAGGCACGCGCTTGCTGCGCTGGTGCCTGGAGCCGCCCCTGCCTATGCTCTGTCCCAAAAGAGCATCCTTCCACCTGTTAAACACGGAACAATGGTGCGTCTTCCCAGAGGAGAGACTTTTCAAGTTTTGCAGCTGCTCCTGTGGAAATGAGCTTCAAATTTAATGTTACACACATGAGTAAAACACTGTGAAAAGCTATTGTTATACAACCTTGTGACAGGTGAAATGTGTCAGCCAGTCAAGTTTCAGGATTTCTGATGCTTAATCAAAGTTTAAACAAAAATTCAAGGGACTTAAACAGTAACTGCAACAAAAGATCTGCGCACTCATAGATTTTTCTCAACTGTTTTTCCTGCTTGATTCTTATGAAAAATAAGCCTGTTCTCAAAGCCAATAATGCAGCTTTTTATGCTGACATCGAACAGTTGTTACTGCTGAACTAGCATCCATGAGATCATAGGACAGAATGTACATAATGTATCTTTTATATTATAAGAATAAAATTGATGAGATATCAAATGCTGTCATGGGTTAAATATTTCTTTCTTTAAAAGTAAATGTTTTGATTTCATCATGATTATTTTTTCCATTCACCTCTATATTTATCCAACAATGGGAGAATATTGTTATAATATTATTGTCACAGATCCACAGGGCAGAACCTGCCTCTGGTCTTTAAACAGTATTTCTGGAAGTGTCTCTCTCTCTCTTGATGATAGGCCCTAGGCTTCCACTTTTCTCAAGGAAGGGCCCTGTGATTCTGCTACTTTGAGATTTGGTCTGTGGCTTCAGCACTGCTGTGTCTCACTGTGGCTTTTTCAGCAGATCCAAAGTAGCTTGGAACCCTGTGGGAGACTATCCCTCTTGGTAGGTATGCAACCAGCAGATGTTTTCGGTGACACAGGACAACCTTTTCAAAACAAGCCATTATTAATTAGAAAACAGGAGTATGGTATTTAAGCACATGGGGTCAAGAAAGTAAATCAAAGCCAAAATGTATAACTCTCACCTGACTTGATTGTTGATCCTTGTTTAGTTAGGAGGGTCCCTCTTTGCCCTTGCAGCTAATCTCCCTCTGTCTCTCTGATTACCAATCTGTCATCTTTTCCCTGACACTCTGAGAAGTCCCTTGCAGCTCACCCAGACCCCCTCCTTTTTCTAAGGTCTTTGAGGTTTTCTAATGTTATAGTGTTCTCTTTGATTTCTCTGTTCTCAGCCTTGGTATAACAGCTGTGTTTCCGGGATTCAGCAGAGGAGTTGCCTCTTCAAAGCTTTGAACCTGGCTGTTGTGTTTGAATTTTTGCTGGGATGTTCCTTATTTAGACCATTGTTTTACATCTTCTGCTCAGTTTCTCTAACAACTCCTCTTGATCTAACTCCATAGGAAGAAACCCATCATAAACACACACACAGGCATGCATCATACTCATAAAAATAATACCGTTTGTCACAGTGTAATATAAATAGAAACCTTAATTACAATTAAATAGTTAGGCTGGATCCTTTACATGAGACAGAAAGCATATGCACTGACCAGGAGCTTCTCTGGTGTAGCTAAATCTATTTCATAATCTTGGCTTCCTGCAATTGGATTTCTTGGTTCTTATTTATACAGTGCCTAAGTATACTCCTTACAGATCTCTTGTCTTTTTACCATACAACCTCCCAAAGCTTTCCCTCTCATTATTCCAGAAGCAATGCAAGCATTGGAGGCCAGTCTAGATGGTGACAAATGGAGAATATACTTGTCTGCACCCTGGAATCTAGGTGATGATATTCAAACTTTTGACTGAAGTTCAAGCTGAACTCCAAAAGTTCAAAGTGTCCGAAAGTCTGTCCGCTCTAAGTGGGTTCAGATCCAAATACTAACCCAAACTTTGTAGTGCAGGCCAAATCTACTCAAATTATGGAAGATGTGTCCCTTGAGAAATGGAAGAAATCTAATATTTTTGCTTCCCTTTCCAGTATTTTAGCAAGGATCCCTGTGCATCTTTTAAAATCAACTACTGCCTTTACATATACCCAAGAGCAAAATCAAGCCTTTTAAAGTCAATTTAATTCATTTCAGAGGCTTTTAAAATTCAAATAATGTATGGGTCTTCCTTTGTACTATAAAACTAAAAGACTGGGTCTTGTTTATCTCTGAATGAGTCCCTCTTCATTAGGCTTTGCCATCTAGATTGGGTTCTGTGTTTATTTCTCTTTAATCTTTTTTAAGTGCTCAGTTTTACCCCTTGCTTTTAAAACACAGATCTGCAATTTTTATCGTGTACAAAATAGAAGTTTGAAAATAATAATTCTTGTCCTACATATTTTGTTTTGGTGAAAAGTGACCTCTCTTTGCTAGTCTTCTAAAGGAGATTATATCAACATATTTGTTTTTGCTTGCTGTTGTGTCAGCCTTACTGAGAAAAATAATCACAGCTCTGAGACTAGTGTTTGCTTTTGCTGGCTTTTTGCAGCAGTTAAACTATGTGTACTTGTAGGCCATTTTAAAACATGCATGCCTAATGTTAGGCTCCTAAATACATGCTTTTTATTTAGCTGTTTAAATAACTGGATTTTCAAAGGTTCTAAGCACATGCAGATCCCATTGACTTGAGTTGTGGGAGTTAAGCACTTCTTAAAATCAAACCATTTTTATTTAGGAGCCTAAATATGGATTTAAGAAAATTTTGTCCAGAGGTTTTATTTACTTTACCAAAATATTGGCTGTTGTGTTCTATTGGTGGTCAAATGTTGGATTTTTTAAAAAACCAGAAAAGATATTTATAATCCAGATAATATTTGCCACCCGATTACATCACTGTTAATTTATATCAAATGTGACCTAAACCATTTAAGGGTCCCTTTAAAGAAATGTATTGAAAGATGGGTGTGGGTTTACCATTTGTCAGGATCAAATCATCAACAGATCTGCCTATTTATTTAACTATTATTGTATCTCAAAGTTGGTCTAATCCCATTATCGATGCCCATATGATCATGAAGATTTGGTGTTTGATTTGCCAAGTGTAATAACTGGAATTAGGAGGCTGTACTACATAAAATCCGTGTATAGAAATGTTTTATGTGTTTGAAAGTAATGATCCTCCAACTTTGAATTTAAAAATGTGCTTCTTTCACGTAGAAAGAGAACAGTCTATCCTTGCACCAACACATCTCACACCAGCTGCATTTGCTCATGTCTGTGGCCTTGTCTTTCCCATTGTCACCTGCAGAGAATTTCCAGATGTACTCACCAACATCACAACATTCCATTTACACCCGTGTTTCAGCAGCCTGACAGAGCTCACTTCTCTAAGTACATCCATGAGACTGGGGTGCACTCACTAGTGCTATTTTTATGGTACATTTCTTCATTATATTTCAAACTCCTTGCCACCATCAGAACTTCTGCTCCTTGCCACGGTCCACCATCAGAACTTTTCATAATATCATGTTTCTCATGTTGCCCCAGACCAGGACATCATCAATATAAGTGAAACAACACATCTATTCCTTTTTAACTCCCTGCTGTATTATTTTGGGGGCACTGAAAATACCAAGCAGTAACCACTGAAAATGGTATCTATCTGTTCTGAAATATACTGTACCTGGAACTTTGCTCATGCAGTGACAATTGACAAAATCCCATAAGGCCGGACTGGCCAGGTCCTACACAAGTTCATGGAAGGCCATCAATAGAACAAGGAGCATCCCCATCACGGGGTTGGGACAGATTCTTTGACAGCAAGTACAATTCCTGTTCCCCCCCTAGCACCCTCACAGGAGCTATGTGCCCAACAGAGAGGAAGGTGGAGCTCTGACCCCACCTATGTATTAGCCAACAGTGCTGTCTGGTTGTGGGTGAGGTAGTGTGTTGCACCCTATTCAAGACTGAGCCAGCAGTAACACTGGTGTGCACAGCCTGGGAACTCCTAGGAGGAATTCGAGGTGAGCCAAATTGTCTGGCATGTCACTGAAATCACTTTCTGTTGATAGATGGTGAATATTTACTCTTGTCTACATAAAACCTTTCACTGAAACCACCAATCTGCATTAATGAGACTGCTCATCTGTATCTGTGTAGAAAATCTTTGCAGTCCTCCTGGGTGTCATTCATTTTTGATATTACCGTGGAACTGAGGGTGTTATTAAAATGCAATTTGCTATGGCCTTGTTTATGAATTCTACATGTGATACCACTGTTGTACTGGGATTTAATTGGCAGTGGGATAAGTGATTACTGTATCTCTAGATACATAGTTCAGTGGTGTTTGTGTATTTCTGTGGTATCAGTGATATGTACATACATTAGAGTTAAGCAATATGATTTATTTAAGTCTGTGACCTGTTTTACAAAAATTAATGGCAGTTTCTGTTAGCATAGTTTAGAGTATAATGGCTTAAATGGATTTTAAATGACTAGATGAAATTGAGGCAATTTTTCTTAGTGCATACAGTGGAGTTGCATCTTACGCGGGGGTTAGGTTCCGAAGTCAGCGCGTAAGGCAAAAATCGCATATAGTCAAACTCTCATTGAGTAGAATGGCGGTCGGAATCGCCCGCACAACAGGTACAGTATTTAAATTGTTATTTTTCTCTCTTTTTTTCCACCCCGAGCGCGTATAGTTGAATTTGTGTAAGTTAAATGCGCGTATGATGCGACTCCACTGTATCTTCTTTCTCTGAATGCATTGTAATTAAAGTATGTGAGAATCTTAGTTGCCATCAGTGATAGATGACTCAAAATGTCATCATCCCTCCTTCCCCCTGGCCTTATTTATTGGGGATTATTTAATTGAAAAACTGATAGCTGTGTACAAGTAGGAATTAGACCACTACATAGAATCAATTTGCATCTTTTCAGACGTTGAGCCTCTTGTGGTTTGAAAATGAAGCCAAATAAATTTAAAGTCACTTTTTTAATTACATGATCACAAAGGGACTTGGTGGTTGAATGTATTGGTAATAGGGTATGGAACTTTTTGACTTCTAGGTCATCAGCTCACATTTTTCCCAGCTATAAAATGGTCTCAAGAGTGGGGAGAGGTAGCAGTCCACATCATGAAAAACACCCTTGTACAGTTAGCCTCATTGACATTCTCAAAAGAGAGGCCAAAGACTGAATGGGGAGAGAAACAAAAATATGGTCTGACCCCCCAAGCTTGATTCTCTCTATGTTGTAGCTGAGGTAGCAATCATTGATGGGAATGTGTAGGAAACTTGCTTTGTCCCTGCCCTGTGGATAAATGGACATCTTCACTTTACAGTGCTGGCCATCTGGCAACAATTGCAAAGAGTGAATTCACAATTAGATTATTTTTTAACAAATGAAAGTATTATAGCCGGTGTAAAAGATGCAACATGATGTACAGACAAAATTGCAAAAGCAAAGTTGTATAGTACGTGATCACATCTCTCAGCGCTGTCTGTAGAGCAGGTCTGGTCAGAGATGCTAAATATCAGTGAAGTGCACTTGAACTCTGGCAACTGTGCCCTTATGGTTTGTATGTGGATGGAAGGAATAAGAAAAAAATACATGATCAAACAAGGTTTTTTGATTAATTAGAATTGGCAGATGAATGGAAGAAACCTTTCCGAGTCCTTTCCTTCTGTTTCCTAGGAGATAAGGATAAGCAGCCAGAGTACCCACTCAGCTTGTTTAATCCAGACTGCTTGGAGCAAAGCCTAAATTGCACTCGACTGTAATAACTGTTTTTTTCCTTATATTGCTGATTGAGCATCATCATAGAAACGGAGACTAGACAAATGCTTATTTCAGACAGGAACAGCTGCATGATTCCCGTGAGTTTCACACATGCCTGTTGGAGCCGATCTGGTGTCACTCATCACTTTTAACCAACAAATTTCAGATCCTGGGTCATCATAAAAATTTGAGTGATCCCAACATTCTCTTCTGTTTTAAATAAAATATAGTTTTTGGTTTTGCACAGGGACCCTATCTCTTTACCAGTGAGTCAACCCAGGGCGATTTTCCCCCCAAACTGAAACTGCTCTCCCCCACATTTTTTTTTCTTTAAAAGAACAGAAAAGATGGGGGAAGGGGGGAATCCAAAAACAACAACAAAGGTTTTTATGGAGTGAAATAGCAAATATTTTCAATGGGTTTAATTTTGTAAGCATTTTTATTCAAGCATAGAAAGGCAGGCTTGCAATGCCAAATGCAATGATTTCCGGTAACACTTCTTCCACTGATTGGTATTGATTCTGTGCACTTCAAAAAGCTTATTATAAAACAAGGCCCCATAATCCTACTGTAGGAGGCAGGCAAGTATCCTTTCCTTACTCCACCTTTTGCAGATGAGATAACCAAGGATCTAAGAGATTGTACAAGGTCACTTGTTGGCAGAACAGGGAACAACAAACCTTTTCTTCTTTTGCGGGGAGGGATAGCTCAGTGGTTTGAGCATTTGGCCTGCTAAACCTAGGGTTGTGAGTTCAATCCTTGAGGGGGCCATTTAGGGATCTGGGGCAAAAAATTGGGGATTGGTCCTGCTTTGAGCAGTGGGTTGGACTAAATGACCTCCTAAGGTCCCTTCCAACCCTGATATTCTATGATTCTTTGAATGGAACTCAGGTCTATAATATGACAGACCCCAGTTTTAGCCACTTAGCTCCACTGCCCTTCAGAATGATCGTTCCAAGTGTATGTGCTTGGTTATGCTGCATGTAAAATGGAGATACTCCTGCATATCACCATTTACAAAACACTGACAATTGTAATGGACTAGAATTAATATCATTTGATCAAGTAATTAAAAGCTGTTCTAACGCATATGTGCAAGAGGTCCAAATTAAGGTTGCATAGATAACCTTATTTCCTAACTGAATGCTTGACTTTGCAACTTGATTGGTCTTTTTGGTTCATATTTTTATATGGAATTAATATATATATTTCAAATTAGAGTGATTACTCCAGCTGTATATTTATAGCATACAGATGAGTATGGTAACTAATTCTCTCAACATATGGAGTCCAGAACAACAAGAAGAGAGAGAATGGAGCTTGTAGTTCAAACTAACCTTTTTCTAATAAGAAGTACAATTATATGACAACTCTAATACAATTTTATGTGTAGGTCTAGTTGTTCATCACAGGAGCAGATGTGTCGCTTGGCTTGGTTTGCTAGCCAGCATGCTTTAATAAGAGTTATGTTTGCAAAGGAATTAAGTGACAAATTCTGAACAATTTTAGGTGTCTTACTCATTGTATCAGAGGGGTAGCCGTGTTAGTCTGGATCTGCAGAAGCGACAAAGGGTCCTGTGGCACCTTATAGACTAACAGAGGTATTGAAGCATAAGCTTTCGTGGGTCAATACCCACTTCTTCGGATGCAAGCAGGGGGGGGGGGGGGGGGGGGAGTGTGTAAGTGAGTGCAAATTTCCAGATATATTCTGTAGAGCTGCAGCTGAGAAACAGTGTGGTTTTTATATAGATTGAATTTCGTACTGACATAGCTTTTTACCATGTCTCTCTTGTACCTTGTTCCTTGCTGTATCAGACATCACTCATGGCATCACTCATTTTTAAGCAGGGAAGAGAACTGGTATGATTGTGCACATGCTGTAAATCAGTACAGGGCACCACATACTTACAAACATACATAGCAATGAATCAATTTCTAGGGTGACATTTGTGGTGGGATTAGAACCTATGTCTCCAGGGTTGAGACAGTTTAGCTAAAGGAATAACTATGGTAGCATGATGCAGAGAATACTTTGCACATTACATGCAATTTCTTAGAGCAGTGGTTTTTAATCATTTTTCATTTGTGGACCCCTAAAAAATTCCAAATGGGGGTACAGACTCCTTTGGAAATCTTAGAGATAGGCTGTGGACCCTAGGGTCTGCAGACCACAGGTTGAAAACTACTGTCTTAAAATAAGAACAGATAATTATTTTTAACAGATAAACCGGTATGGTGTTTTACAGACGATTGGGACACATGGCTTCCACTTCTAATATCGTACAGACAAAGGGCTGCTTCATCATTCTTTAACTCTCTACTCACAGTAGGGGGTGGTGCATAAGCACCAAGCGGCATTGTGCCTCAGAGCTGCATAGTTTCATTTGGGGTCCCCTAGCTGCTGGAAGGGGACAGTAATCAGCAACAACACTTTGTGGAGTGCAACAGAAAACCCTCCTCTTACTCTCCCTTGTAACAAGGAAGCTCTGCTGGTTGGAATGTGGGGGAAAGGGCAGAATCATGGCTTCCTTCTTCCCACTCCATGCTCGCTCTCTGTCTGTTTGCTCCCAGGAGAAAGCACCTGGAGCACAACCTGAGCACCCCCAGTTCAGGCAATCCCTACTGTGGCTGTGCTGCATTTCTATGATTCTATCATGACTACAATTTTCTCTTTTTGTTCCACTGGCTTAATATAGTCTAAGAATGGGTTTGCACAGGAGACTGACACCCATAACCCTTATATTAGCTAAGCAAGGCATTATTTGTAATGCTGTTTTCCAAAACAGATGAATGGAATAATTTCCTATTAGAGCCCTGGTTGGGGTTGTAATATCTGGTGAGACTTTACCTTAAACTCTTTGGTTCTCCTTTTGTTTGTGTCTGAGTTTGCTGGTTTGCCTGGTTTTGTTACATCAATTTGCCCTTTGTACTGTCAGCCTCTTCAACATCATCTGGTACTGTACAACATGGCATCAACCTTTCAGAGCAGCCAAGAGTCCGATACTGAAGCAGGTCCAGCTTCCGCTGTTCTCACTGGGGCTCTATTTTTGGCAAAATCTCAAGTGGAGTTATGAATAAAATGCCTTTGAAAATCCATGCGTTTGGGCATTTTGGTACTGATGTTGAGAACCGAAATTAAATACGCAGATGGAGTAACATTTATAGTTATATTTCTGATGCCAGTCTGACTTGATCACGTGGTTATATATAAAGAAATGAAAAGAGGTAAAAAGTTTGCACATCCTGGCACATGATTTTCATCTGTGGGCCTGGCCTTTCTTTGTAAAGCTTTTGGCATCAGTAGTCATGGCCCTATGTGGTAAGCTAATACTAGAATGACTATAGCAGTGTATATGTAATGCTGACACCCCTGGGTGGGTTGTTGGCAGCAGAGATCAAACTGAGGACCTCTTGATCTTAATGCATAAGCCTCTACTGCCAGAGCTAAAAGATGCATTTCTCTTAGGCAGGGCTGTAACGGGCTCATCAGTCTCTCCAGCTGGCCTAGCCACTACTAGACAGGGGCAGAGTGCCACACTGAGCGGGCATGGCTTACACGTACATTTACATAGCTTGCATCCAAGGCATCTTTAGTTCTAGAATTGTTGTTCTTTATCCAGACTGAAATACCCATGTGCTATATGAGAAATCAGGCATCACAGTTTTCTGCCCAGGAGACGCGTCTGAGTTCTCCCTTTCTGCAGTTCAAATGCAATAAAAGAGTAAGAAGAATACCAAAGCAAGAATATTTTAAGTGTATTGTTAGGTTTTTTTTTTTTTTGCTTGCTTGGACGATTCAGCGGGAGGTGGGGTTTGGGGTTTTTTTTTTTCCTCTGACAAGTCCAGCGGGAGGGTGCGGGCCCCACCGTCGTTCTTCGCGTGGGACCCCGCACCCACTAAAGCCGGCCCTGTGTGTAGGGCATTTCTCAAAATGATGAGAAGAGTTATAAGAAGTCTGGTCTCTGGCCTGACCCATTAAGCATCTAAACTTATTATATGTTTGTTATATTTTGTAGAAATCAAAATTAAATAATCACCTGTCTTTGACTATAGGTGCCAAATATTGACAAATATTTTAAATACAAGCTTTACTAAATATAAATCCAGTACTTTCACCTCTATTCCCATGATCAAAACTACCAACTAAGGAAAAGAAATGGGAAATCACTGACAACACATTATCACCATATTCCTCTCTCCTCAAAGCCTGGGAGACTAGACAAGCTTATTAATATGCCCTGAAGGTCCTAAACTCAGGCTACCAAGGAGGGGAATAAGTCCCAAAGTCAAGGACACTTTATGGAGAACACTCTTCTCAGCAGTCTCCTCTTTGTTAAACTTGCAGGAGGACTGATTGCAACTGCAACATTTTACAATGGGATAGAAGCCGCCCTAAATCGTGGAAAGATTTGATAATCTAAGGGAAGACTCCTTCAATGAAGGGCAAGGTGATAGAGGGAGTTAGATCTTCCAAGTGTTTCCCTCTTGAGCATCATCTCACTCTTGCCCAGGTTCATCTTCAGTCAATTACGGTGCAGAAAGAAAACAAATGTTGAAACCTCAAAGGTTATCACAAAATGGAATTGTTGTCCTCCAGTCACCACCAAAATTTTTTATTTTGTTCCCCTTTGGAATAAAATCAAAACCCGTCAAATATTTTCATGAAACAAATCGGTGTTGAAACAGCAGTTTTCAGGTTGAAAAATTTTCCAACACAGTCCCTCTCTTTCTCTCTGGAAGTGACGGGACAATGTGCCCTGGAGCTCAGAAACCTTTTCAACAAAACTTCATTAAAACTGATGTCTTTGCAAAAGGTTTTGGCTTTGATGAAACAGCATATTTTGACAACAAATTTCCCAACTGGCAAGTTACTGTGAAAGGATGTGTTGTTCTCAGGCATCCCTAGTAATAACTGTTATGTCCGTATGTAAAATAAAATAAAAAACCCCCCAAAATTCCTTCCACTGCTTTCCTCCTATTTGTATTGCTTTGGTTTTGCTTACAGGCCTTCCCAGCTGTCTTCCACTAGGCTCCCTGTGTCCTTACAAACACTGTATCGAAAACAGTCTCTATTACATCTTGTCCAAAATGGCATTGCATCTTTTGTTGCTCTATCTCATTACAAACTGATTTGCAATTTGCTATTACTATCACCCTTCGGTTTGTTTTTGACATTACTGCTTTCTTAGTAGCTCCCTCCCTTTGAATTAGATTTCCTCAAAGGTTGTTAGCTTGTGTTTTTCAAGGTTGTATTTCACTTTATTTCCATCCCACTTTTCTAATCTGTCAGGGTCCCTTTGTGTTGTGTTATGTTGCTGCACTATCTGGTGTCTGCAACACCTGCAGATTTATGTAATGTGCATCTTATCCCCTCTTCCGGGCTGCTGATAAAGAGGTTAAATATAACCAGGCCTAACACTGCTGCATGCAACAGTCCATTGGACGCTTCCCAACATGATACATTGTTGTTTATTGTTATCAATTTCTTAACATTTTAATTGTTATAATGCTTATATACAAGTCAATCTGATTTCATGTTTCCAGTAATCATTTTGTGTGACACTGTATGAAATGTTTATTAAAATTTAATATTATATCCATTATATTCCTGTTGCTGCAATACCATCTTAAATGCATGAGTGTGATTTTTTTTCCCCACCAAGGCTGTATATTCTTGCGACATTAAATAACCTAGTGTTCTTACCAGAGAATATTCTCAGTAGGCCCTGGAATGTGTTTTTTGGGAAAGGGATAACTAAGGTCAGTGACTTTTAGTAGCTTCACAAAGCTATCAAATCTGCCAGCCACAAAAACAACCAGGGAAATCCCCTGCAAACAAAATAGTATCTACAAATTAGCCATCTTCCCACTCTTTCCATGAAGCCAGACTTCCTTAATTCATAGTAATAACTACATGTAAAATCTAATTATTAAATACTTATAGAACCAATGTAATAATGACTTCCATAGTGGTTACCCTATCTCCATGAAACTTGTATGTGTGTATATTGTGATGGGGCAAGGCCAGAGGGCTATAGGAAAGTGGTAAGGAACCAGTATGTTAGCCCCAGGCTAAACAAATCCCTGATACCTTATGGCAGTTGCTCCAGGTTAATCAAGACACCTGGGGCCAATTAAGAACTTTTCAGAAGGCAGGGAGGTTAATTGAGACACCTGCAGCCAATCAGGGGCTGGCTGAAACTAGTACAAAGCCTCCCAGTGAGTCAGTGAGCGGCGCATGTCAGGAGCTGTGGAAGGAGGTTGCGTGTGAGGAGCTGGGAGCAAGAGGCACTAGGAGCTGAGAGTAAGAGGGCGTATGGCTGGAAGATCCTGTGGTGAGGATAAAGAAGGTGTTGGGAGGAGTCCATGGGGAAGTAGCCCAGGGAGTTGTAGCTGTCGTGCAGTTGTTCCAGGAGGCACTCTAAACAGCTGCAATCCACAGGGCCCTGGGCTGGAACCCGGAGTAGAGGGCGGGCCCGAGTTCCCCCCAAAACTCTCAACTCCTGATCACACACAGGAGGAGTTAACCTGGACTGTGGATTCTACTAGAGGGGAAGATCTCTGAGGCAAGCAGAATCCGCCAATAAGCGCAGGACCCACCGAGGTAGAGGAGGAACTTTGTCACAATACACACACACACACACACACACACACACACACCGTGGAAAATATCAATGGCTAATAAAGATTAATGATTCACAAATGCTACCTTTTTATTTAGTCTTTTTGAAACTGTAAATTGTTGTGTTTGTTTCAGGAAAACCTCTGAGCTATGGCCAAGATAGTCTTCCTATCACAGTTACTTTGCTTTGATTTTGAAGGAAACTAATGTATCTCTAAAATGAATAACAGTGTAATGTTTTTCAATCTCATTTAGGAAAGAAAATGTAACCAAACATAAATATACAGTACAAAATTGATCACCCCAAATAAATGCCAACACTCAAAACTGCCTGCTTTTAGTGCTGGCCGTAAGAACCTTACTTTTTGTCTTGGTTGGAGGTGTCAGTCTAAAACCTACTTACTCAGCTTTTATAGATACAAGGTTATAGCATTCTTATAATTTGTTCCTCCTATTAATTCTACTCTCAGGTGCAGCAGATTAACTAATCTGTCAAATGATTACTACTATGTGTCCTCGTTGGAGCTGTCTGGTGATGACTGTTTAAGTCTTCGGTACTAATTTATGTACATTGCAGTTGTGGTCATTCAAGTGAATCAGTAGTTTTAAAAATTGTATTCTGATTATGCTTTTTTTTTTCCTTTTAGGGTAAAAGTTATCCCTTTAAGGGTGCATTTCCTACTATGTGGAACCCTTTTGTCATCTTAGATTTCAACAATCTGTGGAGGACGATGGATGAAATGGGAAAGGAGGTGTGTAGAGGCTCAGCTATCCAATACAGTTAGCCCTTGTATGGGATTCAAAGGTGTGATGTTAGCACATGTTAAATGACACATACTAATTAACATGTCTTAATAGCCTAGTGTAGGCAAGTCACACTGCCTTTAACATATGCTAAACTCCTTCCCCAGAGACTTTACCAGCTAAATACGTGTTAAAGGTGATGTATACTGGTTCTCACGATACTGTTCAGCTAGGCGTGTTTAAAAAGGAAAGTGCAGGTGCTTCAGAACATAAACAGGGGAGCTATAGAATTGTACACTTCTCTCCAGCACAGCATTTTACCTCACTAGGCAACATTTTAGTCTATTTTTTTTATCTTCCGCAAGTCCACTTTATTTCAGTTTAGAACTTGTGTGAATTTCAAGCAAGAACATTTAACAGAATTCTGTAGTGCAGGTGAGTATACTGTATACTGAATTAGTGCCCCCAAAATAATACATTTTCTGTTACTTGGCTTCTAAGACTGACTCTTCTCAGATATTTTTTCTACCCATAAGAGTTGCTCTCTTGCCTTTAAAATCCCCCTTGGTTTTTATAGAATAGATAATACTAAAAATAATAGCAAAAATATATACTGATCAGAGAAAATTATTCAAATATGTCTTTTATGTAAACAGTTTGTTTTAAAAGAGAGTCTTAAATTAGTCTGTATCTTCTAATTTCAATGTGAAATCAATTGACTCGGTTAAAAATTAGTCTGCGTTAAGTCTGTGTTAAGAGACTATTGTAAAAGGGAGAAGGGCTGGTGTTTTTCAGAAAAGCAGAATTTTTTGCTAAGTGTTCTCTTTAACTTTTATAGGCAGAATGTAAGAATTCTGCCTATAAAGTTAAAATCAATATAGTCTTATCTGGAATAGAAAGCTCAGGTTAGTGCTGCGAAGAAACCTTTTGTCCCAATAAAAATGATTGGTATAAATCTGGGAAAGCATAATTTGTGGATCACTTTTCTAGTCCTGTCCTTAATACCATTAAGCCAATTCCTGAAAAAAATCATAATGTGTTAATGGAAGAATGCTTCCATTGACCTAGCTAACTAGGTTCAGGGAGGTGGTGTTCCTGCACAAACAGAAAAATCCTTTCTGTCTGTGTATGCTGCGTCTACCCTATGGGGTGGTGCCAGAATAGCTGCAAAATGTAGCTGTGCCAGTCTAGTATATGTAGTGAAGACATATCCACAGTGTGCACCTTTGTTACTGAACATTCGCTGTTCTTATGTTGTCATAGATTCCTAATGAAGCCCCATGGAAGGCACCACATGCAGAAGAATGGGACAAAATGTCTATGCAAGATTTCATAGACAAAGTTTGTTGGACAAAGTAAGAATCACTTTAATATTAAAGTGTGTAACAGGTTATAGTTGGATAGTGCTACAGGCCAACTGTGCAGAGCAACAGCTAAGTACAGGAAGTGAGGAATACAATGTCCCATTGAAAGCGCCAGGGGTAATTGGAGAAGGCAGATTCTAATTATCCCCATTGAAATTTGACCACAACTAACACTACTTTTGCAGAAATATGCTAAGAGGTTTCGTGACCACAAATGAACAGGATATTGGTTTTACATCTTAATCTGAAAGACAAAACTTCCAGCAATACAGTGTTCACTGACATTATGTTGGGGCATTGAATCAGTGCTAACTCTGAGAGTGAGAGAGAGCCACCTACCAAATCACCAATAGCACTTCTTGCAGCACTTGATGTTTTTCTCTGGGGGCGTCCCATCCAAATACTGCCTTGGCTTGACACTGACACTTGAACCTCCATGGCCCATCCTCATTAATATGACCTTTACTTCACTGGGAAGAAGAGCAGAGGGTTCTAAATGGTGATCAGGTTTGATAACTATAATAACTGAGCAAATATACAGTGCATCCCATTATTTTCCATATGTTATTTTAACTCAAATAATGATCAGATGAAAATGTAATGTTTGCTAGCATTGAAACCATGGGTAACATCTCTGCTTGTTATTTACTCTTTTATTTCATTTGCCGATGACCTGCTTATAACTGGATTCAGCTGTCTCTGTATCAGGCCTGTTTGGACGAACTGAAAAATATCTGCTTGCCTTATGCACTAAACTTGAAAATTATGTTGTATGTATCTTGGGCATTCCAGAAATCAGGGATAGTTAAGTTCTCAGATACGTAGTTTTTAGACATCTATTGATAGCCGGCAGCACCTTTAAATCCTGGAATTTAATCTGGCAGCATAGCATCTAGGGATACTTTAGTTTTAGGAGCAAACAAACAGCACAAAGCAATTGCGGACTTGAATCTTCATAGTGGTATTGCTTTATGGTGGCAAATTTGTAGCTTTCCTGTTGTTCTTGTATCAGGGTTCCCTCCCCACTCTGAACTCTAGGGTACAGATGTGGGGACCCACATGAAAGCCCCCTAAGATTATTTCTACCAGTTTAGGTTAAAAACTTCCCCAAGACACAAATTCTTTGTCCTTGGACGGTACGCTGCCACCAGCAAGTGATTTAGACAAAGAATCAGGGAAAGGACCACTTGGAATTCCTATTCTCCCAAAATATCCCCCCAAGCCCTACACCCCCTTCCTGGGAAGGCTTGACAATAACATACCAACCAAATAGGTAAACCAGATTTTTAAAAACAGAACTTTATTGTAAAGAAAAAAAAGTAAAAGAAACACCTCTGTAAAATCAGGATGGAAGATAACTATACAGGGTAATCAGATTCAAAACACAGAGGAGTCCCCTCTAGGCAAAACTTTAAAGTTACAAAAAAACAGGGATAAACCTCCCTCTTAGCACAGGGAAAATTCACAAGTTGGAAACAAAAGGTAATCTAATGTGCCCTGCCTTATTTACTTACTCTTTTTGCAATATTGAGACTCACTTTAGGATGGTTTATAGGAGAAGGAGTTTTCTGACCTGGTGCTTTTCTGCTTCCCTAGAGAACACCCAAACCAAGCCCTTCCCCCCCACCCCCCCCCCGATTTGAAAGTATCTTTTTTCCCCATTGGTCCTTTTGGTCAGGTGCCAACCAGGTTATTTGAGCTTCTTAACCCCTTACATGTGAGGAGGAATTCCAGGCTACCCTTAGCTGTTTGGTTATGACATCTTGTAAATAGTTTTTGTGCACAAAAAGATTATTTGCTTTTGCTTTTTTGGTTAGTCTAGTGTAATGCTTCCTGAGGTCCCTTCCAACCCGGATATTCTATGATTCTGTTATCCATAGACCTTGCCGAAGGAAGTCCCGAATGGGAAGATCCTTGGGAATAAACCATTTTAGACAAATTCTATGGAGAACAAGTTTGAGCAACAATAGTAAATGCTACTGACTTAAGTAAGTGTGCGTACTGTCTGTAAGAAAAGCATTCAGGTATCCACTAGACTATACTATGGCATAAAGGCCTTCAGAGAGTTTCTTGTTGGTATCATCATCCATGACAACTGAAACAGAATAAGAATGAATGAAATGTTACTTGAATGTGCATTTTCAAAATCTTTGGTAGGTAACTTCAACATAGTGTTTGTTAATGTATGGTGTAGCTCAGCCATCTTTGATATACATAATTACAGGTGATCCAGCCTCTTAAATTGGAAATGAGACCCTGTACAATCTTGCACAATATCCTACAGCACCAGGCTCTAGTCAGATCTTTCTAATCTGTGATGGAATATGGCTTGACATTTTGCCTGAATTTTGACATAATTGTCAGCCTGTCTTAATTCCAAGATGCTTTTCAGATTTCATATGTGCATCTAAACTTGATCTGCCATGTGCAATCAAAAGTTAGGTTACATGCCATAGCAGTTTTCCTATCTCTAGAATGCAATGGTCCAGAAGGGTAATCCTCCATTCTTTCCTTTTGTCTGACAAATTGTGCAGATTTGCTTTAGTTTGGCATTTCATGCTGAAATAGGATTGTGTGCTAATGATTGAAATCAAACAGCCATTTCCATATGAAATAATAGATGAAATTGTGGAGATGAAATACCAAAAATAATGGGAAAGTGGCAAAATATTATGGAAAAATCAGATCAATGCCGACAAGTATTATATGTCTGTAAAATACTAATATACATGTATTTATTCCTCCACTAAATATAATAAAACATCTTTCAGAGATGATCATATTTACAATATAGGTAAATAAGAAATGAATAAATTCCTGTTTCATCATAACCTTTTTATGCAGCGATTTCCCATATACAAATATTCCTGGGCTATCAAGGACATTCATAAATGCAGATCAAAGGTTAAGCCTCCCTGGAGGGCTACTCCATTCTTAGCCTTTTGCTTCAGTGGAAATGTGTGTTCATTAAGCAGATAAAGAAGATGCTGTTTCTGTGAAGAATTAAAACTGTGGAAAATTGAATTTAAACTTGCTTAAATGTTTTTATTTTTTTTAAAGCATTTTTGCTTTAAAAAATGTTTGACTAAACAAAAGAGAAAATAGTTTAAAACCAGGATTTTTTAATGGCTTTGGAAGTTATTTGCCGGGTGGCAGTTGACAAAGGCAGTAACCGCAGAGACCCATGTGGCGTTACACCGCTAAAATGAGCATCTTCTGCTTGGAAGATATGGGACATCCTTCCCATGGCTTTAGTACACCTATAGAAATGTGCAACATGAGGATTGAGGGAGTAACTGAAGTTCAGTGAAAGAATGTTTACTCCTGCCTGTATTCACACATCTTTTAACCCATCCTGAAACCTTGTACAGATCTTTCTTCTGTCATAATTCTCAGTAGATTTTTGTCATCTCTTAAATCAAAGCACAAACAGTAAGAGAGAAAACAACGATCAAACTTCAGACACAGCCCACGTTTAGTTGTGACACTTTTCTACATGTATGCTCATCGGCAGAGGCTTTGCACATGCCAAGAGTCCGACGCACAACATAGTTACATGGCTGTGCAAATGGCATCACGATTTCTCCTTTATTGTCAGTCTGCCTCATAAATCTCTACCGATCCTACTCAACGCCTACTCGCCATTCTGCTTTTCTCCCGACTCCCCGCCAGGCTGTTTCTTTGTTCTGTGTGTCCCAACAAAGGGGAATTCTGACTGATTTCCTGCACGCTGCTACTCTTAAAAGGGCAGAGGAGGAGGCAGTTGGATGGCAATCCATCCAAAATGTGCACAGAACAAGGATGAGAATGCTCACCACCTGGACCTTCTCTCACAGGCTCTGCTAAGCTTTACTGTCCTCGTAAACTCCTCTGTTCCTGAAGGGTTCAGGAGCTTATACAGCGGAGGAGACTGTGGCTGGCTGAAGGAGTGGAGAGTACAGTCAGCAGCAGAAAGGACTGCAGGTCTCATGGGTGATACGGGGGGATTGGAGGAGTAGGTAGCTGACGTGCAGAGCTTCAAAGCCCATTAGAGCTGTCTGGCCTGGCTCCATTGTTCCCTGAATCTTGAATGACCGACAATTGTTTCCAGATGTTAGCAGAAGAAAATATAATCTCCCATGGAGTGTTTCACCCAGAAAAGGTCACTTAGCCTCTTTAAAACAGCAATAATACTTACTAACCTAACTGGGATGTTGTAGGGCTTAATTAATTTTTGGCAAGCTCTTTTGAACTTCTCCTGTGTAAAGCACTATATATGAGCAATTATTTTAATTACCACGGGCCATTCCTGGTCCCATTGAAGTTGAGGGCAAAGTACCTGTTAACATCACTGGCAGAGGAGGGTTGCGAGGCTCCTTTCTTTCACTGTTGCTAGAGAACAGGACTAGGCGATGGATATCACCTTACTGCTTTTATAGTAACGTACCATCTTTACTTTGATCCCATCTGCAGTGCTAGCAAGAGATTTGCAACGCTGTTTGTGAATGTGGATGTCACCTCTGAGCCTCACGAGGTCTCTGCTCTCTGGTTCCTGTGGTACGTGAAGCAGTGCGGGGGGACAGGCAGGATATTTTCCACCACCAACGGTGGGCAGGTACAGTAAGCCGTCAGCTCTTCTCTTTGGAAGAACACAGCATGCCTCTTGGCAGAAACCCTCTAAACTTGTTTATTTTGTTTGTTTTTAAAAGGAAGGACAAGAACCATGTAGACACTGTTCACTGCTGCATTAGCAGGGCAGCCAAACTACCATAGTATTTACTTTACATAGAGATAATAGGTGCCATTGATTTCAGTATTAATAGGGTTCAGGTTGTATCAATGTGGAAGGCCATTTTTGTGGTTCAGGCACTGGACTGGGGATCAGGAAATTTGGGTTCAATTCCTGACTCTAACTTTGGGCAGATCACCCCCCTTTCTCTTACTAATATTCTCATTTTTCAGAGGATAAACTAATACTTCCTGTACTCACAGGCTAAATATATGAGAGGTACTTAAATAGTTAAGGTGATGGTAACTGCAAAAGTGCTTAGATAGATACAGACTAATATTTGAATCACAACCACCAATAGCTGGGTAACTAAAATCAAATCTTTCCAATGTTCGTAGGTCATAAGACTGTCAGACCAATCTGATTAAGATAAATGCCTGTATTTATATATTATATAACCCTAAAATGTGTGTGAAGTGGTGTATTTAATGCAAGTAACACACAGGAAGAATTGGCTAATGTTCTTGCACGATATGAGTGTACGTTTAATTGCACTCTACTATATTGAAATGAACCTATTTGGCTCACCTCTGATATGTATGAGAGAGGGCTTTTTAAAAAAAATTCTAGTTATAATTAATACTACTGGACAGATTTCAAGACCATGCAACTTGCTTTTTATAGCCTGTTTATGTATACTTATGGCAATCATTGTTACTATTACTGATGGGCAGACCTCCAAAAAGGATGAGACTGACTTCAGCTGAGTGTTCACAAATTTGAATGCTTATCCAAACCTTAGCTGAACCTCTGGGATCTCCAGAATTGGTTTGGAAGTCACATGAGAACAGCTTTCTCGTGAGATTTCTGGCACATTTGGTCCCATTGGTGAACAGACCCAGCAAGCTCAGAAGTGTACACAAAAGGCTTAAATAATAGGAATAAGCTTTCCAAACTAAGTCACCTAACTTTCCAAAAGGTCAAAAAGGAGTTGGGTTTATTTTGAGTGTTGAGAACGAAAGTTCTATATGATTCTTATTTTAACCAAACCACGTTGTATGTCCATCTCACATTGTTGAACTGTCTCTTTTTCTCTTCCAGGAGAGGAAGTTTGTTGGAGGTTCTGGTCAGATTAGTGAGAAGTTAATGGAACGCTTAGGAGGCCGAGTGAAGCTAGAGAAACCTGTAGTCCGCATTGATCAGTCAGGTGAAAATGTCATTGTGGAGACCTTAGACCATGAATTATATGAGGTAATTCAATACCTTACATTAGAGCAAATATTTGTAGGGATTTAAAATCTTTAATTGCTCCACTTGTCTTCCCAATAAGCCTGTAACACAGGGGCACAGTGTAGCAAAGAAGAGAGCCACAATAACCAGGAGTCACATTTTCTGGTATTCCCTAAGTAATACCAATGACACAGCTTGCTTGGGATGGGCAGCGGAGAAGCAGAGAATTCTAGAATGTGTATTTGTGCCATTCATTTACTGTTTCTACTCCTTTGCATTCAGTTAGCTTCAGAATAAAAATATCTCCAGGGATGATGATTGTTTCTCTTGCGCTGCATTTCTTTCTCCAAAAACATTTCAGAGTTAGCTTCCAAGCCACAAGATGAAAGGTCCAATTGGAAAGGAGCCCAGTGAACCTTTCGTAAGAGGAATAGTCTTCAGACCAGTTAGAAAAGAATAGCTGCCCAATTGGATGGTCATTTATATAGTAGTTGTTGTCATTTTACAGTTTCTACAACCAAGACATCCTGAGAGGTCTGTTATGTAACTTGCATGCTATGGGCCAAACTTTCTTTGCTTTGGAAGATATTACCGTCAACACACATACTGTAAAGCTTCCCCAGCTATAATAGAGAAAGGCTCAAATACAGGATAATGTATTTTGTTTACTTACTATTTCTTTTCCAGGCCAAGTATGTTATTAGTGCCATTCCCCCAGTTCTTGATTTGAAGATTCATTTCAACCCACCATTACCACCAATGAGAAACCAGCTGATCAGCCGGGTTCCCATGGGCTCAGTCATCAAGTGCATGGTATACTACAAAGAACCTTTCTGGAGGAAAAAGGGTATTACACTTTAATCAGGGGTTTTCTTTTGTATTATATGTAGGGTGACCAGACATCCCGTTTTTAAAGGGACAGTCCCGTATTTAATTCCTCCTGCAGGTGTCCCGACTTTTTTTAAAAAACGGGCTAATTGTCCCATATTTTCTTTCTTCCCCTCCCCACATCAGTACTGGCAGGTCCTGATGCTGGTTGGATCCCTGCTCGCCAGCTGCCCGCCCACCAGCTGTGAGTCGGGGGGTCCAGTGGGTGACGATGGGGGTGGATGTGCAAGGCTGGTGGCGTGGCAAAGTTACAACACGCAGGGCTGGATGCTCACCCTGCTGGTCCATCAGTGCAGCCCCCGCTGTGTGCCAGCTCTCGTCCAGTGGGTCCCGCCCCCCCGTCCCATTTCTGGCCAGCACTGGCTGCGTGCTGTAAGCTGCAGTGGCTGGTGAGTGGGGGCAGGCGCTAGGCGGCGGCCGGTTACGTGTTGCCTCTGCTGCCCACCCATTAGCCCTTTACGTGCTCCCCCTCTCACTATCCTCTTCCTGCTTTGCCCCTTTGCTCCCCCCCCCAGCCCCACTTTTACTCCATATCTCCCCCACCGGGGCACGTCCCACTCCCAGTGCTGTGCGGAGAACTAGCCCTGTGCGGATTACTCGGCTCACCAACAGGCTGGCCAGCAGACTCCTCCTTCCCCCCCAGCCTCTGACTGGATCAACACCCCAGAAAAGCCTAAGACCCTCTGGCCCAGGGTGCTGGCACAGAGAAGCCTCTCTGCCCCTCAGTTAAGCTCTGGAGTGGCGGGGAGAGGGAAGCAATTTCCAGCCTGGTTGTGCCCCGAACCTGCAGGCTCCACAGCAGCCCGCTGGGCAGGGGTTTAGCACCCTCTTCACCTGCACGCACACACCCGCCCTGGGTCCTGCCCCCAGGGAGCCCAGGACTGCTCCGTCCTCTAGGCACCCTCCCCTGCTGAGCCACCTCGCTGGCCGGGTTCGCTGAAGCCCCTGCAATCAGATTCCCTGGGCCCTGGTGCACAGTGCATCCTTAGGGCATAACCCCTTCCTGCCCACACTGTAGCTGTGGGATAGGAGGCGGCTGGGTTATGTTGGTGGCTAGCAGCAGCCTGGAGGTGTTAGCTGACTTTCAACACTGTGTGGGCCGGAAGGGACAAGCTGCTTTCAGCTGCAGCAGCAGGGGTAAGAGGAGATGAGCTCTGCAAAGACACGGGCCAGGTCATCACCCCCTCCCCCGTGGCTGGAAGCAGGTCCCTTCCTGTCCCTCCCACACAATGCCAAAAGGCTGCTGCTGACCACATTCTGGTGTGAACCCTGGCAGAAATCTGGGGAGGGAGGGCATGTGACCCTGTGTGCCACCCCCGTGTGTTGCCTTGGGAAGATGAGGCACTAGGTACCAGGAGAGGCAAGTCCGCCTTGGGGGCCCAGCCAGGCATAAAGGGCAGAGAGCGCTGGGCAGGGAGTCCCCCCTCTCCCCAGTGTGAGAGAGGTGTATGGGAGTGTGTGTGTGTCACCTCTCCCAGTGTGCGGGGAGGTGGGGTAGGGGAGTGTGTGTCACCCCTCCCTGTGTGAACCCTAAAGCCTTAAAGATAAGAAGGTAAATAAAAAGAATCCTACTACACAGTATTTCTTTTTAACAGGGGCTCAGCCACCTTGATGGTAATTTGAATGTTTGTACTGCATAGTTCTGATTGATTGCCATTGAACTTGCTTGAATACAAGTCATTTTACCAGGTGTCCCATATTCAGCATAGGGAAATATAGTCACCCTAATTATATGCTAATACAAGAGTCAACATTAGAAGGGGATTTCATCTCTTTTCAGCTACTTCTTTGAGAGTCCTAAAAAGAGGGGGGGGGCGCGGAGGGAAAGAGAAAGTATATAGGACATGAGAGAAGAAGTTGGGATACACTAACTCTTGTTCCTTGTTGTTCTCCTTATCCCGGTCCCCCATTTTTCTTCGGTGACATTTTGGAATGAGACCTATCTCTCTGGTGCAATTGGGGCATAATGGAGAGCGATTTTATGCCATATACTGTATGACTGCGACAATTTTGTCTTGAGAATAGTTTGTAGCTAAAAATGTATAGCCATATGTCTTGGCCAGCTAGGGATCCTAAGAGTGCGGAAGTTGAAGTATTGGTCAAACCATTTAAAGTGACAGCACTGAACACAGTGCGTCTTTAGTTCTTCCAGGAGTACACCATACAGTCTTTGTTTGCCTTTAAGCTTTTGGGTAGATTTGCAACAAGTGACTGTAAAGATGTCCAGAGTGCTCTGGAAAAACTGGTGCTTTGAGAGCCATGTTTTTAATAACAATTGTACTCTGTATTTCCAGAACATTTAGTACATGCATCCTGAAATCTCTTGTATCTGGCATATGCCTGTCATAAAAACCTAGTGTGCTTGCCAAAATGTTAAACATAAACACCAGCAATACTCGAGATCCGTGTGTTTCTGTGCAATTAATTGGTACCCCAGTCATGTCAGATATAACACCATCTTTTTGGTCATAAATTCAATTATATGAATATCCTTATGTTGTCCCTGCCTTTTAAGGATGCCTGAAACAGGTTGCTAAGAGTTTCAGAATCCCATATCTAAAATATCTCACCTAGGTAGAAAATAGGACTTCTCAGAGCCTGAGGAACAGCACACAATCTCTGGCAGAACAATTCCGTGGAGCAAAAGAGTGGTGTCGTATTCTTTGTCACACCACGCTGGTGGTTTCACCTTCTCGGTCATAATTCTTCAAATGACCTGGATTAATAAAATCCGTTTTTTTTTTTTCTCCTCTCTGGTTTCTAGACTACTGTGGGACCATGCTCATTGAAGATGAGGAAGCTGTGATTGGAATGACACTTGATGATACCAAACCCAATTTCAGTGTTCCTGCCATAATGGGGTAAAAGAGAAGAGGGACGATTGCCCATTAATTTTTGTGGGCCTGGGGTTTGAGGAGACATGGAAACCTACCATTCAGGGAAAATATCTGAAAATATTAACAAAAATGTAGAGCTGGTCGAAAAGTAGTGAATTATTTTATTTCACAAAATATATTCAGTATTTTGCTCCCAAAATTTTGTCTTTACATTTTTTTCACTTTTTGGGGGGAAATTTTTTGGTGGGGAAAAAACTGGGAAAAGATGTTTGTTTTATTTTATTTCTGTTTCCCTCCCTGCCCCTATCCCTTTTTTCCCTGGCCTCCCCAGTGTCAAAATGAGAAAAGGATAAGGAGAGAGAGAGGAGGAAAAAAAGTAAAGCGAGTTGGTGGTGGCAGGGGGAAAACCTTCAAAATCAAAAATTAAAAAAAACCAACCCTAACATTTTCTACAATCCCTTCCCTCCGTTTTTTTGAATGAAAATTTTCAGCCAACCCTATTAAAAGGGATTTCTTTCCAATAAATGTGTTTTTCCTGCCCACCCCCAATAATCAAAAATAAAATGCAACATTTCCTCATATAAGGCTATTGAACCATACCACCTAATTCCACTCTAGCCTTCGTAATTTGCTATTACTATATCAAATCCTACAGCTGTCATGAGCGGGTTTACTATGCCATGAAATAGCTCCTATGGATCTTTTGACCCTGACCAGAGTGTGGTTCCCTGCATGCAGGGACCAAAGCAAGAGGTCTGTACATCGCCAATGCCATGGCACGCACCTGTGGAGGAGGTGTTTGGTGATGAGCCTGGAGCTGTGCTTAATTTATAAAGAGGTGCTGGGGCTCAACCAAGTAGGTGCTGGGGGCTCAAGCAATTTTTTTTACATTCATAACTGATGCAGCAAGCCCAGAGGTACTGGGGCTATGAACTGCCGGGGCTCAGCCCTGGCAAGCCCTGGCACAAATTAAGCCTTGGCCTGGAAAAAGCTGACTTCATAGATCCACCAGCCAGTTTGTCCCCCATGCCCTCCCCACAGGAGGAAGAGTGCACCAGATGCACTGGCTACTGTTGCCCTGTGGTTACTTTCCCCTCTGCTGCATGGGAAAGGATGTTTCCTCTCTTTCCGTTACTGTAGCCAGTAGCATAGCCAGGGTGGGAGCAGGGGGAGCAGCTGCTCCCCCTGTGAGCAGAAGCGGCGCCTTAAAAAGGAAGCGGCGCCTTTTTTTAGCAGCTCTTAAAAAAAGGCACCACTTCTTTTTAAGCGCCGCTTCTTGCACTCACCCGGTGGCGCTCCGGGTCTTCAGCGGCATTTTGGCGGCGGGCACCACCGAAGACCCGGAGCGAGTGAGGACCCGCCGCCGAAGTGCCGCCGAAGACCCGGAGCACCTCTGGGTGAGTACACGGGGAGGCGCCTTTTTATAGCGCCGCTCCCCCTGCGCTCCGGACCTGGCTGCGCTACTGACTGTAGCCCTAGTAAATTTCTCCAGCAGACAGCTTGAGATAAAGATTTGACCTTTAGAAACTTTCTGAAAGCTGAGCTTAATCCTGCAGAACTGAAGAAAAGTTTATAGCCACATGTCTCAGTAAGACTTGAAAGGGTTGGAAAGTGGCCATCAGGTAAAGACTAAAGACCTAAAGATAAGAGACAAATGACGGAAGCTGGCATCATCAAGCCAACAACTGATAGATAGCATTTTAAAGGGCACTGTATATATAATGGATGCCAACCTTCCTTTTTTGTGTGTGTGGTTTTCTTTTTTTAGTTTTATTCTCGCTCGAAAGTGTAGAAGACTGACACATCTCACAAAGGAAGAAAGGTAAGAACAAAGTGCCATAGTTTTACATAGGACCTGATTTAAGTTTTTGTTTTAAATTGTCAGAGATTCTGTCTCTCTGTCTCTCTGTCTCTCTGTCTCTCTGTCTCTTCATATAGCATTTCCTGCATGCAATAATTACAGGGATGTTGGCTATTAACTAAGCACAGTTCTCAGTGCTGTCACTTCAAAAGTGCAACACTTAAATTTTATTCCATTAGGAGCCATGTGAAATGTCATCCAAAATGGCAGTAAGCATGGCAACATCTACCTGTCCTTTGTAAAGCCAAGTCCTCAGGCTCCCATTTGACTGCTTTGGGCTGCTCAGGCAGTGGAAAGCAGCCTGAAAGCTTCACTTAGGCCTGGTCTACACTAAGGGAGGAGGGGGGGGGGGATCGATCTAAGTTATACAACTTCAGCTACATGAATAACATAGCTGAAGTTGACGTACTTAGACCTACTTACCGCGGTGTCTTCACTGTGGTAAGTCGACGGCTGACGCTCTCCCGTTGACTCCACCTACGCCTCTCACCCTGGTAGAGTACCGGAGTTGACGGGAGAGCGCTCGGCGGTTGATTTATTGCATCTAGACTACACGCGATAAATTGACCCCCGCTGAATCGATCACTGCCCGTCGATCCAGTGGGTTATGTAGACAAGGCCTTAGTGGGCAACTGGGGATTCCTCTTGTATTTGGGAATGCCTGGCTAGCATAAAGTTAGAAGAGCCAGCTCCATGCTCCCCACTGCTGCTCCTCACACAATGGAGTTGGTGTGTTCAGAGTGTGCCAGTAGTGTGAGAGGCTGAGCCAGAGTGCTCAGCACCCTAGTGATCTTGGATCAGCCCCTAGAGGGCCATTTCAGCCTTTGTAAATTAGCGCAGCCTTGAGGCTGCTCCATTTTATGTCATGGGATGAACGAGCCCTAAGCATTAAGGGGCAGAAAGGTGACAGAAAGCTACCTTTGACCCTCTGTCTTCAGGTGTGCCAGGCAGAGCTCAACACACTTGAAGATCTAGTCCACTATCTTTTCATAGCAGTCTCCTCCCTGCTAGTGTTTACAAATAAATAAAAATAGGTTTTAAAGGGTAGTAGTTTTTTGCCCTCAAAAATATTCCCAGCATTTCATTGGACTAATCAACAAAGCTAAAGTTATATGGCAGGGTTCGTGGACGGGGGGGCGGGGGGCAGACCTTTATTTAAACGTGGACAGGGTATATTCAAACTTAAAAACGTGGGATGCTCTATGTCCAAGTACACATTTTAACAGTAATGGTCAGCCCAATTAGAGAAGAGATTGGTGTCCTCAAATCAGCGATATGTGAGCTCTCACAGCTTTTGTAAAGTAGGATCATGTGGAGCATTACTGCACCAGCTCTTAGAGCAGCAGCACTGTTCTACCGAGCCTCTCTTGTTTTTCGGGAATAGACCAGATATTCTCCATGTGCATCTAAGCTTTGGGCTGGAACTAGAAGAGGTGATTGTCAGAACAAAAGCTGGGCAAGCACCTTCAAGTCCATTGTGTTTAACATTTCAGGCTACCATTAACACCAAATGCCACAGTTCACCATGTTTCAGCATATTAAGTGCAATCAAACATTTGCAGCACTTGAGAACAGCTTATGTTTCTCTTCAATATATGGACACCTTTGTTATTTATGGGAGTGTCATAAAAGACAGACCAATTTATCAATCGGTGTCAAAAGCATTAACGTGTTTACCTGACTCTGAGATTAATATTTAAAAACTGGGACTTTAAATATTTACTGAGTGAACATTAAACTATTGATGACTCTCAGTGGTAAAGAATGGTTCTGACATATACTGTGCTTAATGTAGTATATTACTTCCAACGAGAAATCTATCCCATGCACACAATTTAAGCCTCACTTTAGTTCTACACAGGGAAAAGGGGCAGACTGAGTGGCTGGCCAGGAGGCGTCTCCACACCCACCTGTAAGCTATGTAGTGGGGCTCCCCCAAATGGGGCAGATGCACTGAGTCACTGATGTTGGGACTGGGTTTCCAAGGATCCAGAAACCATGTGTTGCAGGGGTTGCATGTAGGCGCTATGGCCGCTACACTAGCCCATTGGCTGGAACAGGAGTCACAGTGCAATAGTGCTGCAGCCTGCCCACCTGTTGTGGGAGTGAAACCCACCTCCACCTACTACCCGAGATTCCCCTAGACAAAGACCAATCACTAATGCCAACGGGTTAGATTGTGGCCCAGCTTGCACAGCCACTCAAGGGGGCATCTGGTGCTCCCTTGTGCCAGCTGCCCAGACTGTGAGTATTAGTGCAGGGAGGAGAACAGCCTCCGTTGGCTGTGACAGCACCATCCCCATCTCCTGCACAGTGCAATACAATACAGTATAATACCTGCTGGCTAGCAGAGCTACACAGTGCACTGGGGAAGTACCCTGCACCAGGTACTTCCTCCACAGAGCAGAGGGAATCCAGGAGGTAGATTGTGACTCTTAAGAGTCACAATATGCTTCCTTGGCTGCTTCTGGAGCAACACAGCAACACGTTCCCTTTGCTCAAGGCTTGTGGTAAGCCGTGATTGAGCCCAGGGCCTGGAGATGAGGATCTTGCCCACAGTGCGTGTAGACGTATGGTAGTCTCTGGACAGAATGTTAGCAATAGGCCATTTAAATAAAAGACTAAACCATTCCAGGGCAAAAGGCACAACTATGTGTGCAGCAGGCACATCTGCAAAGATTCGCCCTCGCTTTGGGGACCAGATAAATCTCTTCAATAAAATGTTGTCACCGACCCCATTCAACCCTTTTGAAACAGCATATTTGTTAGTGAGAATTAAAGCTATACAATGCCCTCCTATGCATTTGTTTGCTTGGCTGTCTGAAAATGCCGTTGATCTGAAGGTTAATATTTACTTTTGCTTTTGCAAAGTCATTTTTGTCTTTGCAATTTAGTTGCCAAATAGTAGTGGAGCTTACAGCTTCTTGGAGCCCAATTGCTCTCTTCAAACAAGGACCTCCACCTGCCTGCAGCGAAGTTGGTTACCTCTGCTACACAATTCACCTTCCTAGGACCCTGCAATGGGATCTCTGGAGGTTCTGTGATCCACATTGGGGACGAGGGCGGACCAGGGCTGGGTTTGGAGGGAGGCTAATTATTCCCGCCACAACTCTGTGAGGAACAGTCAGGACAGTTAATACAGCCTCAGGTTGTATTAACTTTTCTGTGGAGCTCCTCTGTGTGATGGAGCCACCCTTAGAGTGGGACTCCAGGAACATCTGTAGGGCGGTCTGTCAATGGGTATATGGCTCCAATGGACTGTGGTGTTAGACAGCTGGAGGGGGTGGGGAGAGCAGAGTGTCCTAGGCATGGTCCAGTGACCTGTGACTTTTGGGTATTCCTGAGAACCCCAGGCTTTCAGGGCTGATTCCCCGCTGTTTTTGCAAGGTTGGAAACCCAGCCTGCAGTGGAAGAATGCAGTCCCCTGGCACTTTTCTGTGAATTGCCTTGCTAGAGCACCTGAGCTGGGCCTTTGTCTAAGATGGATAGAAGGGACATTCTTTAGGGTGGATAAAGAAAAAGGTCTTCTTCTAATCATTCTCACTGGCTCCCTTTCCCTGTTGACTGCAGTGTGACTCCCGCATTGAGGTATTGCAGCTCTCTGAGCACCCCTTAGTGTTACTTAGGGCTGCTCGGCATGTCTGTGGAATTGAATTGACAAGGGTTTGGAAGAGCTTGTGTTTTGGCTCACGGTATGTGACAGCACAATATTAAGCTGTATCAGCACAGTCAGTGTGTGACACACACACACAGAGTAATGGGCACAGATCCAGCAAGTCTCCAGAAGCCCCTGCACTTACCTGAACCCATTGGCTCTGAAAATCCTGTGAGAACAGTGAATCTCGCAGTCTGTCACATTAAGCATTTCTGCTTCCAGAACAGATGATTCCTCAAAGGGTAGAAAGGAGAGGAAATATAACAAAGGACCAAATCTTTCCTCCCTGTCAGAAGCCCAGGTAGCCGGGCTTGGCATGGCGGGATCCTGTGGAAGTGGAGCGGGAAAGAAATCCTCTTCTGGGCACAGACTAACAGCCCAGTCACTCCATGGCTGCTACTGTAACTCTGGATGTGTAGTAGTCTCCACTCTTACTGTTTCCACATTATGCAGAGTGGAATAGGCTTTGGAGCTGCATAGTGGGGCATCCTCTGTCTCCACTTTTCCCCAGCCCATTGCTGTACCACCTCTGAAACCTGCTGCAGAGGGAAGTAGCTGAACTGCCACAAAGCTGGGCTCCCTAATACATGGGGGATGCGGTCCACTTGTGGAGATTCCCTATATACTCTGCCCTCCTGTATTTCTGCTGTGTCTGGGGCCCAACATTTCTTCTATGAATGGGACAGGATTTGCATCCAAAATGGATTGAGCATGGGTCTGTTTTTCTTTTTTGGTTCTTAACTGGTGCACTTGTCTCACTCTGATCTTTTTCCTTTTGGGAAATGGTGGGATATGTCTAGTACTAGACAAGGGCCATAAAATGACTGGGAAGTGGGAACAGACTCCATTACTATTGCTTTGTTACAGAAGGAAGTACAGGCCCATACAAATAAAGAAGTGAAAAAGGAAGAGGGATTTTTAAATTTCAATCTGGTTCCCTGAGATCACAAGCCAGCAGTGTCTGTTTCCCTCATCAAAATTCAGCACAGGCTGTCTGCCAGGAGACAAAAGTACAAAACCTCACTTCTCTCTTTCCCTGGCAGATTAAATGACTTTTGGATAATATACAAATTTGAGCTGATAGAGATCAGTGTCTTAGGGAGTGATTTGCAAAACTGCTTGTAAAGTTGACTCATATAAAACAGAGCATGTCAGTACATCGATCAACTTTATTGACTCATTTCTGAAGTACAACTCCCAGCCTCCAAACTCTCAGTAATCAGAATAAAACCAAAAGAGCTGAAACCTCCAATTTAGACACAGAATAATCTTTATTGTCTCAATGTAAGAACATATCAGCAGTGGATTATTTTATTTCTTGTGTTTAAATCTTTGTTGCATTTCTCCCATAGGAAGAGCAGGATCTGCGAGCTCTATGCAAAGGTTTTGGGATCAGAGGAAGCCTTACATGTAAGAACATAACGTACAACATAGCACATCCTGTCAGTTTCATTATTGTAGTTGGGAGGCACAGGGTGAAGCTGGAAAGTAGCAGTAAAACCAATGTTCTTGCACTGTGTCCCACGTTTAATTGGGATTAGTGTTCTTCACCATGCTTATTAGTTTGTACAGAAGAGTGATGAAAAATACTGACAAGCTTTACATCCCATTTGAGAGTGATTAACGTGTTGGTGTGACGCAGTTAAAAAATACAGGAGCTCATTTTAAAATGAGCCACTAAAGCCTCATTGCAGAGTGTTACCTTCACTATTATTATACGCTAAATCTCAGCCATTTTCAGCTGCTGCGCCACGACTTGCCTCACCATCCAGCCCATGCCCTGCCTAGTGTTCCTTTTTGTCTCATGATTGCTCCCTCCCATAGCAACATCTGCTCTTGTTTCTTTCTTTTTTTCCTTTCCGAGCAGGGGAAACTAACTGTTAGGGTTTGTATGCGCTCCCACTTTCTGAAAACTCATTTGCTTTATCCTTTATTTTATTGAAGGCAATTTTAGGTTGTTGAAATGTTTAGATATGAATCACAATAGCATGCCATTTTACACATAGCTCCCACATACTGTATTGCTACAAAAGTGGCATACTTTGCATACTCACTGTATAAGAACGTAAGAACAGCCATACTGGGGCAGACCAGTGGCCCATCTATCCCAGTATCCTGTCTTCTGACAGTGGCCAATGCCAGGTGCCCCAGAGGGAATGAACAGAACAGAGCAATTATTGAGTAATGTATATAAGTAAGGATGGCTCATGAGGGTCCTTTCCAGTCCTAACAAATCTGTGATTTTGGGGCCTTAGGCAGCCTGGGAGTAAGCAAGTACAATTATACTGCATATAATGAGAATTACACCTGCTTACACCAGGGCTGAATTTGACTCCATGTTGTCTCTGCTGCCTGAAGCACAAGTCTACATAAACAAGAGAATTAGGAGGCTCCAGTTCTACAATGTCCAAATTAACCAGTAAAAAAAGCCAGCAGTGTCTGAAGTTAAGGCTTATGTCTCATCCACGTTGCATTAAGAAACTTGTTAAATGTGCTCATCTCTAGTCAGGCATTGTAAAGTGATACAACAAATCATAAGCTATCACTGCTGTCTTCTCAGTTCTTGTAATAGCTACGTCCTTAGGGTTTTTCCCCCTTCTGAGGTTTCATGAACTCTGTTTTACAGCCAGTGCATTATGAAGAGAAGAACTGGTGTGAGGAGCAGTATTCTGGAGGGTGCTATACAGCTTACTTCCCACCAGGGATAATGACACAGTTTGGAAGGTACAGTGTCTCACTAAGGGACTCAAGAACAGAAAGATAAGAATGAACAGATAAATATCCTCTGTAAGGGCCGTAAGTCCTCTGTGAACAAATTTTCTTTATACCTGGAGTATTGCTTAGGGAATACTTCAAACAGCCTTGTAAAATTTTACTTCCCCACTTGCCTGGATTAGGTTTTTTTGGTGGATGAGTCTCATTATTAGTATTTTCACTTTCATCATTGACTACAGGGAAGAGTGGGTGAGTAGATTGATTGTTGGGGGCGGTTTTTTTGTTGTTTTTGTGTGTGTGCCCAAACTGGTACATTTTCATGACAGTTTTGCTTTTCAGATTTGGGATTGGCATTACCATTTCCTTTGTGTTTTTTAATATATTTTATTAGTATTTTAAAAATAAAGTAAAAAGGACTGATCCTGTAAATATTTATGAACATGAGTGACTTCAGTGGACTGTTCTTATTAGCAGACGGCCTAATGCAGTAACTACTGTGCCACCATGTATTGTCCTCCCCGATTCAGGTTTTTTGAATGAAAACAAGAGTGACCCCAAAAAGCAGCAGTGGCCAACCTGGCTATTGCCATTCAGTTGTGCAGTTATGTTCAGTTAAGCGTTCTGGATCCTTTTTGAAATGTAAATTTCTGCAATTCTAAAATAACTAAGAGCACTAAAGAAATCGTGATTTATGACCATATCGTGCCTTCAATTTTTAAAGTAGACAGAACTTACCTTAAAGTATATGATTGCAGATCCCAGCAAAGCGATGTGATCCAGGAAAAACAAACCGCTGTCTCTTTCTTCTTAAGTGTTATGAGGGCTACAGTATGCTATTCAGAGTGCTAGCGACTCCATCTTTCATCTCTAGAGTCTTAGCTATGATAACAAGTGAGAACAAGCCTTGTTTCAGTCTAGTTCTCATTTGGACTTCCATGAGCCCCAGAATTACACTCAAAAATGGCATTAACAGGATTGCAGTAATACTTTCTGACTCTTTAGAAAACATAAGGAGCACCAGGAAGTGTCTAATGGAAGAAATGACATGAAAGGCTGACTATCCTAATAGCCTGCTGCATTGCTAACTCTTAAGTGTTAATTGATATTTAAAGCACCCTTCTGTTTTTTACCCAAGGAATTTTGTCATGCTTTCCTGAGCTGGCTGATACAACCTATTTTTATCCATTTTAAAGGATCATTCGCCAGCCAGTTGGTAGGATCTACTTTGCTGGCACAGAGACGGCTACAGAATGGAGCGGGTACATGGAGGGCGCTGTTCAGGCTGGAGAGAGAGCAGCAAGAGAGGTACAGTCCCACACTTATGGCATGCTGCATGGGGAGAACATTTAAGTGTGTTTTGCAAAATCAAGGCTGAGATTTTCAAAGTCATGTAAGGGATTTAGATGCCCAGTGGGAATTAATTTTAAGGAAAATTCAGTATTGCCAAGCTCAAGCATTTAAGAATCATGAGATTAGATTAAAAATGAGATTTGAAAAATAAAATAAAATTGGGTTCTTTTTATTTGCAATTCCATTTTTGAGCCTTCCAGGAGCATCCAGGTCATGCTTTCAAGCTTTCCTCTGCAACCATGAGGGCTAGATATTTAATTTTTTAAAGCTGAGATTCTTAACTAATCATCAAAGTTCTTTTCAACTTTCCCTTACGGTACTTGTTGACTATCGGTCTCGTGCCAGTATTTAGCCTTAGATGGAGTTTAGCACCAGCTTTGGGCTGCATTCCCAAGCAACCCGACTCCAAGAAGACCCCGTCCCGGCACACCGGGGGCCGCTACCGGCCTCACACCGTCCATGGGCTGTGCCTCGATCAGAAGGACTTGGGCGGCCCCCGGCGCGCCGGGACGGAGTCTTCTTGGAGTCGGGTTGCTTGGGAATGCAGCCCAAAGCTGGTGGTTAACTAATCATGTGTCTCTAGGAGCTGGAGCTGTAAGCTAGACATCAAATACTGTCAGACTTGCAATAAAAGGACAGGAATTGGCAACAATGGTGTCCAAATCCCATAGGCAGCTTTGAAAAGCTCAGCCCCAAAGTTTATTTTCAAGAACAATAGTGGGCTTGTAGAACAAGTTAGGCCCTGTGCTTAGTTGATTCTGAATAATGATGATTCATAGGAACATACACACTTCATTGTATGTTAAAATGCCATTTTCCTAGCTATTTTTGTAAGCATTGTGGTTTATGGGTAGATACACTACAACAAAAGGAATATCTCATTTGTTTCATAAGAGGTTAAGGGGTCAGCCTTGGGATCGCATATGAGGGAGGTAATCAATAAAGTAGCGTCATGTGTCAAGTGATGAAAGCATTAAAGCAGAACCTCTAAAGGCCTCTGCTCAGGATAAAGCTGAAGAGCTTAGATGTTGGGCAACAGGAAAGAGTGGTATCCTGGGAGTGATGTACACTTAAGAACTAATCCCTATAACACTGTTAATTGTGCTGACTGATAGACCTGCCAGTCATCTTATATCTGTCTAAAATGGGACCACATTTCAGGAGACATCAGATGTTGTTAACTCTGCAAAGGACTGGGATAGAATAACAAGAAATTAAGATATCCACATTATATTTTGGAAACATGCGCATTAAAAAAATAATGTTCACCTTACTGTCATACTCTCCTCCTTGTTTCATGTAATCCTAGCACTTTTCTCATGCCCACCAATAAACACCAACTAGTTTTTAAAAAATATATTTTGCTTTTCTGGCACTGAACCCTAGGCTCTCCCTCCCTCACGTGACCTCAATCCTATTCCTGTGTTGGGGCAATATTTTTCAAAATTAGCTTCCGATACATTTTGCATGTACCTGTTTTACATCTACGGGTCTTGTGTGCACTACTTTAATATCAATTTTATAGGATATGGCCCACAGATTCGTGGTTAATATGAGGCCCTAGTTCAACAAGATCTTTAAGCCTGTGCTTAATTTTCAGCCTGACTGACTTCAGCGGGACGACTCACATAGTAAATTAGGGATGTGCTGAACTACCTTGCTCAGTTAGAGTCTGAATGAGTTAAGGAGGCTTCTTCCACTCCTTCATCCTGAATCATTATCTTTCTTTCATAGAAAAACCACCACCACTCACACTGGAGCGATTACACAGCTAGGAAAGAGGTGCTTCTCTGGGAGTATGTCAGTAAATAACAACCCCTTCCAGCGATCTGATGTGCAAATATCAGATTTTCTGTTATATCTGAATACACACGATCTTATTTGCTAAACCCTTATCTTGATTATAGCAGCATGAGCTTAGAGCAAAAACTGCAAGCCAAATGTTTTGCCCTTTAAAAGAATGAATGGAACTGATCAGTTCTTTATTTTCAGATACTGTGCTCTATGGGGAAAATCTCAGAAGGTGAAATTTGGAAATCAGAACCAGAATCAATTGTAAGTTTTCCTTCAGTTCCTGTGAACTTTCCTTTGATATTAATTATGAGATAAAATATGTGTTCCCTTTACCGTCATAAACTACAGCTACAATTACTATTCTACTGCCTGCCAAAACTGTCCAACTGGATAACTGGGAACATGACTAGTACCCAGAGAAGGGTGGGGGTGTCTAAATACTCAGGAAAGAGTATTAAACTTTTAATAAGGCTAAAAATCCATACAGGTATCTTTTACAATGCTTACCTTAAATTGACGAGAACGCTTTGGGCCTCGTATTTCTCCACAACCTATTGTTGTAGTTTCGGAAGCTTTTCAAGCTCAGGCATATTCATTGCTCACAGCCACCTTTAATAGCACTGGTTGAATTTTTTTTTTAAATTTGGATTAAAAAAATTGCTGAAATTTTGATGAGAAAAACAAGGAACAATTTGAGTAAATTTTGGCAAAAAATGTTTCCTGCCTTTTAAACAGCTCTTCTTTTTATTGAAGTATTGAATGCAAATAGCCAGTCTTTGTCTCTTTCTTTAAAATATGTTAATTTCAGGTTTTAGGGGCCCTCAACAAACACATCATGTTTAATTCCTTTTCTCAAGAAGATGCTATCTACCCTGTTCTGGTTGTTTCCTGATTTATCAGCAGGGCATGGGATAAGCATTAATAGCAAAAGAGTGCCAGACCTTGCCTGAATGTAATATACTTCTGTTTAAAAGAGGAAGTACATGCAAACAGATTCAACCTATCTCTGTTTCTGCTGCGATATACTTGATATTTATATTCTCCCTTTCATAGCGGAGGTGATCCTGCACTAATACTGAATGTTCTCCCATCCAGGATGTCCCAGCCCGGCCAATTACTACTACCTTTTGGGAGAGAAACTTGCCATCTATACCAGGGCTGCTGAGGCTGGTTGGATTTTCCACTTTCTTCACTTCAGTGGCTGCTGTTGGGCTATTTGCCTACAAAAAGGGGCTGCTAGTTCGAAACTGAGAAAGGTGCCAGCAGATCGCTGCGTACTTGCTGTATTCTTTTTTCCAAGTTTGTTTTGACGTGCACTTATCTGTCTTCAAAAGCAGATCAGGACTGGTAAAGGGAGTGGGGGGAAGTCGAGATGCAACTTTAGAGTGAGGATGAGTGAAGGGGTTCAGCTAAAGTAAGGACCCCCTGAACATTGACCTATTTTTTAGCACCATCATTTGAGGGTCTGAGACAGTGGTGGGCAACATGCGGCTCACGGGCCACATGCGGCCCAAGAGGGTAATCCACTGGTGGGCTGCCAGACAGTTTGTTTACATTTGCACGGCCGCCCGCAGCTCCCAGCGGCTGTGGTTCGCCATTCCCAGCCAATGGGAGCTGCGGGAAGTGGCGGCCAGCACATCCCTGCAGCCCACGCCGCTTTCTGCAGCTCCCGTCGGCCGGGAACGGTGAACTGTGGCCACTGGGAGCTGCGGGCAGCCGTGCAAATGTAAACAAACTGTCTGGTGGCCCACTAGCGGATTACCTTGACAGGCTGCGTGTGGCCCATGGTCCACAGGTTGCCCACCACTGCTCTGAGATGTTCCACTATGTGTTACTTCACTTTGAGTTTCCATCCATGTCTGCAAATGAAAATGCTAAAATGCCGTGAGAGCCATTCTTATGATATTTTCAGCCTTTTATACACTTGTATCTGACCCAACCTGAACTCTGAACATTTAAAGGCACACCTATCCCTAGTTATAAGTGGAGTATTGCCACACTCATGTTCCGGAGATCTAAAAGACTTCGGTTGTAGCTTAAAATAACTTTTGAATAAATGCAAATTGCCAGTGAGGGTCTTTTAATGTATTTTTTCCCAAAATGCCTTAAGCCCAAACAGCACTTACAAAAAAATGTAAGGCTACATTTTGAAATAGTTGTTCCAAACTATGCAAGTGCTCATGAGTTTGTCAAGAGTATAATTCCTCACTTTACATTGCCAATTGCATGTTATGGACTATGGACCCAGTGGCACAAAAGAGGCTATAAAGCTGGCTTAAGTGGCCTCCTGAGGATTCCACCAGGCTAGCAGCTCTACAGCACCCTTGTCCTATCTGGGTTCCATGACGCTGTTATAGGTATGCCAGGGATCAAATTAACCCCCCTGTTGACTCCAGGGAGCCATGAGGTAACCTTTACAGTACCTACTTTTCTGCACCCTTGTCTAAGCTTTTTGGGGTAGGGATTCTCTCTCCCCTTGTGTTTGTAGAGTACAGTGGGCCCTAGATCTCAGGTGGAGTCTACAGGCACTACCATAATAAGTAATAACTTTGTCCAGTGTTGAACACAGCTTATCTGAGCCAGAGAATCTGAGTTAATGTCTATACATTTTCCCAACAATTAATCCTTGAAATATAAATGGAAATCTCTAAATAACATTCCCATTTGTATTTCTTGGAATGTATGTTGTGTTGAGGAATGCACCTGGAATTGCGAGGGTGATTTCTCTTATGTTCTTCTGCTCTACAAACATTTTAAAAAGCCTCTGCCCAGCTTTGTTTCTTGAATCATATCACTCTAAATTGGACTCTTTTATATACACAGATAATAGAGTTTTCTCCATCACACCTATAGTCATCCAAGATGTGACCTGCCTTCCAGTCCTCTATATTTCACTTAGGAGGAAAGGTTATTGCGGTTCTTCTCTTTCTAATACAATTTCCAGAAGAAAGGAATCTTACTACTTTACCTTAGTACCATCAGACTTCATTATTTTTTGTAAAAAAGCAAGACAAGGCAAGGGAAGAGCTTGAAAAATCCTTCCAAATCACTATAAAGGTCGTTTTAGTAAAAAGTATCCAATCCTTGTATGTACCAAAGGCCCAGGACAATGGAATTCAGTGTGAGTGACAGCAGCATGGTTTCCAGGGCTGTATAATCATCTTCTTGTCCCTCAGTTCTTTTCTGGACTGTAATTGCTTCCAAGGACAAGTAGTTTCTACTTCCTGAGATTGAGAGCAGCCAAACTGTGCTTGTTAGTCAGCCATTCTTTGACGAGATCTTGTTTTACGCTTTCAGGTTTGTGACTCCCTGAGTTTCAGCCTGCTAGCAAAATGGAGTGCATTTTTTTTTCTACCACATCTCTAGTCAGATCTAGTTTTCACCTTCTGTGTACCTTTGAAAACTATATTATTAAGAAATGTATAATCCTGTAGTGAGAGTTCTGGAAGTCCTATGAGCAAACTCTCTGCTGGTGTGAACGGACACAGCACTACTGACATAAGTGAAACACTGATCTACCAACATTACAATATTTTCAATTGTCCTTTTCTATTCAACCTTCAGTCAAAGGCTTTCTGGCATTACACTAATTAATATAAAGCTATTATTCCATGCTACATTGAATGCCATTCTAACTACGCTCCATAACATCTTCCTTTGGTGACATTTCACACTGCTTGGCTCACAGTTTTATGAGGAGAAGGCGTGAACGATTAAGCACAAGATCGTTGCTTGTCCTACATGCTTGCACAAGGGAATGAGGGGACATAAAATGTCTTGCACAGGCTACCTGCATTGCAGCTCTCAGTTCAGAAAGGAAAGCAGCCTCTGAAGAGTCACTACTCCTCCTGCTCAGGTGTGCAGAATGGGAATGGGAAAGGTGGAGCCTTGACTAAGCCCCACAGCAAACCAGTCAGCATAGCTGAAGCAACATGAAGAGAGGGAAGTAATCTGTGTGTGGTAAAGGACTGGGGCAATTCCCACTGAAGTAAGGGAGAAGCAGGGGACTGAACTGTGACTTTCAACGTCTGCTCCTGGGGCATTGCAGCTACACACTGCCCCTTGCGCAGGGTAGACTGCTAAGCAACAACCTCCTCCTGTGCTATTAGCTCCAAATACATATGTCTGGTGGGAGACTTTGTGATCTAGCTAGTCAAGATTTTGTAGGATCTTTAAAACAACCTCCCTGAAATCAAGATTAGGAGGATAGCTCATCAGCAGGGTGTTAACTGTAAAAGGGTCAATTGCTAAGCTATGCAAAATGCAATAATCACTTCCACATCAGTAGTTAGAAATGCAGTACAAGTCCGACTGATGTTCCCAAGCTCTTAGTAACTATTCAGGGGGTTGAATCACAAAGAGATCAAGTGGAGCCCTGGAAATCTTAAGCATGTACCGGTGCTTCTGTCCTCCCTGCTTTGGGGCCTTTGAAACACTGTACACAAGAATAAAAAAATTAGCTGTCTGCTATATGCAGTGTGTCACAGTTCGGGTCAGCTGCACCTCTGTTTCCTCTTATTAGTTCAGCAAGTGTACCCACTCTTAGGCTTCCTTCCCCCTAGCCATTGCCTTTCTTGGGTGGATAGCTGTCTCTCTCTCTCTCGCTCCTGACCAGGGTATTTCCAGGTTGAACAGTTCCCTGCCTTCACTGTGATATTCCCAGCAAAAGGCAGTCTGCCCAAACAGGCCTGCTTGCTTTCTCTTCAGAGACTAATAATAGAGTGATTGTCAACAGCTATAAATTAGTACACAGCATGTCCTATGCAAGCCTCTTTTACTCTTAAGGTAAAAGCACTTCAGAAAAAACATATTACAACAATACAAATCTCCATGCATGCTATATGATCTTACCAGAGATCCCCTCCTCCAATTGTCTCCAGCATGATTTCTGGCAAGTGAGTCCTTCAAACCACTCAAAGGAGTCTCTTTTGTGGACACAAGTTCACAACGGTCTCAGCTCAGAACTAGCACACTCATGAAAAGTTTAGTCCCTCCTTTATGCAGGTTGGAGGTCTCTGAATTAGAGTTTTCAGAAGCAGGTAATCAACATACAGGAACCCAGGAACCTATTCTTGCAACAAAGCCCGATGGCAACTCTGTCCACATATCTATTCAAGTGACACCATCATAGGATCTAATCACATCAGCCATGCCATCGGGGGCTCGTTCACCTGCACGTCTACCAATGTGATATATGCCATCATGTGCCAGAAATGCCCCTCTGCCATGTACATTGGCCAAACCACAGTCTCTACACAAAAGAATAAACGGACACAAATCTGACATCAGGAATCATAACATTCAAAAACCAGTAGGAGAACACTTCAACCTCTCTAATCACTCAGTGACAGACTTAAAGGTGGCAATTTTGCAACAGAAAAGTTTCAAAAACAGACTCCAACGAGACGATGCTGAACTTGAATTAATATGCAAACTAGATACCATTAACTTAGGTTTTAACAGAGACTGGGAATGGCTCGGTTATTATACTAATTGAATCTATTCCCCCAGTTAAGTATCCTCACACCTTTGTGTCAACTGTCCGAAATGGGCCATCTTGATTATCACTTCAAAAGTTTTTTTCCCCCTGCTGATAATAGTTCCTCTTAATTAATTAGCCTCTTACAGTTAGTATGGGTACTTCCACCTTTTTATGTTTCTCTGTATGTATAAATATCTGCTTACTATATATTCCATTCTGTGCATCCGATGAAGTGAGCTGTAGCCCACGAAAGCTTATGCTCAAATAAATTTGTTAGTCTCTAAGGTGCCACAAGTACTCCTGTTCTTTTTGCTAACATACAAAAAGTAATTTTCCCTCTGTTGATTTTCACCCCTTCTTGTCAACTGTTGAGACTAGGCCACTTCCACCTAGATTCAATTGGTCTCGTTAGCACTGACCCCCTCCCTTGGTAAGGCAACTCCTATCTTTTCATGTGCTGTTACTGCTTACTGTATTTTTCACTCCATGCATCTGATGAAGTGGGTTTTAGCCCATGAAAGCTTATGCCCAAATAAATGTGTTAGTCTCCAAGGTGCCACAAGGACTCCTCACTGTTTTTGCTGATAGAGACTAACAGGGCTACCACTCTGAAATCTGTACTCTGTGTGACACTTATGGCAATGTCCTGGACAAACCCTACTGAATTAAGCTAAACCCTACTGAATTAAGTTCAAGACTTCTGGAGTTCATACTATTCAAAATGCAAATGTTTGTGTACTATTGTGAGTTGTATGGAACTCCTTTAGCAGGAAAACGGGATTAATGTAGTCTCTTAGAGATATCAGGAACTTCAAAGGATTTTGGGGACAATATGTGTGAAGTGGATTTCCTAGGAAATTCTTGGTGGGCAAGGGGAATGCGAATGACCCACCTCAAATCTATCCTTTTGAAACTATGCCCTGGGAAGAGAAACCAATTGTATGTTGACGGGTTTCAGAGTGGTAGTTGTGTGCACCAAATTCTTCTCTCCTTCTACACTGGGGCAACCTCAATAGAAAGTCATAGGTGTAACTGAGACAACAGTTTAGTCCAGTGCACATAGAATTCTAAGAGATCTAAACTGGTCAGCCAGCTGGAACTATTCTGAGCCTATTTGCACTTTTTGCTCCAGTTGATGATGATTTAAACTAACTGAAATTGCACTGCAGTAAAACATGGAGTGAGGCAAGAAAACAACAATCCCAATCAGCAGCTGGGGCATACATAAGGCAGAGAAATTGTATAGTCAGCTTCATGTAGATGTTCAAGACCAGAGTCTGATACCCCGGGCTCACGCTTAGTAGTACTTTGTTCCATTCATGGTCCCATTGAACTACTCATGGAGTTGTTGTCATTGTGAATAACGGTATCAGAATCTGTCTGTTAGATTTCATTCTGTGTCTTTGAATTGGATGCACCAGAAAGAAAGCCTCTTGTGAGAAAATCCAAGCTGCTGCTACAAGTGTGTGTTCTCACATCAGCCTTTAAACTAAATAGGAGAATTCTTCAGATGTCAAGATCTTGAAGTCAGAGGAACGGGGTACAGTGTAGTAGATTTTATTTTATTGAATAATCTTTCTTACTGTGATCTTTCTTACTGTGTGATCTTTCTTACTGTGTCACACAGAGAAGCAGTTGGATAGGGTACTTCTAAGACCTATTCTTGTAGATTGATTTGATGGGGATGTCATCTACCAAAATGAAATGATGCTGATTCGCTTTGGCTTGATAGCTTTTTCTGTCTCCTCCTGCTTTAGTTTCTAATCTGCTTTACTTGGGCACACTGGCCTGGTTTTCATTCTTGACAGTCAGACTCCCTGGAAAGCACAGCAGAGAGCAAGGTTGGTTTTTCTTCTTGGCTTTTAACCGCAATCTATTCACAAGTCTGTCCTGGCACCCAGTGACCTTTCAGTATATCTCTTACGCATTTACTCATATCGCAGTCTCTCTCTTTCTCCCCACCCTAAAGTTGGCAGTCCTCTCAGGCAGCTCACTGGAAGATTTTTTTCCCTAAAAAGGACAGGACTGTAAGAGGAGCTGAGCAATGTGAACCTTGCAGACACAGCAAGCAGAAGAGAAAATTATATCAATGAGAGAGGTTTGATGTAAATAGCTTCAATGCTATACAATCTGAATGAGGCTAAACCCAATTGTACTTTGTTTACTACACTTTTTTTAGTAACTGATGGATAGATTTTTTTTTTTTCAAAGAGAGTAGTGGGATGCTCAGCACTTGTGAAAATCAGACCTCTTATATGGGGGCCTAAATACAGACAAACAAGCTTTACTTTAGGCACTCACTTTTAAAAATCTTGGCCTGATACTTAGAAGTTTGACACTGAAAACATACTTAACACACAGTGTACTGTTACATTTGTGGAATAATAACAACAGTGTCCCATTCTTTCCATCAGTAGATCTCAAAGTGCTTTACAAAGGTTAGTCTCAGTAGGGCTGAATGATTTTGTTGACAAGGTGTTTGGGGTATGAGAGTTGGTGCTGTCCTAGAAACATTTGGAAGGACTGGATAGGGGAACTACTAGCGAGGCTCATAAAGGCAAGTAGCTTTTCATCTTGTCCAAAAGTTATCCAGCTTTTTCTCATGCGCCAGCTAGAAATTTTCCAGTCAAACCAGCATGTGTTGTGTCTCATAGAAACATAGCAGTCAAGTGAGGGAGAACTGATTTGGGTAAAATTAGAACTGGTCTGAACCATCACCAACACTTCAACCCAGCTCTGACTTTTCATGAGCATGATTAACTTTTTATAAAGCATTATTTTTCACTGCTCTTAAATTCCTGGTTTCACTGGTGAGTGCAAATTGAAATACTAGAAGAAAGACAATTCTCCTGATCCTTCTGGCCCAATCAGAAGTAGGAAGCACTTGATATCTCATGATAAAACTGGATCCCATGAGATTTCCAGCCCCATTTTGCAGACTTACAGTATTTAGAATGAAATGTTTGTATAAACACTTGAAGTTTTTGAGTGGGGTTTTTTTCATACTCAAATCTCTCAGGCTTTTGAAATATACTAATTGCCGCTACAAATTATTCTTCCTAAGAACACTATGTGATTAAAGATAAGTGCAGTCAGTTGTCCTTTTGTTTATTAAATATTTTATTAACAAAATTAAAAGTGATGTGTATGTACATACATCATGATGTCATCAATAAATTGATCAGATGTGGTTACAGAATCCATCCCCCTTTGCACACATGGAAGGAATTTAGCACTAACTTACCTCTTTACACTCATTCTAACTGTTAAAGGAAAGAAATTTGAAAATCAGGTTTGAAATGTGATTATCAGTTTAGTATTCTTAACTGATTGATGTCTAATGGGAAATATGCCCCCGTGAGAAATCCTTCACTGTACTGATCTAGTCAAATGTATTGTATAAACTGTGATGGTCATAATTTGTATTCTCACATATATTTTTGATGATCTTAAGATCTGTTTTTAAAGACAGTGTACTTGTTTGTATACTGTATCTATATAACTATGTATTAATGTGACTGGTTTCAAAACATATGTAAATCTGTTCATGGCAAGCATAGTATTTGGTAGTGATAAAATTAAAAGCCGATTATACATGTTACTCAACAGTACAGTAAAGTGAACAGTGAGAGAAAGCACAAGATGTCAGTTCTTTAACCAGTTCATTACTTCTCAAAACAGATCCCGATTCAAGAAAGCACCCTATTCAGGATAGCACTTAAACAGGTACTTAAGGTTAAGCAAGTGTTTTCCTGATTTAGGGCCTAAAAACGGAAGGACAAGCTAGTGACTTTTATTACACTATGGGTCATGGTATTTCCTAAATGGGACAGTGATGTTAATTAAGGCAGAAATTATAAAGGTCCAAAATTCGTATCATTTTATTTTCTCAGATGAAAGCAAATATTTACATCTGAGGAAGAAAGTACTGTATACCCCCACTGAACATTTATGCTCAAAAGGGAATTGGAAAGAAAACACAGTAGAAGTGCCAGTACCTCTAGGCAACAACCAACAGTGCAGTTAAAATGTAGATTATAATGCCCACAGAATAGACTGGGCCTGTGATTAAACAGAGTAGCATTCCCTCTAGCATCTCCACGTCATGACCATCTTGATTCTGCAACCCTCTCTCCAATGAAGCTAAAAGTGAAATAGCCAAAGTAATTTTGTTTTCAGAGTATCCCCACAGTCAAATAGTTTTCACAGCTTATAGTTTGTCTCCTGTGGTCACATGCAGGACAGTGTTAGTCGTGTCTGTCTCTGTGGTTTGAAAATAAAAATGATTTCCCTTTACAGGAATATGGATTCTGTGTGCGTGATTCATTTGTGCCTTAACTAATGGTAGCATTTTCTAAAGTGCCTCTGTGTTGGCTGTCTCAATTGGTTCCCTTCTTAAGTTCCCTTTTCAATATGCTCTTCAGATATTTTTATCTATCAGCTGTTAACCTTTTTTTTAAACATGATCTAGAATCAATAAATATTGTTCATGTCAAACTTGTGTGTGTGCGTTTCTTTTGTGAATCCAGAAACCTGCTTTTGATCTCAGTGTGATCTTGATTATTATTTTGTGGTAGCACAATATTTCATACTAACATCTGTGAGAACTTTGACATTTGAAAGAACTTTGTAACGCTGTTGCAAAAAAAGCAAACATCGCTCTGGGATGTATTAGCAGGAGTATTGTAAGCAAGACATGAAAAGTAATTCTTCCGCTCTACTCCGCACTGATTAGGCCTCAACTGGATTATCATGTCCAGTTCTGGAGGACACATTTCAGGAAAGATGTGGACAAATTGGAGAAAGTCCAGAGAAGAGCAACAAAAATGATTAAAGGTCTAGAAAACATGACCTATGAGGGAAGATTGAAAAAAATGGGTTTGTTTAGTCTGGAGAAGAGAAGACTGAGAGGGGACATGTTAACAGTTCAAGTACGTAAAAGGTTGTTACAAGGAGGAGGGAGAAAAATTGTTCTTCGTAACCTCTGAGGACAGGACAAGAAACAATGGGCTTAAACTGCAGCAAGGGTGGTTTAGGTTGGATATTAGGAAAAAATTCCTAACTGTCAGAGTGGTTAAGCACTGGAATAAATTGCCTAGGGAGGTTGTGGAATCTCCATCATTGGGGATTTTAAAGAGCAGGTTGGACAAACACCTGCCAAGGATGGTCTAGATAATACTTAGTCCTGTCTTGAGTGCAGGGGACTGGACTAGATGACCTCTCGAGGTCCCTTCCAGTTCTATGATTCTATGATTTCTAACAAAATGCAGCCATGTAGAGTAGAAAATAGCATGTGGGGAAGACTTGCTCTGAAAAAGGAGGTGACCTATTGTTTAAAATTTAAGAAATGGTCAAAAATTCCTAGGAATATTTCAGATATTTGTATTACTTTATTATTTATTAATATATATGTATGTATTTATATATTATTATGGTTATGTTTAGAGGGTCCTACTGATATCCGGGTTCTATTTTTCACATGGTAAGAGAGATTCCTTGCCCCAAAATGCTTGCAGTCTAAATAAGCAAGACACACAAGGGGCTCAGGGGAAAGCGAGGCACAGAGAGGTGAAATGACTTGCAGAAGGTCACACAGAACAGGTCGGTGGCAAAGCTGGAGAAGATCTCAGGAGTCTCCATCCTGTGTTTGATTTACCAGACCATGATTAACGGACCAAATTGTTTTCCTTTCTTACATTAGTCAGAAGCAGTGGAGCCGCATGGGTACGAGTGAAGGCAGGATGGGGTCAGAAGGAACATTTGTTTCACGTAAATACAACCTATTAACATTGGAGTTGTTACAAAGCTGCGTACAGAAATGTACCACATGGGTACAATACTGGTTTTACATACATAACATTCAGTAGTTTAGTGTTTTGTACAGTTTGAAAAGAAACACATGTGCCATGAATGCGGATAATATGCTCGACTGAGCCAATGAATGCCATAAAAATGTATGTCCACCAAGAACAGAACCGAGACCATCAACACATTTCACACAAGCCCCGAAATAGTTAAGAAATGGTTCTGACTTTCAAGCATTGCACTCTTGGGTTGGATTACAGCCAGCTCTTTAACCCAGTACCAAACCACAGACGCAGCCTGTCCCGCTACCAAAGTATTACTTAAATATTTCATTTTTATTTAAACATCAACATGCAAGTCAAGGAGACACTATCAGTGGGCGTGTCACTGAATAGTCTTCGTTGTTTTCAGCAGCTCTTTCCATTGCAGTGTAGGAAAAATTGCCCTGGATGTTATAATGCAGTAGAATAGAGGCCTGCCTGGGACTATTTTGTTAATCCCGCTCCCGTCCCACCCTGCAATTCCCACCCGCTCCCACATTGTTTCTTGCATTTTTATCCCACTCGCAAAACCTCAGATCGTGCAAATCCCACAAGAGAGACAGATTCCTCCATGTTACTTAAAAAAACCAAAACAGTCAGTGTATATATATGTGTGTGTGTGTGTGTATATATATATATATATATATATATGAATGAATTCAAACACAATTTTTAGACTTTAAATTTAAAGAATAAAACAAATCTTGCTTTAACCATGTAAAAATACTTGAACTCGTCATAATAAACATCAATTCTCTTTTTAGCCCCTGCTTAAATTTAAGTATTAAAAACTTTATAAAGAAACATTTGCTTTATCTTGCTGAAATTCTATTTATGACAAACTGATGAGAGCTTTAGTGTTTTCCCGCAAATTACTGCAGTCTATTTTTTTTTTTTTGCCCTATCCCACCTGCAACAAAAAACATTTTACTGGATCTTGCTAATATGGCAGTGGGTCCTGCGGGTTCCCCGGGATCCCAGTCCCACTGTAGAACTCCATTTTATATAGCATCAGTAGACAAATAACTAATTAATAACAATCCATTTCCTGAGAAATCAGTTAACGAGCCTTCTCAAGGTTGAGGGGAAGCTGGAACATCTGCATGTTTTGTAAATTATGCTGGTAAAAATGCCTATAAACCTATCCAGAGAATGATAATGAAGGTCATTCTCCACCTTGTTGGTCATAATTATCCCAAGCTTCCAAAGTTATGCCTTTTAAGCAAATTCCTAAAACATGTAGGGAGCTAATTATGGTTTTAGGATTAATTCCCTTGAAGCAAGTGAACTTAGATCAGTATAAAAACTGGGTCAATGAGAGGAGAAACTGGCCCATAGTTTTAGAGAAAGCAGCATGAACCCAAACATTGGACAGAGACAGAACAAAGGCATAAGTAAAAGTCCATTGAAGTCAATGGGTGACTTTCTGTGCATTTCAATTGCTTTTGAATCAACCACTTAAAGAGAGAGCCCTGTAAGAACCTGGTGCCCAATCCTACAAACCCTTATTTGTCTGCTTAATGTTAAATATATGAGAAGTCCGGTTTCGAACTGGGACAAGGAGGAGAACTAGGCTCCTGTGGATCACTAACAAGTACACAGCAGACCACGGTCTGAGAACAGTTGATTTAAGGTGGCGGTGTCTTATTTTAAATTTATGATTTTTTGCTTGATCGTGGCCCTTTAAAAAAATACCCCCAAATGTTTCTATAAGTGCCACAAAAACAATAATAGAATAATTCCAATAATTGACCTTTCAGTTGTGTTATGGAGTGTGCCTTCCATGAGGATATGCTGGTGTTGCACAGTGTACCTTCTCTGATGGAAGACATTGCTGTGCTATACATAGGGCCCTACCAAATTCACAGTCCATTTTGGTCAATTTCATGGTCATAGGATTTTAAAAATCATAAATTTCATGATTTCAGCTATTTAAATCTGAAATTTCACAGTGTTGTAATTGTAGGAGTTGGGGTGGGAGGGTGGTACTGCTGCTGGTAGCGGTGCTGCCTTCAGAGCTGGGCAGCTGGAGAGCGGTGGCTGCTGGCCCAGTGCCCAGCTCTGAAGGCAGAGCCGCCACCAGCAGCAGGGCAGAAGTAAGGATCACATGGTATGGTATCGCCACCCTTACTTCTGTGCTGCTGCCTGCAGAGCTGGGCCCACAGTCAGCAACCGCCGCTCTCCGGCCACCCAGCTCTGAAGGCAGCGCAGAAGTAAGGGTGACAATACTGCAAACCCCCCCTAAAAGAAATTTGCAACACCCCTGCAACTCCCTTTTGGGTCAGGACCCCCAATTTGAGAAATGCTGGTCTCCTGCCCTGAAATCTGGGTAAAAGCACACAAAAGACCAGATTTCACGGGGGAAGACCAGATTTTACAGTCCATGACGTGTTTTTTTTTATGTCCGTGATTTTGGTAAGGTCCTAGCTATATAGTGTACCTGCTCTGTGGGAAGATATCTCTGGACTGTATAGCATATCTGCTCTGTGGGAGGGCATGTCAGTGCTATATAAAATACTTGCTCTGATGGAGGATATGTCTATGCTGCATAGCGTACCTGTGGGAGGTGGTGTCTGTGCTATATAGCCCAGGGCTACACTAGGGAGGGGGGTCGATCTACGATACGCAGCTTCAGCTACGTGAATAACGTAGCTGAAGTCGGCGTATTGTAATCAACTTACCTGGCCATGAGGACGGCGGCGAGTCGATCGCTGCCGCTCCCCTGTCGACTCCGCTTCCACCTTTCGATGAGGTGGATTTCCGGAGCTGACGGGGAGCACTTTTGGGGATCAATTAATCGCGTCTAAATGAGACGCGAAAAATCGATCCCCGATAGATCGATTGCTACCTGCCGATCCGGCGGGTAGTGAAGACAAGCCCTTTAGTAAACCTGTGAGGATATGTAGCTGTCTCTGAGCCCTTCAGTCATGCTGGAAGCTTTAGCCACTCTTAAAACCTTTCTTTCATTATTTTGTAAATACCATGGGAAGATTTTTACACACTGTTTTATTAACTTCTTGTCCTCAAATATTTTAATAACAACAACTGGGATTTTCAAAGGGACCTGAGGAAGATAGCTACCCAATTCCCATTGAATTTCACTGAGATTTAGGCTCTAAATCCCTTTCGTCATCAATGTCATTTCATTTTAGATGAGTAGACCCTTGTTTTTACAAAGAGTGACACATTTGTCTGACCTATGCCAAGAAAGAGTTTGAGAGAATAAATGTCAACTTCATTTGCTTAGAAACTTTATTTCATTGAACTTTAATATTAACTCTGTGTGTGGGCTGGTAAACACAATTTCCACACAGCAAATGAAAAGCTGTTAAAGAAATAATGGAGCCAGGGAGTGGCTATACAGCAGGATACACAACTTTCAGGTGATTAGGTTTGTCAAGTGGATCTGCAAGTCCTGTGTTCTGATACCGTTAGTCGCTGCACCTTGGATGTAGTTTAATGGTAAGAGGGGGAAAAAAATCTAAGCATATTAATAATGCACTAAGGCAGTCCTGTCAGCTGTCAAGATGTTGGCTTTCAATTTGCATGGCTCTAAGTTGTAAGAAAACACTTTTCACCGCAGTGGTGCACTTAGCAGAAATGACATTATAATTTTAGATGTGGAAGTAACATTGCAGAGCTAAAGCATTCAAATGTCCCAATGGATCATAGTCGTTATTCTAAACACTTGAAATGCATGATCTTGCTTAAACAAAATCAAGTGTGACAGCTATTCTAGCTTATGCTTCCCAGTTCAGTCCCGAGGATAATGAAAATATTAAACTAAAATAGAAAGCATGTTATTTCCTACACATTTCTTTAATAAATAGCACAGAGCAGAAGCTGGGAGATTCCCAGTTTTGTAAGAGGTGGTGCACTCAAGCAGAAATGTCTTTCTGTGCCTGTAACTCAAACATGACATCAGAAGAACTCCTCCGCTGCCCCCCATGAAGGGCCTGATGCTCACTTCCATTCTGGCTGTTTTACATTGCTCCAGTGACGTAAAGCACCTAGAAAGCTGGCTTAATTGTCTGCAGGTGGATTCTTCTGATGTAAGGGGAATCCTTGAGTGTCATCGAGATGGCACAGCAGCTTTTGACTTGCACCAGAGACCAGCTGGTCCCAGAACTCACACGTTGCAAAAGTGGTGTACAGCTACCCTTTTCCTCCTCCATTTACCCAGGCTGTACTGAGTGCACCTTGGACACAGATCTGACTTAGGGCCTGAGATGCCAATCTATCTCTCCTGCTTCCAACGATTTGCTGCTTTGCACCTACAGTTTCTGTTTGTTCTAATTTTATAGGTAGGTTTTTTTTTTTTTTTTTGATACGCAGGAAGGCTCCCAAGGAGTCGGCAGGGAGCGGGGGTCACTGTTCTGGTCATCTGAGCTCTCAGCCGTGCTGGGGTTTTGTGTGAGAGCTGGTGAGATGATATTGTCAATTAGCCAGGACATGGTACTTTTATTTCTACGTTAGACTCAGCTGTGCTGTGTTTTTATAAAGAAGTGGGTCTGCAAGAACGGTTTAGTCACCGCTGCTCTAGCTGTGACTAGCATATAAAGAACAGGCCCTTTTCAATTCTAGGTGCTGCCTTTTATTATTCAGCTGGACAGCACAGGTTTAGTCAATATTCTTGACCAAGCTGTCTATGCCCGAACTATAATCCAAGGAAATAGGTCTCAAGGTGAGGGGCTGACGGTCCAGGTCCAAGCCCTAGCAACAGCAATAATTAAATCCATTGCTTCGCTTTCAATACTATTTTAAATGGAAGCCACCGTAACACATTATGAGTGACTCAGCTGGGGTCACCGTCTGTATTTTAAGAAAATAAAGGACACCTGTATGAAAACTACAGGCCAAATCTTATATTTAAGGGAGAGCATCCCACATGTTTTATGCTTGAGAAAAATAATATAAAATGCAAAATTATACATCTGCATGCCAGCGTATTCTCATTTGCATGCTTACTGCTGGAATGCTGGACAGAGTGCATCCCATAGCACCAAATAAGGAAATCCCATTAAAACAGAGGATGGGTGGTCATTTTAAGACATGGATGACCTTTTCAATGACTCAGTAAATTGCAGGTGTACCCTGCTTGAAACTATCTGTCAGTATTGTCATGTTCGCTTACTCATTAATAAAAAACTCCAGCTTTTGATGACCTTTATCTCTTCCTCTGCCTGTTTTAGATGGGGGTAAGAAAACATGAAGTAGAACAGAAACTAAAAGAGAGAAGTGCTATGAATAACAGAGCAGAATGGCGAATACAACCAAAGGCAGGAAAGCCAACATATATAGTTTTCAGTGTAGTAGCCGTGTTAGTCTGTGTCAGCAAAAAGAACAGGAGTACTTGTGGCACCTTAGAGACTAACACATTTATTTCAGCAGAAGCTTTCGTGGACTACAGTCCGCTTCGTCGGATGCCTAGAATGGAACATACAGTGGGACGGTATTTATACGATACTATCCTGAAAGATGATCCCTCACTCTCACAGATCTTGGGAGACAGACCAGTCCTCACTTACAGATAGCCTCCCAACCTGAAGCGAATACTCACCAGCAACCACACACCATACAACAAAAACACTATCCCAGGAACCTATCCTTGCAACAAAGCCTGATGCCAACTCTGTCCACATATCTATTCAAGTGACACCATCATAGGACCTAATCACATCAGCCACACCATCAGGGGCTCGTTCACCTGCACATCTACCAATGTGCTATATGCCATTATGTGCCAGCAATGCACCTCTGCCATGTACATTGGCCAAACTGGACAGTCTGTACACAAAAGAATAAATGGACACAAATCTGACATCAGGAATCATCACATTCAAAAGCCAGGAGGTGAACACTTCAACCTCTCTAATCACTCAGTGACAGACTTAAAGGTGGCAATTTTGCAACAGACAAACTTCAAAAACAGACTCCAACAAGAAGCTGCCGAACTTGAATTAATATGCAAACTAGATACCATTACCTTAGGTTTGAATATTGACTGGGAATGGCTTGGTCATTACGTAAATTGAATCTATTTCCCCCAGTCAAATATCCTTAACACCTTTGTGTCAACTGTATGTAATGGGCCATGTTGATTATCATTTAAAAAGTTTCTTTCCTACTGATAACAGTTCCTTTCAATTAATTAGCCTTTTACAGCTGGTATGGTTACTGCCACCTTTTCATGTTTCTCTGAATGTATAAATATCATCCCACTGTATGTTCCATTCTATGCATCCAACGAAGCGGACTGTAGTCCATGAAAGCTTATGCTGAAATACATTTGTTAGTCTCTAAGGTAACATAAATAGTGTAAAGTTGAGGAGCTGTGTGCAAATAAATAAATACAGGGGTCACATTTATGTGCCCTTCCTATTTTCCACTAACTTGAAACTTGGCTTTTGCAGGCAGAAGACAATAAGTTTTGCATCAAGTATTTACAAAGCCAAAGCTAATCATTCTGTACAGCTGAACAGAGGAGAAACAGGAAAAAAAATGCCACCACAAAACCAAAGTTGATTCCTGTTTCCCTCACTTGTATATTTTTGCTGCTGTTATATAGCTTTATTTAGTTTGTCCTGTCCTCCAGGATCCGGGTAATGGAACATGACAGCAGCGACAGAAATACTCCAAACCACACACACTTCATTTTTGGCTTGGTTTCCTGGCTACAGAAAAACACTTAGGCTAGGTCTACACTACCCCCCCCTATCGAACTAAGGTACGCAACTTCAGCTACGTGAATAACGTAGCTGAAGTCGAAGTACCTTAGTTCGAAGGAAAAAGCACTTACCCGGGATCCACACGCGGCGCGCAGGCTCCCCCGTCGACTCCGCCTACTCCATTCGTCGAGCTGGAGTACCAGCGTCGACAACGGAGCACTTCCTGGTTCGATTTATCGCGTCTTGACAAGACGCGATAAATCGAACCCAGAACATCGATCCGACGCGTTCGACGCGACGCGTAAGTATAGACCTACCCTTTCATGGTAGTGGCTAGCGCATAGGAATCAGGAGCCTTGAGCGCTAGCCTTTGGTCTGCCACTGACCTGCTGGGTGACTTAGGTCAAGTCACTCCATCTCTCTCTGCCCTTTGTTTCTTCTTTCTAAATGTGGATATGTCTACACTACAGTCAGAGGTGTGATTGCAGCATGCGTGGCCGTATGTGAGCTAGCAGTGATCTAGCTAGCACAAGTACCAATAGCAGTGAAGCTGGAGTAGCATGGACTTCAATGTGGGATAGCCACCCGCATAAGTATCAAGGGTTTTGGGTGGGTTTGTATGACCAGCACTGAAGACCATGCTGCAGTAGCTTCTCTGCTATTGGTACTCATGCTACCTAGATTAAATCTAGTTCAGGTGTGTCTGTGTAAACCACACATCTGCATGTATTGCAATTCCACCTCTGACGTACTACGTACAGACATGCCCATTGTCTGTCTTGCTATTTAAATTGAAAGCTCCCCAGGGCAGAGACTGTTTCTCACAATGTGTTCATACAGTGCCTAGTTCAATGGGGCGCTGAAGTCAATGGGTTTGTGATAAGGATGAATTTGACCCTTTGGGAAGTGACTAGTAAAGTGAAATGAAAAGTTAGCGAGCACAGCATGGAAAACATTAATAAAGTTTAGAAAGATTAATAGATAAAAATATTTAAACACAGATAGATAGTTAACAAGGTGCTAATAAGCAATTTAATAAGTTTGTGTTTATCAGCCTATAGTATTTGGGGTGAACTTGGCCATATGTCTTTATTGTGCAATGGAAATTAAACAATATAAAATGGATGTGATGATTTGGGGAATCTATGTACAGTTTATGACTTCTGTTTGAGATTACGAATGCTCTGTATATGTCTTTATGAAGCTGCAAACTCCAATTTGATTGTAAGGCTGGTCTTTGCTTTCCTGCATCCTTTACCTCCATCTTGGACTAAAATGCCAAGGGTTGGTTGCACAGGGCTAACAATGGAAGGTCATTCAACTTTGATGATCATCCATTTAAATGGAGTACCTTTGGACAAAAAGAGCTGGCTGCCATGCAGGGAAAAGCAATTTTTCAAGTCTCAAGTTAACTCTAAGGGGTGGTTACTAAGCAACGGGTCCCCTGGTAGGGGATTTTGATCAGCTGATGAGGCTAATCAGGGAGTCAGCTGACAAGGGGGCTGGTGGTTATGAAATTATGGGGCTCTCACCAGCCATTTTACTTTTTACAAAAAGCTTGAAGAGGCGAGAGCTGGAGGAAGGACCAGAGAGATGCCATGTTCTGGAAGAGAAGCCATGTGCAGGAGAGCAGGAAGGATCCTGAACTCTTTTAGAGGACTCAGACTGACGCTCAAAGAATACGTCAGAATGGTGAGGAAACTGAGGCAGGGGAAATGCATGTAGATGTTTTTATGATGTTTGTTTGGTTACGTATATCTTCTGTGCTATCTGAGGAAAGAGTAATGTGTTTAGAAACCTTTGTAAAGCCTATAGGTGTGTCTGCTTGCGTCACAGATCATGTGTCCCTGAAGAGCTAAACTGTAAACCCAGAGTATCCATAAAGTTGGAGCTGTGGGAAATGGTGCGCTTAAGCCACTGGGGAATCTGAGGGGTCAGCGCAGGTCCAGGGGATTGTGGGCTTCTGCTTCTGTGAAGGGGTTACAGACAGTCCATGCTTAGGAAATGTGGCAGAGAGATCAAGGAGAGAGAGACAATGCTGCAGCCTACGCAGACCCAGGGACGCTTATGAGCACATGGATCTAGTGAATTGGGACCCAACTGCAGCAGCCTGGTGAGCATCAAGCAGAGGGCTGTGTGTGACAGGTGGCTGTCCCTCATACAGGGGTGCTGTTTGCCACTCCAGGCTTTAATTAGGGCTGAATTTGAATTAACGTCTGAGTTCTGTCAGGTGCAACCCAACAGCCACAGGTTCAGAACACAAACCTCTGAGCACAGGCTATTTTGTAATCTCTGATTACTTTATAATCTTTATGCCAAATAAAAGTGAAGGTTAGAGCAATAGCTTGGGACTTGGAAGAAATAGGTCCCATGCTGTGCCACAGACTGCCTGTGAGACTTCAGGAAAGTCACTTCATCGCTTGGGGCCTCAATGCCCCACCTGTAAAATGGGGCTAAGAGCCCTTTCCTACCCCACAGGGGTGTTGTGAGGATAAATACATTAAAGATTATGAGGCTCTCAGGTCCTATGGTTATGGTATCTGAGATGTTAGGGGTCTGCAGCACATATTTTTCTCTTAATATTGTCTGGATATTTTGACTACTTTTCATTGTTGTTTATTTTATTTCATTGATATTATGTAGCTTTTTCTGAAGTCTTTTTCTTCTCGCATTTGTTCCATCGATCCGTGCTTGCTCTCATCTCTGTTTTACTTCAACACATCAAATATCAGTCTTTCCCCTTGATTTCCCTCCCCCCATACTTTTAAATGGGATTTTAACCTTAACTGCTCCCTCTTTGGAGATTTGATTTCCCCCTTTTCTCTTAGTCTCTCCTTCACAAGGCCTTATTTTCCTGTGGTGAGCCCATAGCATTCCCCGCCTTTACAAGAGTCCAGGGGCTTGTTCCATCATCTTCCTCAGGGGACTGGACCGTGTGGTATGTAGTCCGAGCTAAGTGATGATGCAGAGGGACACTTGGCCTTTCCGCCTGAGTCAGCTCAGTCATCTACAAAGACAAACCTCACGCCGGCCATTCTGAGGGGCCTAGCGTAGGGCTTAGTGCAGTCAGCACATGGTGGAACCATCTGTGAGGATAACTGGTCAGTGTTTCCTTGGGCTTTCCCAGTGGGTTAGAACATTGTCTCCTTTTAATAAGGAGATTATGTCCCTGGAGAACTGCAGGTCACTCCTGTTACCCATGCATTCCCAGATTCAGTACACTAACAACCTCATTCCACCCACTCCTTTTGCAGCACTTCTTGTGCCAGGAGCGTTCTGGGGTGGCCTGAGGGAAAGGTATTGGAGGGAGCGTGGCTGTTCTGAGGCCCTGCACTGGAAATGGAGTGCAAAGTAGGGCAGCTCTGAGGCTGCTGTAGTCTGTGCTGGGGGAACCATGCTAGCACCTGGCAGTCCCTGACTAGGGGAGGCACAATACATGTCCCTTCTGTTGTAGTACTGATGCTTGCATTAGAGCAGTGATGAATCTGGCTCAATCTGTCCAGGGGTTTGGGCCTGCAAGATGCTGAGCACTCCAGCTAAATCCAGTGCAGACCTTAAGCACATGCTTAACTTTAAGCATCCATTGGCTTCCTAGCCTTAAAGCCAAGCATGTGCTTAGGTACATTACTGAAATGGGCCAGGATGCTCTGTTAGGGGATAGTTGCACAGGTGGGGCCGTGCAAGGAAGCCTGCGTTACTACTGCTTGCCTGTGCTTAGCTACTCCTCTTGGCAAACTGACAGCCCTGAAGAGTGAGGGCCTCTTTTGACACATCTTTCATGAGCACTAAAATCATGTGTCAAAATAGCAACAGGACATAATTGAATAGGCACGGCCAACTTCCGATAAAAGGCTCTCAGTGGAAGGAAGTGCTTCTACTTTTGTTTTAACAGTGGTACTTTAACGATGGGAATGGCTCAATTTGAGCCCAGGCAGAGATGATAAACTCCATCCTATTCTTTATCAAAATTGGTTTCAGAAAGAACTTGGCTGTTTAATATGAAAACCAAATGTTTACACGGTAAAGTCATTCTGACTGTCAAAAGGGTATTTTACCAGTCTCCCTTCTGCTTTATAATCTCTGCCACAACCGCTGTCCTTTTTCAGCAGCAGCATGGGGCCACAAGGCAGCAGGAGATTCTAAAATGCCAATTTTAATTAAACACTTTTATTTCAAATACTATTTACAGTCTCCACGGTAGTGAGGAGCACTTTTCACTGTGCTGTTTTGGAGCACTCACTGGGCAATGATAAATTATTCAGGACAGGTTCCGCTGAATTATTCCATCACTGTAGTACGTTGCAAGCATTGCCTGTGTTTAGCTGGAAAAACTAGAAAAGAAAAATGTCGACCCCCTAATAATACTGGTGTCTCTTTGCTTTAGTCCCACTTTAGCTATGGGTCTCATTGGCAGTGAAGGGAAATAACCCAACATGTGCATCAAAGCTGTCTTAGAAGCAAAATGTAGAAATCCATTTCACATCAACACAGACAGATGTCCTATATACACAAACCGGTGAATGTATTTGAGTGGATAGATATATAATGTATTAAGTCAGTGAAATATTCAACTCCTGGTGCAACTTAGAGCAGCTCAGGGGGTGCTTTAAGTTATGCCTGTCTGCAGTGGCCCACAGGGCCATTCCTGCAGCCAGGGATTGCCAGAGTGCGGCACCACTCAGGCCATCTTCCCTTCCCCTGGCCGTGCCCCTGACATGTTGCCCCTGTGAGGCGTGGTGGCATGGGATTTCTTTGCTGCTTCTGTACTACCTCTGCATTGCTGGAGGATTCCCCAGTGCATGGGAATCCTCAGCTGGCCACTGCTGGAGGGGTGTAAAGAAGACTTATCCATGTCTGACAAATAACATGGGTAGCTGCTGTTCTTCCTTTGTCGAACTAAGCAGAACGGAATTCCCAAATGCTCTATTTTAAAATACTTTCTGCAGAGAGACTGCCACAAACTCCCTTTGAATAAGAGTTTTGCACTGCCACTGAGAACATAAGAACGGTCATACTGGGTCAGACCACAGGTCTGACCCAGTAGCCTGTCTTCCGACAGTGGCCAATGTCAAGTGCCTCGGAGGGAATGAACAGGTAATCGTCAAGTGATCCATCGCGTCACCCATTCCCAGCTTCTGGCAAACAGAAGTGATCCAGCCCTGCCCATCCTGGCTAATAGCCACTGATGGACCTATTCTCCATGAACTTATCTAGTTCTTTTTTGAGTGTATTAAAAATCCAATATTTCCAAGGGGCTTCCCTGCTGGTATTATTGTGTCCTTCCCGAACAACTAAATTCAAGAGAGAGAATGTGTGCATGTGCCAAATGGATAGGGAAGTTGAAGATGAAAACTCTTCAGATCATCTTATAAATAATTGGCTGGCTTCTGAGAAAATGATGCAGCCTGGATGATTCTCGTGCAATGGGTTTGAGTGAAGATGTAAATAATTTGGTGCTCTCTACTGGAGAGAGTACCTTTCTCACTGTGGTAGTTGTGATCATCTGAGTGCTGGCCCTAACAGTGCCCACTTTTTATTGAAAGGGGACTGGTAACAAGCTGTCTCGGTGAAAAATCCTTTGCTTTGGAAGTAGCTTCCTGCCTTAGTTCACCAGAGCCTACACTGAGTTTACTCCAGGATGAACTACATTCATGTGTTCTCTAAGGCACAGAGGGTGTGAGTGAAGGGAGGGGTTGGGAGAGAGGTCCCATGGGTTGAGAAGACTTAACTTTCTGTGTCTGGTGAGTAAGATCAATTGGATGTGTTTTGGTTTTGTTGTATGTGATGTACTGAGAGCTTTAACACAGGTGCAGATGGCAAAGTCTAAAATAAGTAGAACACTGGGAAAACTCACAAAAAATGATGCAAGTAAAAGAATCTGAAGAAAGTTTTACAAAATGGACGCTTTTATCAAGATTTGAGGAATATTGAAAGGCACATTTCACTACTGTTGAATTACAATGGAATTCCTGGACATACATACAATATCCACATTCTTGAAAGCGGTTCATAATAATGGCACATTTTGAAATGCATATATTCCATTTCAGTTAATAACAGTGATTATTTGGTTAATACTTTTGGAGAACACACCACACCAAGTATAGCCCAGCACCTGCAGAAAACAAGCTGTAAAGACCGAACTAATTTAATCAGTGGACACACTCCGGCTTCTTTGAGCTCCTCATTTAGCATGAGAGAACTGCAGAAAGTAGCTGAGTGGTTATGCATCCCACGATATAAGAAGCCAGCCTTGATTCAGTTTTGCCAAGAGGTGCAGATTAATGTTCATTCAGGGCCTGCATCTGCTCCCTTGGATATCAATGGCTTCTGTGATGTCCGGATCAGGCCTTAAGCACTATGAAATCATTCTGTCTGTACTCTAAATTAACCCACTGAAAAGTGTTTATTTGGAAAACAAACACTCTAAAGTTCCAAGTGCAAGAAGCATTCTTGGAATGTAACAATAAATGCCTCCTGTACAACAGTGGGATGGGCAGAAGCATCCAATTAATGTCATTTACAAGGCAGTAATTCCAGCCCCACATGTATTTCCCCTGAAAGTAAAAAGGCAGTACAGATTATACGTGAAGGGAAACAGCAAATTAATAGGGAGCCAGGAAACTGCTGACATTCTGAAAATAATGTCTTTAGTATCCTAGGTCAGTTGGTCTATAACTTCACTAATTCACTTCTGTCAATTTTAATAGTAGGCCAAGCAGCATTACATGTGTATGGGACAGAAGGTGACAGATCTATAATATGTCCACATAATCCACAGCAAATGGACAACTGAGATACAGATCTCCACTGTTAGACTAGTGTGGCCATTTTTTCAATAACATACAGTCAAAAAGTTCACCTACATTCCTTTTTTCTGGCTGTATTGAACTAGGGGGGCTGAGATGGGATATCTTTAATCATTAAGCTCCTGACTAAATTCTGTATCTCTAGCTAATAATTAATCAAATATGTTTTTAATTAATTTTTGCTATTGTAAATCAGATTGGCTTGTCAGTCTTATGTCCAGCAGGGATTTTACAGAAGAGCCTTCTGACCTACTGAGCCTCTGTCCAGAGATGGATTTAAAACAAAGATATCTATTAATTTCACTTAAAAAAAAAAAAAAACCCAGCAAATGGAAGAAAATATATTATCCAAAGGCATCTTGCCTGTTACAAAGTTTCTGCTCTGGATTGTCCCCTCCAGATGTTAGGAAATATATGCAATTGATTTTATGCTGTCAATCAAGACAAATTAATGTAGAAGGAAACTAGAAATGCCACTTTTCACCACAATTGATCTTTTTGTTGTTGAACTGACACTGATTTGAATGGTTTTGGTGTGTTAATACAGGTGTTCAAAAGAATGTCTAAAGAAGGTCTCTTGCCCTTTCCAGCCTTCCGTGTGACTCCTCTCCAAAGATAACCCTTGGATTGGGAAGGGGAAAACAGCAACTGTGCAAATTCCCATGGACACTCTTTAGTTTTGAGCATGCAGCCCCTTTTTGTAGGCAAACAGCCCAATGACAGCCACCGAAGTGAAGAAAGTGGAAAATCCAACGAGCTTCAGCAGTCCTGGTACAGACGGCAAGTTTCTCTCCCAAAAGGTAGTAGTGATTGGCCGGGCTGGGACATCCTGGAGGAGGAAACATTCAGTATTAGTGCAGGGTCACCTCTGCCATGAGAGGGAGAGTACAGAGTTCATGAATGTATTATATAAATCATAGGCTTCTCTTTCTTTCTAACTAAATAGGGGGTGGAGAGGGGTCCCAAAACACCTTCTATTGTAACTTGGTCACAATATGGAAAAGGCTGAGAATCACGGATGTAAATCAGACAACAGATTAGGCAAGAAGGGTGGTCTTGCGGTTAAGGACCTGGACTAGAAGTCAGCAGAATCCGTTTAATTTCCTGGCTATTCCAAGACTCCCAGTAGTATCCTGGGCAATGAAATCATTCTCTGTAGGCCTTAGTTCCCCATGTGCAAAATGTGAACAAGAATTCCCTCCCTCACAGGGGTGTTGGGAAGATGAATTCATTCATAACGTTAGGTGATCAGAAGCACTCATATGGCCCTATTGCTGTAAGAACTTAGTTAGGGCTAGCAACCAGAAGACTGTGTTTAGCTATTGCTCTACAAATACATAGGAGATAAAGCTTGCCTCCGACGCTGGTTCAGGCCTCCAGATTTCACCCTTTGAGATCTTTCCCATCTTGAACAATATCTGGAAGAAAAATGATGACACCACATGAACATTCACATGTTATTTAATAAGCACAGGCTGGTCACATTAAGTAACATGAAGAAAATGAAAAACTTTTTTTTTTCATAAGCTAAAAGTCAGAGCAACTTGTGCAGCTTTCCCACTCGAGACAGTTGTCATAGGTTTCATCCCACCAGGGACAGGCGAAAAGGTTACCTGACAATCTATTACCCAACCTGAGAAATACTAAAGTAAGTTTAATCTTGCGTCACTCATGAGATTGGAAATCTACTGGCAGTGATGCTGCTTGGATTGCTGATCACAGGGACAGGGGTGTAAATTTGTGCCTCTGAAGGTTCTCGATTGTGGAGTTATCCCTTGGCTTTTGGGGGAGTATAAAAATCAGAGTGTTTCTAAAACAACAAAAAACCAAAGTGCTGTAACAAGGGCAGAGGTTTGCAAGGGCATAAAATATCTGCAGCACAAATAGGTAAATGTCTCTGTAGCCACCACTGTTAAGGTGTGTAGAGGGAAAGAGAAGGAGAGGTGATCCGAAATACTTATGGTTATTAAAATAATATATTATCGTATCAAATGGAAGCCATGGACCTAATTCTCAGGCCCACTAAGCCTCCTTGACACTGCTCTGCCAGAGTAAAGGAACAGTGGGGGTAAAATATAATCTGTGCCCCCTTTCAGGTCCTTTTATCCTGGGTAAATCCACACTGCTGCTGTAAGCCAGTTTTCCAGTCTGGGTAGACAGAATCATGCTAGCTCTGCTCTAGCTATCACACTAAAAATAGCAGTGAGGACAGTGCGACAGGGATGGCAGCCTGGGTTCACTAGCTGAGCCCAGACCCGGGAGTCAGGCGGGCTGGGGACTCAAGTGGCTAGTCCGTGCTGCCCCACCCCCCATGCTGCAGCGTCCACACTGCTATTGTTAGTGTGCTAGCTCAAGCAGAGTTAGCACAAGTTCGTCCACCTGGGCTGGGAGGCTTGCTCCCAGCTGCTGTGCAGACATACCCAGTCTGACTGACAAGCAAGCCCTGTATGTGCTATTTGTTTGCTTGCCTTTTTTTTTTTTTTTTAAAACAGACTGTTCGTTGCCCAGGATGGATCGACAGAACTTAGCTCAGTGTTCTCTGTCGGAGAGAAGCAGAAGGGAGTGATCACTTGTACTAAAAGGGTCAGATTTTAAGGGTCTATAACTGGAAATAAATACATAATGAGCTAAAACAGATAATGGACTCTGATGGAAGTTGCATGGGTATATCTGAGGGCAGAATTGGGGTTGAGGTGTTTATTTTTAGGCATAGGATATATTGCACAGGCTTGGATTTAATACTTCAGTGATGAATTTGGTAACATTCTGATTTGTCTGAGACTTTAACTTGTAATGCCTCAAAGGATTTAATAATATACAGAATATAGTTAAACTTTGGCTCATGGTGTTTTGGAATCTTGCCACTGTTCATTTTGGGAGCCCTCTTTCATTAGTACAGTTACAGTAGCTAACGCACCCAGAGTGTGTCTACACTTTGAGCTGGGGATCTGATTCTCAACTCAAGGAGACCCACTTGTGCTAGCTCTCGGTGACGGCGTAGGCTAAAAATCGAATGTAGCTGCAGCAGCATGAGTGGTGGGAAGGGCTGCTAGTCCTGACTACGTACCTAGGGTCTCTGACGAGCATGTACTTCGGGTGGCCTTGTCACTCATGCCAGGACAGCTACACTCTATATTAGTGACTAGCCCCATGATGGCTAGCATGGATATGTCTCCTCCAGCTGGGAATCACAGCCCCAGCTCCAAATCCAGACATACTCCAAGTCAGATACTAAGATCGAAACCGCCATGAAACATCTGGCCTCTTTTGGTCTTCAAAAGCCATGATCAAGGAAAGGTGGCTATCCGTACCTCTCTTGCTGCTCTCTCTCCTGCCTGCACAGCCCCCTCCATGTACCCGCTCCATTGGGTAGCCGTCTCCGTGCCAGCAAAGTAGATCCTGCCGAGGGGCTGGCGAATGGTCCTTTAAAACAAATGTAAAATGTCAAAGGCCACTAACAGAAGGCTGATGATCATTTTAAAAGCAATTATTGCCCTTGACACTAGAGCTTGTTAAGCTTCTCAAGAATTCCTAAAGGGCTGGTATGGAGAGGGAAAGAAATACATTAGGCTTTCCCTTAGGTTAGCATCTTACCTGCTGCTATTTACAACATGTTAACATTAGTCAAGACACAGAAAATCCAAGACAAACTGATATCTCAGAAGATGTCTCCTTTTAGTGCTTGAATAGGGAACAATCCTAAGAGGCTCCAGAAATGCACTGTGGCTAAATGGATTTATTTCCCTTGTATGGCTGCTTTGCTTTTATTCTTCCATTACAACTGGATATGCCTTTGCAGGGATGGCTTGCTCTTATTCCGAGATTCAGCAGAACTTTCCCATTTCTACAGCTGCATGCTAAAGGGGCAGAGAGAGATGACTCTGTATGCAGAAGGGAAAGCTGCATTTCCCCCTTTAGGACCCTGCACTGCTATAGTTCAGATGCTAGCTGCACAAACTCCATAAGCTTCTTGGGCAACACAGCCACAGGAATTGCACTCCCTTTTCACAGAGGGAGAGTCTCTAGTGGTCCCAGAGAAAACACTGGGTTAGACTTTAAACAGCTGCCAGAGACTAGCTCGGCCTGTGAGCAAAGCTGTAAACCTCACCCCTCACTCCATGGCACTCGGGCTAATAAAATATAGCACCCACATGCTCAGGGGATCCCCAGCATCTTGAAATATGGTATTCCCCAGACGACTGGCAGCCAGCTTGAGAAAAATCTTAAAAGGGCCACAGTGTGCCCTTGCCAAGGATGTATGGGTTGGGTTGTTCCCATTATGTGCAGGAAGGAGTATCATGTTTGCCGCAAGTACTCCAGTAATATAACTCAACTTCTAATCACTAGTAGCTGAAGTGAACCACATGGAACAAAGCAATTTTCCTATGCTCCTAGTTAGGTGTAAGAACTGTATGTTGTTGTTTGTGGGTTTATATATAAGACGTTTACTTATATCCCTATTTATTCCTTCCCTGTGACTGTAATTGAGTTAGCGCTGCCTCAGCCTGACCTTGCAGGTATTGAGTTAAATGCAACTCTCCCATTGACTTCGGTGGTCACAGCTTTACTCTTCTAGAAAGCACTGAAGGAACATATTAAACATTTTAAGCAGCAAAAATGGTCAGTGACCTAGTGGGCAGGGCCAGTGCAAGGATATTTTGCGCCCTAGGTGAAAATTGCACCTTGCGCCTCCCCCCGCCCGCCGCACATCAGTTCATTGAGGGGCAAATCCCAACGAGCCTTTATAGACCCCAGGGGCCAGCCTGCCCAGGGGCTGCTCCCCAAACCAGGTTCCCCCCTCCCAGACCCCATCCCACCCCCGACTGCCCCCCTCAGAACTCCCAACCTACCCCGCTCCTTGTCCCCTGAATGCCCCCTCCTAGGATCCCTGCCCCTAACTGCTCCCCAGAACCCCACCTCCTACCTAAGCCTCTCCTTGTGCCCTGACTGCCTCCTCCTGAGACCCCCCCCCACCCTAACTGCCCCCCTAGGACCTTACCCCCTACCTGTCCCCTGACTGCCCCAACCCTTATTCACACCCCCACCCCCTGACAGACCCCCGGGACTCCCACGCCCCATCCAACCACTCCCTGACAGGACCCCCAGAACTCCTGACCCATCCAACCCCCCCTACTCCCTGTCCCGACTGCTCCGATCCCTCTCCACACCCCCACACCCTGACAGGCCCCGCCCCCAGAACTCCCAACCCTTCCAGCCCTGCCCCCGCTCCCTGACTGCCCCCCAGGACTCCCCTTACCATGCCCAGGCCGTGGAGGCAGAACAGCCGTGCGCACAGCCCCTCCCCCGCAGAGTGCTGAGGCAGCGGGAAGGGCAGCAGTGGCTCACACTCCTGGGAGCCGCAGAACCCGAGCACGGTGATGGGGGAGCCAGGGGGTGTGCCTGCCTGGGCTATGGCCTGGTGTGCCCCCGCCCCCGGGGGGCTCCTGCAGCGGTTGCAGGCGGCGGCGGCCCCCATGCATCCCCCCAGCTTCCCCTTCGCTGTGCTCAGGCTCTGGAGCTCCCAGGAGTGTGAGCCGCAGAGCCCGAGCGCGGCGAGGGGGAAGCCAGGGGAGCAGGGGGGCTGGTGCCCACATGCATTTTCTGTAGTCTGCAGGAGCCCCTGAGGCGGGGGGGGGGGGGGGGGAGGGGCGCTGGGCCACAGCCTGGGCAGGAGGGGCGGGGGGCATGGCTGCTCCCCGCTAGCGGTGCTACTGCCTGTGCAGGGCTGCTTCCCCCCCTGCGCCACGCCGGCTTCTCTATGGCTGGGGCTCGGTGCCCCCAACCACTTGGCGCCCTAGGCGACCACCTTGTTTGCCTAGTGGTTGCACTGGCCCTGCTAGTGGGAAGAGGTCTTGTATTGCTGACATAGGTCCATTAGCCAGTGTTCTGTTTCACTGAAGATTGTGGGTGAAATCCTGGTTCCACTGCAGTCAACAGCAACACTCACATTGACTTCAGTGGGGCCAGGATTTCACCCATATACTATATGTTCAATGTGTTTTGTATGGAAAGACTATTGTAACAATTACAAAGAAGTTACACACACAAAAAAGCACAATATAATCTAATTTACCTTCCATATTGAGACATGATGCCTGGTGGGAAGTAGGCCGTATAACATCCCCCTGAATACTGTTCTTCACTCCAGTTCTTTTCTTCATAATGCACGGGCTGTAACAGTTAACAAGACATGAAAGAAAGAACAAGCCCTTGGCTAGGATATTGGAAATAAAATAAGTAAATATTTGGCTTTTAAGAAACAAAACTAGATTTTTTTTTTTTTTACAATGCTGATACAGAACTGACACTGCATTCTGTTAATACTATCCAACAGCACAAAATGAGCAGGTTTGTACTTCTATGGAGCACTGATCTCCCATATAATATAGACAACTTTGACAATTCTTATCCTCTTTTCTGGTATAGAGACAGAGTTCTTGTCTCCCTCTAGTGTTTGGGGTTCACCAGCAGCTGGGGAAGTGAGTATCATATGGCACAACCTGCATTGCTTTTGAGAACTAAAATGTAAATGTTGTTCTTGCTTCACCATTTAGAAGAAACAAGCAGCACTACCACAATGTAAATGAAAGAACAGGCAGTGGTTTCTCACATATAAAGCCTCTTCTGAGCCCATCACTTTGGCATACAGCTCACAGATTTTTCTCTTCCTAAACACAAATATAAACAGTGATCAGAAAACAAATGGAACAAGAACCTCATTCTTTGCTGCTGTTCTTAACATTAAAATCTGTTTCAATACATGTTAAAGTTATTTTTGTACGTGCAACAGATTCCATTCCATTCTTAGGCCAAATTTTCAAACACCGATGCCTAAATGTTAAATCCTGCTATCACATTTGGGAGGCTCATGTTGGACTGAGTGCCAATAAATTAATGTTTGTACAGTTATCTGAGGATTCAGAGTCAAATTATACTCTGGATCACTGGTATAAGTCTGGAATAGCTCCAATGAAGTCAATGGAATCATTCCAGATTTACACCAGAGTAGATGAGAGCAGATTTTGACCTGTAAAATGTTCAATGGTATTTTATTTATTATGAGTAACAAAATAGGCTTCAAACTGGACTTCTTTCATATATGGTTGTGGAAATAGTACTGTTGCAGGGGAAGGACACCAAAGTTTATGTACCTCCGCACTCCCTTCATTTCATTAATGGACCAGCTATGTGAAAATGGTCAGGAAGGAAGCAAGCATTTTGGAATCTTTGCAGTAACCAGCAGTTGTCGCAGACCAAAACAGTGCCCCAGGACTATCTATGAAAGAATGTGCTAGTGATAACATGAAAAAGCAGATAGCATGTGGACACTTTAAAATATCCTTAAACTGGATTCACTGGGGGCTGTGCCTGCTTATGCAAGCTGAGTTTGGCCCTTGGAGTTTGGGGAATATTACTATCTGTAGTTGCTCTAGGTGTATATAAAATTATTTGGTGAAGCATCCTAAAGAACAACTCTTTGAAATTTGTAAGTTCTTACCTCTCTTCTTTGCTGACACGTGAAAGTCTATAGGCCTTTCTTGTAAGGATAAAACTAAAGACAAAAGAGGACGTAAGTATTGTGCAGTGTCAATACGCAGACTGATTTACAAAGCACAGGCATAAAGTCTTTGCTTTCAAAGACTTTACAATGAGTACGGCAAACACACTACTGGTAAGTCTCATTCTTTTACCATATAAAAAGCTTAATTATCACAGAATACATTTATCCATATTCAATAGCTTCTTGCATTATATCTGGAAATGATCAGTTTGTACAGAGATCACAGAGCGCAGGAGTAAAGTGTTCCTTGCAGGAAGCTAACAAAACTGATTACCATGTGCTGTGCTAGCTGAAGCTTCCTAATGGGTTGTAGGTGTAGCCCCAGGTACAGCACAGTACAGCAATTCAATCTTAAGGTGATAGAGGCATGGACTACTGACAAGGGAGAGTCTGGGGGAGATCTCAGAAAGGGGCTGAGCCCTTTGAAAGCAACTCCATCTACCCCTGCTAGGATCTGCATGGGAGTCAATAGTACCCTGGTATGAAAGAGAGCTCACAGTTCTAGAAGAATCAATAGACACCCCTGTGGTGGAATTTTCAAAATTGCTCTCCATTGGCCTAATTTTCCTCCCACTGAAGTGAGCGGTACAATACCCATTGACTTCAGTGGGAATGGAATTAGTCAACACCCTGATCTTCATCCAGTGTGAGGAGATAATCAACCAACACAACACATGCAGCCTCTTTTTCCATATCGAGATCTAAATCTGAATTGGCTAAGATTGAGACCTGAGTTTCCTTGAACTGGGCTTTAGTTTTCTTGTCCCTCTAAATTCCCAGGTAGCTGCCCCTTCCACAAAGCCAATAATATTTATTTTATTAAAAGATCCATGATTAGGTCAGCTGCAGAGCAGTTGCAGGAGAGTGAGGCTACAGCATACACAGCATATATTTTATGACCAGCAGTTTAGAAGGTTACAGTCACATTCCGATCAGTAATTGCTCTAAGATGTTTTCAGCTAGAGTCAAATTGATTCCTGAAATAATTCCATTGACTTCCATGGAGATGCATCTCAGGTGAATTTGGCTCCTGGAATCCTTTATAAAGTTGTGCATATTAGCGAAGAGATGATCCCGACATTGATTTTAACAGCAAGAAAAAATATGTACATTCCTGTGGTTGGCAGTAACTTGAGAGGAATGTTAGGGAGTTTCATGGTGTTCAGAACAAGGACATTTTAAACTTTGTGTCCCTAATGTTACACAATTCAATAGGAGTGTTAGGCTCTCTCTGCATGGTACTGTACATACAATTATTTGGTGTATATATACACAAGTGTTTTTTCAGCTTGTTTGGAAGGTTCGCCTTGGATTTAAAATGGAAACATTTTGTAAACATTTTTTTATTTATATTCACTTAATTCACTCTTTTAAAAAGCTACTCAATACTGTTACACATTTTCCAGTTCTCCTTCCAAAATGAAATGCTAGATACTTGGCAGTTTCTTCAGAATTCCAAATCTGTCACTGAACAGCTGTGCTTTGACCGAATTACAAGATGCTGTAAGGAACAGTCCTTCATCTCTCTTCAATGCATTGCAGATTCAAGACAAACAATGGCTTCTGTCAACTGCATTTTCAATATTCAGCATGGCCAAAAGAGAAGGCCCAGTGTAGCCAGAGCAAGACACTTGGTAAATCTGAGTAAGAGAGCTTTAATTTTTGTGGGCCTAATTCATCAAAACCCTTAAATGTGTGCTTAACTTCAACCATAGGAATAGGCACCTTGGACAATGTACCTCCCTTCCCACCAGCCTCCTCTGCACTGGCCTACTTACAGCTGGTGCAAAGCCTCGCTCCAAGGAATGCAGAGATACTTTATCCCACACAAGAGGATGCCCAAAGACTTCAGCTGGCCCAGAGTGCCATGCATGCCTCCTCACAATGGGTGAATATCACCTATAGTGATTTGCATGCTTTCCAATCCCCTCCGCAAGGCCTTTAACAAGCATCTATACATCTAGGAATATGGACAAGGGGCTCCTTACCCTATAATGGCAGGCACAGATCCATCAGGTTTGGAATCATCTAAGGTTATTGAAATTGGAGCTTCTTCATCCTCAATAAGCATGCAGCCACAGTAATCTGACAGGAGAAAGGAAACAGATATAATAACTGCTGTGTATTATTCACTGGTAATAATGAAAAAACTTCAATACAAAGTAAATGTATAGCTGTTCTTCATTCACTGATAATACCTAGAAATCTGGAACCTTCTTCTAGCATTATCTCTCTCCCTCTCAGTACAGTTTCCCAAACTGCATGTATACACACATCCTAATTTGTTTTTAAATGGGGATTGTGTTGCTTTGCATGGATTTATTTGCGACTCACAGAAAGTTATGGAGACTTACTCTTCTCAAATAACAGAAACTGCAAAAAAAATCAGACTCTAGTAGAAATATATTATATTTGTTCCTCAAGTAGCTTGCCCAAAACACCAGAACCCTATTCTTGGCAAGTCTACTCAGTGGAGACTCAATCTTGTACTCCTTGTGGAATTCTCAATGGGGATTACACAGAAGTAGGGTAGAAACAGCAGGTGTAGGACATAACATAGGAATTGCCATAATGGCTCAGACCCCTGGTCCACCCAGTCTAGTATCTTGCCTCTGACAGTGATCAGATGCTTCAGAGGCAGGTGCAAGAAACCCTGTAGTGGACAACAGTGGAATGACTTAGTGGCTGGTTGAAGAGATATAAATGCTCATAACAAAATAAAAATAAAAATCCACCATTTAATGCAATGGTGGCTGTTCTGGTGTTGGAAATGACGCATCCTCACACAGAGTTCTGGAAACAATTTTTTTTGCCCATTCTCCAACACTTAAAGATGATAAACCCATGGCTTTAAAGTTAGTGTAACACTAAACTCCCAAGTTCTTCATTTTCCCATGTAGTTGATACCCACGTACCCATCTTCTTCCAGAAGGCCTCTTTATAGTACATCATGCATTTAATGACAGAACCCATAGGAAGACGGTGAATTAACTGATTTCTCTCTGATGGTAGCTCTGGGTTGAAATGGATCTTTGTAGTCAGGCCTGGGGGGATGGCACTAATCACATAACTGCCCTGAAACATAAGACATTGATATATAACACACACAACTGAAATCTTAGATATGAACAGAAATATTATTTTCCTTTATTTAAGATGACCTTTGTGAGCACTATAATATAAAATGACACCATAAAACAAAGCAGAGAGAAGGTAGACTAATGTCAGGAGCCAATTAACAATACACTAATATGAGACCCAGTCATAAATAAATCAGTAAAGCAGATTTCAAAGACTTTATGGGGAGTTTGAGAAGCAGAGACACACAAATATGTGGTGCTGATTACATTTGGCTAAGAGCTGCAGCGGACATTTCCCCACACACATACACACTAAATGCAAATTACTATTATTTTTATTGAATTACCTCATATATCTCATGGTTTAGAGTCTCCACGATGACATTATCACCTGACTGATCAATGCGAACTACAGGGCTCTCCAGTTTAACTCTGCCTTTGAGGAGTTCCATTATCTTTTCTGTAATCTGACCAGAACCCCCAACAAACTTCCGTTCCTGGAAACAAAAAACCCCACCAAGAAATCACCATCAGAGTAGAGTCTATAATAAATTCTGTTAACACACGAGAAGATCAGGGTCAGATTTTCAAGTGCACAGAGCCCACAGACAAGGCCAGATTTTCAAGAGCTGTTTTGAGTTAACTAATCAAGTTATCCAAGAACACTTTTTACTACACTTATATTTAGTTTGAACTACACTTGCTTTGTATGCTTGAAGGACACTCATACATTCAATAATAAGTGACCATGGAAACCAAAATGGCAGATATTACAACAGCAGCAAAAAAACAACAACAAACAAACCACAAACTATGTTGAAGGGATGTGGGGAGGGAAGTTAAATAAATTGTCCTGATTTAACTTGAGGCCTAGATTGATTAGATGCCACATTGTACAGAGCACCGACAGATAATAATTTGACACCTTCAAACACATATTGAACTCTTGAACTGTGTAAACTGATTATTCATCTTTTCATTAACTGCAGAGAACGTGATAAGTTTGTGCAATGGAAAAGGAACACCACACTTGTTCATTATGGTCTCAAGAAAGGAAACATGTATGACATTCTGTACCTGCCCCCCATTGGTTACGGAAAATATCCTGGTTGTCCCCCCACACAGCTTCACGTACCACAGGAACCAAAGAGCAGAGACCTCATGTGGCTCAGAGGTGACATTGATGTTCACAAAGAGAGTAGCAAACTCTCTGGCAGTTCTGTATGCAAAACAAAAGCAAATACAACAGAATTAGGAAGTAGATATTAGAGCTGGGTAAAAGTTTTTGGATAATTAGTACATTCACCGAAAATGCATTTTTCAGGGCCCTGAAACAAATCACAAATTCAGGTTGAACTTAAATAGTTTCAGCTGAAAAAAACTGGGGAATTTTTTTTTGCAAATGTCAAAATGTTTTGGTTTTGACATTTTGTTTTGAAACTATACTTTCAAAATGAAATATGATTTCAAAACAATATTTCATTGCACCTGAACAAAATGTCTGTTTTCTTGTTTTGGTGAGAAAAAACATAACAATTCTGTTTTGGTTCAAAACAGGTTTTGTTGTTGTTGTTGTTAGCCATTGAACTTAAATTCAATTATTCACTAAGCTCTAATAAATATTACTTTGTTGTTGACTATTATTTGTTTTTCATTATTATGTTTGAACAAGGCTATTACCCAAAAGTGCACAGATCATTTTTGCTCAATTCAATTTCTGGCCCGTAGAAAGGACTATTTGAATATGTTTATAAGAACCTCCCTACCATTTACCCATTCTTATTTACCCTGCTTCTTAACTAGTTTCCCAGTTGCCACTAGTGCCATAAAACAAATACTTTCTCAACAGGAGATGCATTTGATAGCCAGTTAGTGAAGGTCTTCTGCCTTTCTCCTCCATGGGGAGCTCATCAAGTACACCACTCCCACGGTTTGATACGTCCCTGGTAGCTTAAGGAGTACATTTCCAAGGCCACTCCTTACTCTCCCACATGTCACTGCAATACATTTTATTGCCTAGTCAAATTTAAGTACTACAATGTACAGCAACGGCAGCAATCATAGTAAATATATATACACAGGGCCAAATTCCCTGCTGGTGTAACTCCACTGAACACCACAGTGTTACACTACCAGAGAATTAGGCCCAGAGTATTCACCTATACTTCACTTGTGATTTGTTAATTACATACTAAGTTAGATCATTTATGAAAGACAGTCAAAGTGCTTCCAGATAAAGTTTCATTAACAGAGAGAATCTCTATTGATCTGCTGAGGTAACCAATTTAGCAAGCTATCTCTGATGGAATATGTAACTTGTGAACTTTTACGGCCTTTTCTTACTTTGGTTCTGAGGTTAGATTTTTTTTCTTAGGCATGTGCTTTACTTGCCTTTGCAAGTTATTGGTGTGGATCTGAAAGTACCCAGCATGCAGAAAGATCAGTTTCCTACTTATAATACTACCATTCTGAGCAGTGGCTCAAAAACGTTGATTGGTTTGAAGGGAATAAAGCAGAGAGAGTTTTGAGTTTTTGAACATATCTCAGCTCAACATCCCTATTAAAATTACAAGAACCAGCAATAGAATCAGTTTTGTTCACATTGCACAGAAGCACTGTAGCATACAGATTAGTATAAGCAGTACTAGATTTATAAATCTGTGAGTTATTGACTCAGAAGAAAGTCCATTTGGTGTAGAAAGGGTTGCTCAGAATTACTTGCATAGACTGCCACAGTGGTTCTTAACCTATTACCATCGTGGGCCACATAAGCAGCTCTCTATGTATTATGTGGGCTGCACCCACTACCTGTAAGGCCCACATAACATGTCACATGGGCCGCAGCTGTGTGCTGATTGGGCTGCGGGTTGAGAACCACTGGACTACCTGCCTGGGCAGACAAGTGGCTTATAAAATTAATTGTATGGAAAATATCATGCAATAATGATCAGGACAGAAACCTAGTGGCCATATTCTGTAAGACTCAGAGCAGGAGAAGGATTCGGAGAAGCACGATACCTTGAGGGAGAAAGTAGTCTGAAATCTTTGATATAGTGCTAAAAAGTAGTAAGAAAGAACCAGGAAGACTGTATTAAACATATCCCACCTTGCTGTGCCATTCCCTTACTCTGTACTAGAATAGTTTCCCCCTCTATATTTAGTACAGTACCTTTTATTTAGGCAGCTCAGCACTGTTTGCCTTTTCTGTTTGCCTTATTATAGTGAGGATTCTATGAAATGGGGGCGGAAGAGCAGACCACAACTGGAGCTGTTGACTCCACACCCATGCAGGGGGTGTTTTTATTCAGATAGCACCTGGAACGTGCATGGCACTTTATAGACAAGGAAAAGACAATGCCCATTTCTGCAAAAGCTTACAATCTAAGACCCTGGTGCTGCCAGGTGCCGAACATCCTCACTGGGAGCTGAGGTGCTCAGTTCTCACAGGAAGTGCTCAGCTCCTTGCATGTTCAACTCTCTTAACCTGCCCTCATAGACCATCTGCTGTAAAACCCATATATCATTTTTATTTATGATGTTTGGGCTTGCTCTAATTTGTCAATTTTTTTATACACCACACCGCCAAACACTACCCTAGTTGTGGCCTCACTAACGCTGAACAAAAAGAAACAATCACTTAACTTGTTTTACATGGGGACGTCTATTGAGATAATCTAGTATCACATTTGCTGCCTTTGTGACAGCACAGCACTGTTAATGCGTTCAATTTATCATCCACTATACCTTTACAACCTTCCCTCTTCCTACTGTCTACCCAATTCTCCTCTATTCTTTGCTTGAGCATTCAATTATTCCTTCATACATTAGCCACCTTGCCTTTCTCCTTATTGAATCTCATTTCATTGATTTCAGAAACTTCTAATTTGTCAGGCTCATTCTATATTTTTAACTCTCTTCTCTTAAGTGATTGCAATCCCTTTTCCCTTTGCATCATCTGCAAAACTGAAGTTTGACCTGACCCACTCGAAGCCAATAGGAGCATGACCAAGACCTCAGCAAGTGCACTTTACACCCCAACATATAATGTGCCAAGGAAGCTAGAGGATTTTAAAGTGAATAAAATGTTATCTACTTGGTCCAGCAAATTTTGTCAGTGAGCTCTTTCATTGTCATTTTGTCCCATTCTGCAGCATGTGGGGCCATCCAGGGTGCATCAGCAGGGATCTACAAATGAAGGCAAAATATTAAAAACTTAGTGCATAGTATATTACTACCTAGTCATATTTAGTTTGCAGCCCCAGGCCTGCTAAGATAGTGTGCCAAATTTGCTCTCACCTACTTGTACACTGGTGTAAATCTGGATTCTGTTTCATCAATAGATACACTCGTGCAAATCCAGAGTGTAACTGAGGGCATAATCTGGCCTTTTATGCACACTGTAAAACTGAACTACACATTTAATGCTGATCTGCTGCCTACAAGTCTCAACACAGGGAATACACTACTGTTTATCTGAACCTTGTCAAAAGAAAGGTATTATCAGAGATTTCTGGGAGAAAGCATGTAATGTAGGTACATCATAATGCATGTACCTGATCCTGCAAAACCTTACACATGTGAGTAACTTGTCCTTGTGTAAGTAAAGTTATAGTAAGGTTATGGAACAGTTGACAAATATTTGAAAGTTTGAAGGTCTCTGCAGGGATTTTTTTGCACAGTGGATGGTCAAGAATGTTAAAAGTTCCATTTCTGAAGCATTTACAAATTTTGATTTTAAAAATAACATCACTCTGAACTAGCCTGTAGTCCAGTTTACGCAGCTGCCCACAGACATCAATATCATTGTAACATGTATTTCTAGGAAGCGATAGGAAGACACCCCCTCCCCCCTCGCAACTCCTGGCATGGCCTCCCTGGACCTTCAGTAGCGGTAAGCAAGTGCTAAGCACAGCCGCTGCATTGCCCCATCCTTGAACAAGCGGGCAGAGTCTTGAACTTGCCTCTTTCCCAGTACACTGGACAGCACAGCTGCGCCACCACAGGAGGTATTACTCCCCTACTGGTCTGGGTTAGTAACATATTGCTATTCTCCCCCAAACAAGGCAGGAATCTTGCCTCTGTGACGTACAGTGCTTTGCCTGGGCCCTGCAGCTATACCCTTTATAAAGGGTAGACTGTCTAAACACAATCTAGTCCTCTATGGTCCAGGGTTTGACATTTTTAGAAGTCCTTTAGTAAAATAGCACATTTCAGCCTCCAATCTTTAGCCATATAATCACTTCTACCCTTTCAGTGTATGTGCCCTGATATTGTTCGGTGTTTGTGGTTGCTGTCTGACACTCCATATGGGAATTCTGAAAGAGTTTTTCTGAACCTTTATATAAAAAAGCCTATTTCCTATGACACCAAGACCGAGGGTGTAATCTCATGAGATTTATATGCAATCCGCATTTACATCATACCTCTTTCCCCATTTCATCTATTGTCCTCCACAGATTGTTATAATCCAGGTAAATGATGGGATTCCATACTGGAGGGAATGCACCCCGGAATGGGTAGGACTTCCCCTGAAATGCACAAATAAAGGTAACCAACTGAGATACAACACAGAAAATGGAACTAGGCTTCATGGCAGCACAAATTAAAGCAATATTATAATTAACTTTCAATCCAAAAAGTCTTTGTAAATGAACCCTGGGCAAATTTCTGCTGTGAGAAATGCTGATCAACAAGTAGGTCAGGTGACAAAGAAAACCAAGTTGTCTTAATAGGATGCCAAAATTCAGTTTTTGTAGCATCTGTTTTCAGATAATAGGGCAGATTTCAGCCAGCCCAGATGGCTTGTCTACACATAAAAATAATCTGGAATAAGGTAGGGTGTGAATTTAAAATAGATTAGCAATTTCTGATTAACGCCATGTATTGATGCTTTTATTTCAGAATAAGAATGTCTTAATCCACAAAATATCCACAAACAGGAAATAGCTATTCTGGAATAACTCCTCAGGAAAACAAGTCCTAAATGTTAAGTATTCCTTCCCGATAAACCTGTGACTGATGGTTGAAACAGACGATTCGGTGGCTCACATTGAGCAAGCAACCAAAAGTTTGGATAAACCCTAAATAAGCTTCAGAACTATCCGAATATCTTTGACTGCAGTCACCGATCATCAGTCACTAGACTTAGAAGCTTGGCCATATTCCTTTGTGATATGATGCATCCTGAGATAACACTAGCATCAAAAAAATTCTATACTAAAAACAACCCAATATAAAAAAAACCCTCCAGATGTTTTTTGGCTTCAGAAAATAATTCTTCTTATGAATACATACAAAAATGGATATGCCAGGAAACTGCCGCAGCTATACGGGCTACTTTAGATGACCCTGGGAAATAATTAAAAAGGAAGTAAACCAATGACATACATTTGAACAGCTGGTTCTCTTGACAGCTCTTATCTGAATGAGGAGCTGGATCAACAGTCAACATTTTTGCCTCATCAAGTCATTTTGAACCTGCTCCTGCTCCCATTGAAATCAATGTCAAAATTCCCATTGACTTTGTGTTGTATGTGTGTGTCCTATTGATTCTCTGCAAAGATCCTAACGCCAAAACCCTACAAAAGGGCATTTCACCATCCGAGTTGGTGAGACTAGTAAAGAAGTCAAACCTCAAGATTTAGGGTCGAATTATGGCTGTCCTAGTGCAGCTGTGCTGAGATGGGAGGGCACAGGAGGCAGCTATAGTACTGCACAGGGAAGGTGGGGTAGGGTTTCCTGGCATAGCCAGTAGCATTTGATCCCTCAGTAAGGTGTAGCCATGATCCTTCTATCTTCACACAATGACTTGAGGCCAAAGGGCTGCTCTGGGATGGGATGGGATATGTGGGCTATACCGTTGTCCCAACTGTAGCAAGAGCTGGTAGTGAATGTGCTCTCACAGCAAATCTGGGAGGCATAGTGCCAGCTCCTGGCTCAGCTAGGTATAATGCCTTAAGCCACTGTCACCTCCTCCCACTCTCAGTGCTGCTCAGGCTCCAAAAGTCCTTAAGATTTTTTTTTTCAAATGATGTTGAGCACTTGAAACAGGGCTCACTCCCTCTGGGTACTGATATGAAGCTTGTTGAGCTCAGAGTTCTTTTGTACACTTTCTAATCTCAACCATCTGGGCCACAATTTCTTCCCCATCTTTTTTAGGAGATTGGGGTGGTGGTGGTGGGTGAGATTGCTGCCCATAATCTCTTCTCCACACCCCCAATGTGGCTGCAGTATGTGCACTTGCTGCTACTAGAATAGAACAAATGCTCCCATGAACCAGCTGCAAGGTAGTTATTTGGATCAAGACAAACTGCTTCCTCCTTCTTTTTGGGCAGCAGCTTTAAAGTGGAATTTGGAAGCACATACAAATGGATGGAAGCTGAATCATGATGTACTGGCTAGTACAGCAGAGGTCCTATCTTGGTAAACTGATACTATTCATAATGGATAAATGCTATAGGAAGTAGCAAATGATTTGGTTATTTTAATCTTTCTTGCTGCTTTGTTTAAAAAAAAGTTATCATATTCTGTATTTGTGGAGCTTAACTATTATTAATCAGGACTCTAGATGCCTCTGAAATATCAGCACACACTCTCTCACCATAAAACAAAGTGAATGCCACTGAAAGGCAAAGGGCAAGGTCTAAGTTCACCATCTCATTGCCTTAAAGATTAATTATTACTGAGGCTACAAAGCCAGGTGTTACAATGCAGTGAGGGAACAAGCAGAAATAAACTCTTCCTTCAGAATGAATGACAATATGAAAAATTCCCACAACTCTATTTGCTGCATGAATAGAAGGTGGAACAAACCTTACCCAACTCTTAGCTACAGAAAGCCAAGATAGATACAAGAAGGAGGTACTTTCTCTTTGAAAGAAGCTCAGTTTCTTTTTACTGTGTAATAAAGACCCTTCTTCACACAACCGGGTAATATGGGTACTGAACTTTCGTTGGGAATGGACTGGCTAACATACAACACCCCATATTTTAAGCCTATTTTACTCAATCCCAGAAAGCGTTGTTGGTTTTTAAAGTGGCAGTCACATTTGTGAAAGTAGTTTCAAAATAAATCCCTGCCCCCATCCCTCCCCTCCTTTATTTAAACCAAGGCACTCCTTTATCAATGCCCACAGCAAGAGCCAGATAATACTAGCTGACAGTAACTCTAGTATAGGCCTTTTTCCAAAGCAGCTCTGCGAATGTTAGCTATTGATTCAATTGAATTCGGCCGCAAAATGCTCAGATACTCCCAAAACTCTGCTCTGATTTACTGCAGTTGGAACTCCGAATGCAACAGGCAGAATCTGCACGCTCTCAAGCCATACTGGCTGCGGCTACGCTAGTGTTCTCCTGCACGTTTCCCACTGCTGCTCTAGCCCCCGTTCAGCTCCACTGGTAGGCGCGCACTGGTGCTAGAGCTAGTGCAGACCGGCTGCCAGGATTTTCACCCCCATGTAATCTAAGCCTGCTCAGAGCAAGGCTAGAAATGCTTAGCGTTACTTCTGACACTCATTTCTTCTATTATTATTTACTAGTATTGGTATTACCGTATAGCACCTTGGAGCCCCAGTCTCAGAGCAGGACCCCATTGTGCTAGGTACCATGCAAACACAGAACAAAAGGATAGTCCCTGCCTCAAAGAGCTTACAATCCAAATACTGAAATTATTGTGCTTTTATTTATTTTCTGTTGCTAAACTGAGGCAATAGCACTGGCTTGGTATGTAACAGCTTTCGGTAACTGACTGGAATTTTAATGGTATTTGGGGGGGCCAAATCCTGGGTCTTACAAGGTCAATGACAAAATTTCTATTGACATTGGTGGGCCGAGGATTAGGCCTTGGGTGAGGTGTTTGATCAGCAGTTCTGAAGACTAACTTCTTCTCCTGACCTACAGCATTGAGAGCCTGAGCAGGGAGGACCAGCTGCACCAGCACAACACCTATGGTGCATGTGACTTGCCTTTGAATCCAGACAGAGCTCTGGGACAGAAGGAATGCTTCCATGCCCTTCCATGCCCCACCCCGGATGTGACAAACTGGTTTTCTAAAGAAAGTAGCAGAAAGGATCACTGGGGTCCTTTATTTACTCCCTTTCACCTGCTAAACTCTAGAGATTCTAATCACAGGGGCTGGATCTTTCCCTCAGAATTACTCCCTTGTCCCCCACAAAGAAAGGTAGAGGTGTGGCAGGGTAGGTGTGGTGCTGGTGACTTCTACAGCAATAACCTTCCTGGCTGGCCTGGACCCTGCGGAGAGACCTCAGTGAAGTCTGGGATCTGTAGATGACGAAATGATGTGCTGTGTACAGGAGGGGGAAGAGTCATGTGGGATGCACCTTTTACTCCCCTCAAACCAATGAATTAGAACAGCGGACAATTAATACAGCGTGAGGCTGCGTTAACTTCTATGTAGTTCTTCTGTGCCAGGGAAAGCAACATCAGGAGGAGTGGGATCCTGGAGCAAGCAGCAGCTGGGGAAGTCCTTGACTACCTGGCTCCAATGGAGCCACACTGCCAGGGAGATGTTGGAGCTGGGATTAGAGGTCCCTAAATCTGGCATGTAGACACAGAACCTCCATGCAGATGGCCTGGGCCTACTGGAGACCTCAGGAGATCTGCGCAGCATGCGGGACAGGGGAGAGGGAAGCTGCTACTTCAACCCGAAGGACTGATACTAGGAAAGCTCCAAGGGGGAAATCATTGATCTGTCTATGCAGATGCTTATCCTGGTGCCCATCACTGTAGTTTCTGATCATCTTCCATCCCTATGCCACCTTCTTGCATGTATGTTTCCAGGGGAGGGGGGGAATCCAGGCCAAGTGGTTATTGGCCCAAGAGTTTACATAACTGCTTTTAAAATTTGCCACGTCCCAAGCAGGGCATCAGTGGAGTCTTTGTTCTTTACAGAGGGGTTCATTGCGGTGAGCAAGGGTTGAAATTATCTCATTTTTATGCTACTTATGTTCTGGGTGGATTACCTTGAACTACTGTTTCCTTAACTGAAAAGCAAATAACCTACTGGCTTGGTTCCCGTGCTAACAGTCAGGCTGCCTGACTAACCCACAGAGTTTATTTAATTTTTCTTTCCCTAGGGTGTTGAGCACTTTCCTACAGACTTTAATCCTGCTGCCTGCCTGACTTAATTACCTCACGCCAAACAAAAGAAAACAATCTGATGCTCCACAGCTCAATGCTTAGCAAAAGCAATTTGGAGAGAAGGCTTCTGTTAGAGCTGCATTGTGCACATACAGGGCTAAACGGTGGCATTTAGCCCTGGGTAGGATGCACTTTGGAGCCATCCCACCCCAAGCAAAGTTCAGGGAGATGCAATCCTACCCTGGGCTTCAAGATGTGCAAGGGAAGTGCATAGCTGCACCCACCTTGAGGATGGCATCTGCTGATCGGGGGGGGGGGGGGGGCGTGGCGGGAGCAGCAGGGTGTGTGTGTGTGTTTTGAAACCTGTCTCCTCCCCCATGCCTCCTTTGGGGCAATGTGCACCACGGTGGTACTTAGAAGGAGCAGCTCCAGTGCTCCCCTGAATGCAGGGACTGAGATTGTCCTTGGGCCTTGCACAATGCACACAGGTGGGGCTGGAGGGGTGGCTCCTTATGCCATCATGCCCTTCTTCCCAAGTGCTCATGCATAAGGGACAAGGACATTCAGATTTAGAATGTCTGTCGTTCCCCTTATTGGATCTGATTCTGCAGTTCACAAATCTCTACACAGACTTGCTCACGCCCTCGCCGGCTGCACTTTCATCCCCGTGTATGTAGACAGACGTGCTAGTTCTGCTCGAGCTACTGCACTAAAACGTAGCTAGGGGCAGTTTGGGCCATGGTTTGGGCTAGCAACCGAACTATGTACCCAAAGGTCTGGGAGGGTTTGTATTCAGGCAGCTAGCCTGAGCTGCCACCCATGCTACCCCCAGCTACACCGCTATTTTTAATGCGCTAGCTTGAGCAGAGCTAGTGTGTGTCTGCGTACCCGAGTTGGGAAGCATGCTCCCAGCTTCAGTATAGACGTGCCCTTAGTGTGGAAGAAGAAGCGAAGACACCATGCTTTACATACAAGTGATCGCCATTTGCCAGAAGTTCATGTGCCTTGAAAATGCTGAGTGAATGCAGCACAACCAAAATTTAAAAACAATAATCCCTGATTTTGTACATCAGTGTGAATGCTGCAGACAGACACAAATAGGTTGCATATTTTGTAAGAGGAGCTTCATTTAACACCACAGCAAGGCACCAACAGCTATGATTTCTAGAGGCGCCTGTTCAACTGACATGAAAGTGAAAATGGAGGATAATGGGACTTTCAAGGAAAGTAACAGTAGTGTTTCAGGATATGAACTAGCTTTTGATTCATGTTGGTTGACATGGTAACAAGTGGCGTTCTTTCTATAGAAAAAGGGAGAACAAAAAAATGTGAAAAGACAGATAGCAGGTTTGGATTTTTCAGGTACACGGTGGCTGCAAAGGAAATCCATCTACCAGTGAAAGCTCATGGTTCTTTAAAAGTACAATTAGTATGATACACTTTAAAAATTCCTCCCCCAGAAAGAAGTTCACAGAATGTCTTGGAGGACTCTAAATCCCTTTAGTTGTTTCCCAGCTAAATTCCCTTGCTTCTAAATTAAGTGATTGCAAGCAGTATCCTTGAGCAAAGCCTCCTGACTCACGTGGGAAACTGCCGAACAAAAAATCTCTGTGACTCTGTGGTGGGACATGAATGGCTGAAACTGCCACAGCAAAGTCTAAAGCTGGCTTGGGCTTCCTGAACAATCTGTGCATTCCCCTCTCTGATCTCAGCACGGTTGGAATGTGAACTTCAGAGACAAGCACTTGGGAATGGAGCTCCCTGTTTAACCACAGCTACAAACAGTATGACAACCCTTAGCTGAGAGAGAGACTCTACTATAGTTAAAGAGAAATGTTTTAAATCTTGCCTCTGAGTGCTTTCCATTCAAAATGTGGAACTTGGTAGCAAACCCACAACTGACAATTAATTTATCTGGTCATTTACATAGCAAATATTTTTCAGATGAATAAAGGAATTCCATGCCCATAATTACATGTATTAAATAGTCTGCTGACTAACTCTATATTTTTTGGGAAGTACTATTGCTGTTATTTAGATTCCAGTAGCATCTAGAACAGGGATCTGAAACTCAAATCACCACGAGGCCCACATGAGAACTAGTAAATTGGCCCGAGGGCTGCATCACTGAAACCTTTTCATGCAATGATACAAAAGTATAGTCAAAAATGAACAAAAAAAGAAGAGTAATATAGTATTCTATTAAAAGTAAATGTATTAACTTTTTAAAAACTGTAATGCAAAGAGGGGTTTTAATAAAATATAAACACTCAGTAATGTTTGGAGCTTGACTGCCAGTGGAGTCGGCTCCTATGGCGGGCCGCAGGAAATAACTCCACGGGCCGCATGTGGCCCGCGGGCTGCGTGTTTGAGACCCCTGATCTAGAATGTGATAGGCACTGTCCACACCCATGAAGACACAGCCCCTACCCTGAAGAGCTCATAATTTAAGAAGCCAAGAAACATATGAATGGAAGGGAGAGGGATAAAACATACAAGCAATATATGTATATTGCCTTGAATGCCCCTCAACCTAGTCAATATTAGGTAGCTAACTTCTTGTACGCATCACAGTAGAAATTGATCTTGAGAATGGATTCAAAGGGAGAGAGTGTAGTTGTCATCTGAGAATGTGATATAACACAAAATCCCAAGGGAAAGAAGAAAGAGAGTAATGGAGATCCTGGGGGAAGAAAGCAAGGAATTGAGGGCTGGAAGGGGAGGGAGAGAGAAATAGACCATGCTGTCAGGTTCTGTCCTAGTGTTTATGTGCCTCCCACAAAGACAAGGGGGATATCTGAGATTGATGTGTCTACTCTTGGAGCACGATTCCCAGCTCGAGGAGACATGCTTGCGCTAGCGGTCATTGAGTTAGTGCACTAAAAATAGAATGTAACCACCGCAGTGCAAGTGGCAGGAGGCGCTAGCCACCCCGATTACGTCTCTGTCAGAGACCCATGGTGTGTATTTGGGGTAACCAGCCCATCTTGCCACTCTCACAGCCACAGCTATATTCTATTGTTAGCACGCTAGCTCAAGGAGAGCTAGCACAAGTATGTCTCCCTGAGCTGGGAATCACACTCCCAGCTCCAAGTGTAGATGAACCCAATGTTACATGAGACAACCAGTGATGGTTGGGCTCTTTGTGCTACAGTGCAACACCGAATGATGATGCACTGAAGGAGGACAAGGAGGAAGGGGAACAGCTGATAGAGAAAGGAGGCAGTTTCTGATTGTTCTGCTTTCCAGGCCCTAGAATAGCAATCCTACTGGAGAAAGGGAGGCATTATTTATTTAGCACCTAAGGCAGTCGGCATGTTAAGAGCTTAATCTGCTTTCTGTTGCTCTGTTCTGGGATTTCAGGAGCCCCACATATAAAAGAAAGGTAGCTAAGCAGGATTGCAAGGCCAAATCCAGGACTAGCTCACGGCATGTAGGATAGTTGACAAGTTGTAATTCTGCTGCTTATTCAGGAACACACTTCTACATCAAAGAAAGCTTATGGGAGAAGCATGGTCATTAGCTAAATCACGCATGATGAAACCTGGGACAAAGAAATCTGGATCTACAGTGTCAAAATGGATTTAGGGTATGAATTCATGTATCTTATTAGAGGCTCTCAGCACACAGAGGACAGGCCGAGCCACTTAAGATGCAAAGGGGCCCATATTTGAGTTTAAATTAAATACAGTAGGCTAGGTGCTCAAATAGTGCAAATCAGCACAGCTCGATTGAAGTCAGTGGAGCTACACCAATTTACAGAAGCTAAAAATCTGGTCCAATTTATTTTGTAAGCATTGTAACAGAAGTGGAGCTGCTATGTAATAACCTAAGAATACCGAGATGTAATAATGCTATAAATACCGTAGGAACCAGTATGTAATAATCTAAGAATAGTGAGATGACAATTTTAGGAACACTGTATGTGACCTGCTCAGTGAGGGGAAGTTATTGTGCAATTGGGTTAAGACTTTCCTGTATGAATGTACTAAGCTAGCTTAAGTGGGGATTGTGGGGGGGAAACAAATAGGAAGAAGACAATGGCCCAGATATGGACACCCCAGCACACACATGCAAGGCAATGGGCAGAGCTGTCTCCTTCAAGGACTTTGAATCCTGTCTCCAACAAAGTTGCAAGCCTTTTTCTGCCAAGACTAGGAACTAATAGATCAAAGGGCTACAAACAGTTAAAAGATGACTTAGTCTCTGGGACGCGGGGTGATCACAAAGACTAAGCAGCTTTTAAAGGAGACTCACCATGAAGCAGGGGGAAAGAAATGGTTTGTGAGTTAAGGGAACAAATTATGCAAACCCCAGAGATCTCAGGGGGGGCCTTTACGAAGCTTAGAACCACCAGCGTCCCCATGTGAAAGATGGTAAATGCCTGGTAAGCTAGACATACATGTAGTATGTTTCATAGTTTTTAAGATCTGTTTTCTCTTAAATGCTTTGATTCTAAATAGGTAATATTTTGCTTTAAGGAAGCTGCCTGGTCATTGTTTACTACTGTCACTGCTCCCGGAGGGAACAGGACTGCAGGGTCTGAGCCTAGGTCAGGCCTGCTGAATTAATCATGGTGGATCACTGGGGACTGCAGCTAAGGCCTGGTCTGAGAATGAAGGAATCACATGATTCCACGCCACCCCAAGAGAGACGTGAGGGCCAGAGGCTTGGGACCTGAGAGGAGGTGAGCTCAAAGAGATCAGAAGGGGTCAGAGGTGCAGTTAGCCTTGTTACTGTGACAAGTATGTAATATCTGGTATTATCCTACATGTTCTTTATAGGATTTTATTTATATAACAATGTTAGGCAAATCATTTACATGTAAGTATTTTCATAAATGGCATATTTTGAATGTTTATTAGAAAAATAAAATGTGTTTTAAAAATAATTTAAAATACAAAACTGTTTTTGTGTTTCCATGACTGGGTCTTCCAGGCATTTCATATCAGAAACTCTGTTTCTCAAGGCCCACTTCCAATTTTCAGCTGTTCTGTGTTTTTCTTCAGTGAGGAAGAAATAACATTCCATAAAACTGCTGTTTGTTCAATGAAAATGGCCACTTGCCCAAGCAGCAGGCAACTTGAAGAACTGATCAGCCATTATTTTGGTGTCACTTCATTTAAAGAGAAGAATTTATGGAGAATTTCAAGGAAATAAAAAAGCAGGTAGTGTGGCCAAGCAGGCATGGGAACTGTCATTTTGTTTAGATGGGGACGTAGCTAAAAATGTAAATTGTTGCCAGAGAAGTAGCTCTTTGTTTGGCATTTACTCTTTGTAGGACTCTTTAGGGCTCAAATCCTATATGGGTGTCCCCCCCCCCCCCCTCACTTTACAAAGTTATATCAGAAAATTAAAAAGTTCAAGAGCAAAGAACTTTCACATAGAGCTGCTTACAGCTGCTATAAATGCTTCTGAGTCGATTCATCAGAGTTTACTAAAGCAGGATGCAAAAGATTGGACAGCCATCCAGAAATCTTGAAGCTCTATTTTCAAAAATAATTAGGTGCCAAGTTTGTCCTGTCTTACAATTTTAACAGTCTGACTGAATCATGGGCATTGGAAGGACTGCAAAAGTGGAGAGGAAACATGGGGTCGCAACACCACTCAAATTTGGCCTGGTCACCCCTCTATCATGACAACAGAGGAGGGGTGCCGTCGCTACTACACCCATCTCCAGTCAGGAGCCAAAAGGAGTTGGTGGAGCCCCTGAGCCCTTGCTGAGTTCAGGTTCTCAAAAGTGTGGGGGGGGGGGGGGGAGGAGGGGGGAGCATGGTTCCCCCTTGTTTAAAGGGGAGCAAATGGCCATTGTCACCCTCCTCCCCCACCCCCACCACCTGTGGACTGAATATATTTTACACACATTAAAAAAGAAAATCTTTGTTTCAATTGCCAATAAATCAAAATGGAAAAGCAATATCTACTACAGATAAATGCATACTGAACTACCAAAGAGGCACTTTGCACAGGACACTTCACAAATGCCAGTACTTTTCAAAGTTCAACATTCTCATTAGCTGTCTGTGCAGAAAAGAAGATTTAAATCTTACCTTCACATAATGGATAAGACGCTCTGCTACATTGACTTTATACGTCTCTATACCCAGTTCCTTGGCCAATCGGAGGATTCGGTTTTGTGTAGGTCCTATATATGCTCCACCAACGTCTACATATTTAACTTGCTTGTTCTGTCAAAAGAAAAATTGCAAGAATCAGAAAGGCTAGAGGATGGCCTGGAACAGAAAGCTCTAGGAACTGGAAGGTGATCTTAGATATTGCAAAGTCTCCACAATGACCTCTGTCCCACACCCATTGTGGTCAATGACAAAACTCCCATTGACTCAAGCAGGTACAGGATTGAGTCCTTTAACAACAGAATTCAAGAGGCCCTATTGTCTCACTGTTCATTTCCTGCCAGAGTAAAGCAAGTTAGCGCCTGATGTGATTCTCCACTGCAGTTTACATTATATAGTTATTTACACTTGTGCAAAACTGGTGCAAAGTGAGTGTCAAACGTTACTAAATTAGAATTCCCCATGCCTTAACGCAGTTGTGCCCAAATGTCAATGAGTAGACAAGGTGCAAAGCAGTGGAGAACCAAGCACATAGTTTTTGATGAGGAGGGTTATGAGACATAGAGGACTATTACACAGTGATGAACTGTGAGCTCATGGTAATGCTGTCATGACAGTTTGATCATTATTATTTTCAATATTTCAATATAGTTTTCCCTATTGTCTTTTTAATCATTTGAGGTCCTTAGCATATGAGATACAATGTTAAAATCGAAATAAATGGCCATTAAAAAAAAAAAATCTATCCCTACCTTTTCAGAATCAATATTGTACTGTGTTTCTGTACTGAAAAAGACCCCCCCCACCAATTCTTGCAGAAGGTTTCCTCTATTAATACTTACAAACTGATGGTAGCAAAGCTTCCCATCTCTATCTAGATACTTACACGGCCCCTAGCTCTGTTGTGTCTGAGCACCTCACTAGTAGTATTTGAAAACAATAATCCCTTCTCTAGCACCACAGGACTGGGATATAATACAGTGTGAACATGTAACACTGCTGCATTAGTGCCTGGCAGTGAAGGGGCTCTATGCAGAACTTTGAACAGCATCAGATACACTTGGGAAAAAAGCAAAAAGTAGGAGGTATATACTATTGTTAGCAGGCTGATTTTCCAAGGCAATAATTCTGTTCGATTTTGTTTATAGCAAGTGTTTTAAATCAAGTATTTTTAATGTCACAGAAGGATGTAGTTTATGTGCTGGGGTTTCTAGTACAATGGTTGCTATTGAATACTAATATTTATCCCCAGTTACCACACAGTGGTGTCTGACATACTAAAGCATCTCTCTATATTTAGATTGAGAAATAGCTGCAATATTTGTACATCACAGTGTGGTATCTCAGGTAATGCTTATTTTGTTAATGGCAACCAATGTAGTTGGGAAACAAAGTACAGTACATTTTTGTAATAGTTTTGTTACAGACAGCCTTATAGGGAAATGGCATTGAAAGAAACCTCTGAGCTCTAATGACAGAGCCTTATGTCACATTAATATTCAAGAGCCTTGATTGCTTCTTGTCACAGATCTGTGAAAGTTTTCATCTTCTACTGGATTGTACCCATGTTGAAAGAGTGGCGATTTCCCCTAAAACACCATCTTTGGTTCTTCCAAACATACATCTTTCTACAATATGATCCTGGCTGTATACGGAATCTATAGCCACCCTGTATTTTCTGACATCATAACAATACCCAATGAGAACTAGCTATTATTGTATTGGCCTGGCAACTTCCTTCCACCGGCACATATATATAAAGTAATAATGATTTGGACTCTCCTTTGCAATGGACAGAAGTCTAACTTGTATGTGAAGAAGGAAGGGAATATTTTCAAATTCAGTGTCTGATATACGTTAAGCACATTGGCAACCACTGTACATGCCACGTAATCTAAATGAGATGTACTTTTTAATAAGCAACCTTTACATTGATACCCATTTTAAAGAGCCACATGATTCAGAACCTCTTCCCATCCTTAGCCCGTTTCTTGACAAAAAGCACTTACCCTAACCGTGAAAGTCCTTCCTCCAACTCTGTCACGGGCCTCTAGAACCACAACACTAAGCCCAGATTCAGCCAGCAGCTTGGCTGCTGACATACCTACAGGAAAAAGAGACACCATCGTTTTAAAGTACAAGACCTATACAGAGCAAGAAGAGCTTTTTAAAAATAACAAAACTGTGTGGTCAGAACTTTCCGGTGCTACAAATATGATAACGATATATAGAATGACATCTCAGGAAAGCAGCCTCTCTTATTTCTTCTCTCTTCCATCAATTCTCTGTCTCACTCCCTGCCACTACCCCCGTCCATAGTCAGAAGTAAACAGCATATTTGATGTAGGGATTTATTTTAATGCAGCAGGGTTTGGCCCTGGCAATCAAATTGGCTGAATGGGGATAAATTCAAGATAGATTATTTTCTCTTCCAGATGATCTAATTATGAGAGCATATGATGGAGATCAGAGACACAGAAAAACCAATACGATAGCAATCCTCTTTACTTTTATGAATGTGAACCAAGACTGTAAAAAACAAACACGAGTTTGTCAAACCAGATTATCCCATTGTTCCTTAGGCCAATTTGGCATGGAGCTTTTTTTTTTTTTTTTTTTTTTGAAGTATAGGAAAGACAGACTTAGCTTTCCAATAAGATACCCTGCAGTGAGGAACAGTAATTTAATATTCATACAGATCATACTCCTTAGAGATGTGATTTTTAAAAAAAACACTGCTTTTACACACACACACACACACACACACACACACACACACACACACACACACACACACACACTCAAAAGGCCAGATCTCTCACACACACACACCCCTCAAAAGACCAGATCATATATCATTCTAATGCTGTGGACAGCGTAAGTGTGTGTTTGCATTTGTTCTGAAGACAAAATGGAGTAATCCCTATAGCCCTTGTGCAGATGACCCTTTATTACATAGGTAGGAAAAACATTCATAAGAAAAAAAATCAATCATTCTCAGAAACTGAGAACGTTAAAATGCCCTGTTGTTGCATAAATGAAATACGTAATTACTACAATTTCTTTCTTTCATAAGAATTGTTGGATTACTAGCAGATCACAGGGTGCAGTTAATTCTTCCATTCTTTTTCTATTCAATACTTAAAGTTTTTAAATGTAAGACATATGCTAGAGCAACAGACACCTTCCAGACCTATCTCATTTCTCTCAACATTTGATTTTTTGTTATAAACCATGTACAGCTTTTCTGCATGTCAGAGATTCCAAAGAACAGTTTCATTTTTATTAGGAGCTCCATATTTTAAGTGCCAAAGGCTTTCCTCCTCCCCAACAGAGATACAGAAAACCCAGTGTAGTGTTGGAAACATAAACTGAATCTTCCTTATGCATACAAAGACTTGAAATATTAGGACTTTCTATGTGGTTACGTGGTATGTATGGGATAAAAGCAATTGCTAGTTAGGAAGAATTATAGTTAGAGTGGGTTGGCTGCTGTAATTTTGTGGGCTAATAGTGTGACAGATGCAAATCAATAAGGAGTACAAATATTAACTCTCTGTTCAGCAGGGAAGATGGGTAAGTGTGGCTGAGGAACTGTAACTCATTTAATCTTGTTTAACTTTATGCCTTTGCGCTACAGTCTTACAAGTTACACATACATATAAGTTTCACTATTTTTAAAGCATGAGTCAATGTATATTTGAGTCCATTAGATGATTTCATGTGGTGGTATGGGCATCCATGTCTCATGGAAACAGTGACATAGATGAAAGCTAGCTGACTGAGACAAAATTCAGATAAAGCCAAGGCAATGCCAATAGGGCATGGGATGAAGTTGGATAAACAGCACAGTTTATAGCAGTAGCCAGGGGTGTCCCAAGAGGGGAGGAGGCTCCCCCGTGGCCCCTTACTGGAGTTGGAAATTTGGCCTGGCTGCCCCCCATAATGACAGAGGGGTAGCCAGGTGGTGCTACAACCCCATGTGCAAGGTCACAACACCACTCATTCAGATCTGACCTGGCTGCCCCTCGAACAGGACACGGGGAAGGGGAGTAGCTGGGTCAAATGTGAGGGACACAGTGACCCCATGCACCTGCTTCCCCCTCCCCCCCCCAAATTTTTTTTTTGCAATTCTTCCGGTGCCCATGGGCACTGGGCATCCGCAGTCCCCAGGGACAAGCAGAGCCGGGGACACTGGGAATCCCCAGTCACAGGAGGGTGGGGTGACTAGATATGGGCTTTTGGTGCTTGTAGCGGGGTGGAACCCCGCTCCTGCTCGGAGGGGCTGGAAACAGCCCTAGGAGAGGGCTGAGGCGGAGAGCTGGGCTGATGAGTAAAGCAGCCACAGCTGTGGCCAGTTAATCAGGCCCCAGCTGGCCCTTATAAGAGGGCAGTGGGCCTGGAAAAGACACTCTTCCTCTGCATGTAGAGGGAGAAGGGCCTGGCTGTAGGACCTAAGCAGGGTACCTGGAGTGGAGCAGGGCTGGGGAAAGGCGAAGGGAGCTGGGGAGCTCTGGCCTAGGAAAACCCCAGGCTGCAGGCCTGGTAAGGCCCGACCAGGTACAGGGGTTGCAGGGGGTGACCCACAGGTAGGCTGAGGCAGCAGGTCCAAACCCCCTTTGCCTGTGATGAGTGGCTTATACTGCAGTCTGCCCCAGGGCGCGGGGGCTAGCTGGTGACTGGCAGTAGCCTACGACTGAGGCGAGGTGGGGATAGTGGGTTGGGGGTTCCCCTGGGGAGGGGAGACCCAGATCTAGGGATACTGCCAGGGGGCAGCACCCCAGTTAAAAGGGCACCGGGTCCTGGGAGGGACGCGGGCCCAGAGTGGACAGGCGGATCACTGGCCTGCAGAGGGCGCTCCAGGGCTGGACGAGCTAATTCCCAGGACAACCAGCAGGAGGCGCCGCGGGGGTGAGTCCGACCCTGCCACAGTGCTTCATGGGGAAGCAGAAGTAGGATGGGGTCGGGGGCTCCCAGAACTGCCTGGCCCCTGGTGATTCCTAGATTCAAAGGCCAGAAGGTACCATTTGGATCATCTAGCTTTATCTCCTGTATAGCACAGGCCACAGAATGTCACCAAAATAATTCCTAGAGCAGATCTTTTAGAAAAACTTCCAATCTTGGTGGTGGAGATAGTGCTCTTCAGCCTGACCACCTCTCTGGGTAACAGCTCAGGAGTAGTTGTGGAGTGGGGACAGAGGGGAGAGCTCAGACCTGGTGTGGGGGAAGAGCAGAGGGTTGGGTGTGGGATGGAGAGATCGTGGGGCTGGGTGCAATAGGGAGAGCTTGGAGCTGGGTGGGTGGCAGCAGGGGGGGATGTGTGCACAGCTGGGTGCAGAGGAGAGTGCGGGTCTGGGTGCAAAGGTAGTGTGAGAGCGCTCAGGACTGGATATGGGGAGCAGTAGGTGGAAAGCTCAGGGCTGAGTGTGGGGATCTCACAGACACAAATGTCTCCTTGAGCAGCCTGCAGTATGCCTACTGCTAATACCCCTTAACCTGGGATAGCACACTCTGCACTAGTCCTACTCTATCAGCAGGTTGGGGGAGGGAAGGGAGAGACCTTTGGGGTGCTGTGTTTGGCCCTGTATGTAAATTGTGTGTAATCTGGCCCATAAAGACATTCCAACAAGACAGGGTTCAGAGTAGGGAAATGGGGCACACTGTTTCAGAGTCTGATTCTCCAAGCCTTATTTATGCTGAGTAGCCCCTTCCTTGCACACAAACAGCCTTGTAGACTTCAGTGGAAGCACTCCCGTCCGTGACTAAGGTACTAGGTTAGCTTCCTTCTGCGCCCGGTAGCGGCTGGTGGCCAGCACTGTGGGGAATACATGCTGCACCTTTTCCAGGACGATAGTGGTTGCTGCATCAGTGTGTTCCCCCACCACCCTTGCAGGGATTCTCTCTGCTTCTCTCCTCCACAAACAGAACGCCTCCAGCAGCTAGTGCTGGAGCAGTGCACCGCTGAATCCTCCAGCCTCACTAAACATAGCTGAGAGTATAAAAGCCACAACAGAGACTATAATTTGGACCATGTTTTTCTATATACCACTTTTTGGGGGGTGCCAAATGTAGAAATTAGCGGTGCATTAGCTGGTTAGTGAGCCTGCCAAGATCTTGCCTTGTTTATTGTCTCAGGCTGTAGAAGTCCACTTGTTATTAAATCAGGATAAACAAGGCAAGACAATTTGCACAGCCTCCACAGGGGTTTCCATGGCAACCTGAAATCAAGCTCCATCCATTTGAAGACACTACAAGAAAACTATTTCAGTTGATTTTTGTAGTGCTACTGGAGGCCTTAAATGACTCCTGCCACTGCATTTTTCAGAAGAAATAGCAATATCAACCAAAGCAGTCATCATATGTAAAACACAAGATGTACAGTGGAGTACAGTGTGCACTAAAAGGTAAAATTAGATAAGAGGAAGATAAATTATCAGACTGCAGAACACAAACCAAGTCTAATTGCTGAAAAATACAGCTGCTTAGAAAGTGTACAGCTGTCAAGTAACACTGTATTTGGCTTGCAGACAGAAGTCCAGAAAAAGCTATTTGCAAGCACAATAAAATTAACCAGGCCTTTTAGCTCATAGGGTAGGAAGAATGATCTAGTAGATATGGCATAAGACTCAGACTCAAGAGATCTGAGTTCAATCCTGGCTTAGCCACAGACTCCCAGTGGGAGTTTGGGCAAGTTGCTTAGTGCATTTTGTGCTTCTGCTCCCTGTCTGTAAAATGGAGGTAATACTTTCCTACCTTACAGGACTGTTGTGATAATAAAAATTCATTAATGACTGCAGAGTGCTCAGATGCTATTGTGATGAGGTCCATGTAAGTCAGGGGTGGGCAAACTATGGCCCGGGGGCCGCATCCGGCCCTTTAGATGTTTTAATCTGGCCCTCGAGCTCCCGACGGGGAGCGGGGTCCGGGGTTTACCCTGCTCCACATGTGCTGTGGCTCCTGGAAGCAGTGGCATATTCCCCCCCCCCCCCAGCTCCTAAGCATAGCGGCAGCCAGGGGGCTCTGCACGCTGCCCCTGCCCCAAGCGCCGCCCCTGCAGCTTCCTTTGGCCAAGAACTGTGAGCATTCATGTCCCGCCACACAATTTCCAGACCCAGATGTGGCCCTCAGGCCAAAAAGTTTGCCCACCCCTGATGTAAGTAGACTATTCAGTGTAGCTCTCTAAGGAAGTATTCATTTTATCTGAAATTTGTATTGGACTGCCGAAATCAGTATATGTTGTGGGCATTCCTTTAATACCTGACCTTCAGAGTTGCTGGTGCATCAAAGAGTCAAGAGTAATACCATAACCAGAAGGAATAATTATTATTCTACATACAGATAGCACTTTTCATCCCGAGAGACCCAAAGCACATCCCCAATGAAATACACAGAGGACCACGAGAATGCAGCCACAGTGAGAACAGAAAGCAGCATCCTGGTGGACTATTAGCACACTGCAAAAGTTTGAGGAACAGTGGGGGGCAGAGGTAACTATATTTCTAGCTCTGATATCACAGCACCAGGCAAAGAATATGTCTGAAACCACAGTATCAGATCCAGAATGATTGGATGAAATCCTGACCCTATTGAAATCGATAGGAGTTTTGTTAATGACATGAATGTGGCCAGAATTTCACCCAGTGTTTTCAAGGTTACTTACATCAGGAACAACCATAAGCCTGGCAACCAGCTATTTGAAGTTCAAGACCTTTAACCTGAAAGAGCAGGCGTTGCAAGTGCCTTGCCTTATTGCTAATAGGCCAGGTGTGGTCAAACTTACTGGCCTTCCGAGCCACATATGACAATCTCCAGAAGTTCGAGAGCCAGGGTGCACCTGCCAGGGGCCAGGGCTTGGGGCTTCAGCCCCACTCCTACTGAAGCCTCGAACCCCATCAGATGTGCCCTGCAGGGCTGAAGCCCCGAGACTCTTTCCCTGCTGGAAAGAAGCCCCCTACCCCACCACCCCGCTGCAAGGTAGAGGTCCTGAACTCTCCCCCCAACCAGTCTAGAAGGTCGAGAAGGGGAGGCGCATGGGGGGCTTGCGAGCTGCACTTTAATGGTAAGAGTGGCTCGCGAGCCACAGTTTGGCCACCCCGTAATAGGCTGAGAAGCAAAGTCTTGTCTCAGTCATGAATCTCTTTCTTTCCAATGGCAGTGCAATGGCCTATTGCTGTACATCCCCGTGTCAGACTATTCTCAGCCTAGCTTCTCTGCAACCACTGTGACTGGGAGCTTACATCATTGGAAATCTCTTTTAAAATGTTAAGGCAACGCAAGAAGTTCAACTACTGTATTGGGGGAGGAGGGGCATGTGGTTATGGATGTACATTTTCAAAGATTACTAATGATTTTAGGTGCCAAACTTGAGGAAGTTTAAACAAGAGTGGTTTTCAGAAAATGCTGAGCACCCACCCTCCCAAATCAGGCCATTTAAGGCTTCCCAAACTGGGAACCTAAAAATTAAGAAACCCAAAATCAATAGTCACTTTTGAAAATTAAGGCTATGTTTTTGTTTTCTAAATGCACAAAGATAAATATCTTTCACCTGTCAACCTCTGTGTCTGTTCATTTGTTTTACTATAGGCAACAAAGAGACCAGCAAAAAACAAACACTGCAGGCTATTACTTCTTAAAGTACTATGGCAATTCACATATTCTACATAAAATTAGCTACTAACCCATTATAGCAGTAGCCTGGCTGAGTCTGAATGAATAATAAAAGAAAAAAGACTCTTTAGGAGGTTGTCTCTGCAATTTTTCCTGACCTTAAGGTGTGCATATTTTTCTTTTTTTATTCTTCTAAGACACATCAGTTAGTAGTAAAGTAAGGCAATTATCAATAAATCTTTATTACATTAAAGTTCTACTATAACAACATGCTATTGCTGTGATTACTTTTACTGCTTCAATGATGGGAAATCTAATTATTTCCACACACAATTGAGAAATTAAATCTGGCAATGGTCACCTTAAACTCAGCTCTCATTAGTCTAACAGAAATCTTTGCCAAGTAAATGTGGATGTGCCAATATGAGCTGGAACACATTTCCACCATATCCTCAGGGAGAAATTCTCTCTTCCTCTGTCCCCACCCCCCATTTTCCTTTTAATGGAGATTTGTAATGTACCACAAATATAAGTTTAAGTGTGTTGGGCCTGATGCTCTTCTCAGTTACACTGGTGTAATTTGAGAGCTACTTCACACCAGTGAAGTTACAGAGGGTATAAAGGATTGCAAATGAAAGGAGAATCGGGCCCATTTTTCTTTTTAAGACTGTAAAAGGATCCATTTGAGATCACTGAAGAAAAATAACTGAAACAAGGATGAAATGAATAAATACATTCATTTCAATTACTACCTTTTTCACAAGACAGCAAAGAAATTTAGTAGCAGAAGAAAACAATGCTAACAACCATAATTAGGCTAAATTCATTTCCTCTTTTCAATTGCCCTTCACCCAGAATGCTACTAGCTTTCTATTTGTCTAAAACTTTACTTGTTCTTCCTTAGATCCAGTGAGTCTGTTCCAGTCTAGGCAATATTAAGGATGAGGGTTCATTCAGTTATTTTGTAATTTTAAGATCACTGGTTTCTATGTTTGTCAGTGTTAGTTTTCTTGATCAACTCATTTCTCTCAATTAAAAAAACCCACCCTCTAATTGGGTCACAGCATACTTTTCAGAACAATGCAGAATAAGAGATCTCCATTTCAGGATACACTTTAACGGGAGGCACTCTACTCCAATAAGTTTCAATAGCACTATTGTCTGAACCATTTAAATAGATGAAGACCCTACTTTGAGTGGGGCAAAGACAGTTTCCCTATGGGCACCACTCAATGGGCAAAGGAAAAGGAGAATTCTATTCCTACGATGCCTTCATTCTCACATGCTCATCCACTGACATCTAAAGTCCAAATCACCCTACACTAAATACAGTATGTTCCCCTCATCACAAAAACAAACAAATGAATAAACTAATATGAAAGTTAGTATGGTGACACAGAGTTAAAATAAAAGTGTTATCAGCTAAAAAAGATATTGGATCTACACAATGTGGCTTGTGGGATCTTCCAGGGTATTTTGTGGATTTTCTACAGACACTTGCTAAATGTCTTAGTGAACACACACAGTCAAACCTGCATATTAAATGATACCTTTCAGATGAGTATTTATCCAAAAAACTACTATTGCAACATTAATGGTTGAGATCTTAGTTGCACAAAAATCATGTAAGTCAGAATCCAAGCGCCCAAAATAATGTGCCCTTGACTGTATGGATTATTCAATGGTATTTGGGGAATATTCCATAAACACTGGATACTTAATATACTGGCTGGGATAAATAATACACAGAGGATTCTTCAGATATATAGTTAACAGGAATATATCTTCCTATGTGGGAATTTAAATAACTTTCAGCTAATACAAAGGTACAGTCCAAAATCCAGAACTCAGGGACATGACATAGGTTTGTGAAACTCTGTTAGGGACTTTGAGTCCATTAACCAATAAATCCAACTCACCGATATGCATAACTTTCATCAATCATATGACAGTTCTAATGGGTGCAATAATCTTCATTTAATAAGTAATCCAAGATATTTCAAGTTACGAATGCAGTTCAGATGTATTCTCCCTTTTATATAATTGTTTTAGAACAGTGGTTCTCAACCTTTCAGGAGGCTGATTTGTCTTGAGTACCCCCCAAGTTTCACTTCACTTAAAAACTACTTGCTTACAAAATCAGACATAAAAATACAGAAGTGTCACAGCACATTTGCACAGGTGTAACCAAGAGCAGAATTTCAACCAGTAACTGTGCATTTGACATTAGTGTTGACATAAAATTCCTCCACACAGGCAGGTCTGCATACAAAGATCCACAGGCGCCGACTTCCTGTGGCCCCGCCCCCGACGCCGGGTGACATTGCGGGGCCCCGCCCCCGACGCCGGGTGACATTGCGGGGCCCCGCCCCCGACGCCAAGCCCAGCGTCAGGGGCGGGGCCCCGCAACGTCTCCCGGTGCTAAGGTAAGATGGCGGCAGGCCCCGGGGTTGGCGGGGAGCTGGCCGCGGGTCCCGGGGCGGGCGGGGAGCTGCCGGTGGGTGCTCTGCACCCCCGGTGGGTGCTCCAGTCCCGGAGCACCTACGGAGTCGGCGCCTATGCAAAGATCTGTTAAAACAGACAGACAAGTATACAGCATTAGTTGTGCTGCCATGACAGCATGCAGGGATACACATTCATTTCCCATCCTTGCATGTGGGTTCATATAACTGATTTTCCATATTCCTTCTACAACTTCTGTCTGTATTTGTCCATCTCTGATCCAGGTCCTCTGTGCAGCATGAAAATCAGCCTTTTCATAATTCTGCATATGTTCTTGTGATAGACTGGGATTCATATGTTAGATATATTTGAATTTCTGGAGAAATATGAAATTACTGAAGTGTGATACTTTTAAAGTAATGATCAAGAGAGAAACTAACTTATGGTCTAACCCTTAAGCAAGGGAAAGCATGGACCCCTAGAGAAAAGGACCATAACTATGCAAACTATCTTTAGTCTGACATAGGTAGGCTAGCAAAGGCTATGAATATTAGAGCGCACCGTCACAAGTGCAAAGACCCTTTTGAAATAATAGGAGGCAGGGTTCAGTCTGTTTGTCCAGGAAATTAGATACTTACTCTATGTTAGAAATTTATTTAAAATAGTATTAGTCCACAACAAGAGGGCCACAATAGTTATGTATGGTGGTGGCAATGAGTCTGTCAGAGATGCTTACCTGCTTGGTATGCAAACAAGCACAGTATTACCTTTACCTCAAAAGACTCTCAAGAATATAAAGACTGTCACCTTGTGACCAAATGCACCTGTATAGTCACACCCTACTCACCACTATAATAATCTTTGTACAAAATATGCCTTGTGAGGTATCATTTGAAAACCAATAACTTGCTGATTGCTAAGATCATGGTGAAATGTACATAGCAACACTATATGTAAAGTTATGAACATAAACTGAAATTTTGACTGAAGTGTGTGGTTAAATAAGCTTGTTTTGTTCTTTAATTATAACGAATCCAGCCTGGTGTTTAAACTGAATTGTTTGGTAACTTCAATTAAAGTAGCAAACTGTTGTATACTGATCCCTTACAGGGGCAACGGACCTCTAGTATCTGAACTGTCCAGGAGACACTTTGGGGAAAATCCGGGACTGGGAGAGTGTTGGAGTCACCCTGCAAGAGGTAACCAAGACTGGTGGAAGCCAGAATGTTGACTGGAGTGTTGCTGGCAGGCTGCAGCTGTACACAGACACTCAGGGTGTGACTTGCCTGTTGTCTGTGAGGGTTGGGAGCTACAGCAGCAAAGCACTGTGAGGCACCCAAGGTGGCAGGGCAGGGGGTGACAACACCTTGCTAGTCTGGATTGCAACCTGTAATATGACACACATGTAGGGAAGAACTCAGGGATTGGGTTTCTGAGATACTGGGATACATGATGATTGACAGAGACAGATGCTGACACTAGGAGAGGCTTCACAAACTGGACTAATGTCCAAAGTCAAGATACCTGGGCATCTTTTTTTTCTGTTTTCTCTAGTGTTTAATTGCATGATTGATCCATATCCAGAATAGCTCTTACCCAATTAAGGCTACATATCATTTTATACCAGCTCTTATCTCACTTTTCTGATAAAATGTGTTTTAAATTAATATCCTGGTAATTTGACTGTTTTCATGATACACACACAGAATCATCCCACAAAGAGAGAAAACAAACCTTCAGCTTCTTAGAAGAATTAACAAAGGACAGAACGAAACCTAAGCCTTGCTCAACTTCCCTTTAAAGACAGACTAGAAAGTCAACGTTCATAACTAAGGCAGCTCTTCAATCAGTGCAATATATTGGAAAACCCTGTGCACCACGGATAGGAGCCAGATTTGGTGCACACAGGTTCCTCTGTCAGAAGAGAAAAATCTTATCTTTCACATTTCCGAGGATTTAAAATTGTAACTTGAAATTTACAATAATTACTACCATCTGAATTGCAGTAGCACTCAGAAGCCCCAGTTAGGATCAGAGCCCCATTCTGCTAGTTGCTAAACAAACATTTAAGAAGACACAGTCTGTGCCAAGACACTTGTCATTTAAGAAGCTAGGAAACATGCATATACATTATATACATTTCATACACGTGTAATGATTAGAAAACACCTCAAGTGTACTCCGCTGCCACTTAATCTGTCCTTTCTTGTAGGCATCAGGAAGAAGTGAGTATTTGGGAGATACAGTAACTCCTCACTTAAAGTCGTCCCGGTTAACGTTGTTTCGTTGCTGATCAATTAGGGAACATGCTCGTTTCAAGTTGCGCAATGCTCCCTTATAACGTTGTTTAGCAGCTGCCTGCTTTGTCCACTGCTTGCAGGAAGAGCAGCCTGTTGGAGCTAGCTGGTGGGGGCTTGGAACCAGGGTGGGCCAGCAGCCCCCCCGATCAACTCCCCTAAGTTCCCTGTGCAGCAGCCGCCCAGCAGGCTATCAATTGCCGGCAGTTCAGCTGTACCTCCCCCACTGCCATGTGCTGCTCCTGGCCTCTGCCTTGGAGCTGCTCCCCGGAGCCTCCTGCTTGCTGTGTGAAGGGGGGAGGAAGAGAGGGGCTAATGTCAGGGTGTTGCCCTCCCCCCTGCTCCTGCACCCCGCTTACTCCATCTCCATAGAGGGTGGGGTGGGGGAGGGCACGACCAGCGACGCTTACTTCCGTCAGCGTCTCTGGGTGCTGACGCCGGGCCCCGACGTTCTTATGAGGAAATCGGATTTGCTTAACATCATTTCACTTAAAGTTTCATTTTTCAGGAACATAACTACAACGTTAAGCGAGGAGTTACTGTATGTGAAGGAAGAGAGAGTAGTGGCCTTCTGGATCAGTTTGAGGAGGGTTTTCCATTCATAACAGAAACATGGAAGAAGGTGTAAAGGCAGTGTGGAAGAAGCAGACAAGCAGGCAGTCAAGGCTTGCATCAGATTCATAGAGTGAAATCCTGACCCTATTGAAGTCAGTGGGAGTTTTGCCATTAAAATCAACATACTATGGACCATTATGATTTACAATCATCTAGTCTGACCTCCTGCATAACACAGGGCTCAGACCCAATAATGGAGCACAGGGGGTGAGGGGAGAGAGGCAAAAAACCTCAAGAGCTGATAAGAAAGTTGGAGCCCAGCTGTGAATGGTCTTGCGATTAATGTATGGGATGTACATTATTAGCTCTTCTAACACCACTTTCTTATTTTGATGTCAGTTCAAAATGAAAGTAATAAGAAAGTCAATGAGAAAGTAAACACCAATTCCTATTAAATTGGCACTGAAAGTGTTCTTGTACCCAGAGAGTGCCATAGTCTTACGTTTATTCATCATTTTTTCATTTCACTGACATGTTTTCAGAGACTGTTAACGTTTTGATGTCTCCTGATAGGATTAAAGCCTAACAGAGCCAACGAATAAGCATCTTGAAGCAATTTATGGGTGATTGTTATAGTTAAAATTACAAGGAATAATTAAAAACATTCACCACACATTTCAAAATGTCTTTATAAATGGAGAAATCAGAACAACCACGTACAAGTTGAGACCTATTTCCTAAAGGGAACTAGTGCTTAGAACTATATCAACTTTATAAAGACTGTCATACCTCCAACTGTACATAATAAGGTTTTTAATTCCATCAAAGGATTCTAGAGATGAGCTAAGCCTTGAGAATGATACTTGAATGGCCCAAGTTACCAGAACAACAATCAGGCATTGCGTAGGTCAGCCCTTGTTTTTTTGATATCTTTGGTATTTTTGTTTAAGAAATACCGTATCCTTCAATAGGAAAAAAGTGGGTATGTAATTTCATATAAAAATTGAATATTCCTGTGTGTGTATTAATACACCATATTTAGGGTACTTGAAGGAAGCTGGATTTTACTACAAACAAAAAATTAATTTTCATGAAGGTTTCTCAATTCTGGTTGAAATTGTTACTGTATTTGTACTAATACTGCTGTCACCCCTTCACATAATTTCCAGAATTCTCAATTATTTTCATAACAGATAATATCTGAAAACTCAAGGTACTGTATTAGGCATATTAGCCAGGCTTAGCAGATTTATACAAAGCAAACCCAAACATTCTAAAGCAGTGTTTAATTCTGATCTCTGGTATTCCTGTGCAGCTCTCACTTAGGCCAGGTCTACACTAGGACTTTATGTCGAATTTATCAGCGTTAACTCGATTTAATCCCTCACCCGTCCACACTAGGAAGCAGTTTATTTCGACATTAAGGGCTCCTTGAATCGATTTCGGTACTCCACCCTGACGAGGGGAGTAGCGCCAAAATCGAAATGGGCATGTCGAATGCGAGGTACTGTGGACGGAATTCGACGCTAATAGCTCCGGGAGCTATCCCACAGTGCACCACTCGGTGGACGCTCAGGGCAGTATTGTGTACTCGGATGCTCTGACCTGCCACTCAGAGAAATCCCCGCGAAAATTTGAATACTTTTTCCTCTGTGGCCATTTTGAATCACATTGCCTCTGTGGACATTGTGGCGAGCTCAGCAGCACTGGCAATGATGCAGAGCTCTACAGCGGTGGTTTCGATGCCATCGCTGAATAGAAAGAGGGCTCCAACATGGAGTGATCGTGAGGTTTTGGATCTCATCGCTGTGTGGGGCGATGAATCCATCCTAGCCGAGCTCCGTTCAAAAAGACGGAATGCCAAAATTTACGAGAAGATTTCACAGGCTATGACGGAGAGAGGGTACAGCCGGGATGCTA